>JABJVT010000008.1:12160784-13360784 GCA_014170255.2 Drosophila triauraria
CACCACTTCGACTGGAGAACGGGCGGATCGTAGCGACGGTGTAGCATCGAGGGACGACCATTTCTGGCCGCTGGACACAGGCATGCAGCTTCGTGAGCGAGCGACTGGCCCAAACTCTGGCCACAGCCACAACAAGAGTGCAGTGCGAACGCGGATCTCTCTGGCTGACGGCTCCTCCCAAGAAGTCACCAAGGCCGTGTGGGCGCGTCAGACTAGAGACCAACAGAGGCTACCCCTCCTGGTGTTACCCACGATCCTGGACGACGTTATCTAGGGATCGACTTCTTGTGCGTCATCCAGGCTTCCTGATCTGTGGTCGCACATGCTTGCGACTCTTTCCGGCGCCCCTCGAGACGCCACGACGATAGCCGAGACACTGCCTGCAGACCCGACAGCCGCAGACCCACCCCGAGCTGGTGTGGCATCAATCGGTGTACCCGAGATCCTCCAGCAGTCCGAGTACCACAGCATCGGGCTCTCAGGCTGTCATCGTCTCCAAGAACCACCACGGGTGCATCCTCGTCGCCGCATCGTCATCGTCGCGCCGTACCACGGCCAGATCATCGTCGTCGCCGTCGGCTCCAGGACCACCACGGCCGCATCGTCGTCGTCATCGTCATCGTCGTCGCCGCCATTGTCTCCAAGGGCCACCACGGCCGCATCGTCGCCATCGTCTCCAAGGGCCACCACGTACATCATCGTCGTCGCCACCGGCCACATTGTCGTCGCCATCGGCTCAAGGGCCACCACGGCCATCATCGTCGCTGCTGGCTCAGGATTGACCCCAGCGGACTCAGAAGTGGACCGGAAAAGAAACCTTTCGAAACCAGGCCAACCATGATAAACCTGCGGCAAATCGCCGCCATCGCCGAATGTTTGGAAGAACAGCAGCCACAGGCACCCACCGGCGAGCCCATGGAACCCCAAACCTAGCGTTCCTCGAGGGAGGAGCTGAAGCAATTCGACGGATTGGCCGGGGTGACTCACATCGCGGAGCACCGAATAGTCATGCGGGACGAAAAGCCACTGAAGCAGCGGTATTTCCCAAAGAACCCGGCCATGAAGCAGATCATCAGCGACCAAGTCGATGAGCTACTCCAGGATGGGAGGATCGAACCATCACGGAGTACGTGCTCCCACCCCGTCCTGGTGAGGGAAGAAGACTGGGAAATGAATGTGTCGATTTTCGGCAATTAAACGCACACAGCGTGCCGGACGCGTACCCGCTTCCCGCGCTTCAACCACATCCTGGAGCGCGGAACGCGTTATATCTCCACGCTGGACCTGAAAAACGGCTACTGGCAGATCCCAGTGGCTCAGGAAAGCGAGCTTGTACCGCATTCACCGTGCCGGGACGAGTTGTTCCAGTGGCGAGTAATGCCGTTGGATTGCATTCGGCTCCAGCGACATTTCAAAGGGCCCTGGATAGCGCGTCATCGGGCCAGACCTAGAGCCTCACGCTTTTGCCTACCCAGACGATATCATCGTCACAAAAGCTACGCAAGAGACATATGCAAAACCTCAAGGAGGTCTTTAAGCGGCTTCGGAATGCCAACCTACGGCTGAAACCGGGCCAAGTTGAAGTCTGCCGCAGCCTAGTATAGTATATGATCAGTGAAGCCGGTATCCAGACCGATCCGGACAAGATCGCGGCCATAAAGAGCTACAACCCCCACCAACTGCAAAGAGCTGCGGCGATGTCTGAAGTCGCTTCATGGTATAGGCGATTTGTACCCCCAACCATAGTGCCATTTCAGTTTATATGGATGTAATTATATTTTCTACAAGGAACAACAGCAAAGCGCGTTCGAACACCTATCAACGCAAATTTCGAAAAAATAAAAGTGCTCATTAGAAACGAAGTTCTCAGTTACATGCCCGGATTACCGACCGGAAATTCCAATTGTAAAATAGCAAAAATACGAGAGCTTGAAGTCCTGGCGTACAGGATAGCAGAAAAGGTGAAAATCCAAAGATAGCTACCGGCGAATAAAAGAATGCCTCGGCAAAATCTAAAAAGCCATCCGAAAAGAATGATGCCAGCGTTGAGCTTATTACAAACTCATTGCACCTAGAACTGTAAACCGGCTGAATAAAATTTATTACAAGACGCGCTGACCTGCAATTGGGCTGCTGGAGAAAACCAATTACAATCTCTCGCTGCACTGAACAGGAAGCAACCAAAACGACTTTTACCTAGATGGGCTTTAAAACGCGAAATTACTTATACACGCTCCATCAACTACACTGAACAATTTCATCAACTCAGGAACCAATATGGAAAAGATGGATCCGATTGAAAGCTTCCAGATTACGCCCAACCGGCCAAATGTTTGCGGACCTATCGGCCAGATTAATAACTTACCGGACGGATCGGTCCATCAAAATACTCAGCATTCAGCCACGGAGCTTTGAGACGTTCCACCGAAAACCACAGAGCAAGAGCAGTGCACGGGAGGATCCGCAAGTCGATTCTGGGTTGGACAGGCATATTTTTGACACTGGATTTTATACACTCAAGAGAATACGTTCGCCGATATAGGTGCTGCGATCTTCTAGACGTTTTTTCTCGAAATGGGTCGAGATCGTACCGCTGCGGAAGGCGACGACGGCCCAGCTGAAACTGGCGTTTCGCGAGCTCATCCTTCGATGAAAACCCCACGCAGATATAGACAACGGCGCACAATTCACGAGTCGAGGATTCAAAGCACTCTGCAAACGGGCCGGCGTCCAGATCCAGTACACGGCCCCGTACTCGCCGCAACAGAACCCGACCCAGCGTGCGAACCGGAACTATGCGAACTATGATCGCCCAATACACCGCGGACGACCAGCGATCCTGGGACCAGCTACTGCCAGAGATCTCGCTTGCAGTGAATTCCAGCATCTCGGACAGCAGGGATTCAGCCCGCCTATTTAGTCCAGGGCCGAGAAACGCCTGCCGGGGCCTGGTACGACAAGTTTTCGAGATCCAATTTAACGCCACCTGCACCAGAGAAGGATATACATTCAGGAGGCATATGCCATCGCACGAGAGAACAACGAGCGGGCATCCCAGGAACAGCAGCGGTACTACAATTTACGGCGGCGCTGTATTGATGGTTAATTGGGTTGCTATTCCGAAATAATGTTAAAGCAGCCAGCAATTCAATTTAACAAGTTGGCTCGAAGTATACCGGACCATACAAGGTGGTGAAGTTCCTGTCCCAGAATGTAGTGCGCCTACAAATTGCAACTGCTGCAGGAAAAGGCGGACTGCCAGTCTCCCGGATCTCAAAAGTACAGGACCGGAGAAGCCGACGGCGAAAAGAAACACTGTGGACAACGAGGCAGAGCCATACATAGAGGCTTTCGCCTCCGAACCCCGAACGTGGATCCAGAAGACTCCCAAACTAGACGACCAGCAGGAGATACTCGGCCGGAGATTCAGATAATGTTTTCAATAAGCAGCGTACCCAGTCCAAGAAAGCCAACCAGCGACGAGTTCATTTGAAGAAGCCAACGTCAATCGGGTCACGTGAGTCAAGGGGGTTCATTTATACACCAGATTAGGTTAAGCCGCCATGTAAGCTAAGAACTCTGAACTTGTAATTAGAACCTTAAGTATCTCAAGCCGCACTTTTGGGAAATATCCCACTATAAAACCTAAGCTAATACGTTACATTTATTAATACCCAGTAGATCGAAAAGAGGCATTAATGAAATAGGCACTATCTGGAAGTGGAGGAGGATCACAGACCATGATAATTTTATAACAGTCAAAAATAAAATAGACGATTTAATACAAAATAATAACGATCAATTCGTTATAGATTCTAAAATATTTAAAGAGATCAAATCTTTGTCTGAACAATTCAAAACAGCCTTTAAGAATCAAGAAATCCCCTTAGAAAATATCGTCTGCGCTTGCTTACTTACGATCTTATGAATTTAATGGACACAATTACACTCGCAAAATTTGATGTATTTAATAACAAAATTCTAAACAATGATGATATACAAGAAATTTATAAACACGAAAATAGACCGGTAATTTTAACAGACCTTTTAGATATATCTGAATTTAAAATTGCTCTGCACAAAGATCTTTTATAATTTACATAAAATACCCTATTATTACCGATCGTTGTGACGTTTACAATTCAAGATCCATTTCACATAATGATGGAAAACTATTAATTGATAATCATGTCGCAAAATGTAGAAATAAGTATTATGTAATGTCTAATTTTAAGACAGAAATATTTAATAATTATTGCACTTAACCCTGAAGATTTTGTTTCACAAAATTACTAAATGGAGAAAATCCTTTTGTAATAAAATCCGAGAAAAATAAAATGTAGATGTTATCCAAGATGGAGCCATTTTGTAAATGGAGATAATACAGTTAATGACACTCATTTAATTGGTTCATATTTAATAACTTTTAATGGCACCACTAAAATTAATAATATATCTTACACCAATGTAGAAAATAAGATATTGGAATACATCACTGCTCGAAAATATACAGATTTTTAGTATCCGAATATATTATATCTAATGATTCGGAACTCTCGTTCGATAATATTAACATACTAAATCCATTTGTTCAAAATCAAACAAACTCAAATACCAATTACGTTAATATTAATCATAGTCCACTATATATATGTCAGAGGGTTTTCCATTTTTACGATTAATTAAAAGTAAAGCAGCAAGTTCTGTTCGTCTTCTCTGCGCTTTCTGAACTAACTCAAAAGTCAGCTTCCCATTTTATACTTTCTACTCTATTCTTGTTCATTGTCCTCGTCTTCTCTAACACGTTATTCCGCTTAACGAACAGACCCACCTGGCAGCAACATATTGCTATCTTGCTCTGCCATGCTTTTCACTCAATTTCTAACTCCTTTCGCTTTCTTCAATAACTGCAAGTCATTGCTATCATAAAACGGGAATTCCTGGCATAGCAACAAGCAGATTTAAGCAATTTAAGCAGCTTCTGCTTCACTTGCTCGACAAAGCAAATAAAGTAGGCCCTGTTTCGTTTGATTCGACATATATTTAATCATTATGGTTATAATCAAATTCAGAAAATTTTAATATTCAAACCAAGGCAAATTCATACGAAATTGAAAACAATATGTCCGAAAATGATATAAATAATATTTCCGACAATGGTAATACCCTAGAAGAAAATATCATCGTCGAATTAACCAATCAATTACATTCAATATACCCATCAGTTCCAATGAATCGGGACGATTCAATTTAGAATGGGGGAGTATATGACACATTACTTAGGGTTCTTACCCTACTTGTAAACAACTTTGAGCCGAGCTTATTTCCCATAGAACTCTGTCAAGACCAAGATTAACCATTGGTCAGCAAATTTCTTTCCACCCAGATTAATTTTATGTCGAATCAACGGATGCTTAAACATCCCAGCCGATATTGTAAACATCAGAGTCGAAGCGATCCCTTGAGTCCGCTAGAATAAACATCAATTTCCGGCCAAGCCCAATTGAAAATCAATTGACTAATTGCATATCCCATTTTCCGACTCTCTTGAGTCCATTCTCTTTATCAATTGGAGTCATTCTCTTTGACAATATTTAGGGATAGATTAAGCCGAGGTTTGATTATTTTCAATAACCCAGAGAGGTCAGTCGATTTTGAGATCCAATTGAAGCAGTTGATAAATCCGAGTAAAAGTAAAAGAGCAGTGAAATAAGTTCGACCTAATGTAATAGTGATTAAGTGTTTATTAAAATAAAAATATATTAAACTAATCACGATTGAGATATTTAATTTGTACACGTGTACATTAAACAGCCAATTAAATTCCTACATGGTGCCACATGATTCTTCAGCTTGCTATAATTTAGTTTGCTTGGAAGAGGGTACTAACTGGATTACAATCTTCCATTTGAATTTCTTAAAACATTTTAACAGGGTCGCAAATAACAGTTATGATAAATAAAACGAGCCAACAAAATTAGCTGCGACGATAGGAAAATTATGTATAACTTTTTTGGAAGGACTTTGCAAAAATAGGATAAACTTTTATTCGCAATTTTAATATTTTAATCTTTTTAACTGGTATTTTTGATTTTAATAAAAAGTTAAATAATTCTTATTTCTCAATTTTATATAAAAGTTTGTCAATTTTATTTTGAAAAATAGAAAATAACTGTTATTCTTCAATTTTATTTAACCCTTTCGACCCCACCGTTGCCTGTGAGCATTTAAAAGTTTAGAGCAGTGATGTAAACACAATACAATGACATGTGACTTGCATTTGTGGCGATGAAAAAAAGTTGGCTTCGCGCGAGACGTTGCGGTTGCCAGAGAAGTGCAAAGCATTTAAATTTAATGCAACCTCGCGAGGCGGGTGCTTGGACATCACTGGCTTAGAGTCTAACCATCGGCGGTCAATTCACTGCGGTTCAGTATTTCATTATTTAAGTTGTTGCTGCATATATATGCATTTGTAATATAATATAAAAGAGATAATTGTGATGTTTGTGGAAGAAGCATGTAACAGTTTATCTCCCTTATTTAAAATATATATACATCGGTCTACTTCTAGATTCTGAAATCCAAAATTTTAAGTGCACTTTCAAACCTCAAACCAGCATCGTCAGCCTGCTTAAGCCATAAAAGCTTTATTTAGTTTACATACTTTATTTCCATCATACTGGTTTAAACCTTGGAACCTTTATATAAATTTCATTCTTTAAAGTTCCATTTAAAATGCTCTTTACATCCAAATGATGGATCATTATATGATTAGAAAATGCTACAAGAAATCTGAAAGAAATTTCGTGCAACAGGTGCAAAGGTCTCGTCATAATCTATCATATATTCTTGGGTGAAGCCCTTGCTACCAGTCTTGCCTTATATTTTAGAAAATTACCATTTTCGCTTTGCTTTAAACTTAAAACCCACTTGCAATCTACTATTTCCTATATAATTTCCTCATATGTATTGGGAATATCACTTAAACACAATTGGGTATTCATAAGACATTTTTCTAAAATCTATATGATAATTTTGGTTTATCTTTATTTCTCTCACTGCGGCTGACTTGTTGATTTTCATTTTCTTGTATATTATCACCAGTTCCAACTACTGGATCGGTATTCTCGAGACAAGTGGATTTTTCATTTGAGTTTTCACCAGACTTTGAATCCATTGATTCATTCATTTCCTGAGATGGAAAAACTAACTCTTCATTCTCTTAAATTGGAGAATCATTACTTCTGCTAACATCATTATGTTTTACCACAGAGTCATTTTCATTTAGAGTCATAGATTTTATGCTTTTTGTCCACCACTACATCTCTAGCTATCATAAATTTTCTCGATTCCTCATTCCACAATTTATAGCCATTGGCTCATACCCGACGAGTATAGTCTTGATCGATTTATCATCAAATTTTCGCTTACGCACTTTATTTAGTGCGTATATAATCGATCCAAATATTTTCAAATATTTTAATATTGGCTTCTTTATGCCACATCTCATATGGTGTTTTTCTTATATTTTCAAAAGCTCTACTTGGGGACCTATTAACTAAATAAGTTGCTGTTAAAACAGCTTCACCCAAAAACTTTTATGAAGTTTAGTACAGTTAATCATAGAGCGAGCTTTTCGGTGATTGTCCTAATCATCCGCTCTGCAACACCATTCAATTGTGGGGTATGAGGAACCGTTAAGTGATAGCTGATACCTTTTTCGACACAGAATTCACGCATTTCGTTAGAGAGGTATTCCCTGTCATTATCAATATATAGATTTACCATTTTTAAGTTTAAATGAGCCTCACTTTTTTGCCACAAAGTCTTTGAATACAAAAACACGTCTGATTTATAAGTTATAAATATGTCGCACAGTAATTTGTAAACTGATTAATAAATACTACATAGTAGTTTTATTATCAATAGTTGAGGGCGTAATCGGACCACATACATCAGAATGAACTACGAACAATGGGCGGTCAATATTTTTTTTTTGTTTTTTAGATTTTTCCAAATTTAGCCTAGATTGTTTTCCGTTAATACATGCCTCACATAATTCATTTCTATTTAGCTGTACGTTTTTATAAGTTCAACATCTTCAATCAAGCTGTTTCGTTAATTTCTAAGAATTTTCCTACACTAATATGACCTAACCTTTCATGCTACAAGCAATATTCTGCATCATTTAAAATAGGTAGGATGTATGTGTATACTACTATTTAAATAAAATTTCGGTACATAATCGGTACATTATATTACATATTCCTTCAAATGCCAAGTTACCATTTTTGATTACTTTTAAACCCTCCGGATTGAATTCGACGGACATTCCAGCATCTAGCATCTTCTTCACGGATAGTAAATTGTGCGGGATTTCCTGGCAATACAGCACGTTTTGTAATGTAATGTTTTTCCAGAACTGTTAAGACTAACTAGTCCTTTCGCAGTAGCATACACAATTTCTCCACGCTTTGCAATCTCAATCGCCACACTTGAATTTATATTCTCATACTCGGAAAATAAAGTTATGTCGTTTACTATGTGATCTGACGCCCTGAAACTAATATAAAATATACGCCATCTATCTTTTCACTGGAATTTTCCGGCTGCGTTGCTGCCATCTGAGTCTGTCTCTCTCTAACCGCTGCGTTTATCATAAATGCAAACGAACGTTCTGGCTGCGGTGCTGTTGGGATTTGAGCCTGTCTCTCTAACATTACTCTGGACATGTACATTCTGGTTGCCCCTGCCTGTCTTTTCAAGGAGAAACAGTCTTTATTTATATGGCCTGATTTGCCGCAATGAAAACACTTCAACTTAGGCTTTGACTTATTCTGGAATTGTTTCTTCACAAATTTTGTTATTTTGTTTTTGTATATGTTATCCCTAGGCTCTCGATTGCACTTGTGTCCTTGCCAACACCTTTTAGTTTAATTTCATGATCTAGAAGCCGAGTCTTTACAAAGGCTAATGTTAAATTGGTATTCTCAACAATAAGCCATAAGATTTTCAAAATTTTCAAAATCCCTTAAAAAAAAAAAGAAAAGAAAAACTAGGGTCGTTTAAAAAGAAAAACTGAACTTTTTTACGTAAAATAAACAAAAATATAAAATACAATTTTTTTTAAACGCTACTTGATAACTCTCTTAGTTCAATAAGCTTCAACTTGATCCATCAATTATTACTGGACCCTATTTAAAAAATTCTTATTTAAAAACGCAAAGAATAATTGAAAACTTTTTTTTATTGTATTACAAAAGGTTCAAAGTAATTAAAAATTTTTTGCCTCGATACGAGGGCTGTTCAAAAGTAATGAGACTTCAAAGTTGGTGGTGGAAAAAAGGTGCCGTCACGGCGGCCAAGATTCCGGTCTCCGGAGCGTCTGATATGAAAAAAAAACAGGGTTATAATCAGTATAGATGTAACTTTCTGGTGACACTCACCCATAATTTTGTGATTTTTTGACAAAATGGCGGCCATTCAAACAAAAATTTCATTTTCGGTTTTTTTTTGTAGTTTAGTGTAAAAAGAAAAATAGTAGAGTAGAGTGTCACCCGAGAATGGTGACAATTCTGCGTCGACTCCACTTTGTTTCATGAATCGGTTCAGTTGAACTGGAGATATCATGACCGCCAGTTCGAAAAACGTGGTTTCGAGATAAACGCGTTTAAAGTTTGGCCGATGTACTGGTATTTTCAGTATCCTCTTCACAAAAGGCTATATCTTCTAAAGTATTTCGAATTTCTAAAATCCTTTTATCGACATATTAGTTGTGAATAAGCTATAAATAAATAAAAAAAAAAAAGTCGAAAAAAAGTTGCTCAATGAGAAGACCCCTTAAATCGGTTCAGCCGTTAAAAGTCAATCGTACGCCGAACAACTGGACTCCTGCGCCATACACGCCTTTCTTCAGGGAGGCTGGAGCCGCCATTTGGGCTTTTTCTTATTGTTTTATGCCCGGTACCCACAGGGTACAAGGGCTCTATAAGTTATTATATTATAAGTTAGTGCCAACCGAGAATGTATGTAACAGGCAGAAGGAGTCATCTCCGACCTTATAAAGTATATTTATTCTTGATCAGCATCACTAGCCGAGTCGATTTAGCCATGTCCGTCTGTCTGTCCGTGTGAAACAACAGATCTCAGAGACTATAAGAGCTAGAGTAACCAAATTTGGTGACAACATTGGAATCTGTTGCACGCAAATCAAGTTTGTTTTAAATTTGGCCACGCCCACTTCCGCCCCGAAAATGATAAAAACGGTATATAAGCTTTAGGCGTTATTTTCGGCAATCGCGAACGTGTTCTGAAAATTTGAGTAAAATCGGATGATAAACATGGAAGTTATTAAACAATAAATGCTTTCACACTCTCTCGCTCTATCGCACTGCTTAGGAATAATTTCGCATATCTGAGCACTTAGCTTTTGAGAGAGATGTTGAGAGTGCCAATGCGTGTTGCTTAACATGCCCCTAGCAACATATGTGTTTTTGGGTGTTGTTCAACATGTTTCTAGCAACATTTGTCTACATTTGTCAACATTTTCGTTTTCTATGTTCATGTGCTATTCAATTTTATCCACAATGCTTTGGGTACCGGGTATCTCACAGTCGGTCACACTCGACTGTAGCTTGCCCACCTTGTTTTTCTTAAAACTTGTGAGGCACCTTAAAAGCCGCCCCCACATTCAGGGGAGTAGGATTTAAAATGTAAATATTGGTAGATAACAAGGCCGTGGCCAGGAGTTTAACCAGGCGTTATTTAGCACATTATTAGGGTCACAGCTGATCAGGCGGTCTACACACGAGCGGATTAGGCGATCCACGCACGTTCCCCAGTGTTGGCAACGTGGCATGGCAGTGTTAAGAAACGAGAGGCCGGCTGGCTATATAAGCCCTGCGGCTGCCAGTACCCGGCCTCTTTCTTTGCCGATCTAAGACCGAAAACTCAGACGACGCAGCGGAGCTACGCCAGACACCGAGGACCAAGGACACCGAGGATCAAGGACCCCAGTGAGTAGAGTGCGAGAGAGGTAGGGAAAGAGCAATAGTGCGGCTAGGGAAAATAGATAGAAAAGAGGAAGAAACATAACCCAGAAACATAACCAAGAAAATAAAAACTGAAACAAACGGACAATAAGAACATCGAAAGAAAACACCGAGTTGAATTTATTTATTCCTGACCCTCAAAGCCCTGATCCGCGTGTGCCAAACCGTGGCCTAAACCAAGCCGGTTGCGTTTTCGAGAAGATTCCTCTGCGCAACTGGACCTTGGTGGCAGCCACGTGCACAGACGCGAAGGCGTGCAAGTACGGGTTTTCTCTCCGCTTGCATAGCTTTCCGTCGCGATTCCGGTCGACGCACCAAAGCCCCAAGTAACCCAAGCCCTACCCGCGTGTGCCAAACCGTGGTCTAAGCCAAGCCGGTTGCGTTTTCGAGAAGGTTCCTCTGCGCAACGGGACTTTGGCGGCAACCACGCGCATAGACGTGAAGGCGTGCAAGTACGGGTTTTCTTTCCGCTTGCATAGCTTTCCGTCTCGGTTTCGACCGACGCACCCATCCCGAACAGTGGGAGCCTGTCCCAAAACTGGGAGCGCTGACTTCTGTCCATGTTTAGAGACGATTCCTCTGCGTGGGCGTGAACCAGCGCCCCAGGCGACGGGAGTTGACACAGTGTACGGGCCAATCCCTCCGCTGTGCCTTCTCCGGTACGCACGCGACGGCTTTCACTCGTTCGCGTCTGGCCAAATCCGAGTCCCAAATGCCTGTCCTGACCCGCCAGTAAGACCCGCCGCGCGCCACGACTGATCGGCGACTGCGCCCAGTTTGCCGCCTCTACTCGTCCCCGCTTATTTACAAATTTAGTTGTAAAGGATCCTGGGAGACTGAGCTTCATCCCAGCCATAGAAACATCCTTACAGCTTGGCGCCCGAACAGGGACGAGCGGAGGACGAGCCGGTGCCCACCAAATTTATGGCCTAAAGACCCATAAGGCGCCGCTGGCCGTCGCCGAGCTGCCCGGCCACCCAGAGCGCCCGGCACCGTCGCAAATCGCCCCGGCACGCGTGGCGATCACGGCAGCGCATATAGATCCTCGCCAGACACGACTTAGGCCGCCAAGGGACACCATTAGCACCAGCAGCGCCGCTAGGAGCTATTTTCCGCAACAGACAGGGTCGTCGCACACGTCAGACACACGCCAGCTCAGCAAAGCAGACAGGGTCGTTACACGCTAAGTACCAGAAAAACCAGGGTTGCAAGACAAAGTAAACACAAACACGACAATAAGAAAACAATTTTTGTACGCGCACGACTGGCACCATAGCTTTGGTTGGGGCTCTCTCAGCTCTATTCGCAATGGGGAACTTTTGTCGTCCCACTTAAACGTGGCCGTCGCCATCGACGCCACCGATCCTCGGCTCGGCCGCACAGCGCCGCTGCCAGCCCTCGTTCCGGCCATCGACGCCGCGGATCTCCGCTGGATTTCGGCCAGGCCGCTCAGCGCCGCCACCCCGGGGTCGAGAAGCATCATCGACGCAGTGCAGCATCACTAGTCCTCGTTCCGGCCGCTTAACGCCGCCGCCAGCGTGACCGAGAGCCGCCACTGACGCAGCGCAGCTTTGCCAGCCCTCGTTCCGGCCATCGAAGCCACTGATCCCTGCCGGATTTTGGCGAGGCCACTCAGCGCCACCAACGTGGTCAAACACCACCACCGACGCAGCGCCGCCACCGACGCAGTGCCACCACCGACGCAGCGCCGCACCAGGCCTCGTTCCGGCCATCGACGCCGCTCAGCATTGCCACTAAGCCTCGTTCCAGCCATCGCCGCCGCTGATCCCCATAGGATTTCGGCCAGACCGCTCAGCATCGCCACCCACGTGGTCAGGAACCACCAAGGACGCTGTGCAGCCTCGTTCCGACCACTTCGTGCCACCGCACACGTGGTTGTTGGCCATCAACGCCGCTCAGCCGCACCGGATTTCGGCCAGGCCACTCAGCGCCGCCACCCACGTGGTCGAGAACCATCACCGACGCAGCGCAGCTTAGGCGAACTTCGTTCCGGCCGCTCCGGGCCGCCCCAACGTGGTCATTGGTCACCGACGCCAAGGACTGGACATCAAGGAACACCCGGAAACCCACAACCTGGAGGAAAACCGGTCACAATGGGCGTCCGCTGGATCGCATATCGCCGGAAGAGGAACTCCTTGAGCATAGCCAGACCACGCTGTCGAGACTCGCACAGCTGGAAGCCCTCTATCCCGAGGCACCATCCGCGAAGGAAGTGCAATCACGGTCCACGTCCCCAATGCCGGAAGCAGGATCCATGAAGCTGGTCGTACCCGGGCGGTCATCCTCACCAGGCCGCACGAACACCAGCGGGAAGCCCAGAATGCTAATACGGCCTCCACTGTCCGAGCACCGCGCGATACCATATCCGCAGCGGTACTGACCGAGAAGCTACGGAGTTGGGGAATCCTCTTCGACGGACAAACGGACCCTGTACATTTCGTGGAACGAGTCGAGGAAGGAGCTGCCGCCTACAACGTCCGGATCAGCGACGTACCCATAGCCATCTCCGGGTTACTATCTGGAAGAGCGGAAGGCTGGTACCGAGCCTATCGCATGCACTCTGTGCCATGGCTCTTATTTAAGACCGAGTTCCTGGAGTTCTTCCTGCCTCCAAGGTACTTTCAAAGGCTGGAGGACACGATCCGGTACCCGACACACCCGGTACCAACAGCCGCGGGAGCCGTTCAAGAACTTCCTCGTGGACCTAAGACTCATGATGCAGCGCGCGAAGTACACTCTGGCACACGAGCTCGAAAGGATATACGAGAACTTGTTGCCAGAGTATCAGCTTATTATTCGCCGCCAGGAGTTCTCAACCCTCGAAACGCTGACGCAACTCGCCACCGCATATGAGATCGCACGGGATCGGTACTCGATCCGGCACGCCGCCCTCGCAAACTTCGCCACCATGGGCTCGGACCAAACACAAAGGTCACCACCGTACCCTAGGACTACGATTGCAAGAGAGCCCAACGTCGTCCCCCTGCCCATCGGAGCTACCAATCATATGATCTCCGACGAGGACAGCCGACCTGTGGACATACAGCTGCGCAGAGGTGGGCCACTTCGCCAAAGAATGCACTCGGCCGCCCCGCCTATTTTGTTGGGATTGCGGACGCAGAGGCGTGCGGACAGTGATCTGTTGTCGGCAGTCGGGAAACGGACAGCATCCCCGCTCGAATTGGGAGCGGCCGGGGACAGCCAGCACATTTCCCAACCCATAAAGCCACCACTTCGACTGGAGAACGGGCGGATCGTAGCGACGATTAGCATCGAGGGACGACCATTTCTGGCCACGCTGGACACCGGAGCGTCACGCAGCTTCGTGAGCGAGCGACTGGCCCAAACTCTGGCCACAGCCACCAACAAGAGTGCAGTGCGAACGCGGATCTCTCTGGCTGACGGCTCCTCCCAAGAAGTCACCAAGGCCGTGTGGGCACGCGTCAGACTGGACCAACAAGAGGCCGAGCTACCCCTCCTGGTGTTACCCACGATCCTGGACGACGTTATCCTAGGGATCGACTTCTTGTGCGTCATCCAGGCTTCCTGATCTGTGGTCGCACATGCTTGCGACTCTTTCCGGCGCCCCTCGAGACGCCACGACGATAGCCACGCCCGAGACACTGCCTGCAGACCCGACAGCCGCAGACCCACCCCGAGCTGGTGTCGTAATCGGTGGACACCCACGAGATCCACTCCAGCAGTCGAGTGACACCACAGCATCGGGCTCTCGGGCCATGTCATCGTCTCCAAGAACCACCACGGGTGCATCCTCGTCGCCATCGTCATCGTCGCCAAAGGCCACCACGGCCAGATCATCGTCGTCGCCGTCGTCGTCGCCAAGGACACACCATCGGCTCGGCCACCACGGCATCGTCGTCGTCATCGTCATCGTCGTCGCCGCCATTGTCTCCAAGGGCCACCACGGCCGCATCGTCGTCGCCATCGTCTCCAAGGGCCACCACGGCCACATCATCGTCGTCGCCAAGGGCCACCACGGCCACATTGTCGTCGCCATCGGCTCCAAGGGCCACCACGGCCACATCATCGTCGCTGCCGGCTCCAAGGATTGACCCCGCTAGCGGACTCAGAAGTGGACCGGAAAAGAAACCCTTTCGAAACCAGGCCAACCATGATAAACCTACGGCAAATCTCGCCGCCATCGCCGAATGTTTGGAAGAACAGCAGCCACAGGCACCCACCGGCGAGCCCATGGAACCCCAAACCCTAGCGTTCCTCGAGGAGGAGCTGAAGCAATTCGACGGATTGGCCGGGGTGACTCACATCGCGGAGCACCGAATAGTCATGCGGGACGAAAAGCCACTGAAGCAGCGGTATTTCCCAAAGAACCCGGCCATGAAGCAGATCATCAGCGACCAAGTCGATGAGCTACTCCGGGATGGGAGGATCGAACCATCACGGAGTCCGCACAGTGCTCCCATTGTCCTGGTGAGGAAGAAGACTGGGAAATGCGAATGTGTGTCGATTTTCGGCAATTAAACGCACACAGCGTGCCGGACGCGAACCCGCTTCCGCGCTTCAACCACATCCTGGAGCGCCTGCGGAACGCGCGTTATATCTCCACGCTGGACCTGAAAAACGGCTACTGGCAGATCCCAGTGGCTCAGGAAAGTCGAGCTTGTACCGCATTCACCGTGCCGGGACGAGGATTGTTCCAGTGGCGAGTAATGCCGTTTGGATTGCATTCGGCTCCAGCGACATTTCAAAGGGCCCTGGATAGCGTCATCGGGCCAGACCTAGAGCCTCACGCTTTTGCCTACCTAGACGATATCATCGTCACAGGAGCTACGCGGGAAGAGCATATGCAAAACCTCAAGGAGGTCTTCAAGCGGCTTCGGAATGCCAACCTACGGCTGAACCGGGCCAAGTGCAAGTTCTTCTGCCGCAGCCTAGTATACTTGGGGCATGTGATCAGTGAAGCCGGTATCCAGACCGATCCGGACAAGATCGCGGCCATAAAGGAGCTACAACCCCCCACCAACTGCAAAGAGCTGCGGCGATGTCTGGGAGTCGCTTCATGGTATAGGCGATTTGTACCCAACTTCGCCGCCATAGTGCAGCCGATGTCCACGTTGCTACGGAAGGGGAAACGATGGCTCTGGGAGGAACCACAGCAACGCGCGTTCGAAGACCTAAAGAGCAAGCTCACCGAAGCGCCGGTGCTAGCATGCCCGGATTTCACCCGGAAGTTCCAGTTGCAAACCGACGCCAGCGACTACGGACTCGGAGCAGTCCTGACGCAGCAAGCAGAGGAAGGTGAACGAGTGGTGGCGTACGCTAGCCGGCGACTAGTCAAATCCGAGGAAAACTACTCAGCCACCGAAAAGAATGCCTCGCCATCGTCTGGGCCATTCGGAAATTCCGGTGCTACCTGGAAGGGTACCGGTTCGATGTTATTACAGACCATTTAGCCCTGAAATGGCTGAATAACATTGAAAACCCGACCGGGCGGATCGCTCGCTGGGCGCTGGAGCTCCAGCAGTTCCAATTCGACGTGCACTACAGGAAGGGTAACCAAAACGTGGTCGCTGATGCGCTGTCGCGCCAACCACTGGACACGCTCCATCAACTACAGGAAGCAATATCACCGTGCAAGTGGATCCGAACCAAACTGGAACAGATCGACGCCCAACCGGAAAAGTTTCCGGACTACGCCAGAGAGAACGGCCAACTGTACCGCCACCTCGGCGATCCATCACCCGACGAGGGCATCAGCCCATGGAAGCTGTGCGTTCCCACGGAGCACCGACGACATGTGCTAGAGGAGTGCCACGACCACCCCGCGGCAGGGCATCTGGGGATCCGCAAGACGATGTGACGGGTTGGACAGCGCTATTTCTGGCCTGGAATGCATCGGGACGTTCGCCGACACGTAAGGTGCTGCGAGGTCTTCCTAGACGTTTTCTCGAAATGGGTCGAGATCGTACCGCTGCGGAAGGCGACGACGGCCCAGCTGGAACTGGCGTTTCGCGAGCGCATCCTCTCCCGATTCGGAACCCCACGCACGCTGATATGCGACAACGGCGCACAATTCACGAGTCGAGGATTCAAAGCACTCTGCAAACGGGCCGGCGTCCAGATCCAGTACACGGCCCCGTACTCGCCGCAACAGAACCCGACCGAGCGTGCGAACCGGAACTATGCGAACTATGATCGCCCAATACACCGCGGACGACCAGCGATCCTGGGACCAGCTACTGCCAGAGATCTCGCTTGCAGTGAATTCCAGCATCTCGGACAGCACGGGATTCAGCCCCGCCTATTTAGTCCAGGGCCGAGAGAAACGCCTGCCGGGGCCTGGTACGACAAGGTTACGCCGAGCTCAAGTACCACGCCACAGCCACCTGAAGACCGAGCTAAAGGATTACAGGAGGCATATGCCATCGCACGAGAGAACAACGAGCGGGCATCCCAGGAACAGCAGCGGTACTACAATTTACGGCGGCGCGCTTGGCGACCGTTGGTGGGATCATGGGTGCTGGTCCGTACCCATCACCTGTCCAAGGCCAGCGAGGGATTCAACGCCAAGTTGGCTCCGAAGTATACCGGACCATACAAGGTGGTGAAGTTCCTGTCCCAGAATGTAGTGCGCCTACAACTGCGGGACTGCAGGAAAAGGCGGACTGCCAGTCTCCCGGATCTCAAAGAGTACAGGACCGGAGAAGCCGACGGCAAAGAAGACACTGTGGACAACGAGGCAGAGCCATACATAGAGGCTTTCGCCTCCGAACCCCCGAACGTGGATCCAGAAGACTCCCAAACGCTAGACGACCAGCAGGAGATACTCGGCCGGGAGATCAACCAGGATACCCAAGTCACCGAGCAGCGTACCCAGTCCAAGAAAGCCAACCAGCGACGAGTTCATTTTGAAGAAGCCAACGTCAATCAGGGTCACGTGAGTCAAGCGGGGCACCCGCGCTACCGTAGTTAGGTTAAGCCGCCATGTAAGCTAAGAACTCTGAACTTGTAATTAGAACCTTAAGTATCTCAAGCCGCACTATAGGTAGGATTCACACTATAAAACCTAAGCTAATACGTTACATTTACTAGCACACCGGCGACATGTCCGACAACGAGGATGATTGGGTCGTTGCACCGGCAACATGGAGGATGGACACAAACGAGCGTCGTCTCCCCGCGCCATAGTGGACTACGTGGAGGCCCACGATCGCACCAATGTCCGATTCCTGCGGCACCATCGGGACCACCGGTTCCGTGTCACCATCACGGCCCGACGCGGCATCGCCATCTCCTTCGTCACCCCGACGTAGGGGTGTGAGGCACCTTAAAAGCTGCCCCACATTCGGGGAGTAGGATTTAAAATGTAAATATTGGTAGATAACAAGGCACTAGTAATAAGTTAGGATAGGCCACGGAGGCAGGCAAGAAGCCAAGAGAGCCGTTAAGTTCAAAACTTCGGCCGTTAGCCAGGAGTTTAACCAGGCGTTATTTAGCACATTATTAGGGTCACAGCTGACCACGCACGTTCCCCAGTGTTGGCAACGTGGCATGGCAGTGTTAGGAAACGAGAGGCCGGCTGGCTATATAAGCCCTGCGGCTGCCAGTACCCGGCCTCTTTCTTTGCCGATCTTCGACCGAAAACACAGACGACGCAGCGGAGCTACGCCAGACACCGAGACCAAGGACACCGAGGATCAAGGACCCCAGTGAGTAGAGTGCGAGAGAGAGGTAGGGAAAGAGCAATAGTGCGGCTAGGGAAAATAGATAGAAAAGAGGAAGAAACATAACCCAGAAACATAACCAAGAAAATGAAAACTGAAACAAACGGACAATAAGAACATCGAAAGAAAACACCGAGTTGAATTTATTTATTCCCTGACCCTCAAAGCCCTGATCCGCGTGTGCCAAACCGTGGCCTAAACCAAGCCGGTTGCGTTTTCGAGAAGATTCCTCTGCGCAACTGGACCTTGGTGGCAGCTACGTGCACAGACGCGAAGGCGTGCAAGTACGGGTTTTCTCTCCGCTTGCATAGCTTTCCGTCGCGATTCCGGTCGACGCACCAAAGCCCCAAGTAACCCAAGCCCTACCCGCGTGTGCCAAACCGTGGTCTAAGCCAAGCCGGTTGCGTTTTCGAGAAGGTTCCTCTGCGCAACGGGACTTTGGCGGCAACCACGCGCATAGACGTGAAGGCGTGCAAGTACGGGTTTTCTTTCCGCTTGCATAGCTTTCCGTCTCGGTTTCGACCGACGCACACCCATCCCGAACAGTGGGAGCCTGTCCCAAAACTGGGAGCGCTGACTTCTGTCCATGTTTAGAGACGATTCCTCTGCGTGGGCGTGAACCAGCGCCCCAGGCGACGGGAGTTGACACAGTGTACGGGCCAATCCCTCCGCTGTGCCTTCTCCGGTACGCACGCGACGGCTTTCACTCGTTCGCGTCTGGCCAAATCCGAGTCCCAAATGCCTGTCCTGACCCGCCAGTAAGACCCGCCGCGCGCCACACGACTGATCGGCGACTGCGCCCAGTTTGCCCGCCTCTACTCGTCCCCGCTTATTTACAAATTTAGTTGTAAAGGATCCTGGGAGACTGAGCTTCATCCCAGCCATAGAAACATCCTTACAAACTGATCAATTACATACTAATAAATTCCGTATAACGTTGAAAAAAATTGCAATTGCTAAAAATATTTAAAATTTGATAATTTTCGGGATTTTTGATTAGAACCAAATTTTCGATTTAAAATAAACAGAGGGTGATGGAGCACTTTTGACCTTATTTTCGGTTTCAGCGGGTCAGAATAGGACTTTATCAAAAACAAGGAAACGAAGAAGTCCTAGAATCCTGTAAACAGGTGAGCCTGGCAGGCCACGGAAAGTATTCGTAGTTCCACCCTCGGTAAATATATTAGAAGTAAACATTGCTGACTTAAACACAGTGTCAAAGGCACTGGAGAGCACGTATTAAAACGAATGGCGAAAAGCAATGAACACCGAGTATGAAAATCTTCTAAAAAATGAAACATGGGAGCTAGTGGACACAAGTAAAAACAAAATGTTTAAGGGTGTAAATGAGTATTTTCCACGAAACGAAATGATGATGGCAGCATCGAAAAGCATAAAGCTCGACTCGTAGTGCAAGGCTGTGGTCAAAGAATGAACATTGATTACAAAAATACATACATACGCGCCGGTAGTCAGATACCCGACTATTCGAATAATACTTGCAATTGCTGCTAAGTTCGGTTTTATACGTAAATCACATTGATATCGTGGCGGCGTATTTAAATGGAAGTCTACAAGAAGATGTATACATGCGACAGCCGAAGATATTTATCGATGAGGCAAGGCCGAATGTAATATGTCAGCTGAAACAAGTGGGAAAGCTACAGTCGAGTGTGACCGACTGTAAGATACCCGGTACGCAAAGCATTGTGGGTAAAATTAAACAGCACATGAACATGGAAAAATAAAACATTTTCTGTCAAATGAAGACAAATATTGCTAAAAACATGTTGAGCAGCACTCAAAAGAGACAAATGTTGCTAGGAACATTCTGAGCAACACCCAACAAAGACAAATGTTGCTAAGAACATTTTGAGCAACACGCACGTGCGCTCTCTCTCTCTCTCTCATAAACTTTCTTGTTTAATAACTTCTATGTTTATCATCCGATTTAACTCAGAACACGTCCACGATTGCCTACTTAATAAGTCTATCTATTTACTTTACGCCGAAAATCACGCATATGATTATATACCGTTTTTATCATTTTCGGGGCGGAAGTGGACGTGGCCAAATTTTAAACAAACTTGATCTGCGTGCAACAGATTCCAATGTTGTCACCAAATTTGGTAACTCTAGCTCTTATAGTCCCTGAGATCTGTTGTTTAACAGGGACAGACAGACGGGCAGACGGACAGACGGACATGGCTAGATCGACTCGGCTAGTGACGCTGATCAAGAATTTATATACTTTATAGAGTCGGAGACTTCTCCTTCTGCCTGTTACATACATTCTCGGTTGGCACTAACTTATAATACCCTTGTACCCTGTGGGTACCGGGTATAAAAATCGATTTATGGCATCAAGCAGGCAGGGTATGAGTGGAATTTGAAAATATCCACGACTTTGGCTGATATTGGATTTCATCAGTGATCGACAGATAGCTGCGTATACATTGATCGGAAAACGGATGACGATACCAATATAATTGCCCTATAGGTTGATAATATGTTGGTGGCATGTTCAAATCAGAGGAGAATGGCTCACACCCGACGAGTATAGTCTTGATCGATTTATCATCAAATTTTCGCTTACGCACTTTATTTAGTGCGTATATAATCGATCCAAATATTTTCAAATATTTTAATATCGGCTTCTTTTTATGCCACATCTCATATGGTGTTTTTCTTATATTTTCAAAAGCTCTACTTGGGGACCTATTAACTAAATAAGTTGCTTTTAAAACAGCTTCACCCCAAAAACTTTTATTAAGTTTAGTACAGTTAATTATAGAGCGAGCTTTTTTGGTGATTGTCCTAATCATCCGCCCTGCAACACCATTCAATTGTGGGGTATGAGGAACCGTTAAGTGATAGCTGATACCTTTTCGACACAGAATTCACGCATTTCGTTAGAGAGGTATTCCTGCCATTATCAATATATAGATTTACCATTTTTAAGTTTAAATGAGCCTCACTTTTTGCCACAAAGTCTTTGAATACAAAAAACACGTCTGATTTATAAGTTATAAATATGTCGCACAGTAATTTGCGACGTAATCGGACCACATACATCAGAATGAACTACGAACAATGGGCGGTCAATATTTTTTTTGTTTTTAGATTTTTCAAATTTTAGCCTAGATTGTTTTCCGTTAATACATGCCTCACATAATTCATTTCTATTTAGCTGTACGTTTTTATAAGTTCAACATCTTCAATCAAGCTGTTTCGTTAATTTCTAAGAATTTTTCTACACTAATATGACCTAACCTTTCATGCCACAAGCAATATTCTGCATCATTTAAAATTTAGGATGTATGTATACTTTACTATTTAAATAAAATTTCATAATCGGTACATTATATTAACATATTCCTTCAAATGCCAAGTTACCATTTTGATTACTTTTAAACCCTCCGGATTGAATTCGACGGACATTCCAGCATCTAGCATCTTCTTCACGGATAGTAAATTGTGCGGGATTTCCTGGCAATACAGCACGTTTTGTAATGTAATGTTTTTCCAGAACTGTTAAGACTAACTAGTCCTTTCGCAGTAGCATACACAATTTCTCCACGCTTTGCAATCTCAATCGCCACACTTGAATTTATATTCTCATACTCGGAAAATAAAGTTATGTCGTTTACTATGTGATCTGACGCCCTGAAACTAATATAAAATATACGCCATCTATCTTTTCACTGAATTTTCCGGCTGCGTTGCTGCCATCTGAGTCTGTCTCTCTCTAACCGCTGCGTTCATCATAAATGCAAACGAACGTTCTGGCTGCGGTGCTGTTGGGATTTGAGCCTGTCTCTCTCTAACATTACTCTGGACATGTACATTCTGGTTGCCCCTGCCTGTCTTTTCAAGGAGAAACAGTCTTTATTTATATGGCCTGATTTGCCGCAATGAAAACACTTCAACTTAGGCTTTGACTTATTCTGGAATTGTTTCTTCACAAATTTTGTTATTTTGTTTTTGTATATGTTATCCCTAGGCTCTCGATTGCACTTGTGTCCTTGCCAACACCTTTTAGTTTAATTTCATGATCTAGAAGCCGAGTCTTTACAAAGGCTAATGTTAAATTGGTATTCTCAACAATAAGCCATAAGATTTTCAAAATTTTCAAAATCCCTTAAAAAAGAAAGAAAAACTAGGGTCGTTTAAAAAGAAAAACTGAACTTTTTTTACGTAAAATAAACAAAAATATAAAATACAATTTTTTTTAAACGCTACTTGATAACTCTCTTAGTTCAATAAGCTTCAACTTGATCCATCAATTATTACTGGACCCTATTTAAAAAATTCTTATTTAAAACGCAAAGAATAATTGAAAACTTTTTTTATTGTATTACAAAAGGTTCAAAGTAATTAAAAATTTTTTGCCTCGATACGAGGGCTGTTCAAAAGTAATGAGACTTCAAAGTTGGTGGTGGAAAAAGGTGCCGTCACGGCGGCCAAGATTCCGGGTCTCCGGAGCGTCTGATATGAAAAAAAACGGGGTTATAATCAGTATAGATGTAACTTTCTGGTGACACTCACCCATAATTTTGTGATTTTTTGACAAAATGGCGGCCATTCAAACAAAAATTTCATTTTCGGTTTTTTTTTGTAGTTTAGTGTAAAAAGAAAAATAGTAGAGTAGAGTGTCACCCGAGAATGGTGACAATTCTGCGTCGACTCCACTTTGTTTCATGAATCGGTTCAGTTGAACTGGAGATATCATGACCGCCAGTTCGAAAAACGTGGTTTCGAGATAAACGCGTTTAAAGTTTGGCCGATGTACTGGTATTTTCAGTATCCTCTTCACAAAAAAGGCTATATCTTCTAAAGTATTTCGAATTTCTAAAAATCCTTTTATCGACATATTAGTTGTGAATAAGCTATAAATAAATAAAAAAAAAAAAAAAAGTCGAAAAAAAAGTTGCTCAATGAGAAGACCCCCTTAAATCGGTTCAGCCGTTAAAAGTCAATCGTACACCGAACAACTGGACTCCTGCGCCATACACGGCTTTCTTCAGGGGAGCCTAGAGCCGCCATTTTGGTTTTTTTTCCTTATTGTTTTTATACCCGGTACCCACAGGGTACAAGGGCTCTATAAGTTATTATACCCTTGCAGAGGGTATTATAATTTTGCCATGATATTTGCAACGCAGTGAAGGAGGCATCTCAGACCCCATAAAGTATATATATTCTTGATCAGCATCACCAGCCGACCCGATCTAGCCATGTCCGTCTGTCTGTCTGTCTGTCTGTCCATCTGTCTATCTGTCGGTTTCTACGCGAACTAGTCTCTCAGGTTTTGAGCTATCGGGCTGAAATTCAGCATAGTCTTATTTCTTTAGCACGCAGAATATATGTCGGAACGGCCGAAATCGGACTACTATATCCTATAGCTGCCATAGGAATGATGGTGAAATTAATGTAAAAAAAAAAAATTAACTTCTCTGTTTTTCAAAGAATTTCTATTAATTTCGAGATATAGTCGTGTTTTATAGTTCTAGAATTACGGTTTTAATTTCATTAAGATCGGACAACTATATCATATAGCTGTCATGGAAGGGATCGGTCGATTTATATGAAAATGTAAAGTTCTACATGTAAAATGTAAAATTTACAAAATGTACATTATTTGAAATTTTTTTTTTACATTACCAAAATGGATCGATTTTCAATGATCCAATTGCTGACTGCAAGGGTATACAAACTTCGGTTTACCGAAGTTAGCTTTCTTTCTCGTTATATTATAAGTTAGTGCCAACCGAGAATGTATGTAACAGGCAGAAGGAGTCATCTCCGACCTTATAGGATATATATACTTGATCAGCGTCACTAGCCGAGTCGATTTAGCCATGTCCGTCTGTCCGTCCGTGTGAAACAACAGATCTCAGAGACTATAAGAGCTAGAGTAACCAAATTTGGTGACAACATTGGAATCTGTTACACGCAAATCAAGTTTGTTTTAAAATTTGGCCACGCCCACTTCCGCCCCCGAAAATGATAAAAAACTGTTTATTAGCTTTAGGCGTTATTTTCGGCAATCGCGAACGTGTTCTGAAAATTTGAGTAAAATCGGATGATAAACATGGAAGTTATTAAACAATAAATGCTTTCACACTCTCTCGCTCTATCGCACTGCTTAGGAATAATTTCGCATGTCTGAGCACTTAGCTTTTGAGAGAGATGTTGAGAGTGCCAATGCGTGTTGCTTAACATGTCCCTAGCAACATTTGTGTTTTTGGGTGTTGCTCAACATGTTTCTAGCAACATTTGTCTACATTTGTCAACATTTTCGTTTTTCTATGTTCATGTGCTATTCAATTTTACCCACAATGCTTTGGGTACCGGGTATCTCACAGTCGGTCACACTCGACTGAACCTTTCCCACTTGTTTTTCTTAAAACTGATCAATTACATACTAATAAATTCCGTATGACGTTGAAACAAAAAATTGCAATTGCTAAAAAGTATTTAAAATTTGATAATTTTCGGGATTTTTGATTAGAACCAAATTTTTCGATTTAAAATAAACAGAGGGTGATGGAGCACTTTTGACTTCATTTTCGGTTTCAGCGGGTCAGAATAGGACTTTACCAAAAACAAGGAAACGAGGACGTCCTAGAATCCTGTGAACAGGTGAGCCTGGCAGGCCACGGAAAGTATTCGTAGAAGATTAGAAGTAAACATTGCTGACTTAAACACAGTGTCAAAGGCACTGGAGAGCACGTATTAAAACGAATGGCGAAAAGCAATGAACACCGAGTATGAAAATCTTCTAAAAAATGAAACATGGGAGCTAGTGGACACAAGTAAAAACAAAATGTTTAAGGGTGTAAATGAGTATTTTCCACGAAACGAATTGATGATGGCAGCATCGAAAAGCATAAAGCTCGACTCGTAGTGCAAGGCTGTGGTCAAAGAATGAACATTGATTACAAAAATACATACATACGCTCCGGTAGTCAGATATCCGACTATTCGACTAATACTTGCAATTGCTGCTAAGTTCGGTTTATACGTAAATCACATTGATATCGTGGCGGCGTATTTAAATGGAAGTCTACAAGAAGATGTATACATGCGACAGCCGGAGATATTTATCGATGAGGCAAGGCCGAATGCAATATGTCAGCTGAAAAAATCGATTTATGGTATCAAACAGGCAGGGTATGAGTGGAATTTGAAAATATCCACAACTTTGGCTGATGTTGGATTTCATCAGTGATCGACAGATAGCTGCGTATACATTGATCGGAAAACGGATGACGATACCAATATAATTGCCCTATAGGTTGATGATATGTTGGTGGCATGTTCAAATCAGAGGAGAATGGCGGCGATTATTAAGCGATTGAACGAGCATATTGAGGCAGTTGACCGAGGACCCATAAGCTATTATTTAGGATTAGAAATTGAGCGTGTCGAACTGCAAGGAGATATATCTACTCATCAGCATCGGGTGTTAGCAGAGTGGGACATGGACTAGTGTTGGGTTGCTCATGAGTGAGTGAACAAAAAAGAGTTGTTCACTAAACTGAGCGAGTGAACATGTTCTTTCCTATTTGTTCTTATTTGTTCACTTGCTCTTTTTTGTTTACTTCTTAATTTTTGCTCACTTGCTCCTTTTTGCTCACTGTTCAGTTTTTCTCTCTTGCTCACTATTGTTCAGTTGTTCAATTTTGTTCATATTTGTTCATTTTTGGTCACTTGCTCTTTTTTGATTACTTGCTCCGTTTTGCTCACTTGCTCATATTTACTCACTTGTTCAGTTTTGCTCTCTTACTCATTATTGCTCAGTTGTTCATTTTTGTTCAGTCCCTTTTTTTTATAGTTTTTTTTTGCTTATTGGGTTGTCAGAGTGCGCAGAGTGCGCGTTTTGTTTATAATCATTTTTTTAACGGGGCAATGAACAGTGAGAGTAGTATAAAAACCGGGTTTTCGGGACCTTTGATGTCGCTTAATGGGGTCATAAATTAGCTTAATTAGGGTCACCTGTCAAAATTTAAGTGTTTTAAGTAATAAAAATGCAATTAATTAGGGTCAGCTGTCAATTTTAAAAGGATTTAGCAATAAAACTATAACTAATTAGGGTTAGTTTCCATAAGACAAGTGGTGGGATCGAGGAGACACTTGAGAAGGGTGCATGCAAATTGATCCTGCACGATCATGTCCCATCTAAGGACACTCACACACCCTCAATTTAATTGCTTACGGTGTCACTTGAAAGGGTGCGCGTGCGCGGGAGCGATCCCGCACTCGCCCATCCCTACTTGAAAGGGTGCGCGTGCGCGGGAGCGATCCCGCACTCACCCGCTCACCAAAGGACACTCATCCATCGCCACTTGAAAAGGTCGCTCACATGCACGATCAAGCCTCACCGAAGCATACAAGTCTCACCAAAGGACACTTACCCTCCCTCAAGTAAGTGCTGCGGAAAAAAAACGAACAAGTGTCAACGAAAACGCTTACCCAAAGTCTAACGGAGAAATCGAACAAGTGTCATTGAAAACGCTCACCCAAAGTCTAACGGAAAAATCGAGTATCAAATTTTTATGAGCAACTATCTCTTTGCATTATGTTTGCTTTTTGATTTTTGTGAGGCTACGACCCCACTTGAAAAGGTCGCGCACGATCAAGGCTCACCGAAGGACGCTCACCCGTCCCAGCCGACCGTTACAAGGTTGGCCATCTCAAACAAGTGTGGATCGAAAACATAAAAAGGGGTGGGGAAACACAAAAAAAAGGACGTTTAAAATCTGGTTCCGAGAGAAAAAACTAGGAAGGCGAAAGGGAAAGAAATGGGACGGGGGTCCCGCACAAATTCCACCCGCATTCGTTTGTAACCAAACGATTCGTTTGTAACCAAACGATTGCGGGTGAATGGGACGGGGGTCCCGCACAAATTCCACCCGCATTCGTTTGTAACCAAACGATTCGTTTGTAACCAAACGATTGCGGGTGGAATTTGTGCGGGACGTAGATCAAAAGGAACACTCTCCCTCCCTCAAGTGAGTGCTGTGGAAAAATGGGTATGCTTACGGCACCCACAGAACGTTGCCCATAAACCTACACATTCGAAAGGTAAAAAAAGATGCAGGCTTCCATCATTCAAGAGACATAGCGCCACATCCCTTCCATACAATATGTAAAACAAATCCCATTCACCATTTCCAATAAAATAATGAATACATTTTGATTTTGAGTATAATATAATTTTTTTTTTTTTCAAGTACAAAGATTAGAAGTTGACATACATTTTTATATTTTTTAAGTGATTTTTGGCAGTCGCACAGCGACTGCTCCAGATATTCGATGTGTTCAGAAAAAATTTGATCCTTATACATTTTCATGAAATTATTTATTCTGATTATAAGGTGTTTGATTGTAGTTGTGCTGCTGCTGCTGTTGGCAGTGTTATTGTGCAACATATTATTGTTTCCGTGGACGTCTACTTGCGACAAATTTCAAAATTTGAATGAGGAAATCCTTCTCAAATTTTTACACAATACGTTTAACGAGGCCAGTCAGTGGTGTGTATTCTAAAAGTCGGTCATGAATAAGAAGGCAATATACCTTTGTATTCACCTCACTTGCTGCAGTTAGCTCAGTGGAAATTTTAACATCAATCGGTCCCGATTTGACTGTCTCATTTTGATGAGAAAGATCAATTACCACCAACGGCGCCTTCGCAATGAATTCCTTTGGAGATAGAAGTGGTCGTGCCTCCCGATTGTAGTAACTCTCTTGAAATCTTGCATACATATCATACAAGACAGCAAAACGGTTTTCATTAAATTTAATATTCAAATCCTCATAGGGATAAACTTCTGAATTCAGATATACTTTTGCATTTCTCAAATTGTTTGTAATAAGTTGTCCATTTAATGTAAATGCAACGACAGCGAATCGTGGACGTTCCCTGTTTGACGAAAGCTTGACATTCCAGATATGATGTGTTCCTTGTACCAATGTCGGATTTATATAACAATCCCAACTCCGGAATGCGAGTGGGAGGACAGCTTCACTTTTAATAACATTAAACAATTTAATTTTTGTGGCGTCACTTGGGACGATTTGGGGGATCTTCCAACTTATGCTATGTATAGCAATATTATGTGTTTTACCGTCAATAGTTTTAACATACATGTAATCAGTATTTTTAGCAAGCAATAGAATGAGTTCATGGTTCCCATTAAGAATTACCTTTTTATGGTCCTCCATAAAACCCAGTAACGTTATTAAAGGTACAGAAAAACTGAAATGACCTCCTGAAGGAATATTGTCTCCACCACTGCATCCAGCATTGCAATAAAGTGCTACTTCCTGTTTTAAAATTTTTAATAGTCGAGGTTATACCTGTAAATCGACACCCGTCGATTTCTGTAGAATTGAGGCATCATCGAGGAAATAAGCCATGCAATTATTTTTAAGCATTCCGCTGACATTATTAGTACTGCTTGCTCCTGTATTTGCGTCAATAATTTTGCTAAGTTTTCCCTCAAAGTGGAGAAAACTTTCAGATGGAAGGACATACAAATCTTGGTTCTGTATTGTGATACGAACTTCATCATTTGTCTGAAAGTTTTGTTGATACGGATAATAAGAATGGTATTCTTTTTTAATGATACTCTCATCATTGACAGGCTTTTCTTGATCATAAAAAATTTCATTCATTTGAAAATTAGTTTTTTTAACTTTGTTGTATATTAAATCCCAGCGATTTAAAATCAATTTATTTTTTAACGTTAGAGCAGGTCTTTGTGTGGAGTCCCTCGAGATGATGATGATGTTGTTTTCACTTCAGCTTTAGATTTGATAATGTTATCAATGGCGCGATGTGCAGGCTTTTATTATAGATAATCATATTGCTGATCGCAAGTGAAGCCGAATCGAAACAGTTTCTCCACGCAAATTAACTAAATCTCCGTTCTGATCAGTTATCCGTACTTCGAGCGTGCTTATTTCTCTGGAGTTGACAGGTAAATAAATCAAATTTCGAGGTGTAATATTCATTTTATATCCTGGGGGGACATTGATTCCAAATTCATGAAGCACGTGATTTGGTTTATTCCCCACATATGACCCACTAATTATGTTGCATTCCAATCTGATTGAATTTATTTTAAAAATATTTACAGGATTATCTGAGATGTAAATTTCATTTTCATGTGGTCTTAGTTTACGTTCATTAAAACCAAATAACCGTCCAATTGATCTTTCATGGTTAAAATATACTGTTTCATTTTTAGTTGAAACTTGAACTTGTAAGTGTGTTGATGTTACATTCAATTTTTATAGTGTTATGAAGTCCATACTCTTTGAGCCTGTTAATAATATATTTAATTATTTCAGTAACCTCATATGAACCCATTGGTATTTCTATGACTTTATTTCCAATATGGAAGAGATAGTTTCCCATATCAACATTTGGAATATAATTAAATGTATAAAAGTCAATGAGCGCACACTCATAATTATGTTTTAACTCAATTTGTGGGAAAAAATTTTCAGTTATAACTGATGTGTTTCCAGTTAAGGTGAATGTTAATGATGTACTCATTAAGAAGCTTGAGAATGGACTGTCTTTTTTATCAAACAAAGCATTATACTTATTCAATCATTTATTTAGGTATAAAAAAATTGATCAAATCCCTTTCTAAATCGTCCAGTTTTCATTTCATCATCCTTTGAAATCACCAAAAATTCAAATTTATCTTCCCAACATTTCTGTGAAATATTCATAAATGTATTAAAATCCATATCACAATTTGCATGATCTCGCCAAATACGGTTTATGTTTAATCCATCCTGCTTGAAAATAATAATAAAATTCGCATTATCACGTATTAAATGTTTTGGAATATGGGTATACGTTTGTGACAAATAGAATCAATCTATATTTCTGTGACGTCCCATACAGAAAAAGATCCTAACATTATCTTGATTTTCACATGCAATATCGTCAAATATCATAATCGAATTATTTTTAGCTTCCTGGGGTGACAAAACTGCATCATTTTCTGAGAATGTGTAATATCCCATCCCTTTGATAGGTTTAATAAGTTTTCCCAAATATTCATATTTCGTTTGATATAAGCTCTTTGAAAATATATAAATATTTTCAAATTTGAGACCATTTGGACTCTCAATTAAGCTTAACATCACATTCGTTTTTCCACAATTGGATGGACCGACAATTAATGCTCTAATTGTGTTCGGCAACAAAGAGCTGTGACGCGAGTGTTTTTTATCTCCATGTCCGCCACCTTCAATATTTCTTACTATAATGGTTTTATTTTGTCTTAATAAACGCATGTTTTAGATTTAAGTACTTCATTCAATGACAATCATTCGATAATTGAGGATGTTATAAAATGGGCAAACATTTTTATAACTCAATTAGTCATAAACCAAATGTCAAGAAGGGCACTGGTCTAGTTAATAATATAATAAACGGACTACCATTTGAGGCTCATTTACCTGGTTACAATTACTGTGGACCAGGCACAAAGCTAGAGAAGCGGTTAGCACGTGGTGATCGTGGGATCAATGATCTTGATGAGGTCTGTAGGTTACATGACATTGCCTATTCAAATAGTAAGGACCTAGCTGAACGACATAAAGCAGATTCGATTTTGATTGAAAGTAGGGTTGTTGGATTTTAAAAAAATATCGTATCGATGATATTTGCCGTTTGGAAAATATCACACGATAATATTAAGAAATACCATAAAAAAATATCGATATATCGATTTTTTTTGATATTTTTTAATGTTTAGCTAAATTTGAAAAATGGTGTCCTGTTGCTGTAAATTTGGGTCTTTTATAAAAAATAATAAGAAAATAATAGCCAATTCCTCAAACTCCCACAACATCATAGAGTTCCTAAAAAGTTCAAAAATAATGCACAAATCATAAATAAACATCAGTGTAAAAACAATTAGAATCTAAGGATCCCATAAATAGTATAATCTTGTAAATATGTAAATAATCTCACAGTAAACCCACAACTTAAGCCCCGAGCCGAAGGCCTAAGCTGCTATGCCTCCAAAAAATAACCACTGTTAGCGCTTAGTTTATTAAATACTATTTGTTAGCATTAGATAAAAAAATAAATAAAATAACAAAATTATTAAGGATATGGCAAAGCCCTTTGTTTTCAATTTTATTTATAAAGACATACATTTGAACTTATTGTCTTAAAGTATAATTCATGAAATTACATACATTTGAACTTGTTTTTAATTTTTAAATTATTCGCAAACAAATCTTTTTTTAATGATTTAGAAAAACTCGTTCGGTTACGGGAGTTACAAACAACACACTTTATGGCAGAAGCCAACCGTTCCGATGAAACCGAACTACCAGGCGTGATCAGGCAACTTAATGCCACCTTCGCTAGCATGGGCATAGTTGATTTTTGTGAGATCCAGAAATCCAAAGGATTTGTCTCCCAACTACAAAATGGCATATTAAAAAAAAACTGAATTTTCTTTCTTTCGGAACTCTGGACTACAGAGTCTCGGAGCTCTATGGTCCTGTTGTGCAGATCTAGAAAAGATTTCTGTATGCTTAAAGCGACCATGTTCTGTTCTCCGCAATCCATTTCTCCTACAGACGAAGGCAATATTTCTGAATGCTTATTTTCAACCATCTGCTTTATGATTTCATCAGTGACATTTTTTACGTGAAGAGGCATATCGAAATACATATAATCGAGGATCAAGCATTGTGGCGCTCATGAGTATGTTATTCTGCAGCAAACCACTCAATCGCTTTTGTGATATTTGTAGAAGGGTATCTTTTGTTAGAATGCCCTCAGCGGTAACCATATTAGATTCTTTTAATTTTGTATTAATCATAGAAATCATAGGTATCACTAAGCTGACGGTCACGTAAGACTCGCCGCTCACATTATCAGTGGCTTCTTTGAAAGGTTGGAGAACATGGCAAAAATCGCGACAAATATTAAGCTCCCTCCACTGAGAGCATTTCTTCTCACATTGCTTTCTGGCTTAAGAGTGACCAAACATAAAAAATCGGAAATATCATAGAAAAATATCGCTAAAATCGTTTTTTTTTGCCCTAAAAATATCGCGATAAAAATTTTTTTTTTTTAGAGAAAAAATATCGATATATCGATATTTTGATATATTTCCGACATCCCTAATTGAAAGGGCTTGGAATCGTGTGAAAGCAGTAAATACTAGTATTGGTGAGAGAGCTGCAGCATATTTTGTCACAAATATGATGAAGCTAAAGAAAAAGTTTGGTATGGAAATAAAGCAACAAAAAAAGAAAGTAGTAAAAAAATCTCTTGCTTCAATAATCAAACAGGCTACCAGCGAATTAAGAAAGCATAAGCCGCTTGACATAATGAATGCAGTTAAAGTTGCACGTAAAGCAGTAAATAGCTCAATGGGATGCAGGAAAAATGTTGTAATTCGACGGGTTATAACCGTCCCCAAAGTGGGAGGTTTCTTACCACTGGTCAATATTTCAGCAGCCCTTAGTGCTGTCGGCAGTTTAGCGTCTGGAAGTGCTGCAATAATTAAGACTATTAATAACGCAAAAAACGCAAAGGCTCAACTTCAGGAAAATCAGAGGCACAATAGAAAAATGGAATCGGTAGCATTAGGGGAGGGATTGTATTTACAACCATATAAAAAAGGCTATGGTATATCATTTTCAAAAAATAAAACAAAACAAAAACGCAAGCAAAAAAACTGATAAGTGCGCTACCCAAACGAGCGCTATCTAATATTGATATATTGAAGTTTGCAATTAAAAATATTCCACATTTTCGAGGTGTTTTTATGAAGACGAGTTACCAAAATATCCACGAAAGCTGGAGTGTGGAATAGTTAATTTAGCAGACTCAACTTCAAAAGGAACGCATTGGGTGGCCTACTATTATAAAAGCTCAGATAAAAGCTCAGGTATAAGTTTATACTATGACAGCTTCGGCAACTTAAATCCTCCATTGGAAGTAATTAAATACTTAGGAAAAAACATCAAATATAATTATAATCAATTTAAAAAATTCGGGACAGTGAACTGCGGACATTTGTGTCTTAAATTTTTGTTAGAATGCAATTCAACAAATGCTCTACCTACTTAACAATGAGTATGTAATCTGAGTGTGTGGTTGTATCCTTCGAATTCCTTCTCACAACACATGTTGTTCTTATTGGTTGGAGAAATGTGCTCTCTGACGGGTATAAAATCTGCTCACTCGACTAGGAAAAATGTCACTTAGTACGCAGCCACAACAGCAGCAACTCCTACCGCACCAGAAAATCACCAAGCAGCACCACCAGCTCCATCAGCACCACCAGCTCCATCAACGCCACCAGCTCCATCACCGCCACCAGCTCCACCAGCTCCATCAGCGGTACCAGCTCCATCAGCACCACCAGCTCCATCAACGCCACCAGCTCTCCACCAGCACCAACCAAATGATCGCGAAGACCACCTCAACCTCAACTAACGAATCCAATCCGAGCACCAATTTGCCGTTTGGTGTTACACAGGAGGATGTCAATGCCCTATTGCGGGACATTGAGGAGGATCCTTTAATGCTTGCGCTTAACTCTTACAGAGTTAAGAGCAAATTAGCGTTTAAGGACCTCCCAACAAATATGGACTATGACATTTTTAGTGGCCAAAGAGTGTACGGGCAATACGGTACAATCATAACAACGGAGCTTGCATCCAATTATGTATACCTGCCAGACAGGTATACAGATATGAAGGATGATTTTTTCAATATATTTTCAGAAAGAAATTATTATTACCTTATTAAAAGGGACGATGGGAACATGGAGTTTTATACTAGGTCTTAAAATTAAAAAATATAATAAAAAAAAAAAAAAAAAAAAAATGCAAATTTTAATTTTTTTAATTCGAAATGGGAAATGGGAACTATTTTTTTCAGCACTTTTATATTTTCAGCTTAAAACAATAATAAATAAATAAAAAAATAATAAATTAAATTTTTTTAATGGGAAATGGGGAATATTTTTTTTCAGTTTTTTATTTTTTAATTGTTCATTTTCTATCAGGTCTATTTAACAGCTTATTCTATCAATCTATCTAATCAGGTCAGATATGATTAATAGGTCTGATTATCCGATCAGCTTATTCTATCAGGTCTGTGTAACCGACCGGGTAGTCAGACCAGGTCTATTTAACTGAACAGCCTATTCTACCAGGTCTGATTAATCAGACCTGGTCTGATTACCTGGTCGGTTAATCAGACCTGGTAGAATAGGAACCGAACCAGGTCGGTTAATCAGACCTGGTCTGATTACCTGGTCGGTTAATCAAAAGAGAATAAAAATATTAAAACTGAAATAGACATGTCTGACATCACACCAAATAAGAAAAAAAGGAAACTTTTATTTTACAGTGCGAGTAATCAAAACTCAAACCCTAAATATGATGATAAGAAGCCAATGGATTGGGGGTTAAAAAGTGGAGACATGAGTTTAGAAAATGATGATGAAGATGAACAGTTCTATTCACAACCAGCTATAGATGACTCATCATTAATACTAACGGATCACGACTTGTCTCACACATCGAATGTAATACCAAGTCAACCCTCTTCACCTACATTAACAAGAAAAGTGTCTCCTCACACATCAACTGCGATACCGACTCAGCCCTTAATATCAAATAAATCCCTTTTGCTGCTTGAAGAGAGTTCAAAAAATTTGAGCATTAGTGAACTTTCACGGGGGCACGCCCTAGACAAGACTTATGGGCCATTTAAAAATGATAATGGCCAATTAATGATGGGAAATAATCAAATAAATGTTACAAATAATAAAATTGAATTTGATGATGGTCAAAACTATCGTCTCACTAGTGGTTTAAATTCTTTAATTTTCCACCATCTACCAAAAAATTACAATACAAATGACCTAGAAATATACAAAGAAATTTTACTAAAAACCAATGTGTACCGAAAAAATTGTAATCCAAATGGACAGATAAAAGGAACAAGGGCTGTTTAATATACAAAATTTATAAAACCACTTATATCGACTAAGGCACCCATCGCCGAGTCCACACCCAATCGTGTCAAAGAAATTGTAAGCGGGAAAGGATTCATGGCATTGGAATCAAATAAAAATTATATTTATTGGGACGACACAAATGAATTGGTGGAACGACTTCAACTCTTAATAGCTTCACAAGCTGCAGGAAACGCGAATCACACTAATGAGATCACATCAATAAGTAGCGAATTAACCGAAGCTCAAATTATATAGTAATATAGTATATATTCATGTCACAATATTCAAATGAGATTAATGTCAGCATGTCCGTTGACAAATTTGGTCGTTACATAAGCGACAAGAAAAACTCTAATAATCCAAAACGATATGAAAAAACTATCCCAGGTCTCTTCATTGATGCAGATGGAAACTTTAATAAACAACAAAAACGAATAATAAATGGTGTCAATCCAAAGGAAAACACAGACATAGCAATCAAAGAGTATGTCGACAACTCTATAAAAAAACTTAAAGATTCAATGTTGAGTGAAATAGTTTTTAGTACGCCCGATTTTAAAACTGAAGATATTGAAGCCAGATTAGACAGACTTGAGGTCGTTGTCTCAAAAATTATTGAAAAATTTGCATCTGGTTTGAGATTGAATTAATTAAAAAGTATTAAGAAAATCATTACATTAAAATATTGTAAAAACTAAATTTTTTTGTGTTTAAGTAACTTTCTAAAAATGACTAGACGGGGAATTATTAATGGAATACATGCTCCAGCACGCAGACATTTTATACGACGCAGAGTGATTACAAAGGCAATTAATGACTTATGGCAAGCCGACTTGGCTGAAATGGGAAAATATGCCTCCTCAAATAATGGATATCGCTACCTTCTAACAGTAATTGATACATTTTCCAAATTTGCTTGGGGTGAGGCAATTAAATCTAAGACTGCGAAGGAAGTTGCTGAGGCGATGGAGAAAATATTCATGTCTGGACGCGGAGTACCTAGGAATCTTCAGACGGATGATGGTAAAGAGTTCTTCAACGCTCAGTTTAAGGGATTAATGAATCGATATAAAATCAATCACTATTCAACATTTAGTACTCTAAAGGCTTCAATTGTTGAACGATTCAATAGAACATTAAAAGAACTCATGTGGAAGGAGTTTTCTTTCAATGGAACCTATAAATGGATTGATATGTATCAAGAGTTAATTCACTTGTACAATAACAAAGTACATAGGACCATAAAAATGGCTCCAATTAATGTAAACACTGGCAATGAGAAGCATATCTTGGAAACTGTCTACAATAATATTAAAATGTTTATGGGCAGCAAGCTGAAGAATGGAGATTATGTTCGAATTTCGAAATATAAGGGAATATTTGAAAAGGGGTACACTCCTAACTGGAATGTCGAGATTTTTAGCAAAAGTTCAAAATACGTATCCAACCACATATTTATTAGAAGATTTAAAAGGTAATCCAGTTAAGGGCGGTTTCTATAAAGAAGAAATAAAAAAAACACGTTTTCCTAATAGTTATCTAGTGGAAAAAGTGCTAAAAAGAAAGGGTAATAGAGTTCTTGTGCGGTGGTTGGGTTTTCCCAAGTCTGATGACAGCTGGATAGATAAGACTGAAATTTTGTAATAAAATAAGTACAACAATATCAAGCATTTTGTGTTTTCTTTTTCTTTTATTTAAAGTATTTTTAACAATCTAATTCTTAAATTAGTTTTTATACATTAGTTTTATTTTATTTTGACATTTTATACTTATACATTTTTTAAATAAACAGTTATATTATAAGCTTAAAATTATCGTTTTATTTTTTTATTGATCTCATCTACTAGGATGTAATGCATAATTAATTCCCCCGTGTGAATGTCGAGCGCACTTTCATTAGATTCTAATTTCCTATTAAGTGAATTTATTTTACTCACTACAGCTTGAGTGCCTTGGGAGTTTTCTAGCCTAATTATTTGACTGCGCCAAACTCTTGACTGTGAGTCTAGAGTGCTCAAAGTACCCTCAATTTCATGTTGGATAGTTTTATAATGCCCTATTGCCAGAGTTGAAACTCCGTCTTCACAAATTTTTCTCTTGTCATCTTTGTTGTCTAATGTTATTTTAGTTATTTTTAATGTACTTATTTCATGCCCTCTAGACCTAAACATGTACATACTATCGCTTTCTTGCTCTCCTGTAAACAAACAATTTTTATAACTATTAAACGTAATTTTTTCAAAGCAACTTTACACATTTTTCGGAGCTACCATCAGAATTTTGTGATGTGTAGGCGTACATTTTTGAACGCAGGCCAACAAATTCTAACATACTTTTCCCTTGTAGCCCATCTTTCATATAACCCAGCCGCTTCTTATTACACTTGGGGAAATTGTAAAGCCTAGCCAATTCATCTGGATACTCAGACGTGTCAAATTTTGAATCAACATCACTATGAATATCTTTATACAAGTCATCTGTTTTTATAGAGTAAACAAATGAATCGGTGTCCATATAATTTAGTTTCAGTGCATCTTTGAATTTTGGCATCATATAAGAGTAGGGAAAATCATACATTTTCCATTTGGATAATTCCAATACTACGAAACCTAAGTATATGGGCTTATAACGTTATGCATTCGATTCATTTGAATTGCATAAAGATTTTCACTAAACTTTGATGCACTGTGAAAATTTGATCTAGCTATTAACTCCCTAGCACATAATTTTGGACGACCACCTCTTGGACCTACGGGTGGGGCTTCCCATTCTGTAACTAACTTCACATCTACCCTTTTTCTAGAATTTTCCATACATTTACCATAAACACTATTATTTAATAATTTAAAAAAATCTCGTTCAAAATTACTTTTTGCCTTAGTTTTGTATTCAGTGTTTATGTCAATATAATTTTTGAGCCACGCTTTCTGTTTAAGCACTCAAATGGTGTGAATTTTTTTTGGTCTCAACCCATACATCAAACACTGTTTTAACGATTTGTAATGTATGATGTATTTTTCCTTATCACGAAGATCAGCTATCAATTTTTGAACTTTGGAATCTTTCGAAGGGAGTTTGTTGGCTGGACAGAAAGGTAGGTCATTATGAGAGTCGTGAAGCGAGTATGGATATTCCAAGTCAACTTCTAGTATAAATCCATATTCACTATTTTCTGGAATATTTTCTAGATTAAATGTGTTAATTTCTTCTTGATCTAACCATTTGAAAGCTACATATGGGAGCTTTTCACACATGGCCCAGCCATAGAGATGGTTCATGTCGATGTAATACAGGTATTCTGAAAGCTTTGTGGGGTCAAAACTTTTCAGATATTTATGTCTATGACTACATTGCACTAACCCACCTCGAATTCCACTCTGAATATATGTTATCGTATCAATATCAGTGAGTAATTCTAAAGTAATTTCGGTCGTTTTAAGCATCGCATCCCATGACAAGCCTGGAGTCGTATAATAATGGGCAGGATCAAGTTTATAAATGTTTGAACAAATTGATCTAAAATTCTGAAAAACGTCTGTTAACAACAAAACATCAGTTTTTAAATACAACTCCAAGTAGTCTTTAAGTGTTTGACACTTGAAATGTTTCCACTCTTGACATGCGTGGGCGTAATCGACTTCAGAACATTCTAAGTCTGTTAAATTACTATAAAACTTTCTTCTTGGTGGGAGACAAGTTTCTGTTAGTTTTTGAACAGAATCTAAGTATTCATAGGGGAATACTCCTTTCCTACGAAATGAAGCAAAATCTGATGTATTCGGATATTCCTTTTTCAAAACTTTAAAATCACCTTCATTTAAATTAGCTGCTAGAGTGTCTAGACTAGAAGGCATAAAACGGAAAGTATCCAAAAATCTAATTTCTAATTTATTCTTTCCTAGAGGGATATACTTTGATATTGAAATATATAATTCTTTATTCAAGGGAATTACTTTAATTTCCCCTTCAACCTTACCAAGTTCTTTAACACATAAGTGAGCATCATAATTTGAAAAATTATGGAAGAAGACTTGAATAAAATTTCCAGTCTTAAATTTAAGATTGCACTCACTATGTGCTGCCCCTCTAAATTGCCCAGTGAAGTGGCAATGGTCCCTCACCCTATCATTACCTAAGACCCCCTTACAAATATGACAATTAACAGCCTCATCAAAATCGAATGAGTCCTGGGTGCTCATTTGTAATGGTACTATACACTTCATATAGTTTTTATGAATTTCGGACAAATCGGATGTTAAGTTACTGACAAAAGTGCGCCCGACATTTCCCACCGTCTTGCTTACAAACTTATCTAGACTTGAATCAAATGCACACTTTATGTAGTATGCAAATGCTATAGGAATATGCTTATTTACTATTTGGGTCCTGTCACTTACATTTAACGAAGAGGGCTCTAGTATGCATTCGAAGTCTGCATATACAGCAATGGTATCTCCAGCTGGCGATGATAAGTTGATAATTTGAGCTCAGTGGCACCCTCTTTCGGTCGCTCAGTCATAACGTTGCTGCATCTCTCCGCATGGCGCTTGTATCTACCCTTACTCGTTGAGTAGGATAGACATTTGTTGCAAAGAAACGTCTCACACTTTTCTTTCCCAATTGAGATGAAAGAAGCCTGAAATTAAAAAATGTTAAATTAGTTTTCAATAACAATTTTCATAATTAGATTTTTATTTATTTTTTTTTTTTTTTGTTTTACTTACGCTGAAATATTTTTATTCACATATAGTGTCCATGAATGTCGGGTGTTGGAGCATCGAGGTACATCAAATTTATGTGTCGCCCCATTTCGATCCCATTGCAGAAGAGTGGACCAAACACTTTGCTGCTTTCCTCATCATACCCAAACACATTTATGCTTATGTGTGGGTTTCGCGATGTAAACTCATTTAATTTTCCAATTTCAATAGGAAAAGTTAATCCTGTGAAGTCGACAGTGATGTTGTTGGTGTGGATAATGGGTAAAGATATATCCCCTCCATATCCACTGCATCGTTCTCCTTTTCTCTCGGGTTAAGGGCAGATATTATTGCCCACTTGAAGCAAAAGACATCGTTGTTCTGCACATTAATAACTGCTCTTCTATTTTTAAGTTTCCTTGGCAGCTCAAAATGTGCTGAACCCTTCAGAGGAACACATTGTAGCATGTTTAACTCCACTCGAATAATTCGTGTCAATGTCCATCCGGAATCCCTTTCCTGGAATTCTCCCATTTTTTATTATAATATTTGAATGGGAATCGTAGAGTTTTAATAAATTGCTTCCGATCGTAACCAGACTCATCTTACTCTGGAACGATTTTATATCGGTTTGCGTATCATGTTCTTTTATTAACATACACTCTGCAAACAGTTCAAAATTTATTTTTGATGCAGTATGGAAGCTTAGTACTCTTTCAATATGAGGCAGCAGAGCTAGGCCTGCTTCATTCAGGAATTCATCAGGTATCCTAAGAGCAGCTCCCTCATCTAAAAACATATACTGCAGGATACGTCCCTTGTATCCATCAATAATCTGTTTTACTTGGCCATCAACCGGCCGCATCGGAAACTTTTTATGCTGTTCGGTGCGTACATGGTGATGCCATTGCATATTTGGGGCGAGGTATTGCAGGCAGGAGTTTCAGAAAACAGCATTCATGTTGTAAGTGTAGTTGGCGTTGTTGGCGTACATTTTGTATAATTTTTGATTTTATATATATATTTTATATATTATTATATATTTTAATATAGTTTTTGATTTTTATAGTTTTTGATTTTAGTATTAATTTTTCCACACGTATTCGTTTTGAGGATGGAGTTTTATTTAACTTTTTCACATTTTTAAATTTAAGTATTGATTTTGTTTATGATTTAGTTTTGTTGTTGATGATAAACTTTGATTTTTGATCACTGGGACTGAGAAATGCACACCGAATCGTTTGAAACACAGACTATATGTGATTCTTAAGGCTCCACGAGACTAGCCTTAGACTCACCAAAACAAAAATAATTTGATACTCTATTTTTCAGTTACACTTTAAGTGGACAGACTTTGGGTAGTGCATAGTTTATAGGATAATTTTTACTCTCGATCGTGCTACTGTCCCTTTTGACCCGTACGTAACCAAACGATTGCTGGTGAAATTTATGTGAGACCCCATGTCCCATTGCCTTCACATTCCTATTTTTCTCTTTAAGGATCAGATTTTTTAGCGTACTATTTTGTACCCACTCCCTTTTATGTTCTCGAACGAGACTTGTAATGGGCGGATGGGATGGTTAGTGTAAAACTATCGTGCGCCAGCATGCATCCTTTCCATTGTGTGCGTGGGTGGGTGAGCGTTTTCGTTGACACTTGTTCGTGACACCGTAAGCAATTAAATTGAGGGCGTGTGAGTGTCCTTCAATGGGACATGATCGTTCAGGATCAATTTGCATGCACCCTTCTCAAGTGTCTCCTCGTTCCCACCACTTGTCTTATGGGAACTAACCCTTATTAGTTATAGTTTTATTGCTAAATCCTTTTAAAATTGACAGCTGACCCTAATTAATTGCATTTTTATTACTTAAAACACTTAAATTTTGACAGGTGACCCTAAATAAGCTAATTTATGACCCCATTAAGCGACATCAAAGGTCCCGAAAACCCGGTTTTATACTACTAGTGAGCAACTGAAAATGGGCAGTAAACAAGTAAGTAAGTGAGCAATGAGCAGTGAAAAAACGCACAAGTAAGCAATAAAGAAGATCACTTGGGACCTAATGATGCAACGAGCAAGCAATACAAGTATATTTTCGCAAGTATATTTTAGCAAGTTTGTGTGGCTGTTTACATAAAAACTACAAATAGCGATGAAGTTCTCAAAACCTTAAGGATTGGTCAGCAGTCTTTGAATACCCATCCCGTATTATTAGCGACAGAGGAGTAGCCTTCACATCCAACATTTTCATGGACTTCGTAAAGGAAAACGGAATCGAGCATGTCTGGACAACTACTGGTGTACATCAAGGAAACGGGCAAATAGAACGGGTAAACCGATGCATCTTTTCAACTATATCCAAATTGTCGGCGTAGGATACCTCGAAATGGTATAAATACGTTCCGCCGGATCAGAGAGCCATAAACTCTAACGTCAATTGTTCCACAAAGAAGACGCCGTATTTGCTGATGATCGGTGTAAAGGTGCGGAGTAGGATCAACGATAACTTGCTTTGCTTGCTGGAGCAAGAGTTGCTGAACGATTTTGAAGCGAAGAGAACCAAAGAACGCAAGGAGTCAAAATTTGAATTTCAGAGGGCTCAGGCGAATTACAAGAGCTGCTACGACAAAAAGCGCAAAAAACGAAAGCATTTACAAAGAGGGTGATTTACAAGCAATAAAGCGCACCCAGTTTGTGGCCGGGAAGAAACTTGCGAGCACCTATCTTGAACTATATTTGATAACAAAGGTGAGGAGAAATGGAGGCTATGATGTCAAAAAAACTGCACAAGTGAGGGGCCAAACTCGACGTCTAGGAGCTCCGACAACATGAAGATGTTGAAGTACGTAAACTGGAACGAGGATGATTTGTCGTCTGGGACAGACTCAAGTGGCCAGGATGACCGAATGTAAGGAACAGTGGAGATCCTGCTGTCTGGCAACCCCAAGCAAGAGAGGCATAACAGAGGATCTAGAGAGCAGAGTAACAGTCGAAAAGCAGAAGTCGAAAGAGCACGTAGTATAAGTTGTCGGTTGTCGTAATCAAGTCCCGAGTATTCGAAATAAAGTCGAGGTTTCGTTATATGTCGCGGAGTGTTAAAATTCATGTAAAGATCAAGCTGTAAACTGACTGTGAAACCATACCTTATCAACATTATATCTATCATATTCAATAAAACTATATTACATAAATAATGTAAAAGTAAGGGACCAAGGTGGCTTCCTTGCGGGACACCAGAGGTCACCCGTAGAACATTCGACAAGTTGTTTTAAAGAGGACTTTTGCGTGCTGCCAATCAGATAACTTGAGATCCACCTAAGAAGATCGACAGGAAAACCCATTAAGTAGAGTTTCCTAACAAGAAGGTAATGATTAACGGAGTCAAATGCTTTACTGAAATCAGTATTGATCACATCTGTCTACAAATTTTGTGGAAAGCCCCTTATAATGAAAGAAGTGAGCTTCAGAAGGTTAGTTGTCGTTCAAAAGATCGGCGATTGCCTGATCATTGTCTGCTGTCGTATTTTCAAATGAAAGCGAGGTAGGATGTGTGATAGGCTTACGTTAAGTGTTGACAAAATTATAAAACTGTTTTGGGTCCCTACAACGAGTCAAATAATTTTATAACACTGCGTTAAGCACGGTGAACTTAGACCGAACCGCTCAATAGCAAGAATGGACAGCTTGAAACCCGTTGCGTTTAAATTTAGAATAAAGATTGGACTTAATGTTTTGAGGCGAGTCAGCTCTTTACTAAACCAGGGAGGCTTATTTGAGATTATCGATTAGTATAACGGAACACATTCGGTAAAAAATGAGTTCATGGCATTGTAAAAAATACCCATGGCATCCACAATGTCAGTGCACATGTAGAGATCAGACCAATCCAAGTCAGATATGAAATTATTCAGCCGTCGAAAATCCGCTTTGCGCAAGCAGTGGATTTTCTTAGCTGGCTGATCAAATGACTTATCCTCCATAGTAGTTCCAATATCGATAGTCACATCGAAAGTAAGGAACTTCGTGCATGGTTGACTTGAGACAATGAAATGTCAAACAATTCATCAATAAAGTCGTGATGTGCTGTAGTCAAAAGGGTATTAGAGGATTCGATTGTGAACCAAATAGCCCCAGGAATGTAAAAATCACCTAGAACTTTAACTTTATCATATAGCTGCCATAGAAACGATCAAATGAAAATGTAAAATTCTACATGTAAAATGTAAAATTCTACATGTAAGATGTAAAATATTTACAAACTTTGATATATTTACAACTGTAACCAAAATGAATCGATTTTTAATGATCCAATTGCAGACTGCAAGGGTATACAAATGTCGGTTTACCGAAGATAGCTTTCTTTCTTGTTTTTCAATATTTTTGTGAAAAAAGTCTTAAATTTTAGCTATATATCCTATTATGCCAAAAAAAAATCAAACATTCTATTGAATTTGAATTTGAATTTAAAAAAAAAATGGTCTATTTTTTCATGTGTTACCCTGGTATAGCCAGCCGCTTAAAAGAGCTAACGCGGGTGTTCATTCTAGTATATTCTAGTATTTTTCTTATCTCATCTGCTAAGAGGGGTCGAAAGAATGTATTTAGCTCTCTAAGCTTTTTCTCTCCATTTATCTGCTGAGTACGTAGCTTAATACATTAATTAGACTGCCGCTTAAAGTCACAGTCATGAAAAGTCACGACTCTGTTTAGGCTGCGAATCCGCTTAAGCGCACAGCTGTCGCCTCTCAAAAGTAAACAAACCGAGTGAGAAGAGGAAGACAAATAGTAAAAAAGCTCCCTTTTATTACGGAAAATTTCAAATGCGCCAAGCAAAAAATACCTTAATATGATAAAAACACGCAAACACGCAACAACTCGCTGTTGTGGCTCTTTTCTGTCTCTTTTGAGCGCCTGCACAGCTTATTGGAGGAAAAGTCGATATTGCGACTATATTTTGTTGAACGCGGTTGCGGACCCAGTCTCGAAAGAGTATAAGGCATAAAAACTTTTCATTCTAGCACTTAATACCCTGCAGTACCAGTTGTAATCAATAGGCCGTTGTCATCAACGTTTCATCAACGCGCCGACTTCGACTTCGGCCGACGCTCTCGTTCAATCGTGTCGAAACCGACTATCTCGCTCTCAATTCTCTCTTTTTTAATTCATTGACTATGTTGCACTAACGGTCAGTACACTCAAGTGGCCATTTGAAACCAAGCCAGGGCTTGTTAGGGTTAGGTGTTAATTGGCGCGAAAGAAAAGTATAGAAAAAGAATGCGAGGAAATATAAACTACTATCAGGCAGCTCGATTGCTATCTTGCATATGTACTAGGTGGGTTAAGATTGTTTTTAGTTTAGGAAGGCTATCTACAGATGAGGTAATTTTATACAAATCATTATAATTTGCACATAATACTCTAAAGGGTTCGTGCATTTCATACGATGTTCTGCAGTGGTGCAAAACCAAAGGCAGGTAGGATCTTGTCGTTCTACATGGTACGTGGAAATTCAACTGACCCAATAGATCGCTGCTTTCCACGTCACCACGGATCAGATTATACATAAAGACAATGCCTAACATCGTTCTACGGTTTGCTAAGGAAGGTAGGTTAATCAGGAGAAGTCTACTAGAATAAGAGGGCAACCTAAGGTTTGCATCCCAGTTTAAGCCACGAAGAGCAAAAGTAAAAGTTCTTTTGAACAGACTCAATGCGTTTGCTGTGAACGTCCCACTGGGGACTCCAAACGCAAGATCCATATTCTAAAATAGGACGAACTAACGAAGTGTATAAATTCTTCGTGACGTAGGGGTCATCGAATTCCTTCGACCACCGTTTAATAAATCCAAGCACACCCCTGGCTTTATTCACAATGCACGAAATATGATCAATAGACTCCAGTTTAGGATCTAGGCGGATACCCAAATCGTCAACTAGCGTGATCCTTTCCAAAGAGCAGCAGTTCAGCGTATAAGTCGCAAGCATGGGAGAGACACGTGAGAATGTCATCAGCTTGCATTTTGAGCCATTCAGGTTTAATAAGTTTACATTGCACCATGTTTGAAAGTTATTAAGATCTGTTTGTAAATCCGACTGTATTGCATACAAAGCTTAACGTCGTCAGCGTACATGAGTACTCTGGAGTTAGTCAAGACTTTGGGCAGGTCGTTAATAAATAAAGTAAAAAGTAAGGGACCCAAGTGGCTCCCTTGCGGGACACCAGAGGTCACCCGGAGAACATTCGACAAGTAGAACCTTTTGCGTCCTACCATTCAGATAACTTGAGATCCACCTAAGAAGATCGACAGGAAAACCCATTAAGTTAGGTTTCCTAACAAGAAGGGAGTGATTAACGGAGTCAAATGCTTTACTGAAATCAGTATAGATCACATCTGTCTGCAAATTTTGTGGAAAGCCCCTTATAATGAAAGAAGTGAGCTCCAGAAGGTTAGTAGTCGTTGATCTTCGTTTAATAAATCCATGTTGGCATGGAGAAATTACTGATCTACACAGGTGCTGCAAATGGGGGTAATTACGTTTTCGAAAAGTTTTGGGATGGCTGACAACTTAGAGATTCCTCTATAGTTGTTAGCATCCACTTTACTACCTTTTTGTGGAGAGGAATCACGAATGATTCCTTCCAAACAAGGGAAATTGGGAAGTTTCTAAGGATAAGGTAAACAATTTTAGAAGGGGACTGCACAGGGACTCGGCACAATACCTAAGCACACAGCCTGGTATTCCGTCGGGACCTGGCGAATAAACCAGCTTGACACGTTGAAGATCCAAAAGAAGGGAGCTTTCGTTTAAGCTAGGACTGAAGATTAGGTTTGATTTGGGCATGCTATAAGAATAGGTTTGGTTTGATTCGGATGACGGAGAATAAGTAGTTTGAAAAACTGAGCAAAAGATCGGCGATTGCCTGATCATTGTTTGCTGTCGTATTTTCAAATGAAAGCGAGGAAGGATGTGTAATAGGCTTACGTTTAGTGTTGACAAAATTATAAAACTGTTTTGAGTCCTGCGCAAACTGAACCCTACAACGAGTCAAATAGTTTTTGTAACACTGCGCGTTAAGCACGGTAAACTTTGACCGAGCCGCTAAATAGCGAGAATGAACAGCTTGAGAACCGTTACGTTTAAATTTAGAATAGAGATTGGACTTAACATTTTTGAGGCGAGTCAACTCTTTACTAAACCAGGGAGGCTTTTGGAGATTGACGGATAGTATAACGGAACACATTCTGTAAAAAGGAGTTCATGGCATTGTAAAAATATCCATGGCACCCACCATGTCAGTGCACATGTAGAGATCGGACCAATCAAATTCAGATATAAAATTATTCAGCCGTCGAAAATCCGCCTTGCGAAAGCAGTGAATTTTCTTTTCTGGCCGATCAGACTTATTCTCCATAGCAGTCCCAAAATCGATAGTCACATCGAAAGTAGGATGGTATGGATCTTCGGGTAGCGTCAAGGGCGGGACCCTAGCCAAACTGACGCTTGCCGGATCAGAGACAAAGCAGAGGTCTAGCAAGCGATCTAAGGAATTTCGTACATAATTGACTTGAGACAACGAAATGTCAAACAAGCCATCAATAAAATCGTGACGTGCAGTAGTTAAAAGTGTGTTAGAGAATTCAGTTGTGGACCAAATAGCTCCAGGAATGTTAAAGTCACCCAGAACAATTAAATGGTCCCTATCCGAAAGTCTATTGGAGACCGACTGGATAGCGGAAAGGTGGTTCCAATAAATAGAAAGTTCCGACAAGGGGAGGAATGTAGAAACATGTAATAAAAATAAAACTACCATTAAATGATAGCTTCACACAAAGGAATTCAACATCGTTGCACTCCTCGAAAGCTAATACTTCAGACGTGAGGTTTGAGTCAACCGCAATGAGGACCCCACCCCTCGCCTGGAAGGCCGATCAAGCCTGTGTGTTGTGTACACAGCTGGAAAAACTTCGAGCTTAGGATCTCCGGCTTTAACCAGGTTTCTGTGAACACTATCACCTGGGATGCAAAGAAACACTATCAGAATACAATTTAGGAAGCTTACTACGTAAACCCCTTGCATTCTGATAGGTAAGAAGGAGGAATTGGTTAGTTTTTGGAGCTGTTACAGTGGTTTTGTCCGGCCTGGGTAGACTAATTCCTACCGGCCTTTTTTCTTTTTCTTGGCTTCGTACTCCTTAACAACAACATACTGCGGCCAGAAATTGGCAGAGCATATTGTGTTAAAGAGTTCGTCAGGGACATTTATTTTGAAAGATGAAATATCCCTAGCGTAAGAAAATTTAAATTTTTCCACCTTAATTTTATCGGACTTCGTTCTGTCTCGAATAAAGACAGTAACATCTTCAGATGTTTGAGATGGGTGAAGCCGAGAGACAAATATCTGCCTCGTTGGCGGTACTGCAATAAGGGCTTTTGGTAACACAGAATGGTTGGCTGTTTTACCAATTTCGGCCGGTAATCCAGGCCTGACACCCTGGGGAGCATTCGGGACGAGGATCTGAGGGGTCGCTAATTTTGATTTTGAACCGCCAGCGGACTCAACGGACAACACTGGAGCTACAGTCCCTGTCACGGCACATTCGGAGACCGAATCTTTTCTTGCACCCGACCTCAATATCATAGGAGTTTGATATATTGGGGTCGGGGGGCTGTCTCGAGGAGTCAGCTGTTGAGAACTCGTAGCGAGTTGTTGGGATCCGCCAAATGCGGTGTGCCAACCGTGGTTTTGCGCTTAGGGGACTCATTTAATAGCTTAAGGCCATTAAACTGGGAGTTCAGCGCCAGGAGCACCTCATTAGTTTTACGAAAACTAACAAGAAGCTCCTTAAAACCATTTTGGTTTGCCGCATAAATGACATCATTTCCCTTTCAACATCGCGACAAGCCTCACAGCAGTAGCGCAATCCAATGTTTTGTTAAAATTATCAGCCAGCCGGCCTGTGCGTTCAATGCACTTGGCGTGCACGACATTGTCACACAGCCAGCAGCCAATAGTAGGGTCCTCATCAGAAATTACTTTCTTGCAGGTTTTATTACACAGACAACATTAAAAGACATTATAGCGACTTACCACTGTACCAGTCAGAAGTTAAGAGAAAATAAGAGTAGTTACGTGCACTAAGAGAGAGCAAGAGAGCGAGAGTTAGGAGCTTAAGCCGTCGAGCTGTAATTTCGGCGTTCCAGATAAAGCACAAAGAGGAATACAAAATGCAGATAAGCAACTCGCTGCACAAAACTAAAATTGCAATTAATATAGTTATTAATACACAAAACAGCTGCATGCACACGCGAAGTGAAACGGTGAATTATTATTGACACAGGATAGAAGTTTTAAATAAACCCCGGTGGTTTATAGCAAAGATTTTACACAGATACGAGGCGCAAAACAAAAACACGACCGTTCTCTTATAATACTTATAATCATTATAAATGTATCATCTTTTGAACCTCAAAACTTAACCAAACAAGAAGAAAGCTAACTTCGGCAAGCCGAAGCTTACATACCCTTGCAGAAATTAAATTAAATTAAAATAAGGAATCTTATATATCGTTTTAATCCGAAATCGTTAAAACCAACGAATATCGGATAATTTGACCAGATCATACCTATGGCAGCTATAAGATATAATGGTTCGACTTGGACGAAATCTTAAGTGTATGGCTAAATTTAAATTAAAACGCCATTTACTAAGTTTTATTCCGGTATCCTTAGAAACGGCAAAAATTGGTTAACTAGACCCGATCGTTCCTATGGCGGCTATAAGATATAGTGGTCCGATTTGCATGAAATTTTAAATGTATGGCTATATTTAAATTTAAACGCCATTTACTAAGTTTTAGTCCGATATCTTCAAAAATAACGAAAATCAACTATTTCGGGCTGATTGTTCCTTTGGCAGCAATAAGATATAGTGGTTCGATTTGCATAAAATCAAAAATGTATGACTATAATAATTAAATTAAAGGATCATATATAAAATTTGAATCCCATATCTTTAAAAACAATGAAAATCAACTTTTTCGGGCTGATCGTTCCTTTGGCAACTATAAGGTAAAGTCGTCCGATTCCGGCCGTTCCGACATACGTGGGCTGCTATATATATTTCTGGCCTAGGCAACACTAAGTGTTGTTAGGTGGAATCTGACATTTCCATTGAAAAGTTCGACATTTTTAAGCATAAACGTACTCAGAACGGTTTGACGTACGACTATCATTTGTGTTGTTTATACGGCTATGATACAGGGCACAAGTTTTCATTAATTAGCTACTTCATTAGAACCTTGAAAGAGACAACTATATGTCTTTTTTGGTTCGGATTTTTTTCGTAATGCGACTACGGTCAGACTGATTTAAAAGGTAAACAATAACAATGGCCGGAATTCGCAGTGCACAATTTATTCATTTCTGGAATCCTCATGCCAATACTCCTGCAGAAATTAATATGAAAACCATTAAACTGATTTTTGCAGCTTTTCTTGTACATAGATTTAGTTAATTCATAATAATTGCAAGATTTCACGGCAAAAAACCATGCCACCGAAAACTTATTTATTTTGTTTATTTATTTTGCTTTTGTGCAGAATAGTTGCTGAAAATTATGCTAAGCCTTCAGCAAAAACCAATATATTTTGTAAGACCGTTTTGTCTAATGAGCAATCAATATAGTTTTTAGATACAATTTTCTGTATTAGAGTCGGTATATTCTATCGAACTCATTTTTTGTCTGGTATTTTTTTTCGATAAACCGATAAGTTTTTCAATTAATGAGAAATTAATGTATTAATATCTCATTGAAAGTGCTGTATAGTCGTCTTGCTCGCACTTAGGCAAAACCCTATGGTTGCTGTCAAGCCTCTAATTAATGAGCCAATTAATGAAGTTTTTAATACAGTGTCATAATGCTATTACAGTTACTTAAAAAAATCAATTTCGCAAAAAAATGGAATTAACTCGTGAACATTTTCGTGCGATCATTTTTCACAACTTTCGGCGTGGATTATCACGACAAGAGTGCAGCGATGAACTTAAATCTTTGTATGACTATGAAGCACCATCCTATAGCACTGTGAAAAACTGGTACAACGAATTCAATCGTGGCCGACGCTCCTCAAAGACGAATTCCGCGAAGGTCGTCCAAAACAGCCGTTGTGCCAGAAAACATCGATGGCGTACGTGAACTAATAATGCAAGACCGTCATGTGACATACCGTGAGATAGAGGCATCCTAGGCATTTCTTCCACCAGCATACATTCGATATTGCATGAGCACCTGGCTGTAAAAAGTTTGTTCTCGTTGGATCCCGCACAATTTGACAATCGCTCAAAAGAAGGCTCGTGTGGATTGGTGTAAAGAAATGCTGAAAAATACGATCGTGGTGCTTCAAAAGACGTTTATAAGATCGTCACAGGTGACGAATCATGGATCTATGCGTATGAGCCCGAAACAAAACAGCAATCGACCGTGTGGGTCTTCCAAGACGAGCCAAATCCAACGAAAGTTGTTCGTGGAAGAAGCACTTCGAAGCAAATGGTCGCCTGTTTCTTCGCAAAACTGGTCATGTGGCTACTGTTCCTCTTGAGCAACGTAGGACGGTCAATTCTGATTGGTACACCACCATTTGTTTGCCTGAAGTCTTCGGTGAAATTCGAAAAACGAACAAGGGAAGACGAATCATTGTGCACCATGACAATGCGAGCTCTAACACATCGGCTCAAACCAGCGCCTTTTTGACTGGCCAAAACGTCGAATTGATGGGTCATCCGCCGTACAGTCCTGACTTGGCACCAAATGACTTCTTTTATTCCCTCACATCAAGAAGAAAATGCGTGGTCAACGATTTTCGTCGCCAGAAGATGCTGTTGAAGCATTCCAAAACCATGTTTTTGAGGTGTGTCAATCAGAGTGGAAAAAGTGCTTCGAAAATTGGTTTGAGCGCATGCAAAGTGTGTAAATCTTGATGGAGAATATTTTGAAAAACAATAAAACTATTTTCCTTAATAAATATTCGTATTTTCATTATTAGGCCAGAATATATGTAGCAGCCCACGTATATACTAGCTGCAATAGAAAGAAGACTATCTGCAAGTTTCATTCGGATAGCTCAAAACCTGAGATACTAGATACTAGACAGACGGACAGACGGACATGGCTTGATCGACTCGGCTGGTGATGCTGAATATAATTATAATACCCTGCAAGGGTATAAAATTACAAGAAATGTAATTCAGTTTTGAAAAAACTTAATTTTCAGGAAAAAATTTTACCACCACCCCCTAAAAAAATTAGATTTACTTACAAGCCTTATTTGAGGCACTTAGAGTTCGAATTCGAATTCAACATTTTTTCAGCATAATCTCCAGATTATAAACTATTTATTAAACCAAAAAAAAATGTTGGTCAAAAAATTTCGGTTTACATGTATGTCTCTAAGCATGTCTGTATGCTAAGGATATCTAATGCCTCTCTGCTTGCCAGAACATTTTTGGAACAGACCGCTGACGACTGCATGACTGCATGGTGCTGACGACTGTACAGCCTCAACTCAGGGTCCGTACAGTATATGCCCGCTCCTACTCCTCCTTCCATCCTTACCTTATATCTCTTAGTAAAGAGAATGACGTCCGTCTTGTCCGCGTTGATACTGAGCCCTACCTTCTCCGCCCACTTACAAATTAATTCGGTGATAAGGCTGAGAGTCGATGGACAAACTCCCGTTATAATTATGCTATTGTCGTTGACATAAGCTGTTATTTTGAAGCTTTCCTCTCGATTCTCTTGATTAGGTCATCGAACAGCGTATTTCATAGGAGGGGCGAAAGAACTTCAACTTGTGGTGTGAGTCTCTGCGCCCCCTCTATAATGGAAGCGGTGCCCCAATCGTATTGTACCCGATTAGAACTTTGAAGGTTCCTTATCCAGAGGTTTATAGCAGGATGCGTCCTAGTCGCTTATAGACAATTCATTATTGCTATGTCTACAAACACCCCGAGAGCATACTCCTTGCTGTAAAGCGCTGATACTGAGTTTTCTTTGGTGTAGGCATGCTGGTTGGTCGACAGTAATCTCCTATATCTTTCTGATGTGTAGATTCAGCAGCTTCTCGAGGGTTTTAATAAAAGGAGAGGCTTAACGGTCTGTAGTCCTTGGGGCTAATATGTCTGCATTTGGCAGAAAGACAATTCTAGAGTTCATTCATTGGATAGAGATATAGCCCGTGCTTAAGCAAGCTGTGTATATCGCGGAGAGCCATGGGGTGATCACTTCGTTGGCTGGTCTCCGTCTAGTCCAGGTGCTTTATTACCCTCGAATAAGTCTATAGCCCAGTGGATTCTTCAAGAGGCTATTAGATCAGTTGGGAGTTTTCTTCCCCAGTTGCTAGGTCGTGGTGCACATTGGCATCGGAAACCTCCGCGCCTCCTGGGAAGGTTGCTTTGCTAACCACTTTCGCAGTCTAGCCGTTTTTGGGACCGTATCGATATCTAGCAAAAGATTCTGCACGAGTTTTTGTGCCCTGCGTAGTTCCTTCTTGTACTCCCTGAGTAGGGTTTTGTATTCCTCACTAATGATATAATCTTCCGCCTGCTTGGCGGGTCTAAAAATTCTCTGAGGTTTTTCTTCTGTCCAATAGGTCCTTGTTCCACCATGGTCTTGGTCCCCTTTTATTTCTCGATACTGGGCATGATGCGTGGTACGCGTCTAGTAATTCCTTGGAAGGGGACTCTAGGGACGTTTCTATGTCTTTCTCGGAATTTACTACGACCGGACGAGTCGCGAGCCTTGTCGTGGTTGTCTTTTCAACTTTTTCTAGTTTATATTCCGGGGTTTCCAAAACTGCCAACTTTGGCGAGTGTTTAAATTCGCATTCGAACTGAATGTGCTTGCGGTCTGATAAGGATGGTCTCTCAAGAACTCTCCTGATACCAGAGTACTTTGTCCCGTTAAAAGTGTTTAATTTAGTATGCTTGACGAAATGGGGGCCCACGTATTTGTATTCCTCCCCACGTTTGCTACATATAGGTTGGTGGAAAGTATAAATTCAAAGAGTGACTCACCTCTGTCGTTAATGACGTAGCCCCGCCACACACCATAGTGTGCGTTGTTCCTACTTCCCTACGGGTTGATCACCGTCCTTCTCCTCCTCTAAGCCTTCCAGCCACAGATCCTGGGGGCATCCACAATGTTGTCCAGACCTACCCAGTCGGACCTGGCCGCTTCCATACATTTCTATGCGTTCTCAGCGAGTAAAGAATCCATTCTCAATATGTTGCAGTCTTCCTTTTAGAGTAATATGGGGTGAAACAAGGAAACAACAAATATTTTTGTATGCTGCAACAGTTCATTCACAACATATAAATACCGTATATTACACTTCGGCAATCTTTGAGTTTCGCTTTCAACTTTAGTTTATAAAATAAAAACTAAATAAACGCACCATAAAACGGAAATACTATCTGAAATAAAAATATAATATTATGACATATAGTTAAATGTTTATATTTTATTGAGTCGAACTAATGTCCCGTCAGTTGACAAAGGACAACGCCAAGGGAATAAATAAACGAAGAATAAGTTTTACGTCTTTATTCGATTGATCTCAGCTTAAGACTAATTTCTTGTGACAAATATTTTACTTTACCTTAATTTGGGAGCGAGCTCTCCCGCTTGGGATATTGATTGTACATAATAATTTGAGAGTAAGAGAGCGGGACTTAGTCATTGCACGAATCTTTTATGTTATTGAGGAGCAGCATCGCCTGCTCCGGATGTGGATTGTTTACAATGGTTCAGCGTGGGATCGCCTACACTGCATATTCTTATTTTTGGTACATAACTGAATATGTGAATATGTCACTTCCCTCCCCTTAAAAAAGGGTTGCCTATGCTTGGGCTGGCATTTCAGGGTACAATGCAGGCAACTGGTTTTGTGCCGGTTCTATTTCTTGTTGTGGTTCTTGATTATTTTTGCTTGTATTCTAAATTACTGATTATTTTTGCTTGTTTTCTAAATTTTGTATATTAAACGGTAAGTGGATTTAGTGTAAAAATTTTGATAGGAAAAGAAAAAATAAGAACAATGACTACTAATATTATAATTTCGTAAAGTGTGGTATTATTTTCTGAAATTAGTTTTAAAAGTCATTATGTTCTACTATCTTTATCTTGTGAGGTATCCCTCACAAGCCCTATCGGGGCATGTACATATTTGTAGATAATTAAGAATAGCACGCAAGTTAGGATTAAGTTAGGCTAAGCGACTACCGGAAGACCCACGGAGGCACTTGTAAATATTAGTCAGGAGATTAGGTTAAGGCCCGACTAGGGCTCATAGAGAGGTACGTGGCCCGCTGCCGATCAGCGGCCACAACAACGAAGCGCGCTCGCAACATCAAACCCCGCTCGCAACATCACCACAGCAACACGACGCCCGCAACACCAAGCCCGCAACATTTCGATCCAACCGGCAGAGCCAACCGCATCGGCAGAGCCAACCACAGCGGCAGAGCCAGCGACACGCCGGCAGAGCCGACCACCACACAGACAATACCAACTAGAAGCAGCAGAGAACGAAACGACGATCGGCAAACACGCCAGCAAGGCGCCGACGCCGACAAAGCCCGGCGAGCAGCAGAAGGACATGCGCCAGAGAAGGACGGCAATACTTCGCGCCGAAGCAGCGAGAATAACCGCTGCCGTGATCGGCAGCAGAGCAGAGCTTCGGGCAGACCCCTCTGCCCGCCGATCGAGGAGTCTTTGGAAAACTTCGAAAGGGAGCAGACGTGCGCGGACAACAAGATCCGGACTACGAAGAGAAAAGTGGACACGTGGCCGTGGACCCCGACGGCTACACTAATCTTGGGCACTCGGGAGACATGGAGACCCACGCCGAGGAGTAACACGGGTGAGCCGGCCAAGGGCCACTCCCAAAAGTGGGAGGCCAGCGGTGCGTAGGAAGTACGGAATAGATTAGGGATAACTAGAACTAGGATTGGACTTGTATAAAATAAAACCAGGAATAAGTGAAGATATTACCCGGCAATGTTCTTTTCGCAGCCCCGGCTTTCAGAACTAAGGCGGGAGTGTCCTCCGGTTGACGGGGGCCACTCTCTCGTTCTGTGGCCTTTCACTCCTCCCCCGGGGCCGGACAACCGATTCCCGGCTGACGGGATCGGCTGCCTTCATCCCGCCCCGCTCTCTCCGGGGTTGGGCGATCGATTCCCGGTTGACGGGATCGGCCGCCCTCCTCGTGCCTCTTGGACCTGGGGCGCCGGCACCCGGTTGACGGGGCCGACTCCTCCCACCCTGATTGGGCCTGCTCAGGTCTGCTGACCAGCCCGGATGACGGGCCGGCGGCATGGCCATGGGCAGGCACCCTTCCTGGCCAGAGATCCGACTCCCGGTTGACGGGATCGCATCCTCCCTCCACCTCCAGGTGGCCCCGAGCGTAGTCCTGCACGGACCCCGCCCTACCTCAACTCTCGCTCCTAATACAGCAAGCTTCCCGCCGGCACGTCCTTTTCCTGCCTGTCTCCGCAAATATAAATATGTCTGTAGAGGGCCCTGGACTGACTGAAGTTTATATCCTGGCCCGTGATTAGCATCCTTACAATCTTAGTTAAATTAATCGGTGAATACAAAGCTGTTAAATCAAATTCTGGACTTAACGAATTTTCGCTTAAAATAACATTTCAAATTTTAACTCTACATTGTTGTATTCTAATAATTTTGCTTCCATTTGTTTTTATATCGCCATTTAATTCTTGACAATTTTGTTCGATTGTAGTTTCAGTTAGATTCCATGTAAGATTCCATGTAATAATATTTGGTTCATTTCTTTTGAAAGAGTTGGTATAAAATTACAAATTGGATTTTTGCGCTTAATTATATTTTTAATTTATTAACTTCTTTATTGTCTTGACTATAAATTTTATTCTCATCTTCAAAATATGATTGTTGATCTGAATAGTCTAAATGAGACCCATTATGGTCGGGATAAGGAATTATTTTAATGGTGTTAATGATTTTGTGGTTAATAGGGATATGTGAAATAAGTTGTAATTAGTTATTTGAATTTGTTGAGTGTGGCCCGTGGTGAATAATGGAAACAACATCATTGTACAGAATGTTCCTGTAGAAGTTTAATGGCATTAGTTATCTTTTGTTTCTTAAAATGTGTTTTGTAGTATTTGGTTTCCCTATTTCGATTAGTAATTTCGTAATGGTATTCGTCTATTTTTTACATTTTTATTTGCCTTAAATGGATTTTCTAATTTTCCCTTTTAAAGTGGAACTTTTCTGTATCTAGAGTCAATGTTAAATTCCTGTCGATCTTCATTTATTTTATATATTTTCCTTTCTTTAATATTTTGAGTGTCTAATATTGGGTGGCCAGCGTATAAGAATATTTGAGCAGGTGTTTGTCCAGTGGTGTCATGTTTTATTTTATGGTTGTATGTGTAAAGAAATGTCTCTATCTTACTTAATTTTACTTCTTCATCATCGGATGAGTTGATTATTCGAATTTTTTAATTTATTGTCTTATGTAGTCTTTCGACGTCTGCTACACCGTTTTTTGCCGTGTTGAGCTGTAATTCAATTCCTTCTGCTTCAAGCCATCGCTTTAGAGTCAAGCTGGTGAAAGCTCCGTCTCTGTCTGCCTTTAGTAATTTGGGTCTACCTAACTGATTAAAAATGCGCATTAGCGCTTTCCTGCATTCTATCCCATCCTTTGTTTTAATATGTTCAAGAGTAGCGAATTTAGAATAAATGTAAATGCAACTGATGTAATGTTTTCCCTCAGATGAATAAATATTTACCACAAATTTGTCTCGACAATGTTCAGGATTGGGTGTGATTTTAAAAGGCATTTTGGTATTTCTGTGTTCTGTTTTAGCCAAATTACATATGTTGCATTCATTTATTATATTCTGAATTAATAGTTGGCTATTTGGAGAAAAGTGATTTTCTCTTAATAATTTAGTAATTTTTTGTATACCTGGATGTAAAAGTTTTTCATGTGATTGAAGTATAATTTCTTTGAATTCGGCGTATGAATAAACATTCTTTAATAGGTAGAGGCTGCGAATTACTTTAGTTTAAGTGGTATTAATAATTTCTCTGTATGCTCTTTGAATGATTTCAAAATCTACATGGCTTTCAATATGAATGGTAATGTTTCTATGAATAAAATGATCAAGTAAAACTTGTTTGGCCTTTTCGAGTGTCATTGCATTATATTGGATTGTGGTAACGGGGTTACCGAATATTGTTGAATGCTCTACTTTATTTTTATCGGATTAAATGAAATTTATTTGTTTTTGAAATAGTTTATTGGTTTTTCTGTTAAATGAATTAGGTTACTATTATCTTCATCTGCACTATGTTGTGTAACTTCCCTGTGATGATTTTTTCAATTTTGGCTCTCCGTCTTTGTAACTTGGCATTCGGTTCTTTTAAGGTAGGCAGCCATCTAAAATGTCGTCCTAGTAAATAATGTCAAAAGTTTTAGTGGCCCAAACTATGGCGAGTAAATCCCTTTCGTTAGCACTGTAATTTAATTCATGATCATTAAGTGTTCTGCTAATAAAGGATATAGGATGACAATTTTGAGAAAGTACGGCCCCAAGGGCTAAATTACTGGCATCTGTGGTTAAAGTGAATTTTTTTTGAAATCGGGTAATTGGAGAATTGGTTCTCTAATTATTAAAGCTTTCAGTTTTTGATTGCTTCCATGTAGTCGAGATTTTGTGTATCTATCTTTGCTCCTATTTTTAAACATTTGGTCATTGGTTTTGCTATGTCTGCGTAGTTTGGGATAAATTTACGATAATAACCGGTTAATCCAAGGTAAGTTCTGATCTCTTTTACTTTTTTGGAATTGGATATGAAACAATGGATTTAACTTTAAGGGGTTTGGTTTTATGCCATTAGGGGTTACGATGTGACCAAGAAAGCTAGCTTCTTTTTTTAAAGAACTCACATTTGTCTAACTGTAATTTTTAATTTTCTTCTGCAAGTTTGGAAAAACTAGTTGTAATGAATTTAAATGTTCGGTAAGGAATGTGGAAAAATTATAATATCGTCTAAATACACTAAACAGTGTTTATTAAGCAACGGTCGAAGGATATTATTCATGCACCTTTGAAAAGTAGCGGGTGCATTTCTAAGGCCAAATGGCATTCGAAGGTATTCGTAATTACCGCTTTTGGTGGAAAATGCTGTTTTAGATATTGATTCTGGGTCCATTTCTATTTGATGAAATCCCTTTGCCAAATCGATAGTTGTAAGATATTGGCATTTTCCTAGTTTACCAATGATTTCGTCCATGTTTGGTATTGGATACATATCTGTCGGGAATAGTTATTTCATTAAGCTTCCTATAATCAATTACTACTCTATACTTAATTTTACCAGAAGCATCCGTTTTTGGGTACTACCCAGGTAGGACTATTGTATGGTGAATTACTTTCCTAAATAATCCTTGATTAAGCATTTCCTGCACTTGGTTATCGACTTCAATTTCGTGCGCTCGAGCAAGTGGGTACTGTTTTGAATAAATTGGGGAGTTATGTGTTGTATTTAGTACGTGCTTAATGGTATTTGTAAATGTTAGATTGTCTCCTTCTTCATATTGAAGATTTTTAATTTATTTAATAAACCTTTCAACCCCAAAGTTTCCTCCTGATTCAGGTGAGCTTATCGAAACAATTCAAAGTCTAATTTTTTATATTGATTCCTGAGGTGATTTTTTAATTGGTTCTAGTGCCTTTTGGATTAAAAATTTTGTTTTTTTTTCTGATTTTTAAGTGATTAATTTGTATGTTTTATCAAAAAGGGTAACTGTGCTAATTTTGTAATAATATTGATTGTGCATTTTTCAACAATTTTCTGCCAATTAGTATATCATAATTATTAGAAAAGCTGTGTACATAAAATGGTTCATTTGTTTTAAAAATACTATTGCTGGGTAACATAATTAAGTTGTTCAATGTAATAGGACCATTTGATATAAAATCTTCACATTTAGTATTTTGAATAGGAGGACAAAATATATTTTTATTGATCATATTTATTGTGGATCCTGTGTCTATAAGGCAATTGTATGTGCAACCTTTGTATGCTATTTCTATGTATTGTTGTTGTCCGGGGTTGTTACCCAAAAATATTCGTTTGGTTTTGAGCTATTTTGATTTTGTTCATCTATGTTTTGGGGGGATTGTACTTGTTGTTGCCCTTCATTAATTAACCCATGGAATTGATTGTGGTCATAATACTGTTGTTCATAATAATAAGGTTGTATTTCTTCGTATTCGTGCGCGTCTTGAAATCTCAATTCGTCAATAGACATTTTGGTTTGCTCACTGTCCGATGGTCTTAGTCGTTTGGTAATCGGGAAGTTAGTATTTTTAGATGTGGAGGGTTGTTGCTGTTGAGTGTATGTATTTCCTTTAAAATATGCTGTTTGAGGGTTATGAATTTTATTGAAATGTTGTGGGAAAGGATTTTTGTGAGTAAATGGTTAGGTGTTCATGTGTTGGTTGGGTCCGAAATGATTTGTGTATACGTGGGTCTAAATGATTGCGTGTATTGATTAAAATTAGGTTGGAATGGTTGAGAATATTGTGCGTAACTTGGTCGATATTGGGTTTGGGTATTTGTATTGAATTTGTGTGGTTTAGAATTCTGATTAGGGTTTAAATTTTTATTACGGTATTCTGGATTTTTATTTAATTCAAAATTAATATGTTCTTCATATATTCCCTCATTTTGTGCAATAGTAATTAACGATCTTAAGTCTGTAATATTATGATGAACCAAAATAGTGAATAATTGTATTGGTAATTTTCTGATCAATATTTTAATGGAATCTTTAATCGCTTTAACATAAATAAGAAAATCTGCCTGGTTACCTTCCAGATGCAATTTCGAAAGCAGTAGTTGACGTCGTCTTTCCGCTTCTTCGCAGAATGCTCTCAGATTTTCTTTGCTCTCAGATTTTCCCTGAAGTTCTCCAGTAGTTTGTAGTTCGGTGTTTGGGGTTTAAATTCTACAACTAGTTTCGATCTTAGGGTAGGCCAATCTTCAATGTTCGGAAGGCCCAACGATCGTGTTACGTATCCGTCCAAGTTTATTTCGACGGCTCCAAGAAAAATCCTCTGTTGTCGGTGTAGAGAGTTTCTGGATCACCCTTAAATGGCATGATGTCTTTTAGCTGCCGACGAACTTCAGCAAGGTTGTTGTCGCTTAAGCTACGTACTCACTAGCGCTAAAATTTAGCAACCAAATGAGTGCAAGCGAGAGGTAAATACACTTTTCGGCGCCTCTTAGTAAGGTCGCTACGCAGATGAGCTAAGAGAAATACTAGAATATATATAGTATATACTAGAATGAACATCGCGTTAGGTCTTTTAAATTCGGATGACTATTAGCCAGGGTGGCGCGGGAGGAGGAATATTTGATAAAACCCTTGCGAAGTGGAGTCAGCCAATAGAAAACAAAGCCGTATTGCAGGTTTTGCAGCGGGGAAAATGAATTTATTTACAATACAATTAAAGAAGTTTGAATGTGGGATCTTGACCATAAAATAAATACAAACCAACAATTTTAAAATAAAATTAAGTCTTAAAAATGTAATTTAACAGGCAAATAAGCAAATAAAATAGAAAAGGGCCAAAATCCCAAACTAAAAATTATGGTCTTGCTTATTGCTTCTCCTCTGCTCGTCCCTGACCAGTGGTCGCCTACTGGGATTCTTTTCTTAGTTGGCTGCCACTCCAAAATGCTGGTGCTTCAAAGCATACAAGGACTGGGCAAGCAGCCGCTATTGGGTTCATGGAGAGGTCAGTCCCACCAAGTCATCCGCGCGCGGCAACTTAAGGGCCAAGTTTGTGGCAGCAGCCGTCGTGGACGTGGATGTGCCCAACGATGCGGCACGTCGCAGGTTTCCTACGACTACAATGCGGAGAGATCCAGCAGCAGCCAACTGGACGATGAGAAGGAGTAGCAGACGAACGAGGCCAGACACACAAAGATGTCTTTCGGTCAACACTCCCTAGCGGAATCTCCAGCAGTGGCAGCAGCTGCAGGGCCAAGAGCAGATCGCCAGGAGCAGCTCGGCGGCATCGGGAGCTGGCCCCGCTACATTAAAAATCATAATCTAAGTAAATAAATAAATAATTTCTTCATTTTGCACGTATTTGTGGGTACGCGGCTTGGCGGCGTTTAATTTAAATTGTAAAAAAACACAGCTGACAGTATGGCCGTTTAGCCGTTTCGTATGGATTTTCGGTGAACGCCATGAAACGTGTTCACACTAGAATTATGAAACCCTTTCAGCTAGCTAAGGGTTTAGCGTTGGTGAGTATTAGTGACTATTATTGTTATAGTAAAATAAAAATTTTGTTTAAGTTTATTTTTGATTTCACTTTTTTAAGTGTTTGTTTAAATTAATTTTTCTTAAAATTTATATGTTATTATTAACTTTTAAGTGCCTTTGGACTTATTGTTTTATTTTTCTTCCACTTTTTGTTGGACAACTGAATTGGAATTATAATCCAAGTTGACGGGTTTTGAAATGTGTTGCGTAATTATTATTCGAGAACTGAATTATAAAATTTAATATATTTTTCACTCGAGGTTCTTTTTTTTTTTGATACTTTTTGTATCCTACCGACTGCGCCAGATAAATGTTTATATATTATTGAGTCGAACTAATGTCCCGTCAGTTGACTAAGGACAACGCCAAGGGGAATAAATAAACGAAAAATAAGTTTTACGTCTTTATTCGATTGATCTCAGCTTAAGACTAATTTTTTGTGACAAATATTTTACTTGTGGTGCCCTTTGTTTACATTAATTTGGGAGCGAGCTCTCCCGCTTGGGATATTGATTGTACATAATAATTTGAGAGTAAAGCCTAGTACTAAGATCAGCGAAAACCGCTTACGGAATTCCGTGAGCGAAATTGCCATGTATTTCGTTCGGGAACCAGTGTGATCGAAGAAAACAAAGAAAAAGGTCAGAATCGGTCGAGATCGGTCACACTGACTTGTATTTCCAGCTGTGTTTTGTAAACCAAGTTTATAAATAAACTTTAAGCGAAATTAATTTAATCGCATTTGATTGGGCGTATTTTTAATGCAATGTTCCGTAATGGAGTTGAAGGCACATAATAGTGGCGCCAACGCCATCGCCGCCAATAAAAATATATATGCAATAAAATTGTCAATAAAAGCAGAAAAAAAAGTTAATTTATGTACTTAATTGCATATAATATGGCTTGCCTTAAGGACTTTTATCAATTTCACATTATTCTCACGGCTGTCGAAGCGCTACAACCGAGCAGCGATTACCTCCATCCCTTTCCCCGCCATGCTGCCCCAGGCCTGTTAGCGGCGGGCCCCGTCGGTCTCTCGCGGCTCTCTCTCTCTCTTCGCTCTCTCATTCTTATGCCGCACACTGATTGCGAGAGTTCGCTCGTTCAGTCGCAGAGTGGCGCATCTTCAAGAAGGTTGCTCTGCGCTTGAATTCTTCTTTATATGTATGCGTGTTCATGCATTCACGTACACGGGTGCATGTGTGCGATCATTTCATTTCAACCCAGCAAGAATATTTGGTATTTTGCTACTTTCCATACTAACAATATGGGCATATTCTCTCTTGGGTTAATGGTAAAAATAAGAATGTTATATGTTATAATATATTTCTTAATGTTTCAGCATACATTTCATATATGTTTACAAATTCAAATCAGTGGCAGCAGTGAAATGTTTTGCATATATGTATGTATTCGAATGAATAAAAATCCAATTAAAATTATTAAATTATTTTCATTAAAATATTATTTAAATAAAAAATGAAGATTTTTATATTGTTCCATTTACCTTTACAAAAATATAAAAAGTATTTTAGATATTTAATATAAATTAATTTTTTTTAAGTTTTGAAAAAGTCTAAAAACTACTGTTCAACACAGGTGTATATATGTATATGTGTGTGTATTTATCGGTAGCTAATTCGAGCGGCGACTTTTAAATAAAGAAAATATTAAAAAAAACAAACATACATAAAAATATATACAACTAGATCATTAAATAACAACAATAAACCAAATTCATAACAAGTGTCCGGAAAAAAATATCAATAAAAAATTTAAGCAAAACAAAGCCAATCAGCTGTTTTTGTTTCTGCCCGCTCCCCTAAAAAGCAATCGTCGTTACAGTCTTGGGTCCGAGGGAGCAGAGGAGGCATCAGTCTTGTGTCCGAGGGAGCAGAGGAGGCATCCTGCGAGTATGACTTTAGAATATGCTAGAAATGAGCTTGCAAATAAATCGACTGTATTGCTTGGAGTACCAAATGAGAATGAGGATGACATTTATAACAAATGTATGTGTGTCTGTCAAATTACAAGGATGTATGTGTTCGTCAGAGTTCTAGCATGTTGGCGATTTTTGTTGTTGCAGTTGCCAAGTCTACGTTGTATGCTGGAGGTATGGGGAGATGGGGCATGTTAACTCCTCCCCCCCCCCCAGTCCGAAGAGAAGGCCATTAAAAGGCCGGATCGGAGAAGGGTGGCTAAGCGACGTGTTGTGGTTTTACGCTGAAGTAGTTTTACTGGATTCTTAGGCATTTGTGCTGGTATTGGTGGATGTTGTTGTTGGTGTACGCCATGAACTCCGACGATATTATGAAGCGGGTGATTTGTAAATATGTTAATCTTATGCTAACGTTACATTTTGTATACATATTATCTCTCTATATGTTGTATTTGTTCCTTATTAAACAACAATTTAGGGATAGTGTTTTTGTGTCTTTGTGTGTTTAGTGTCTTTGTTGAATAGTGTTGTCCATCTTGTGTTTCTATATATTGTGTTCTACTTGTTTGATTTTGTTTCGTAGGACTTCTAAAGATACTTTAAAAGTTGGGGGTTTTGGAAAGATTCTGGAACTAGTTTGTTGTTGAGAATTATGTGTCGGTGTTAGTATTTTTCTTAACTGTTTTTCCAATTTTTGTTTGTGTAACTTTTGACCTCTAGTTGTTAGGAATGTGACGTCTTTGTCTTTACCTACTTTGTGTAACGAAAATCTCGGTGTTATCTTGTTTCTACGTTTTCTTTTCTATATACCGTATCATTGGGCTCGACTTGGACTGGTATCTCTCTGTCCTCGTTTAATTTAGCCTGTACTTTTGGGTATATGACTTGTCTAAATTCGTTTAATTTGTTAAGGTAGTCGTGGTGGTTGTCTTTCGGCATATGGGTAATTCCTGTATATCGAACTGTCGCGTCGTCGGTTTTCCTGGTATTTATTCAGGCTTCTAGAGAAATTTAATTCGATCTGCCTGTACTCATACGCTTTCCCGATTGTATCTGGTTTTGGATTCTAATGGCTGACCTAAGTGGGTCTTTTAATCCAAATAAGAAAATTTTAGGCAGAACTTGTCATATTGGTCACGTTTGGCCGTAAGGGAATGTCCACTAGGGTCTGCTTCTCTGGCCAGTGACATTAATTCGCTTCTAATTTTCGTGGCTGTGTAATACAGCTTTCCCATACTGAGTCCATCCGGAAGATTATGTAGCTCTCTAACAAGCATTTTCTCTGTTTTCTTGCTAGAGTATAGTCGTTTGAGGTTTGCTTTGATGTCATCCCAGGTGAGGAGTACATCGCAGACGCTCAGCGCTTCGTCTGCTCTGCCTTTAATTTTGTCACGGATAGTTCCAAGTAAGTACTGTCCGCATGGTGTTTGGTCCACTGACCCGGCTAATAAGAGTAGCTGTTCTACTCTAGCTATAAATCTATCGAGATTGTCAGGTGGGCCATCGTAGGTGGGTAGTTGATGAACAATGGGTAGTATTTGTTGTAGGTTCAGGCTGGTGTTTGAAAAAGTTGATGAATTGCCAACGGTGAGACTATTGTTTTGGGGTTGAACTATCTGGTTTTGCTCTTCTATTTCCATCTCTTCCCTTATCTCAGGTGGACAGGACCCGCTCCTTAGCCCTAATCTGCCCCTAACTGACCTACTAGTGGTGGCTTTTTGGCAATGGTATGTAAAGGTATGTGTATTGAGGTATGGTAATGGTATGTATATGGTGTATATAAAATAGTAATAACATATGTATGCGTGTATTAATAGTGTGTATATGTATTCAAGTATAGGGAATATTTGTTTGTTTGTAAGTATGGTAATATGGTGTGTTATAATATGTGATTCTATGTATGTGTATCTATGTTTGAATGTAAGAAAATCCGTATGTACCCTGCAGTACCTGTCATCAACGTTTCATCAACGTTTCATCAAAAACTTCGTTTTGTTGATGAATCATTGATGACACTCCATACAAACTGTTGATGAAATTTACATGGGTATGTCCTAGCCTGTCATTAGTGACAAATTCCTCAACATTTTATCGATGATTCATCAACAATTTCATCAATATTTCATCGATGATTTATTAAATTTCATCGATGATTCATCAACAGTTCATCGATTATTCACCAACATTTCATCAACATTTCATCGATATTTCATCATTATAAATTCAACAACATAAAATTGGTTTTGTTTTACATATATTTGAATTTTTTATATATTTTTGTACATTTTAAATTCAAACTCCTTCGACCTCTCCGCATCATCCCTTCTTTTGTGCACCGCGTCGAGGTTTTGGCGAACCTCAGGCACTTAGGTAACAATTTCAGAGCGGATTCCGTAGTGTCTGCTCTACCACTAGCAAAAAAAAAACAAAACAACAAAAATCTTTATTTTTACAAATTAAAGTAAATGAATTCCACAACACACAAATATATAACAGCGAAGGAAAGAAATATTATTTTGCAGTGACCAAAAATAAGAGATGGCTGCGACTTGGGATTAATTTTTCCTTTTAAATTGTTTTCACTGTGGGAAAAGAGTAATCTTTATTTATTATATTCGGTCACTGAATTTCTTCACATTTCACAACATTTCACAATTATACCGAAAATAAGATATGTACATATGTTTGATTTTAAATTGTAGTTTGTTTTGTTGTTTTGTTTTGTTTTTTTTTTTTATTTTGTTGTTTTGTTTTGTTTTATTTTACTTGTTAATATTATCCACCACTGTTTTAGTTTAAAAAACTCACCTGCTAGTTTTATTATATTTAAGAAGCACTTTAAACTTTGAACTTTTAACTTAAACTTTTAACTAAATTCTCGACTAATCTCTTCAATGCCTTAAACGCCAGTGAGAGTCGCGAAAAAAGACGCGTGCCTTTGAGAAAACCACAAAGAATACCGACCAAGAACAACGGTTCCGCTAATCCCTATTGTTCTTTTCTTTTGACATGGTCCCGTTTCTGCATCTTTTGTCGCACATGTAAACATGTCATCAACATTTCATCAAACTGTCATCAACATAATTTTTGAAGAGAGAAATTGAGCGAGAGAGAATTGAGAGCGAGAGAGTCGGTTTTGACACGATTGAACGAGAGCGTCGGTTCGGCCGAAGTCGCAGTCGGCGCGTTGATGAAACGTTGATGACAACGGCCTATTGATGACAACTGGTACTGCACGGTATTTCGTGTAGAGATGCTGTTTCCTTCCACCTGGGTGCAATCGACTTCAACTGTAATGTATGTGATTTAGTAATTATTTTATATTTTATATTTAATAGGTTAGTGAACATGTGACAACAATAGACGTTAAGTTGTTTGGGGATTGTTTGGTTGTTCCCTTTCTGTAGTTTTCTCTTCCTTTTCTTCTTTTTTTATATTTTTGTGGTGCATAGTGTGCGAAAAGGATTCAACAGTGTACAAGACACGCGGAATCAAGTGTTGCTTTGCCATTTTGCTGCGTCTCGCTCTCGCTAACGGTGTACACCAATGTACAGAGACGCACCAAGAATTTCGCAAGTCAGCGTAACAGTAACACATAGATATTGGCCGAAGGGAAAAGATTGACGGTGTATGATTTTTATGTTTTTAATGATCCGTCTTTTTTTCGACTTCCTTCTGCAGCGATGGCCAAAGTTTGAAAGGACAGAGACGTGTGGCTGTCAAGTCAAATTCTGCCGGCGTCGCTGCCGACACATGTATAAAGGAATATGTGTATTCTCGGCTGCATTTGCTCTCGCGACACTTGTGGTCAGTGTAAAGCAGCACGTTGCCATCGTTGCTTCGCACACAAGCGCAACGCTTCCATTGCAATGCATTGTGTATGTTTGGACACCACTGCACTTGTGTATAACGAACCACACTCGGCTACAGCGACCATAACGGTTCTTTCTAAAGCTACAAAACACACTTGACAACAGCGGCGCAAGGCTGTCGTCGCGTCAAAACGGTTCTTCTCAAAACTACAAAAACACAACGACCATTCACAATGCAATTATAGGCTTATGCAACATTACCATAGTGACGAAATTACTACTCTGGTGAAAAACCCAAAAGGATACCCATACTCTCTCACACACGCATCCAACACCATGGTACAATACTACACACATCAAATGCTCTCCGACATACACATATACGGTCATCGCACACAGTAGTTTGAGATGTAAAATTTTTGATTTCTTTATTATTTATGTTGGTTCCTTTTTATGAGTTGCTGTGTATGGATGATCCCGGTGCCTTATCAGCGATTGATGTACACATATACGGTCATCGCACACAGCAACTTATTGGTATAATTGTTGTAAACTGTCACGTACAAGCGATCCCGGTGCCTTATCAGCGGTTGATGTACACATATACGGTCGCTTGCGTGGCAATTAGAATTTGATTTTGTCTGTTTCGCTTATTTTATTTGCATACTTTTGTGTGCGGATATGTATGCATATTTTTGTAGTCTTTTGTGAACTGTTGGTTGCGTTGCTTGTTGTGACTTCCCTTTTGAACTCCCATTTGCACTTGCACGTCATTTTTTTTTTTTTAATTCATTTATTTGGTCAAAAAAAAAACGCAGGTAATACAGGAGGGTCCGACACTTCCGCGGTACCGCCGCAAAGCATTGCTTCGCGAAAGCAAAGGGACCCATCCCTTACCGCACTTCTCGTCTTCGTTGCTCGTCAGACCTTAGTCTGGTCATGACGAGCGCGGCGAAGTCGCTGACCTTCTGCCAGTCGGCGTCGCTGCGAAGCATGATATTCACCAGGTTGTCCGTCGAGATCGCTGTGTTCAACTTCTCCTCCAGTGCGATGGAGAGACCTCCATCGCGAACTTGTCGCACCCGAAGAGTAGTTGCTCTGCCGATTCCTCGTCTCCGTCTGGGCACCACTCGCATGCTCCGCTGGCTTCGTGGCCGAACCTGTGTAGGTAGCCACGAAAACAGCCGTGTCCACTCAGCACTTGAGCCAGGTAGAAGTTCACCTGGCCGTGATGTCTGCTGGTCCAGGCCTCCAGGTTTGGGATCAACCGAAAGGTCCAGCGTCCCTTAGATGAACTCGCCCAACGGGTTTGCCATGATGCCAGGGTCGTCCGCTTGGCCGCGGCACGCGCCGCTCCTCTCTCTCCAGGAGTTAGGGCTCTTCCGCGCACTTGCTCGTATACAGAAGCCTGCTCCGAGGCAAGGAGATCGAGCGGTGGAGTCCCTGCCAGGACTAACGCAGCCTGATCCAATACCGTCGTGAATGCGCTGCAGATACGGAGGGCAGCCAGTCTGTGGGTGGAGTTCAATGAGCGGCTGAACGACTGCGTCGACATGGCGTGCTGCCATACCGGCGCGGCATAGAGCATGGTAGCCCTAACCACGCTGGTCAAAAGCAGCTTGGACCTCTGTTTCGGGTCTCTATGGTTCAGCGCGATAGAGAGCGGAACGAAACCGCCGCCTTGGTGCTTGCGTATGCAAGATGCTCGCGGAACGAAAGCCTCGTGTCTAGCATCACCCCAAGGTACTTAATCGCTCTGGACGATCTGATCGGCGCGTCGCAGACTCGTATAGTTGCAATCTCCCCTCGTTTTCTGCTACTCACGAGCACGGCTTCGGTCTTCTGCGGGGCCAGCTGGAGTCCCACTCTGGTCAGCCATGCGTGGATCAAGCTCACGCTCCTGTTGCAGAGGTCCTCCGCTGTGGCCAGCTCCTTGGCGACGACTACGACCGCAATATCGTCCGCGAAACCCACCAGTTCAGTACGACATGGCAGTGCTAAGCGGAGTACCCCGTCGTACATGGCGTTCCACAGAATGGGGGCCAGGACTGAACCTTGTGGAACGCCGCAGGACAGTCCGATGGATTCCCATCCTGCTGGCGTCTCAAATTTCAGAATCCGCTCATTGAAGTAGCTCCCCATTATCCTGAGTAAGTACGGGGGACCTCAAAGTTGGTCAGAGCCTCCATAATGCTGCACCATCTTGCCGTATTAAATGCATTGCGTATATCCAACGTCGCAATGAGGCAGTATTCCTTTGTCGTAGCGAAGTGTTGCTGGGTGATACCAGTGGGTTTGATATCCTGGGGAACAGGTGCTCGACGATGCGTACAAGACTCTCCCGGGTTAGTGGAGCCAACTGCCTGGAGCTGTTCAGCTTTTTCACCACGATCTTGTATGCTCTTCCCCAAGGGTCGCTGTCCGCCGAATCGCAGAGGTCGGCGAAGCACCTTTGCTTGCTGGCTCTAATAGCCGCCTTGAGGGCTCGTCGGCAGGTCAGATACTCAGACCGCCTCTCCAGGTGAACGGAGGTTCCGCGAGAGCGTTGGTAACGGCGCCTTGCCTTGGAACAGTCCCTTCTGGCATTGGCAATCGTCTGCGTCCACCAGTATACTGGTTCGCGGTGACGAGAGTGTTCTCTCCTGCTTATCATGCAGCTGTCACAAGCTGCTTAAAGTTGACGGGTTACCGACTCAGCCCTTTGCTCAACGTTGCCAGTGCACTCCAAACTAGCAATGCACTTCGCAAAGGCCTCGATGTTGAGCGATTCCACCTTGTAACTTTTACGAGTTAGTGCGGGATGAGGGACGGGGAACGCCTCCTGCTCATCGATCGTGGTGAATATCGCAAAATGGTGGCTAGCTGTGTACTCCTCAATGAGCTCCCATGTGCACCTCCTGGCTTTAGAGCTGCTCACGAATGTGAGATCCACCATCGAGTCTATTCCCGCTCGACTGAAAGTCTGCTGGTGACCTGTGTTCAGGAGGGCGGTATCCAATTGGGAAAAAGCCTCGAGGACGACGTTACCCCTAGCGTTGGTGCGAAAGCTTCCCCAGGCGTTGAAGTCCCCGGCGATTAGCGACGGGAACCTTCCTCTGGCGTCCGCCACGAGCTAATCCACTCTATCGCTAAATTCGATGAGCGACAGACTGGGAGCGAGGTAGACGCTGTAGACCCACCACGCCCCTATCCGTGCGCGAACAAAGCCTTCTGCTGACAGAATGTCGCACATCCGGCTTGCTGCGCTGCCACAAGTCCAGAGGGCAGCCTTCCTGGTGCTGTCAGCGGCCCAGTTTGGGTTGGCGAGTACCCTGTATGGTTCGCTAAGGGCTGCGAAATCGGCACCACTTTCTCGGACGGAGCAGATCTTGCGCTGCCGCACAATGATTCAAATTAAGTTGAACCATCTTCATGCCTTTCTAGAGGGATTGGCTCTGCTTAGGCAGTATCGCCCGCCGGCCTGATGGTTTACATCCTGTTTCTTCAACTCCACGCATCTGTAGCACCTTGCTGGGTTGGTGCACGCTGCAATTTTGTGCCCTTCCGCCCCACATCTGAAGCAGGATTTGCTTCTGTCCGTGGTACTGGCACACTTGCTGGCGATGTGACCCACTTCTAAGCACCTGAAGCACTTAGGACGCGACTCCACTTCTCTAATGCGGCACCGTGTCTACCCAACTTTAACTTTACCCAGCTTGTTGAGTAGGCCTGCACTTGCACGTCATTATGTTTTATTTGTTTGTTTTGTATTTGTTGTCACCTGTTCACTCACCTCACCCTAAAAGGAAATTAGAACAAGCGTAGTGGGCATGGTTAATCCCTTGTTCGTAGTCGGGCTGCGCCAGTTACAGTCTTGGGTCCGAGGGAGCAGAGGAGGCATCAGTCTTGGGTCCGAGGGAGCAGAGGAGGCGTCCTGCAAGTATGACTTTGGAATATGCTGGAAAGGAGCTTGCAAATAAATCGACTGTATTGCTTGGAGTACCAAATGAGAATGAGGATGACATTTATTACAAATGTATGTGTGCCTGTCAAATTACAAGGATGTGTGTGTTCGTCAGAGTTCTTGTATGTTGGCGATTTTTGTTGTTGCAGTTGCCAAGTCTGCGTTGTATGCTGGAGGTACGTTCATGCCGGGGAGATGGGGCATGTTAACTCAGGCACCATCCGCTCGCATAACAACAATAACAGCTGATTTAATTTTGTTGGATGTAAAGGCCTTCTCCCGTTTCCTTAATTGATTACACACACGATTTTAGTTTTAGTTCAAAGTTTTTCTTTTTAATAGATGCTTTTATACCACACACAACCTGTCCGTTCTAAAGTCAAAGAGAGAGAGAGATCAAGCCACTTCAGTGTGACCAGCCCTTCGGTGTTGAACAATCTTTTGCTTATAGAAAAATACGAAGATGGTATTTTTTCCACACACCTCCTCAAAAGATATGTTTAACAATTTAAAATTAAATTAGTATTACAATATTATTCTTATTTGGACAGTTGTGTATTCTGGGAACAATAATAATGATCCATATTCATCTAGAAATAGTTTTGTTATGATCAAATCAAACTAGTTCTAGGATTAAGGAAACCCAGTAAAACCTTAATCGAATCATTGGTTAATAACAAAAATTCAAATTTCATTTGACAAATTAAATGTTTTTAGCTTCTAGCTAATAAATACACTAAAATTCATAATTTTAGTAAAATTAAATTATCAGTTCATCTTTTCTTTAAGCTAAGTTCTAAATTAAATATCAGTTTCAATAGTTTCTTTTTTTTCTTTTGGTTTATAGTATATAGTATATAGTTTTAGTTCTTAAGACCCATCTCGTTTCTTAGTGTCAAGAATCTTGCAGCGGGCAACGGCTTCGTGAGGACATCAGCAACCTGGTGTTCTGTGGGAATATATTCTAAGATAATTAATTTATTTTCAATTTGCTCTCTTGAGAAATGGTACTTTATATCAATGTGTTTGGATCGTTTGTGGCATGTAGGATTATTAGCTATGCTTATGCAACCTTGGTTATCTTCTAATATTTTGATTGGTTTATTTAATTCAAATTTTATACTAGAGACTAACGATTTTAACCATAAAGCTTCCCTTACTGCTTCAAATAAAGCCATATATTCCGCTTCAGTCGAAGAAGCAGCCACTGAATTTTGCTTCCTCGTATTCCAGCAGATCACATTAGAGTCAAACATTTTAAATATAAAACCTGTTGTACTCTTTCTATCAGATTCATTTCCTGCCCAGTCAGAGTCAACATACCCAATAATTGTGTCGTTAAAATTGTCATTTTGATAAAAGTTAATTTCAGATCCACCGTACCCTTTAAATATCTCAAAACTCTTTTAAACTTTGCCATAATTCTGAATTGTTTTTGTTTGTATATCTACTAAGTATGCTTATTGCTGTACTTAGATCAGGACGCGTACATAACATTAGATACATCAAACACCCAATCAGATTTCGACACGGCGCATTACATTCTTCATCTGAGTTTAAAGCTTCATAGTTTAGCTTAGTTGGAAGTGGTGTACTGACTGCATGACATTCTTCCATATTAAACTTTTTAAAATATTGTTAATGTATGCTGATTGACTAAGATATAAATAACCATCTTTTCTTTCTACTTTTATTCCAATGAAGTGTCTGATTTCACATAAATCTGTCATCCTGAATTTACTCATTAGGAATGTTTTAAGATTGTTCATTGTGTCAATGCTCTTTGTTGCAATTACAAGATCATCTACGTATAAAAGTACATAGATATTTTTAAGATATCCCCATGGTCTAATAAATAGATACATCTATCCACTGCCGAATTAATAAAACCGATGCTCTTTAAAACATTTTCAAATGTCTCGAACCAACATCGTGCCGCTTGTTTTAACCCATAAATAGACTTGTTCAATTTACAGACTTTACCATCCTCATATGGCAAGCCCTCCGGAATCTTCATAAAGATTTCCTCTTTCAAAGTACCATTTAGGAATGCCGTCTTAACATCCATATGGTGAACTTTTAAATTGAATTGGTTTGCCATGGATAAAATGAATCGAAAACTAGATATTCTTGCAACTGGAGCAAAAGTCTCATCATAATCTAAGAGATACTCTTGAGTGAATCCCCGAGCTACTAGTCTGGCCTTATATTTGATTTGCTTGCCATGCTCATTAGTTTTATAGAAAACACCCACTTGCAATCAACAATATTTTTATGTAGAGGCTGATCAACTAAAGTCCAAGTTTTATTATAAAAATGCGAATCTAATTCTTCTTTTACGGCTTCTTCCCACTTAGTTCTGTCTGTTCTATTTTTAATATCGTTGTAGTTATTTGGGATATCATCACAAAAGGCGTGAGCATTCATTAAGCAATTGTTTAAGAACCGATAAGACATTTTTGGCCTGTCTTTTAATCTTTCACTTCTTCTGACTTCAATTTCATCTACTTTTAATTGCATACTAGGCAATTCTTCACCAATGATTGGATCGGCATTTTCGCAAGTTGTTGTTTCACTAGGCTGTTTATCTGATTCAAAATGATCAGATTTTCCATCCGTACTCTCATTCGGGATATTCGACTCCTCTGCTCCTGAATTCATTTCAGTCGACAATTGTAGATTATTCATACTATCATTCTGAATACTTTCTACCAGTTCCATACTTTCATTCTGAAACTCTGAGTCATTTGCCACAGTCCTAGTATTCTCCATATTCATTTCATCAACAACTACGTCTCTAGCTACCAAAACTTCTTTGAATTTATGTCCCACAACTTATAGCCATTCTGTTCATAACCAACCAGTATGCATTTGAATGATTTGTCATCAAATTTTCTTTTCCGCATTTTATCATGCACATATACGGTTGAACCAAATATCTTTAAATATTTCAATTTAGGCTTTCTGTTGTGCCACATTTCAAATGGAGTTTTCTTATCCTGAAACGCTCTACTTGGAGTTCTATTAACTAAATATGTTGCCGTTAAAACGGCTTCGCTCCAAAAACTTTTATTTAATTTAGATCCACTAATCATTGCTCTAGCCTTTTCAGTTATGGATCTGATCATACGTTCAGATACTCCATTTAATTGCGGTGTATGTGGAACTGTCAAATGGTAACTTATGCCTTTTTCACTACAATAAGTCTTCATCTCATTTGACAAATACTCTTTGCCATTATCGATGTATAGATTCACAACCTTTAAATTGAAATGAGCTTCACTCTTTGCGATGAAGTCCTTGAAAAAATTAAATACCTCAGATTTATAGGTCATCAAATAAGTTACACAGTAATGTGTATACTGATCGACAAAGATTACATAATAGTTTCTTCCATCAATACTAGAAGGAGTTATCGGACCACAAACATCTGAATGAATTATAAATAAAGGCCTCTTAATATATTCTTTATTCTTAATTTTCTCAAATGGAAGTCTTGCTTGCTTACCATTTATGCAAGCTTCGCATAATTCATTATTAAATTTAATATCTTTTACAAGTTCTACATCTTCAAACATATTATTTCGCACAATTTCTAAAACTTGCCCTTGCTAATATGTCCTAACCTTTCATGCCACAAACTATAGTTTTGATTTCTATTTGGGTAAGTTGTATAAGCTTTATGGTTTATTTTAAAATTCACGATCGATACATTGCTTTTACACGTACCTTCAAAAATACCTTGTCCATTCATGGAAATGCGTACTCCCGTTGAATTGAATTCAACTGTTAAGCCTGCAGCCTGCATCTTCGAGACGGACAGTAAATTTTGTGGTACATCTTTGCAGAACAGGACATTTTCCAGTGTAATACTCGTATTAAGATTGCTTCGGAGTTGGACTGTTCCCTTTGCAGAAGCATATATGTATGCACCTTGCTTTGCAATAGCAATCTCAATTGGCGTGTCCAGTGTAGAATAGGTTGAGAACAGGTTTATGTTGTTTATCATGTGGTCCGAAGCTCCCGAATCCAATATGAAGATATATCACCGTCACCTGTATAGTTCTTGCCCTGCCTTAACATAAACGCAAATGATCTACCTGTTTCTACATTCGCAACTTGGGCATGTTTTTCTTTATCTTTATTTTCTAAGCTCCTTTGAAAATAAAGCAATCTTTCTTAAAGTGACCCTTCTTTCCACAGTGATGACATTTCAAATTGGACTTAAAGTTCTTAGAAGAGGGTTTTGCCTTAAACTTGGTTTTCAGATGCAATGCTTTTTGTTTGTTGTTATTTAGAGATGTAGCTTGAAGAACTTTATTAGACGTGTCCTTACTTAAATTCTTTATCTTAATTTCGTGGTCAAGTAAACGGTTTTTACGAAAGAAAGGGTAACATGTTCGGTAGATAAGGTTTCTATGGCGGTCACAACCCCATCATAAACCGAAGGTAATGTCAGAAGAAGGTGAGCTACTTTGTCCACCTCCTCAATTTTCGCTCCCGATGCCATTAATTCGCAGATTAGTTCATCAAATTTATTGAAATGAATAATGAGAGGTGTATCGCCATTTAATTTGAATGTCAATAATTGCTTACGCACAGAAAGTTGCGTTGCCAAACTTTTTCGCTCATAGATCGAATCTAATTTTTCAAAAATCTCTTTTGCAGTTGAATTATTATCGGCAAAAGAAAGAAAGGAGTCGCTTAGAAATTCTATTATAATGCTTTTTGCTGATCTTTCTGCCTTTGTCCATTTCTCATCTATTTCTTGGGGTTTTCCTTTTTCGATTACAAATAAAACATCATTTTCAGCTAAAAGGGACTTCACACGAAATTTCCACACTGAATATTTTTCACCACGAAAAGGTGAAATATTCTTGAACTTATTCTCCTTATTCATATTTATTCTTGCTCTAATTTCAATGTAATTATCGTATATTCGAGAAGAAGGAAAGAGAGAAGAAAAAGGAATCAGTGTTAAGCAAATACTGTACCAAGTGCCTACATGTACACACACACATATAAGTACACGTGAGATCCACTTAGCCAATATGGTGAAATAGGGAAAAACCACGCGGTCTCACATACACATACATAAGTACATGCATTCACTCACACTTGCAACTGCAACATGTATGCACTTGGTTGAATGTAAAACAATTTTTCGCAAGAAAAGGAACAAAATATTTTATACAAACTTTTATTTTATTACAATACTTTTTACCGTTTGTGTTTTAAAACTTTGTTACCGTTCTGGATGTTTCGTTTGTTGAAACGTGCTTCCTCCTGTTTTCAATGTGCTCACACACACACACGGGTTCTCAGGAATTCAGAAAATCTCAGAAATTTGCGATTTATTTAACTGTTATTTTAATTCGAGTTTAGCGAAACACTGGGCCCATAACCTGTTGGATGTAAAGGCCTTCTCCCGTTTCCTTAATTGATTACACACACGATTTTAGTTTTAGTTCAAAGTTTTTCTTTTTAATAGATGCTTTTATACCACACACAACCTGTCCGTTCTAAAGTCAAAGAGAGAGAGAGATCAAGCCACTTTCAGTGTGACCAGCCCTTCGGTGTTGAACAATCTTTTGCTTATAGAAAAATACGAAGATGGTATTTTTTCCACAAATTTCTTAACCACATAAGAGCAGTGGGTGTTTTAAGTGACACCGACTGCAATATGCCCTGTTCCTATCACAGTAGATGGATTTTTATGCATTCGAATGCACACATATATGCAAAACATTTCACTGCTGCCACTGATTTGAATTTGTAAACAAATATGAAATGTATGCTGAAACATTAAGAAATAAATTATATCATATAACATTCTTATTTTTACCATTAACCCAATAGTGAATATGCCCATATTGTTAGGGTACCTAGTATGAAAAGTAGCAAAAGACCAAATATTCTTGCTGTGTCAAAATGAAATGATCGCACACATGCACCCGTGTACGTGAATGCATGAACACGCTTACATATAAAGAAGAATTCAAGCGCAGAGCAAGAAGAAGAAGATGCGCCACTCTGCGACTGAACGAGCGAACTCTCGCAATCAGTGTGCGGCATAAGAATGAGAGAGCGAAGAGAGAGAGAGAGCCGCGAGAGACCGACGGGGCCCGCCGCTAACAGGCCTGGGGCCTGTCGCTAAGAAATTTTTGTGTCCATTTTCGTTGTATGAAATGAGTAGTCTATATGTTGTATGATTAGTGGTACTAGGCTTAAGAGAGAGCGGGACTTAGTCATTGCAAGAATTGTTTATGTTATTGAGGAGCAGCATCGCCTGCTCCGGATGTGGATTGTTTACAATGGTTCAGCGTGGGATTGCCTACACTGCATATTCTTATTTTTTGGTACATAACTGAATATTTGAATATGTCACTATATACATATCAGATCTGAAATAAAAGTAATATATTATTTATTTTATTATGGCAACGGCTTACCTTATGTTGTTGATACGGGGGCCGTCCCAGAAATGGCAGATCTAACACAGAAGTTTTGGAAAATTTTCACAAAAAATATTAAAAAGGGGACGCCTTTAAATATTGGGTGGTTGAGTTTTAGCGAGGTCGTTTAAGCTGCGAAGATGAACATCGTAATGGGCGTCCAAATGAGGTGACCACTTCAGAAATGGTGGCAAGAATTAAAAATTGTGTATTAAGTGACCGTCGATTGAAAGTTCCTGAGTTAGCTGAATGTGTAGGCTTTTTAAAAAGTGCTGTACATCGCATATTCACCGAAAAATTGAAAAATAACCATGGATGAAACATGGGTTCATTATTATACACCTGAGACGAAACAACCGTCAAAACTATGGACTGAACGAGGAGAATCCGCACCCAAGAAGGCGAAGACTGTTCCATCTATCAACGGGGAATATTATGCGAACTTGTTGCAGCGTTTACATGATGAAATCCAGGAAAAACGACTGCATTTAGCGAAAAAGAAAGTGTTGTTTCATCAGGACAATGCGCAGGTTCACACCTTTGCCGTTTCAATGGCTAAAATTAAGGAATTAAAATTTGAATCCCTACCTCACGCCCCCTATTCGCCAGACAGTTCCCTATGATTATTTCTTATTTCCAAACTTGAAAAACTGGCTCGAAGGAAAAGGAATTTTCAACATTGAAGAGAGCTTCACAGTTCTTATTATAAAAGAGGTATCGAAGCTATAAAACATTTCTGGGAAGAATGTATCGACCTAACATAGAAAATAAATAAATATATATATATATATATACAAATTTTTGTATTTGGTTAGTTAGGTCGGCTATTTCTGGGGCGGCCCAAAGTGGGGCCATTTGAGTTTTTGCGTTGCAAAAATCATATCTTTTGAGTAAGTAAGATAATTGAGTAATTTAAATGGCAATTTTTAAAAAGGTGCCACGATTTTTTAAAGATTTCTTATGATTTATCAAAGTCAAAATTTGTAAATATCATAAAAAAACCACGTTTATTTTACAAAGAAAACATTTTTATCACGTTTTGAGATCTTTTTGTGCCTATTTTTATTGCTTTTAATTAAAATAAAAGAGTTTGACAAATAAAAAAAAAAAAATTAAAAAATATATATTTTTTTTAATTTTTTGTTTTTTTTATTAATTTTTTGTTTTTTTCCAGCAGGCGTACTTTAATTAGGGATTTTACACCAGGGCTGCACGAAATACAACTTCTGTAAACGTGACTTTTTTCGTTATTTGCCTAGAGATTTATGGGGGCTGCAGACATAAGCAGCAAGACTCTATTGAATTCGATTATGAAATATTCAAAGAATTTTTTACAAAAATATGGCGAATGAATAAAAATTTATATTTTAGTTATTTTCCATCAAAGTTGAAAAATAGTAAAAATATGGACAGTTAGTAAGAAATTAATTACCTGAAGAAACAAGAAGCAAACAGTAAAATGTTTTCTATATTTTATACATAATAAGTACATTAATAAACGAAATAAAAAAAAAAACGAAGGTCCATTACCTAGTTTTCTTGAAATTCGACCTGAAATTTGCTCAAATTTCCTAAAAATGTTGTGTTTTGTTGAAAATGCTATTAACATTTTGTGTTTGTAATCTTTGAACAATTGCCTATAAGATTTGCGTATTCAAAACATCGAACGCGAACATAAAATTTTTAATTTTTGCTACGCCGTTTGTTCTAGAGGCCCCATAGTCCAGTGAAGAATGTATTCTTAATATGTTGCGGTCTTCCTTTCAGATTAATATGGGGTGAAACACGAAAACAACTGTTCTTTTTTTTTTGTATGCTGCAACAGTTCTTTCGCATCATATGTATAAATAACGTATATTACGCTTCGGCAATCTTCGAGTTTCGCTTCCACCTTTAGTTTCTAAAATGTGCGTTATTTAACCCATCTGCAGCACACATCAAAACGGTTCTGTAAGAATGTATGAAAAATACCGCTTCAAAATAACCCATTGATAACAGTTATCACACATCTGTAGCATACATAAAGAACCGTTTGGTGAGAATGTATTAATAGCCATTAAACAACAATAAAAATATATTTAAAAATGGTGTATTTTATTGCTTTTGACATGTATGTATTATATATGTAGGTGAATTAAATTGTTCAATATATTTTTTTATGTGATTAGTCTAGAAAGCCTGCAATTATATTGAAAATAATAATATTGTTTTTTGATGCAATAATTAAATAACGTTATAAAAGTAATAAATGGGAAACTGAAATTATATACACAATATTATCTGAAATAAAAAAAACTAATATGACCTATAAATAGAGGAAATCTGAAATAAAAGTAATATATTAATTATTTTATTATGGCAATGGCTTACCTTATGTTGTTAATATATCTGAAACTGAAATGAGTAATTGATATAATATGTTTTCGTACCTTGCATACTTATTAAAATGACTTAATGCAACTAATGCAAGTAACAACAGAAAACGCAAAAACCAACGTCGTGTTTTTTCATTCTCTTTTCTTCTTATTTGTTTGTGAGTTTCTTTTCTTTTTATTCTCTTATTTACGTTATAAATGCTGGTTTCCAAAATAATGCATCTTTATACGTTCTAAGAGAAGCGACGTTTGCACCTATATGAAAGAGAAAGAGAATAAAAAACAATATCAAATTCTGGTTTCGGACAGAACGCATATTTATGCGTTGTAAGAGAAGCGACGATTGCACGGAACCGAAGTTATAGAAATAAAAGCCGACCGGGAAGTGCTCGGGAAATGTACTGCCAAAATAACGTATATTTATGCGATTTTACAGAATCGAAAATTTGCACATAATATTTATTTTATAACCCATTTCTTCGCTTCTAATATACCCACAAAAGAACACATGTTATTGCATACATCTAATATGTATTATGTCATAGTTCTGGCAATTTGTGAGCTAAATTTGGCGGCATATAGAACCGTTGCAGATGCGTTCTGTTGTACAACCCGTTCTACAAGGTCCGACTGGGAAGCTTCGGGGAGCGAAGAAGTCTCTCCTCGTCTTGGAGTGTGAGCTTCAGGTCCTAGTCTGTCTCGACGACTTAGCATGCTCAGCGGTGTTGTTGTTATAGTTGCTTTCCCAGTAGCGTTGCAACTTACCTGCTCCCGCTATACCAGTGGTGTGACGTCTGGTGTCACGCAACGGCGTTTGGGCGGACATCCCGGCTCGACCCTTATTCTTAGCTAGTCACTGCATTACCCCTGACAGAGCAAGCGTTATTGTGTTACCCGTTGTCCGGGATACAACAGTGCCCATTGCCCAGCCGGCGCCTTCGTGGAGGGTTTAGCTGTAGGATTTTCGACAGCCTTGGTACTTTATACCAATAACTATGATTTAGATTAATTAAACGGTTTTCTTGAATTCGAGGGCGGTAGTGGACGTGGCGAAATTTTAAAACAAACTGGATCTGCGTGCAAAAAATAATAAATTTGATGGTGATGATGTCTATGCGTTCCATTGTAACTTCCCCGGCTCTCAAATTCACTCGTAGGTTCCCTGGGAAATGTGCTTCCAGGGGTTCTTCGACTGACATAGTAGCTTGTTTGATTATTGAAGTTGGGCTTACTTGCCCTTTGGCAGGGATCTTGCTAGTCTTGCAGTATCCTTTATGCCCTCTATTGTTTCGCAATTACTTTTCCATGATTCCTTCTTGGCTTCGTATACCGCCTTCTTGTATATCTTTTGTGCTTCCTTATATGGTGCCCATTCCTTTGTACCATACTACCATATTCACCATGGTGGGTATTTCTTCTTCGAGAATATTAGTTAGGACGTTGACTTCCTTGTCGAGTTCCCTCCGAGAGGAATGTACCTGTACCTTCTAACGCTGACCTTGGAGTGGACAATTTCGCTGAATTTGTCCCAGTTTGTTGTGCGGGGATTGCGCCTCAGTTCCGCATTACTTACAAGCACCGAGAGGTCAAAGAAGATATACCTATGATCTGAAAAAGAATGCTGTACCGACACCATCAATTTTTCCACCCTATAATGGCTGTGTTCTATCATTAAATGAATACCTCCTCCCAACCTCGAAAATGGCCCATGTGTTGCTTATCTTAGCAACACATTCCGCCAGGAAGAACCCATCGTCGCATCTGATCACCCGGTGCCCCCTGACCATTTTGAAGAGTCGAAGGACGGGACAAGTCTGGTCGGCATGCGACCAACCTGTCTCTATATCCTCCCACTTCCCTGCCAGCAGGCGCTCATCGTCGTGGGTCTCATCCACCAGAGCCATAGCCAGACTGTTTCTGGCCACCTCACTAAACTTCTCCGCCTTTTTGAGGAAGGATGTCACACTGGCCTTCCCCTGAGCGTCCCTGGTTCCCTGGTAGGCGCGCCCTCGCTCACGTCGTGTGAGCGATCACGTTTCGCCTGCGAGGTCCTGCTGAACGCCTCGGGGTGTGCATTATCGTACCGCTCAATATCCGCGATCTCCGCAAGGAATCTGGCGTTATCTGCCGCGTCTCGTGGGTCAGTTTTGCCCTCAGCCTCATTTTTAGCGATCTTGCTAAGAATGAAGCGGGCTCTGTTGGCCCTCGCGCGTCTAGACTTGTGCGTCGGAGCCACCGACTTTCTGGCTTCAGTGGGGCCCAGCGAGCTGCACTTATATGATCTCGGCGCTCGACGGAGCTAAGACAACCGGACTTGGCGTCAGCAGCTTTGACGATCTCCGAAGTCGGCTGAGAAACTGAGCCCTGACTGGGCCTCAGCAACTCCTCCTCGTCAACATACCATGAAGTCTGAAGCTCGGCGTTGGGTGTTCATTTTCACACACGGCAAGCGCGGTGGGCCAGAAGGGGTGTGGGGCTTGGCCAAAACTACGGCAAGGCCTCTTACGACTCAGGGTTGCCCTGCCTTGAAAAAGTCCCATATAAACACAGCTGGAATAGCCCCTCAGCTGCAAACCGAAAGTCAGCGGGCACGGGTTGCGTAACACGCCTGACTTGAGGAAAGGTATTTTTAAGACTTGCCCAGGTCTGCCCGACTACCATTCGCCAGCATCCTCCGTCGACTTGACCAAGGACCTGCTTCCAGCCGCACTGGCTAGGAGAGTATAGTCGCACTACCAATGTTTCACACAGTTACGGCAGGTGACTCGGTCGCCTGTTGGTCCCCCTGTGTGCCCGATTGGCTGACGGACATACTGAAAGGACTAAAGATTTTATTAATTGGCACCCGACTTGGGGCTTGTGAAATAAAAAGCGGATAGATCAAGAAATCCCTAAAAAGGATGTAAGATCCTATAAAGTGATTTTATTAAATTCCGTCATCGCGAGCCGAGAACCAAAGGCCAAAATAAGACAAAATTATTGTGCAGTGGTACAGTAAAAGGAATCTACAATAAAGATAAAAAATACGGCAATTTACAAAATACCATCAGCCTATTAAAAACAAGTAGGAAAGCTACAGTCGAGTGTGACCGACTGTAAGATACCCGGTACCCAAAGCATTGTGGGTGAAATTAAACAGCACATAAACATAGAAAAAATAACATTTTCTGACAAATGAAGACAAATATTGCTAGAAACATGTTGAGCAACACTCAAAAGCGACAAATGTTGCTAGGAACATGATGGGCAACACCCAACAAAGACAAATGTTGCTAGGAACATTTTGAGCATCATAAACTTTCTTGTTTAATAACTTCTATGTTTATCATCCGATTTAACTCAAATTTTTAGAACACGTCCACGATTGCCTACTTATTAAGTCTACCTATTTACTTTACGCCGAAAATCACGCATATGGTTATATACCGTTTTTTATCATTTTCGGGGGCGGAAGTGGGCGTGGCCAAATTTTAAACAAACTTGATCTGCGTGCAACAGATTCCAATGTTGTCACCAAATTTGGTAACTCTAGCTCTTATAGTCTCTGAGATCTGTTGTTTCACACGGACAGACAGACGGACAGACGGACAGATGGACATGGCTAGATCGACTCGGCTAGTGACGCTGATCAAGAATATATATACTTTATAGAGTCGGAGACTTCTCTTTCTGCCTGTTACATACATTCTCGGTTGGCACAAACTTATAATACACTTGTACCCTATGGGTACCGGGTATAAAAACTTACAACAATCACAGAAAAAAATCTTCAAAAAGAAAAAAACGTGCTACAACATTATACACACAATCTACAGCAACCCAATCCAAAGCAAATAAAAAGACAAGAAGGACGTCTCATCGGAGCCATGTGCTGCAAAACTATGAAAACAATCTACAAGAATCGTTTTCAATCGTTTCAAATAATACTATATCGAGCAATCTTTAAAATATTTTGTGTATACAAAGAGAGGGTCTGAAGATTATCCACATAAACGCCCAAAGCTGAGTAATGAGAATGGGTGATTTTAGAGAGCTATTTGTTGGGTCTCATGTTGATGTTTGTGTGTCAGAAACCTGGTTTGTCAATGGTTTAAGTGATGTCCCTTTTGTGTTTGATGGGTACTTGTTGTTCAGGGCTGATCGGGTGGGCCATGCCGGTGGCGTAGCCATCTATGTCAGCAAAAATATTCATCCAACCAACCAAGTTGATAGTGCAGTTGAATCTACATTCATTGATATTTCTGACCGAATATTTAAGACCAAAGCTTTTATCTGCTGTATATACAGACATCATCGCCAAACACAATACGAAGCTTTTAGTTTTTGTTTTTTGTTTTTTGCAGACATTTCCGTTGGGTATCAAAATGTTACCATAGCAGGGGATCTTAATAGCAATATGCTCATTGAACATCATGTTCACAATGATCTTAAATCACTCGGACTAAAATTGGTCAACATTCACGTACCTACCCATTTCACAAGTACTTGAAGCTCTTTGTTAGATGTATTCTTTGTTAGTGATATGTCGAAAGTCCTCTTACATGACCAACTATGTGTCCTTGCCCTTTCCAAATGTGACTTGATATTTATGATGTATGATTTTATCTTTAACAACCCGCCATCGGTATTTACCTGTACGGACTATAAATCAATTAATTCCCTACAGTACTACGCGCTAGTTCGACTACTTACAAGGGAACTACGAGTACTTATTTTACTGACCGTAGTCAATACCATGAACTTTTAACTTTATTTAACTTTGTATTTATTAAGGACTGTACTACTAGCTCAACTCTTTTATCTTACATGACAATTATATTTATTTAATTTTTATTGTCATAGCTTCTGTAAGTGTTAAAATAAGGCCAAGCGCACACTAGCAGCTGGAAGCGGAACCTGTTGCTGAGGTTATTAGCGAGCTGATAGCTTCAAAGCTCCTCAGCGAGCTGATATTTTTTAGTCGCGCACACCGACAGCTTAAACTAAAGCTGATGCTGATTACACATAAAATTAAATAAGCATCGAAAATCGACTTATTTGGCTGATCGTTCCTGTGGCAGCTGTAAGATATAGTGGTCCGAATTGGATGCAATTTTAAATGTATGGCTATATTTAAATTAAAATGCCAATTAAGTTCCTATGGCAGCTATATGATATAGTTAACCGATCTCGCCGTTCCGACCTATATACTATATACTACTTGCAATATAAATAAGACTATCTGCTAAGTTTGATTCAGATAGCTCTAAAACTGAGAAAGTTCACCAATTAACTTTTTGCCTTCTACTTCGTAATACAATTAAATCAGCTCGTCAGCTTGCTGATAAATCAAACTGGTTTGATCAATCAAGCAGAGCTGAACTTAACATAAAGCTGATCAGCTCAGCTAAGTTTTCAGTGTGCGCACTTTTGAGCTTAATAAGCTCAGCAATACTAGGTGGTTCGGTGATCGTTTACCATATGGTTATACGTGGTTCGGCGTTCGTTTACCTTAGGTTCAGTCAAAAAAATACCCGTATACTAGGTGGTTCGACGTTCGTTTACCATAGGGTCAGTCAAGGAAGTACACATGTTGTAGGTAGTTCAGCGTTCGTTTACCATAGGGTTACAGGTGGCTCGGCGTTCGTTTACCAAAGGGGCAGTCAAGAAGGTACCCATATATTAGGTGGTTCGACGTTCGTTTGCCATAGGGTTAGTCAGGGAAGTACCCATGTTGTAGGTGGTTCAGCGTTCGTTTACCATAGGGTTATAGGTGGTTCGGCGTTCGTTTACCATAGGGTGAGTCAAGGAAGTACTGTACACACGAACTAGTTCGTTAGGTAGTTCAGGCAAGGACAATCGACACCACCACTACTGTAGGGTTACGACAACTTGCTTGCTGAATTTGACAATTTTCACTGGACCTTAATTTACAACTTGACATCTGCAGATGACCAAATTTTACTTTTAAAGTTTAATATTAGACAACAATTTGACCAATGTGTACCAGTGTAAACAAAAATAGTGAAGCCAGCAGACCAGTCCTCGATTACTTCTGAAATCAAAGGCTTAATTCGATTGCGGGATACAGCCTAAAAGTGCTGAAAACGATATCGAACTGAAGAGCTTTACAATATCCTCAAACAAATTAGAACTAAAGTGACGAAGATGATACAATTTTCCAACCGTAGCTTATACCATACTAAATCAAGCAATGCACAAACTTCAGGCCAGGTTTGGAAGGAGCTAAAAAGTATGGGTATAGGCAAACAAAATCAGACTGCCAAGGCAGACCTAGATATGGATGCCCTCAATGAAAAATGTGCACACATCAATATCCATAGCCCCCCACAAAATATGTACCTGAACTCGACAACCATCTGTGATAATATTTTTAGCTTCATGTGTGTTCGTCCAAGTGATATACTTAAAACCTTACTAAGTGTGAAATCCAAAGCTGAATGCCTAGATAGCATAAGCCCTAAATTTGTAAAAATGTTAATCCCAAAGCTAATTTGCCATATCGCCCACATCTTTAGCACATTATTGTGTTATAGGGGTGTAGCGGGTTATTTAGCTTACCAAATTATTTTAGAATAGGGACACAGTGCACTGTGGTCCAGAATCCCATATAAGTGGCAGAAATTCTAATTTGTAAGCTAGCGAGCTAAAATTTTGCACATTGTTTTCTTTTCCACACACAAAGCACATATGTCAGAATCAGCCGAATCGGATTGCTAGGAGTTTTTGTTAGAACAACTTTTTTTTTTGTGTTATCAAGTTTAAATGTAGACACTATAAGTTTTTGACCAATATGCACATACCATGTGAATTTCAACAACCTAGGATTACTGGATGGTATAGCCCCAATACAAACCTGTACTAAAATTCATAACTTTTTTGTTTTTTCTGCTATTGAATTAAACTTAAATACATTTAATGAACTAATTAATCATTTCGCACATCTAAATCGAGGGAATAGTCATCGATACATTCATATGTGCTCAAATCATCTTCATTACCGTTTTCCGTTTCGAGCCAAAACTCAAGTAATTCAGCGGAACTGAAATTAATGTTGCATACAAAAATTCAATTTTAAGGAAATGGGGTAAAAACGGGCAAAAAATATTAGTACCGTCGTATTATTTACACATAAAGCAACAACATTGCGTTGTTACTTTTATTCCACGAAACACAACGAGTTTGAGGTTAGAGTTGATGGAAACATCACATTACAAAAGCACATATAAACAAAGACGAATCACATTAAACAATTATTGTGTGAATACACTCTTAATATAAATACCTATATCTTTGTTTTCCATGTTTTTTTTATTTTTATAGTCAAAGAAATAACTGAATTATACCAATTTGAAATCAGCTCTTACTTGCAAGGCTAGCAAAGGCAAAGTTTAATGCAAACGATCAGCTGACTTCCAGGGCTGCCTAAATCGCGAGGGCTTCAATTTCAATTGTAAAATTATGCTTTTAGACTGCCCTTGGGAATACTCTACTGGAATCCAATATGGTTTTTGCTGAAATCTTGAAAAAAAAAATTTAATTTCTGCCACCAATTTGGGATTCTGGTACACAGTGCAGTGGTTGCTATTTCACCATATAAGGCGTTATTGCATCAGCCAATTTGGCATATCCCTCCATCCCGCTCTAGAATAAGATAACTAGAGTCAACACTCTTTTTCTCATTGTACCCATGCATTCGAAGTTGCACGTAGTAGTCAGTCGCTGTGAGAATTTGGCCGAGGAAGACGTGATCTCCATTGAGTGTAAAAGGCGAAGTTAAAACTCTCTGTGTTTAATTTAATAATCTTAAATTATAACTTGTGAACTTTTCACGATATAAATAAAATAATTAATTTGTAATTCCCGTACAAATTATTGGGGGCTCATTCGGGATAAGTCAAAAATATTAAGAAGAATTGTGCGTTAACACATACATAGGAGCAGCAGACGGTGCGAGAAGTGGGCGCTGAGGTGGCGATACTCAGTGAGCCCTACAGGGTAGAAAGCAGCAATGACTGGGTCATTTCGCACAGGCAAAGCAGCACTTTGGCTCTGCGGAGCGGGCGCACCACTCATGCGGGACACGATGGCAGCAGAAGGGTTCGTCCGAGCGAACGTAGGCGGCACATGGCTTTACAGCTGCTACCTGGCCCCCAGTCTATCACTGGCGACCTTCAGCAGGATCTTGGACGAGCTGAGCAGCGACCTGAGAGGACGGAGCAATGTGGTGATAGGAGGCGACTTTAAAGCCTGGGCCGAGGAATGGGGCTCCCTCTACACCAACGCCAGGGGTCGTACCATCCTTGAAGCAGTTGCTTCGCTGGACATAATGCTGCTGAACGAGGGCTCCCAGCACACCTTCAACAGAGCTGGGGCCGGTTCGATTGTCGACCTATCGTTCGCAAGCAGTTCCCTAGCCCGTACCACACGCTGGAGGATAGGCGAGGTGTTCACGGCCAGCGACCATGAGGCCATTCTGCTGTCAGTTGGCGGCCCACCGTGCCAAAGTCAGCCGACGACCAGGCCAAGAAAAGCTTACCGCCAGGACTCCTTTAGGCCACAGGCCTTTGCCAGTGTACTAAAAAACTTGGCTGTCTCCGAGTTGGACTCGGCAGATGAAGCCGCGAACAAGATGGCAGCTAGACTGGAGGAAGCCTGTGACCAAAGTTTGCAGCAACGAAAGAACTATCGCAACCACCACGTACCAGTGTACTGGTGGAGTGAGGAAATCGCTAGCTTGCGCAGGACCTGTCTTCGAGCCAGGAGGTTGGTCCAAAGAGCGAGAGGTACCGCAAGCCTCTCAACCCTCAACTCGAGCTTCAGGAGTGCAAAGAAGGCACTCAAACTGACGATACGGGATAGCAAGAGATAATGCTACCTCAAGCTCTGCGACGACCTGGAAAACGATCTATGGGGAAGAGCCTATAAAACGATGGTCAAACGCGTGAATGCCGGCAGTAGGTCGCCCTCAGACCCGGCTGCCCTGGAAGGCATTGTCCAAGTGCTGTTTCCAGAAGGTCGCCCCCATTCCATCCCCCGATGGACGGGACAAGTTGTTAGCCCGAAATGTCCGATCACGGAGACGGAAGTCTTATCAGTGGCTAGGGACATAAAGAACAGGAAGGCACCCGGGCCGGATTTGGTCCCGAATATTGCAGTAAAGAGCCTGCTATTCCTTCACCCGGAAGCGGCAGCAGCACTGTACAACAAGTGCCTGCTGGAAGGGACCTTCCCCAACAGGTGGAAACGGCAGAGGCTCCTGCTCCTGTCGAAGCCAGAGAAAGCAGCGGGAGTAGCATCGTCCTACAGACCGATCTGCCTGCTGGACACCATAGGCAAGGTCTTCGAAAGGGTCATAGCTACCAGACTGAACGCAGCTATGGAGGGTGCCGGTGGACTCTCTTCCAACCAATACGGCTGGACGCGATAGAGAGGGTACCCAACATCGCTGCTGAAGCCTTCGCTGGTACCAGATGGAAAGGCGGGACGAAGAAGTATTGTCTAGTGGTCACACTGGACATACGGAACGCCTTTAACTCAGCCGATTTGGGAAGGACACTGGAGGCACTAAGGTCCTTCAACATTCCCGAACACCTGCTGAACGTGGTACACAGCTACCTTAGCAAGAGGGAGCTGGTCCTCGAAGCCTCTGTGGGCTCCAGGACATACGAGGTGACAGCCGGAGTTCCTCAGTGCTCGGTAATGGGCCCTCTGCTGTGGAACACGATGTATGACGGAGTCCTGAAGCTTCCACTGCCGAGCAGCGCCGACATTGTTGGCTTTGCAGACGACGTGGCGCTGGTTGTGGCGGCCAAGGAAGTTGCTGCCGCGGAAGCAGCTGCGAACTGCGCAATCCGAGCAGTGGAGGAGTGGCAACAAGTGGTGGGCCTAGAGCTGGCCGCTCACAAAGCTGAAGCGGTGCTGATCTCAAGCAGGAAGGCAGTGGAGTCGACGCATACCAGATCGGAGGGACAACAGTATCATCTCAGCGTGCCATAAGGTACCTGGGAGTCATGCTGGACACCCATCTCTCCTATCGCGAACACCTGGAGTTCGTGAACAAGAAGGCAAGCGAGACTACAGGATCGCTCTGCAGGATCCTGCTGAACACCAGGGGTCCAAGACAGGACAGATGTAGGCTCCTCGCGACAGTTGTCAAGTCGCAGCTGTTGTAAGCTGCTCCGGTCAGCAGTTACATGCGAGGGGTTAACTCGACGTATCGCCTGTGCGCCGTCAGAATAGCGAGTGCCTTTAGGACGATCTCGGACGACGCAGCGCTCGTCATTGCAGGCCAAGTTCCCCTGTGTGAACTAGTGCGGGAGGCCAAGGAGATTCGAGCGGCTCTAGTAGGCAACCAAGCGGACCAAAGGACCAAATCCGAAGGAAGAGGATAGGAGGCGGTCGTCATTGCTGGAGACGCTACCGTCTTGAAGCAGGGACTCATGAGGTAGGAGGCGCTTTGTTTAGGAGGGGCTGGACGACAGTTGACGGGTGCCCTTCTCGGAGAAGGCCAGAACAACGAGCATCTAATCCCGAAGACACAGCGAAGTTTGCTTGACCCCTCGGCGTGGATGAGGAAGGGCTTTGTACCCTCACGCCATGTGCGAGGGGAACTGATGCTAGAAGGAGGTAACTGCGATACGAGAAGGAGCATACTGCATTAGGAATTATTTTTATCATTTATCTAATTATACTCTTTTAGTCTGTATATATATGTTAGGAAATAAAGGTGTAAGGATGCTAATCACGGGCCAGGATATAAACTTCAGTCAGTCCAGGGCCCTCTACAGAAATATTTATATTTGCAGAGACAGGCAGGAAAAGGACGTGCCGGCGGAGAGCGGGCTTTATTAGGAGCGAGAGTCGACCTGCCGTCGGAGGATCGGCCCGTCGTCCGGTACCGATGCCCCACTCCGGCGGGCAACCGCGAGCGCTCCGCTTGCGACCGGGGAGGATGCGATCCCGTCAACCGGGAGTCGGATCTCTGGCCAGGGAAGGGGTGCCTGCCCATGGCCATGCCTACGCACCGCTGGCCTCCTACTTTTGGGAGTGGCCCTTGGCCGGCTCACCCGTGCTACTCCTCGGCGTGGGTCTAAATGTCTCCCGCGTGCCCAAGATTAGTGTCGCCGTCGGGTGTCCACGGCCACGAGTCCACTTTTCTCTTCGTAGTCCAGATCTTGTTGTCCGCGCACGTCTGCTTCCTTTTGAAGTATTCCAAAGACTCCCCGATCGGCGGGCAGAGGGGTCTGCTTGAAGCTCTGCTCTGCTGCCGATCACGGCAGCGGTTGTTCTCGCTGCTTCGGCGCGAAGGATCGCCGTCCTTTTCTGGCGCGTGTCCTTCTGCCGCTCGCCGGGCTTTGTCGGCGATACATAAGAGAAAAAGCTATCGACGAGAGACAGAGTGTAATTGCCAAAAAACGACGAGGGAGAGAATTGAAAGGAAAAACCGTAAAATCGACGAGGAAGTGACAATACTGCGAAACGAGTGCTTTTTAGGAGATTAAGAAATTAAAACATCATAGAAGCAGCCTTTTCTTCTAAAAACCACACCATTTTGTTTCCCTCCTATGTGTGTGTGCGAAGAGGCAAATTCACCGATCGATGCATGCAGAAAGTCTGGTGTGTGTGTGAGAGAACCAGCGACGGCAAGGAGAGGAGCAGCGACGGGAAGGAGAGGAGCAGCGACGGCAAGGAGAGAAGCAGCGACGGCAAGGAGGAGCAGCGACGTCAAGGAGAGAAAGTGACGGCAAGGAGAGGAGCAGCGACGTCAAGGAGAGAAGCAGGGACGGCAAGGAGAGGAGCAGCGACGTCATGGAGAGGAGCAGCGACGGCAAGGAGGGAGCGCCAACGAGGAGAGAGGCAGCGACAGCTAAGAGTGAAACAATTTTGACGACAATTTTATTGGAGTAACTAAAACAAATTTTACGACGAAGTGATCACAGGTGACAACAAAGAAATTACCTGTGAGCAGAAAAACATAAAAGTGATCCTTGCTACGAAGACTCAAGAACCACTAAATCAGGAAAACGACTACGAAGAGCAGCGGTTCGTGAAGGCAGCAGCACAGGCGGAAAGAAGAGAGGAAAACTTTGCAAAAGAGACGAACCATTTTCCAGAGAAAGTAACGAAGGCGAAAGTAACGAAGGCGAAAACAAAGAAGGCGAAGGTCACAAAGAGGGCGAAGGCAGCAGCAAAAGTGAATCGAAGAGCACAAAAAGTTTGCAAAAAAGAGACGAAATTTGCAAAATCCAACAACGAGGGGAAGTGCAACTCAAGCAGTGGGCGTAGAAGGAAGCAGTTGGAAGCAGTTGACGAGATCAAAATCCAATAACGAAGGGAAGTGCAACTCAACCAAGGCGCTAGAACAGTGCACACCACAGAAGACGATTAGCAGCGTATAAAGGAAGCAGCCCGAAGCAGTTGGCTTAGAAGGAAGCAGTTGATGAGAGCAAAATCCAATTGGGAGTGGTGAGAAACTGGGGTGATCTTATATTAATTTCAAATTTGAATATTTTTTCTTGAATAATTTGTTTAACTTTAATTGAATATTTTGCTCAAAAAAACCTTAATATAAAATTGCAAAACCAGTTGTAAACGGCTTAGACGCACTACAATGGATGCCAGAACGATTCTCTAAATGGCTGTGGCTCTGTTGAGGGCCAAGTTAGCCGAATTGGGCTTAAATACGAATGGGAGAAAGAGTGCTTTGCAGGATCGGTTTTTTGATCATTATAATTTGGATGTGGGTGGAGATGCGGATGAGGATGATGCAAGCGTTAGTGCTTCATCCATTTATCAAGAAGCGACTCCAGCAGTAAGCTTAAGATTTACCTTCAAGATAGTCTTTCATCGTTTTCGCTCTCCGAAACAGAAGACGTCAACCACTGGCTATCTGAATTTGACAATGTTGCTCTAACGGTGGGCTGGGATAATTTACAAAGATTTATTTATGCCAAACAACTTTTGACAGGAGCCGCCAAGCTTTACATCAAAAGTACAACAGGAGTTAAGGGTGGGGTCGAGCTAAAAAAATCATTAAAGGAAGAATTTGGCAAAAAGCTGTGCTCGGCAGAGGTACATATGATTTTGCGACACAGACAAAAGCAGACAAGAAACATGCATCGAGTACCTATACAGTTTGATAGAGAGATTAGCAAAACAGTTCAACTTGACGAGGAAAGTCTAGTGTAGTATTTCGTAGTCGGAATACCAGATGGCAGGGTGAACAAGGCAGGATTGTATCGCGCAAAATCGATAGATTTACCAGAAGATGAAGGCAAGGGGAAATAGTAAGGAAAGTTTTAGTAAGGAAAGTCATAGTAAGGGAAATTATAATAAGGAGGTGACAGGAAAACAGACTCATAGTAATTTTCAGAGAAAATGCATTAAGTGCAACAGTGAGGGCCACATTGCTAGGGATTGCAAAGGTGAAGTCTTTTGTTATAACTGTAACAAGAAGGGTCACATCTCTAAGCACTGTGATGAGAAGAAACACAGATGCCAGTCAAGAGGGAGACGGCTAATGTTCTCGAAGTTAAAGCCACAAAGAGACTGATTACAAAAGCTAGTAGCTGAGGGTGTGGCTTTCATAGAGATGATCGATTCGGGATGCGACTTGTGTTTTATGAGGGAGGATATTTTCAGAAGTTTTGGTGGCCTGAAGCTTAAGCCTGAAGTAAAGCATCTGAGATCTATTGGTAAAGGAGAGCTGGTTACGATTGGATCTTTCGAAGTCCATCTTGAGGCGTTGCAGTTTCCTTTTACGTAGCCAAGCAGCATGAGTTAAAGTACGCCGAGATTGTGGGAAACGATGTGCTGCAATCCGTCGATCTAATGTTCAGCTCGAACGGAGTTTAGTTCAGGGCAAAAGAGAGAGAGTTTGCATCAACATTTAATGCAATGAGTGTCTAGGAGATCGTAGAGGAAACGTCTGTTTTAGACAAAATTGTCTTGTCCCACCTGGACAAGAAGCAATAGATCAGGGTACGGCAGCTGGTTTAAGAGTACAAGCCAGTGAAATTGATCGAGTCTCCCGTGAGCATGAAAATCATATTGGAAGATGACGTTCCTGTTTATCAACGCCCAAGACAATACGATAATAGGTGTTTTATAGAAAAGCAAGGGCAAGAATGGCTTGCAAAGGAATTGTTAATCAAAGAATTAAGAAAGACAATTTTCCGATGATTTTGATTGACGATGTTCTTGATAGACTGCAAGGTTCTTACATACTCAAAACCCTGTACATGTGCCGATCGAATAAGGATCTAGGAAGTTAACAGCGTTCGTTACGCATAATGAGCAGTATGAATTCACGCACGTACCGTTTGGAATCTCAAACTCTCCTGCGGTGTTATGTCGTTATGTAACTGCCACATTGAGAGAGCTCATTCAAAACAAAACTATCGTGGTTTACATGGACGATATAATCGTGCCAAGTAAGGATATAAGCGAGGGACTTAAAGCTTTGGAGTCCGTATTGAGCGTAGCATCGAAGGCTGGCTTAGGGATTAAGTGGGAAAAAGCACAGATTTTGAATAGCAAGATTAACTTTCTTGGGTATAAAATTGAAAACGGAACCATAGCACAAACTGATGAGAAGATAAAAGCTGTCATTAACTTTCCTATCCCTCAAAGCAGATAAGCTTTGCAGCAATACTTAGGTCTAACATCATATATGAGGCGTTTTATCAAAGATTATGCTTTAGCAGCAAAGCCGTTAAGCGATTTGCTTCGACCGAGAGGGACAAAAGGAAGACAAGAATCTCACGATGACCGAGCCGGGTATAGTTTCCTTTAATTTTCTGAAGCAATAACTGGTATCAGCACCAGTCCTCAAACTATTCAATCCGTTGGCTGTAACCAAGCCGAAGTGCATACATATGCGAGCAAGTATGGTTTTGGTGGCGTTTTGATGCAGAAAGACTCAGAAGATCAGCAACATCATCGGGTTGAGTTCATAAGTAGGAAGACACACGCTTGTGAGGAGAAATACAGTTCGTACGACCTTGAAGTTTTGGCGATCGTTAACGCCATGAAGAAGTGAAGAGTATACCTTCGTGGGAAACGAAGATTCTGGTAACTGATTGCAACGCTTTTGCAATGAAAATGAAAATGAAACAATGAAAGTAACAAAGATGAGGCACGTAGATGCTTTGAGCCGTTTGTCGTGCCTACTAATTACATATTCCATAAGGTCACGATCAGTAGAGGCGAAGGATAACGACAAGTGGATCAAGGCCGTAAAAGCAGTTTTAACCAGCCACGACGTTTACGAAGATTATTATTTGAAAAAGAATATCCTGTACAAGGGCGTAGTACACGAACTTTTAGTAGTTCCCGACTCGATGGACGAAGACAACAACGAGGGGAAGTGCAACTCAAGCAGTGGGCGTAGAAGGAAGCAGTTGGAAGCAGTTGACGAGATCAAAATCCAATAACGAAGGGAAGTGCAACTCAACCAAGGCGCTAGAACAGTGCACACCACAGAAGACGATTAGCAGCGTATAAAGGAAGCAGCCCGAAGCAGTTGGCTTAGAAGGAAGCAGTTGATGAGAGCAAAATCCAATTGGGAGTGGTGAGAAACTGGGGTGATCTTATATTAATTTCAAATTTGAATATTTTTTCTTTAATTGAATATTTTGCTCAAAAAAACCTTAATATAAAATTGCAAAACCAGTTGTAAACGGCTTAGACGCACTACAATGGATGCCAGAACGATTCTCTAAATGACTGTGGCTCTGTTGAGGGCCAAGTTAGCCGAATTGGGCTTAAATACGAATGGGAGAAAGAGTGCTTTGCAGGATCGGTTTTTTGATCATTATAATTTGGATGTGGGTGGAGATGCGGATGAGGATGATGCAAGCGTTAGTGCTTCATCCATTTATCAAGAAGCGACTCCAGCAGTAAGCTTAAGATTTACCTTCAAGATAGTCTTTCATCGTTTTCGCTCTCCGAAACAGAAGACTATCTGAATTTGACAATGTTGCTCTAACGGTGGGCTGGGATAATTTACAAAGATTTATTTATGCCAAACAACTTTTGACAGGAGCCGCCAAGCTTTACATCAAAAGTACAAAAGGAGTTAAGGGTGGGGTCGAGCTAAAAAATCATTAAAGGAAGAATTTGGCAAAAGCTGTGCTCGGCAGAGGTACATATGATTTTGCGACACAGACAAAAGCAGACAAGAAACATGCATCGAGTACCTATACAGTTTGATAGAGATTAGCAAAACAGTTCAACTTGACGAGGAAAGTCTAGTGTAGTATTTCGTAGTCGGAATACCAGATGGCAGGGTGAACAAGGCAGGATTGTATCGCGCAAAATCGATAGATTTACCAGAAGATGAAGGCAAGGGGAAATAGTAAGGAAAGTTTTAGTAAGGAAAGTCATAGTAAGGGAAATTATAATAAGGAGGTGACAGGAAAACAGACTCATAGTAATTTTCAGAGAAAATGCATTAAGTGCAACAGTGAGGGCCACATTGCTAGGGATTGCAAAGGTGAAGTCTTTGTTATAACTGTAACAAGAAGGGTCACATCTCTAAGCACTGTGATGAGAAGAAACACAGATGCCAGTCAAGAGGGAGACGGCTAATGTTCTCGAAGTTAAAGCCACAAAGAGACTGATTACAAAAGCTAGTAGCTGAGGGTGTGGCTTTCATAGAGATGATCGATTCGGGATGCGACTTGTGTTTTATGAGGGAGGATATTTTCAGAAGTTTTGGTGGCCTGAAGCTTAAGCCTGAAGTAAAGCATCTGAGATCTGTTGGTAAAGGAGAGCTGGTTACGATTGGATCTTTCGAAGTCCATCTTGAGGCGTTGCAGTTTCCTTTTACGTAGCCAAGCAGCATGAGTTAAAGTACGCCGAGATTGTGGGAAACGATGTGCTGCAATCCGTCGATCTAATGTTCAGCTCGAACGGAGTTAAGTTCAGGGCAAAAGAGAGAGTTTGCATCAACATTTAATGCAATGAGTGTCTAGGAGATCGTAGAGGAAACGTCTGTTTTAGACAAAATTGACTTGTCCCACCTGGACAAGAAGCAATAGATCAGGGTACGGCAGCTGGTTTAAGAGTACAAGCCAGTGAAATTGATCGAGTCTCCCGTGAGCATGAAAATCATATTGGAAGATGACGTTCCTGTTTATCAACGCCCAAGACAATACGATAATAGGTGTTTTATAGAAAAGCAAGGGCAAGAATGGCTTGCAAAAGGAATTGTTAATCAAAGAATTAAGAAAGACAATTTTCCGATGATTTTGATTGACGATGTTCTTGATAGACTGCAAGGTTCTTACATACTCAAAACCCTGTACATGTGCCGATCGAATAAGGATCTAGGAAGTTAACAGCGTTCGTTACGCATAATGAGCAGTATGAATTCACGCACGTACCGTTTGGAATCTCAAACTCTCCTGCGGTGTTATGTCGTTATGTAACTGCCACATTGAGAGAGCTCATTCAAAACAAAACTATCGTGGTTTACATGTACGATATAATCGTGCCAAGTAAGGATATAAGCGAGGGACTTAAAGCTTTGGAGTCCGTATTGAGCGTAGCATCGAAGGCTGGCTTAGGGATTAAGTGGGAAAAAGCACAGATTTTGAATAGCAAGATTAACTTTCTTGGGTATAAAATTGAAAACGGAACCATAGCACAAACTGATGAGAAGATAAAAGCTGTCATTAACTTTCCTATCCCTCAAAGCAGATAAGCTTTGCAGCAATACTTAGGTCTAACATCATATATGAGGCGTTTTATCAAAGATTATGCTTTAGCAGCAAAGCCGTTAAGCGATTTGCTTCGACCGAGAGGGACAAAAGGAAGACAAGAATCTCACGATGACCGAGCCGGGTATAGTTTCCTTTAATTTTCTGAAGCAATAACTGGTATCAGCACCAGTCCTCAAACTATTCAATCCGTTGGCTGTAACCGAAGTGCATACATATGCGAGCAAGTATGGTTTTGGTGGCGTTTTGATGCAGAAAGACTCAGAAGATCAGCAACATCATCGGGTTGAGTTCATAAGTAGGAAGACACACGCTTGTGAGGAGAAATACAGTTCGTACGACCTTGAAGTTTTGGCGATCGTTAACGCCATGAAGAAGTGAAGAGTATACCTTCGTGGGAAACGAAGATTCTGGTAACTGATTGCAACGCTTTTGCAATGAAAATGAAAATGAAAAAATGAAAGTAACAAAGATGAGGCACGTAGATGCTTTGAGCCGTTTGTCGTGCCTACTAATTACATATTCCATAAGGTCACGATCAGTAGAGGCGAAGGATAACGACAAGTGGATCAAGGCCGTAAAAGCAGTTTTAACCAGCCACGACGTTTACGAAGATTATTATTTGAAAAAGAATATCCTGTACAAGGACGTAGTACACGAACTTTTAGTAGTTCCCGACTCGATGGACGAAGACATAATTGGCATACCAGATAAGAAGGGTCATTTCGGATACAAAAAGACTCGAGATATATTGGAGAAGTCATACTACATCCCAGGAATTCAGCAGAAGGTAGAGCGAGTAGTTAAAGGATGCGTAGAATGCCTGATCATAGACTCCGGACGAGGCAAAAAGGAGGAGCTACTTTCACCAATCGACAAAGCTCAAGAGCCGCTGGGAACCTACCACATCGACCATGGTGGTCCACTTACCGACACGAAGAAGAAGTACAACCACATAATGGCGGTTGTGGATGGATTTTCCAAGTTGGGTTGGCTTTATCCTACGAAGTCGACGGGAACTGAAGAAGTTTTGAAAAAACTCGAGAAGCAAGCAGCAGTATTCGGCAACCCTCGCCGAATACTAACCGACAGAGGAACTGCATTCACTTCGGAATTATTCAAGGAATACAGCAGTCGCGAAGAAATTCAGTTGCTACACATCACCACAGGCATGCCAAGAGGTAACGGGCAAGTGGAAAGAATACACAAGATCGTAATTCCGATGCTGAGCAAGAAGTGTCAAGACAATCCAGGAAATTGGTATCGCCATGTAGACAGAGTACAACAAATACTGAACAATACTTCACCTCGAACAACTAGGCATAGTCCATTTCAAATTTTGACAGGGTTGAGGATGAGAAAGAAAGACGACGAGCTCAAGAAAATTTTTGAAGACCTAGAAGCAATGAATGAAAAGCAGGAGGAGATAAGAAAGAAAGCGCAGGAAAATATAGAAATAGTTCAGAAAGAAAACTGAAAAAACTTTAACGAAAAGAGGAAGCCTGAAACAGAGAATGCTGTAGGAGAATTGTTTGCCATAAAGATAACGCAGTATGGAACTGGAATGAAACTTCATCCAAAATTTTTCGGGCCATACAAGGAAACAAAGAAGTTTAATCACGGTTGTTGAGTCATTTCGCGGTATTAGATAAGCATTATTTTAAATCATGAAGTAAATAAAATTGTAAGCAACGAAGTAAAATGAATGTCAACACATAATGATGCACATGCAGCCGCTGCGCCCGGCTAAAGCTCTATGCATATGAGAAGATTATTAAGGCCAGTGAAGGCAGTTGAAAAATTATACTCTACAGATCCACACCGTGTTCCTCATTTTCGTGGCTGTTTCCTGACGAAAACAGATTAATAACAAAGGTCGACAAAAGTCGACCTTTTTTTTTGCCGGCTAATAAAAGCCATTGATTCTGATAGATTTGAACCGGTACATTACGAGACCGAAACTGAAAAGTTTCCATCACCCACCAAAGTATCATGCACTGCTTGAATCGGCACTTTTCAAGGCTTAATAGGTCCCAAACCTTATGTTGCCCAGAGCGGGTATTCAACTTAAAAAAAGCTTTGGCCTTTCTACCTTTCTATCCAATGGGAGACCTCTCGTTCTTTAGTTATAATGCATTTTACAAATTTTAATTTGTCACAAATTTTTGCTATGTTGTAGCCCTGATATTTCAAACATGTTTGTTAGAGACTGCTTTGGGTTCGGAACATTGATGTTTCTTCAAACTTTTCAACAATTAATTGTTATTACGTTGAATATTTTAAGAATAAATTCAACTTTGTATATAAATATTATAATCATAAATGTCCAGGGAATGTGTTGTCGGCCCATAAAACGTTTGTTTTGTGTGCCTATATTATAATCCCAAACCAATGTTTCTAACCAAAGCCAAGACTCTCACCAGATTTGTTAAATTTTGTAAAATGCATTATAACTAAAGAACGAGAGGTTTCCCATTGGATATTATTGTTTAATATTGAAGTAGAAAGGCCAAAGCTCTTTTTAACCTGAATACCCGCTCTGGGCAACGTAAGGTTTGGGAGTTATTAAGCCTTGAAAAGTGCCGATTCAAGCAGTGCATGATACTTTGACCGAGATTTTCTCAAAATTGGTGGGTGATGCAAACATTTTCGGACTAGTAATTTTTCGGTTCAGATCTATCAGAATCAATGGCTTTTATTCGCCGGCAAAAAAAGGTCGATTTTTGTAGACCTGTGTAGTTATTAATTTCTGACTATTCATTTTGGCGCCTTGAAACTACGCATACACAGTTGCATAGCTGTATATAATTGGCGGAGCACATGTCTACACACACATGCACCAGCCCGAAACGGTTATCTTCGATTCCTCTTTAAGAGCGGTAAACTCGTTAACGGAGAAGTTCTGCGGCCGGCTCTTATGTAGTGAGCATTGCAAGGGTAGCTCAATAAGTTTGTCGTTTTCAAGTATCAATAACTGAAGGAACTCTAGAAAAAGACCTACTACAGATAGAGTGTCGATTAGATGTGCTTAACGCTTACGTGGAAAGGGCATTTAATATACAGTGGTCATTAAACAAAATTAATCCGGAGTTGGCATCCAGTGAACAGCTGGAAAATTTATGTGTTACTACTCGGGCTCTTCTTCAATCTCTTAGAAGCTCACATCAACAACAAGATTTTAAAGACAACACACTAAATACAACTGGTGGACATCATAGACAGCTACCGCAAAGGATGCTGCCAAATTTAGTGGTGTTTATTCAAAGTACAAAAACTTTATTGGGCTGTTCGAAACTATTGTGCATGATGATGATCAACTATCAAACGTAGAGAAATTTAATCATCTGCTTGGCTGTCTTGAAAAAGAAGCATTGGGCACAGTAAAGGCATTCCAAGTAACGGATAGTAATTATAAAAAGACTCTCGATGCGTTAAAACGTGTATATGATAATGAGTGCCTAATATTTTTCGAAGGTGTTTCAAGGCTATTTGATTTATCTTGCATACCCAGTCCGTCTGCTTCGTCGTTGAGAACTTTGATTGATAATGTCAGGGCAATTTATGAATCATTGTTGTCTGTTGGTGACGACAGTAAGATTGTTAACGTCATGTTGATCGATATAGTCATGTCAAAGGTAGACGCAGGAACGCGAGCTAGATGGGAAGAGGGGCTTGATTATTCTAAGATTCCCACATGGAAAGATTGTGAAGATGAGATGAATAAGCGGTATCAACATTTGTCAGTTGAAGAATCTCCATCGAATAAAGGGAAAACCATTAGAGCTTATCGAGATAACCGGCCAAAGAAGAGTGGTACTACATTATTAGCAGTTAATCAAATGGAGCATCCTCAGATCACCAAGTATGTGTTTTTTCTATCGCACCACAACCAACTTTACGTACTGCAACGAGTTCAAACCAAGTTCCTGATGTGGCTGTCAGTCATGCCCGGTCAGTTAACGCAAGACAGGTAGTGTTAGCCACAGCCTTGGTTAAAATAAAAGGACGCCTTGGGGAGTCATGTAGCTCGAGTCTTATTGGACTCAGGATCCCAGGTCAATTTCATAACTGAAAGTTTAGCCAACACTCTGAAACTGCACCGCATTAGAAAGCCGATCCGATTGTTTGGAATAGCGAAGTCAAACCCCTTAACTGAGACCTGTGTACAAGCCCCAATATGTTCTCGCACTAGCAATATCCAAATGTCAGCAGAATTATGCGTTTTGCCATCCATTTCATCATATCAACCAGAAAAGGCAATTCGGAACTCGGAGTTAGGCATTCCACAGCACCTTTCGCTAGCTGATCCATTATTTTACAAACCCCAAAAGGTAGATTTACTTCTGGGTGCAAATGCATTCTTTGACTTGCTAGCTGAAGGCCACATTAAAGGAGCCAGTGATAAGCTGTCATTGCAAAACACTGTGTTTGGGTGGGTTGTATCAGTTCGATATAAATCAGCCAAAAGACTCTAGCTGTCATTTAACCACGCTCCAAGAGCAATCCTTCGATGTCAGTGTGCAGAAGTTCTGGGAGCTTGAGGAAATTCCTAACGTCGCATCAACAAAACGATATAACCCAGAACAATAGCTTTGCGAGAAATTATTTAATCAAACCGTTACAAGATTACCCTCGGGTCGGCTAAGAGTTTCTTTACCCTTCAAATCGAGCCCTGCTAGCTTGGGCAATTCCTTCGAAACTGCCAAACGAAGATTTTTGTCTTTAGAGCGAAGGATTCAAAAACAACCTGAGGTCCAAGCTTTATACGTTGCATTCATGAAGGAGTATTTAGCCTTAGGGCACATGTCACTAGCCGACAGTGGTATTCCCAGTGAAACACACTATTTTATCCCGCACGAGTGTGTACTGAGACCGCAAAGTTCAACAACGAATTTACGCGTTGTTTTTAACGCATCGTGTAAGTCGTCAACCCAGCTATCTTTTAATGATTTGCCTATGGTTGGGCCAACAATTCAACCATCTCTCTTTCCTATATTATTACGCTTTCGTCTTCGTGCATATGCAATATTTGCAGACATAACGAAAATGTATCGACAATTTGAGATCGATGAGAGTCAGCGTCAATACCAGATGATTGTATGGAGAGATAGTCCAACACAACCTGTGCAAGCATATCGAAATACGATTACATATGGGACGGCATCAGCGCCCTACCTAGCCGTCAGATGTCTTCAATGCCCTAGAAATTTATACGCTAGCTCTCACCCTCGCGGTGCCGAAGCTCTGTCCAGAAACTTTTATGTAGACGACTTACTAGCTGCAGCTGAGACGGTAGAAGAGCTTCAGGTTATGCGCCAAGAACTAGAAACCATTTTAAGTTCAGCAGGCCTGTCTTTAGCGAAATGGTCGTCCAATGTTGCCTCGGAAAACATTAACTCGTCAACAACTATTATTCTTGGCGACCAAGATGGCACTAAAACATTAGGTCTAATATGGAGTCCCAATACAGATATTTTTAAATATTCTTTCTCAGCACGCCTTTATGATCCTCTTGGTTTACTAAACCCAATAACAACGAAACCTAAAATCCTTATACAACAACTTTGGTTGTGTAAACTCGGGTGGGACAATCCACTTCCGGATGACTTCCGTCGAAGTTGGGAATCATGGCCTCCTGTTTCTTTGAATTGGATAAAGTGTCTATACCCCGACATATTGGAGTTACTAACAAAGGGTCGACCCAGATCCATGGATTCGCAGACACTTCGGCAAGGGCATTTGGCTGCTGTTTGTATGTTTGTTTTCTTACGCCCAATGAATTCTCAGTCCGGCCTATCACTGTGAAGTCAAGGGTTGCGCCATTAAAAACTAAAACAATTCCAAGGCTGGAGTTATGCGCCGCACATTTGTTGGCAAAACTATGGCAAACCGTAAGAGAAGATTTGGATTTCGCAGTAGAGCGTATTTTTTTTGGTCTGACTCCGAAGTAGTTCTACACTGGTTAGAACAGCATTTTTCCACTTTAAATATATTTGTTGCAAACAGAGTTGCTGATATACAAGAAATGGCAGCGGAAGCGCAATGACGCCACGTGCCAACTAAAGAAAATCCAGCAGATCTTGTGTCTCGCGGATGCCCAATTACAGAGCTGAATGATTCCTAGTGGTTCAGTGGCCCATCATTCCTAAGTGAAAAAATGGAACTTTGGCCTTAAAATCCACATTTTATGGTTGAAAAACGACTAGAAAAACATTCCTCGGCAGCGGTCTTAATAGCAATCAATCACCACCCGGACGAGATTCATGCCTTACTTGAAACTCAGTCAAGATATCTAAAAATCTTGAGAATTGTCGCGTACATACTACGGTTCGTTCGAGGACGCAAAGCTGAGCAGTATACAGCAGTTGTTGTCACGGCCCAAGAATTAAGACATGCTTTTCTCACAGTAATACACAGCATACAGCAATTCAAATTTGCTGAGGAGCTTCGCAAGATAGAAAAATCGGAAATACTTAAACCATCCTTGCAAAAGCTAACTCCATTTATTTGGAAGCATCAAGATGCACAACGAACCCTTCCTCTTCTACGGGTCGGTGGTCCTTTGTTAAATGCGCCACTGCCATACGATGCAAAGCACCCCTCTTTTTTTTACCAAAATCTTGTAAATTTGCTAAACTATTCGTAGAACATCTTCACAGGTCCAACCATCACGCAGGCCTACGCATACTTGTCGTTTTACTTCAGCAACAAATCTGGCTCGTCAACGCACGTCAGTTATGCAACACGATCGTCAGGCAGTGATATAAACCTCGATTACTTTCACAAGTCATGGGAAATCTACCCGCTGATAGATTAAATGGACAATTTCCATTCGAAGTCAGTGGCGTGGACTTCTGTGGTCCAATTAAGGTTTCGCTAAAGTTGCGTGGCAAGCCACCTGTGAAAATGTATATTGCAGTCTTTGTGTGTTTTATCACCAAGGCTGTGCACTTGGACGTAGTCACAGATTTGACTTCTAACTCTTTCATTATGTATCTCCCCAGATTCATAGGACGACGAGGGCCTGTTGCGCGGCTATACAGCGACAATGCAACGAATTTTGTCGGAGCAGCTCGCAAACTTCAAGATCTTGTCAAGGCTTTCACTGCTCACAGCTGCGCAATGGTAGAGCATGCTGCAACGCACGGGACAGAGTTCGTCTTCATTCCCCTCGAGCCCCCACTTCGGTGGCTTGTGGGAAGCAGCAGTGAAGGTCGCCAAGCATCTTCTCATTCGGGCCATCGGCAGCGCTTTGTTGAGCAAGGACGAGCTCGACACAATCGTCGTGGAAGTGGAAGCTATACTGAACACCAGGCCAATAGTGGCCGTCACCACCAATCCGAACGACATTCAAGCCATAACCCCAGCACATCTACTAGCTGGTCGAACGCTAGGTGCGCTGCCACCCGTGTCCGTGCAACGCGTCAACGACTACAAGCTCTCTTACTTGAGCAGATGGCGGCTCGTGTCCGCCATCAAGGAGCGCTTTTGGACCAGCTGGTTGTTAGAGTACCTTCTCAGCCTTCAACAGAAGCAGAAGTGGACCAAAGATCAGCACAACCTCGTGGAAGGCACCATCGTTTTAATTCACGAGGACAATATTCCGTCGCAAGGCATCCTAGGCATCGTCACTAAAGTATTTCCAGGATCGGATGGAAAGGTTAAATTGGAAGAGGTCGAAACGAAAAACGGTCATGTCAAACGAGCCATTCATCGACTAGCTCCGCTCCCTATTATTTGATTTGAAGTCTGGAGACTTTCAATGTGGGCGGTGTCAAGTCATTTCGCGGTATTAGGTTAACATTAAATTAAATCATGAAGTAAATAAAATTGTAAGCAATGAAGTAAAATAATGTTAAGATCAGAACTTATGTTAAGCTTTCCTCGGCTAAAGCTCTATGCATATGAGAAGATTATTAAAGCCAGTGAAGGCAGTTGAAAAACTATACTCTACAGATCCACACCGTGTTCCTCATTTTCGTGGCTGTTTTCTGACGGAAACAGATTAATAATAGTTATTAATTTCTGACTATTCAACGGTCGCTATGAAGTTCAGAAAGAAGTAAATCAGGAGGGATCAAAACATACTACAACGACAGCCGAGTATATGAAGAAATGGGGTTCATTCAGGCGCGAACGAAGATTCAGGATGGCCGATTGTAAGATAGGGCGATTGTAGCAGGCCAGAAAATTTTAGAATAGGGACACACTGGTTGCTATTTCACCATATAAGGCGTAATTGCATCAGTCAATTTGGCATATCCCTCCATCCCGCTTTAGAATAAGATAACTATAGTCATCACTCTTTTTCTCATTGTACGCATGCATTCGAAGTTGCACGTAGAAGTCAGTCGCTATGAGAATTTGGCCGAGGAATACGTGATCTCCATTGAGTGCGTAAGTCGAAGTTATTAATCTCTGTGTTTAATTAATAATCTTAAATCATAAATTGTAAACTTTACCGGATATAAATAAAATAATTAACTTGTAATTCCCTTGCATTATTAACCACATCTACGTTCTCCGAGGTTTGGAAAACTGCAAAATTCCCCAATCCGATCCCCAAAGCTAAAAACGATTTTCGACCTATCTCCATTCTTCCATATCTAGCTAAGTCATTTGAGCGATTAGTTGCCCAAAAAATACAAGCATTTTTGGACAATAATCATATCTTTAGTAAAAAGGAATCTGGGTTCAAAAAGGATCGAAGCTGTACTACCGATATCTTAAAGATTTCAGAAGATATACGCCAACGGATTGACGACAGCAAAGTGACATAATTAACCCTTCTTGACTTTAGCAACTATTGACTCTATTGACCATGTGATTCCCTGTACCAAGCTGCGTTCGCTGTATAATTTTTCTCCATGTGCAATAAGGCTTCTTCAAACCTACCTTACCAATATAATGCAGGCAGTTGTTTCGCGAAGCCTGAAATCTGATTTCTTGCCTCTACATGTATCCTATTGTAAATGATCTTCCTAATTGTTTGTCTGACTGTGATGTACACCTTTATGTATATGATGTCCAACTATATGTAAGTCGTCCCCTAACCAAATTTATGAATGTGTAAATGTTACCAACAATGGAATCCAAAAAAATATCAACTGAGCGAAGTCGAACGGGCTGCATTTAAACCCTACTAAAACAAAAACAATAATAATTTACAAGAAATCGCTAAACCCCAGCTCGCTTCCACAAGTTTTTGTTATTAATGCAGCTCTTCCCTATGTTGAACAGGCCACAAACTTCATATTACCAAGGCCACTGGAAAAATGTACGTAATGATCAGGCAGCTATCTCTGACCCAACAGCTTATTCCGCAGAATATCAGGATGCTAGTGGCCAAAACGTGCATAATACCAACTCTCTTCTACGGCATTGAAATTTTTGCATCCACTGATGCAGCAAGTATGCATAAGCTGAAAGTTGCATTTAACTTAGTAGCGCGTTACATATTACATAAGTTTTGAGTCCTGGATACAGTTAAGAATTAGCCACAATACTTAAAAGATATTTTGTAAATGTATACATCCGCTAGGACAAATAATATTATCTGCAAAAGGCTTAAACTTTTTTTTTTCAAATGTATTTTGTCTCTTTAAATAATCTCCCGTTTTATTTCCCAACTGTTTAATTATACTAAAAATTTCTATGTATGTTTAGTGTGAAAGTTTTTATAATGTTAGTATGTAAGATAAAATGATTAATGTAAAATGTAATTGAACACTTAGCTTGTAGGACCAGGATAAAACGAAAATAAAATTAAAAATCAAAAATTAAAACCAGTTCAATCCGTAAAAGAAGACAACCCAAGAAACCACTCAACAATAAGAACGTACTCTAAAACAACCAAGGAATCACCAAAATTACCGAGGGAACCGAGTGAGCTGCTATTTTTTTGTGTAATTGAAGCCCAAATGTAAAAAAAAGCGTGTTGATTTTTGACCTGGAATTACTCAAAATCCTAACGTGTTGGTCCATTTTGGATAACATATTCGTTGTTCGCGCCAAGAGGGTGCTTATTTTTGAGAGCCAGTGTGAAGCGCTAGCGGCTTCGAAGGCTTCCGCTTTACGGAGCCTAGCGCTCTCGCACACTCTCTCTCCCTCTCTCTTCATCCTGACTTCCAGTCCGCAAGAGCTTTCCAAGTCGGTCTCCCAACTTCTATTTATATGACATGTAATGAGTTCTAATTTGCGACCAGCCGATGAAGGCATAATAAAGCAGAAAAATTCCTACTACTACCCAACAACTCCATATTCATTTTTTCTACGTGGGATTTTGGGAAATCAACCTCGAGCATTCTTATCTTGGCTAATAGTCCGCCCACACCTCTTCATTCGTATTCAGCGCAAACAAATAATCTATAAGCACTAACCCCGCTCAAATTTAAATTTTCATTTTGCAGGCCTGTGTGGTTAAAGGTAAAATCTTCATAACTTTTTTCAAAGCGCATCGCAGACCAATTTCTAAAATTAAAATTAAAAGCCAAGAATGAGTACTACACTATTCCGTTTTGAAATTAAAAAAAAAAAAACAAGAAAGTAAGCTAAATAATAATAATTGCAGATAATAATTAAATTAAAATAATGAATCGTATATATTGTTTTAATCCAAACTCTTTAAAACAACGAAAATCGGCTGATTTGGACCGATCGTTTCTATGGCAGCAATAAGATATTGCACAGCTATATTTAAATTAAAAAACCATTTACTAAATTTTAATTCGATATTTTAAAAAAACAACGCTCGGAACTATTGCAGCTATAAAATATAGTGGTCCGATTTGAATGAAATTTTAAATGTATGTATTTAAAACCAACAAAAACGGGCCCATTTTGGACAATCTTTCCTATGGCAGCTATAAGATACAGTGGAGCGATTTCGCCCGTCCCGACATATGTATATACTAGCTGCAATAGAAAGAAGACTATCTGCAAAGTTTCATTCAGATACCTCAAAAACTGAGAGACTAGTTTGCGTAGCAACGGACAGACAGACAGACGAACATGGCTGGTGATGCCGATCAAGAATATATATACTTTATGGGGTCGGAGATGCTTCCTTCACTGCGTCGCAAACTTCTGATCATATATATATATATATATATGCAGGCCTGTGTTATTAAAGGATAATATCATACGTCCGAGAAGTGCCCTATAACTTACCAGTATGGGTATTCGGAAAAAAAAGGCGTCAACCCAAATTGTGGAAACACTTTTCAAATAAATTTTTCTTCTCTTGGCAAATTCAGTTATTTCTCAACTATAGATTTTTAAAAAGGTTTTTACATAATTCTCATTAAAGAAAATATAGAAAAGCAGCCTTTTCAATAAATAATGGGAAATATTCCTTCGTTTACCGTTTACCCTCGCAAAGCTACAAGTCAAAAGGATGGCAACCTTCTCATAAACAAGACTGTCGTAAAATGCACCCACTCTTACTACAAAATACAAATCTAAAAACAGAAATTTATAATACCAGCCGAAATAATATTATCAGTCTATTAAAAAAGAGTTCATCATTTATACTAAAACAAGTACGAAAGCTACAATCGAGTGTCAAAAGCATTGTGAGTGAAATTAAAAGGCACAAGGGTACGATAATTTACTTTGTAACTTTGTTTACTTTGTCAGGGAGGTACTGAAGACGACGCAGCTAGCATGAACAAACAGAGGGTGTGGAAAAAAAATCCCAAACCAATGTTTCTAACCAAAGCCAAGACTCTCACCAGATTTGTTAAGTTTCAGGGCTACAACATAGCAAAAATTTGTGACAAATTAAAATTTGTAAAATGCACTATAACTAAAGAACGAGAGGTCTCCCATTGGATATTATTGTTTAATATTGAAGTAGAAAGGCCAAAGCTCATTTTAAGCTGAATACCCGCTCTGGGCAACGTAAGGATTGGGAGTTAGTAAGCCTTGAAAAGTGCCGATTCAAGCAGTGCATGATACTTTGACCGCGATTTTCTCAAAATTGGTGGGTGATGGGAACTTTTCAGTTTCGGACTAGCAATGTACCGGTTCAGATCTACCAGAATCAATGGCTTTTATTCGCCGGCAAAAAAAAAGGTCGATTTTTGTCGACCTGTGTAATCGATGTATGTACCCAGATCGGTAACCTATTCCCTAAATTTGCGAAATTATTGCACAACTTGGGGACAACAAATATTTTTCGGTATTAGATCTTAAGAGTGGTTTTCACCAAATACCACTGATGGACATAGAAAAAATTTGCTGTAAATGGTGAAAATACGAGTATGAGTTCACCGGACTCCCATTCGGCTAAAAAAATTGCCCATCCATCTTTCAAAGAGCTTTAGGTGATGTATTAAGTGAATGCATTGGGATATTTGCTATATGTACGTGAAAGACATTATAGTCTTTAGCATTATAGTCTTTTAACCCTACAAGACGCGAACATGAGGGTCCAAATAGAGAAATGTCCTTTCAAAAACGAAGTAGATTTCTTGGGGTATGCAATATCAGAAAATGGGATTATGGAAAATATCAGAAAATGGGATTTACAAAACAAAAAAGGAAACTAACTTCGGCAAGCTGAAGTTTATATATACTTGCAGATAATAAAATAAAAATAAGAAATCATATATATATCGTTTTAATCCGAAATCTTTAAAAACAACGAAAGGCGGTTAGTTGTCGTTAGTCGTTCATATAGCAGCTATAAGATATAGTGGTCTGATTAGAATGAAATTTGAAATGCATAGCTTTTTTTTAAATTAAAAGACACTTTACTAAGTTTTATTTTGCTATCTTAAAAAAAAAAAAACGAAAATCGAATAATTGGTTCGATTTGAATGAAATTCTAAATGTATATTGCTATATTTAAGGAATAGCGACATATCTCCGCGCGGCATTTCTCCGCGCAGACGTTTTCAAAGCGACATATATCCGCACGGAGTTCGGCGTCATATCTCCGCGCGGAGATATGGCGTTTTGGAAACGACATATGTCCGCGCGGATTTTCGCGCCATATCTTGCGGGAAAAATTTATGAGCGGAGATATTTCGCACGGACTTATGTCGTTATCCCATATTTAAATTAAAAGATAGTTTACTATGTATTAATCCGATATCTTGAAAAACAACGAAAATCGGCTAGTTTGATCCGATCGTTTCTATGCCAGCTATAAGATATAGTGGTCAGAACTGGATGAAATTTTAAATGTTTGGCTATATTAAATTTAAAACGCCTTTTACTAAGTTTTAATCCAATATCTTTAAAATGAATCGAAAATCGTTCCTATGGCAGCTATAAGATAAAGTGGTTCGATTTGGATGAAATTTAAATTGTATAGCTATAATATAATTAAAGGTTCATATAAATTTAGTTTGAGGCCAATATTTGCAAAAATAGCAAAAATATGACATTTTTTCCCTATCTTTCCTATGGCAGCTATAAGATATAGTGGTCCGATTCCAGCCGTTCCGAAATATATACTAGCTGCAATAGAAAGAAGATTATCTGAAAAGTTTCATTCGGATAGCTCAAAAACTGAGACTAGTTTGCGTAGCAACGGACAGACGGACATGGCTAGATCGACTCGGCTGGTGATGAAGCTGATCAAGAATATATATACTTTATGGGATCGGAGATGCTTCCTTCACTGCTTTGCAAACTTTTGATCAAAATTATAATACCCTCTGCCAGGGTATAATAAAAGAAATTACTAAATTTCCAGTCCCGAAAACATTAAAAGATCTCCGTTCCTTTCTGGGCATGACAGGTTATTGTAGGCGGTTTATAAAGGACTACGCGAAAACAGCAAAACCTTTGACCATTCTTTTAAGAGGCGAAGAAGGCCGTATATCAAAAGCCAAGTCAAGCAGAACCACTATTAACTTGGGCAAAGACGCAATAACAGAATTGGAGAAACTTAAAAATACCCTAGTCTCCAGAAACATAACCCTTGCCATCCAGACTTCGGAAAAGAATTCCTGCTGACTACAGACGCTTCAAGCTATGCAATAGGTGCAGTAACGTTTATATCGCGCACTCTGTCAAAAACTAAAGAGAACAACAAAACTTACGAAAAAGAGATGCTCGCTATCGTTTGGGCGCTCCAGAGTTTAAGACACTACCTTTACGGGTACTCGAAACTGGTAATGTACACGGATCACAAGCCCCTCAGTTTTCCAAATAGCGTAATTAAAACCACGAGATCAGGTACAAGCCCGGAGTAGCTAACATAATAGCAGATGGATTGACCCGCGCTCCAGCGGAAATTAATTCGTTCAGTTTCTCAGCAACCGTCCACAGCGACGAAAGCTCGTCAAACAACCTCATATTTTCAGTAGAAGCACCAATTAACGTATCATTTAAAAATCAACTATATTTACTGACTGGCGACACAGATTAATATAGATTAGAAATCACATTCCCGACATACCACAGACATATAATAAAACAAAAATCTTACAAAGAAGAAAAACTCATAGCAATTTTAACTAGACCAAGCGCTTGCTGATTCCATTACTCGGCCGGAGTACTCATTCGTGGCGGAGTAAGACGGCACCAACTTGTACAAGGGTTTCAAAGTAGTCGCATGTGCCTACGAAGAGTTCCTGCGGTCCCTCAAAGACACACTGCTAAGACTGGACGCAACTTGGACGGGTGCTAAGATAGACGTCGTCCCCACACACCAAATTCCAGAGCACACGAATATGAAGGTTTGGATCCCACCTCCTAGGGTCAACCGGAGAACAAAGAGAGTGCATTGGATCGGGCAATTCTAGACACAGTAGGTTCCTTAACAACAACATACTGAGGCCAGAAATCAGCAGAGCATATTGTGTTAAAAAGTTCGTCAGGGACTTTTATTTCGAAAGATGAAATATCCCTAGCATACGAAAATTTTAATTGTTCCACCTTAATTTTATCGGACTTGGTTCCGTCTTGAATAGACAGTAACATCTTCAGATGTTTGAGACCGGTGAATCCGAGAGACAAATATCTCCCTCGTTGGTAGTACTGCAATAAAGGCTTTTGGCACCACAGACTGATTTGCTGTATTACCAATTTCGTATTATCCTGGGGAGCATTCGGTACGGGGATCTGAGGGGTCGTTAGTTTTGACCCCCCAGCGGACTCAACGGATATCACTGAAGCTTCGGTCCCTGTCGCGGCACATTCAGAGGCCGAACTTTGTCTTGCACCCCACCTCAATATCATTGGAGGGAGTAAGCTGTTGAGAACCCGCGTCGAGGTGCCATACACCATACTTTTCCTTGTTTTCTTCACTATATGTAACAAAAAAGTCCTTTCTCTTCTAAAACCGGACTCTGCATTGTTCAGCAGGCCATTTGTCTCTAAATATCTCGAAATTTGCTTCGCCATTAGGTTTTCGCTTACCTTTGACAAAAAATGCAATATAGATATTGGCCTATTGCACCAGTTTACAAAATAAAAAAAAATAAATGCAAGCCTGTTGATGCGAAATTCTGGTAGAGTTGAGACCCCAGATCACGAAAATGGCTTTAATTTTTTTTTCTATGCATACGTTTTTTTTTAAAGATTTTTTACAGTTTTACACAAAAAAAATCTGCTCATTTTCCGTTTCTCATTTTATAGCTCGAGTTGTAGCCAACCAATTTAGCCGTCGAATGTTTAATTTTACAGGTAATGAACGAACCTTTCGATTTTTTTACACTTTATTTATATTGGATAAGTACTTTGTGTGCTGGTGGTCGATAAACTTGAAAAAAGTGGAAATGTTAATCTGTTAACTCAAATGTTAACATGCTGCTAGCATCCTAAGAACTCGAAAAAAATCCGTTGTTTATTTAACAAAACTTAGCTTTTTTTCATAGCTAAATCCGGCTGTTCATCACATCTAGCAAAGTTAACAGACCATCTAAAGGCGGTGTCCAACACTGTACCTTTAATCTAGTAGACATCTGGCCAAAAATTTTAAAAAATTTCTCATTTTACTTAACTTTGAAAATCCACGATAAATCCATTTTTCAACGGATTTCTAGAGTTGAAGGCCTGTTTGATACTTTGGGCGATTAAATTTAGAAAAAAATACGTTTTGATTTTTCAACGGATTTTTTTCGAGTTTTTAGGATGCTAGCAGCATGTTAACATTTGAGTTAACAGATTAACATTTCCACTTTTTTCAAGTTTATCGACCACCAGCACACAAAGTACTTATCCAATATAAATAAAGTGTAAAAAAATCGAAAGGTTCGTTCATTACCTGTAAAATTAAACATTCGACGGCTAAATTGGTTGGCTACAACTCGAGCTATAAAATGAAAAAACGGAAAATGAGCAGATTTTTTTTGTGTTAAACTTTAAAAAATCTTTTAAAAAAAACGTATCTATAGAAAAAAAAATTAAAGCCATTTTCGTGATCTGGGGACTCAACTCTACCAGAATTTCGCATTGGAGCATTTTGAGTGTAAACTAGTGTAGTCATTTGGCAATTGGGAGTATCTTGGCATCCTTCCACCTCTCCGGGAAAGTGGAAGTAGTCAGAATTATAGCAAAAGTGATATGTTTCAGAATTTGTGGCAATATAATTTTTATGAATTTGTAGGTTAATGTCTTCAACTCCTACCGCGTTGGATCGTATACAAAGGACAGCTTCTAATACATCACACTCACTAACACACGAAAAATCTAAAACTTGTATCACAGCTTAAATCACAGTCATTATTATTCACAACGTGATCACAGAACTCTTTGAATGGTACCTCAGGTACCTGGCATTGCACAAATTTAAGGTTTAACTCGTTTACATCCAAATCTATCTCCAGTGAGCGTCTTTGTTTTACAACACCTAGAGATTTAAGGACTTTCCATGATTAACAGGAATTAACTGCATTGTTAAATTTCATATGAAAATCTTTGCATTTAGAAAAATGTATATGGTCGGTTCTGTATATAAATAAGCAGTTTTGTACCTTTTCCATTTTTTAAAAGCCCTATATCTCAGATATATCGCATTTTGTATGTTACTATTGAACCATTGCTGTTTATTTTGTTTTATAATAGTGGTCTTTATAGGAACGCAGGTATTATAAAGATTGATTACGTTATTACGTACTCGATTTGCTCATCAACAGATACAAGACTATACAACACATTCCAGTCGCACGGAGTACTTTCAAATGCTAATAAATTGTAGTCAATATGTTTGAAGTCCCTAAATATAATTGGATGGCTGCCGGTACTGAGGCCTGGTCATATACGAGAATATTGTCAGGGTTCTTTACAAAAAATACGTCCAGGAGAGTGTTAAAGGTGTTATTAAAGTGAGTCGGAAATTAGTAATTTAGTACTGTCATACCAGCGGATTCCATATTATTGATCAGATGTCTTTCAGTCCAGAATGTTGCTGTCCATATCTCCTGCTAATATTATATTGCTATACGTCCCAGAAATATCACAGAATAGGGAAATAAAATCGGTGAAATCAATAGTTCGATTTTTTCGAGTTTTTCAGTTTAAACAGATCCCAGAAGTTCGACAAATAAAATTACTATTGCACTTCCAACATAAACTGATTATCTTGGCTTTTAGCACTTTATCTAGATAAAGTGCGACACCTGGCAGCCCGTCACGATCAGCACTATACAAATTAAATCCACCACATGAGATAAGACTATCATTAACATCCGACGAAAACCATATTTCGGAAACACATATACTCCAGAGTTAGCGCACAAGTATCTGCATTCTTCAATTTTTTTGACCTGGGCAATTATGTACCAGATTTTCTCCTTTAATCTTCTCTCAATCTTGCGAGCTAAATAAATACAATGATTTATTTCACTTATAGCATTATGACACTGCATTAAAAACTTCATTAATTGACGCATTCATTAGAGGCTTGACAGCAACTATAGGGTTTTACCTAAGTGCGAGCAAGACAACAAATAAGATTTCGGCAGCATAATTTTTTTGCTGTGAAATTTTGCAATTATTAAAAATTAACTAAATCTGTGTACAAGAAAAGCTGTAAAAATCATTTTAATGGTTTTCATATTAATTTCTGCAGGAGTATTTGCATGAGGACTCCAGAAATGAATAAATTTCGTACAGCGAATTGCGGTCATTGTTATTGTTTACCTTTAAAATTGGTCTGACCGTAGTCGAAAAAAATCAGAACCAAAAAAGACGTATAGTTGTCTCTTTCAAGGTTCAAATGAAGTTGTCAATTAATGAAAACACGTGCCCTGTGTCATAGCCGTATTACGAAAGCAAAGTTGTTTATTTTTTTGATCTGGCAACGATTTACATTGTCGCTCATCTTAGTAGCCGATCAACGAAAAATCAGAAAGTTCTTGCTCTTTTCGTTTTTTTTATATGAAGTTTTAAGCTCACGGAATTGTTTTCGTACAAGCCTGTATTTTCTAAAAAGATTTCCGCTTACGATTTTTTTCGGCAATGTAAGTACTACGCTTAGAGGAGGGTTAAGTTTTTTTTTTTTGTGAAAATACGGAATCTAAAGAATATAACATTAAATTTTTAGATCATTAGGCTTAAAATTAACAAAGTTTCAGTAGGTTAAGTAAAGGTCATTTCATGACAAAAGAACCCTTTCCCTCCCCTTAACTTCCCAGTCGTTCTTTTTTTAAATCAGCTGTGTTGTGTTTGTTGACAATAGGATTAATTTAAAAGACAAGGCATTTCTAAAGCTTTGCAGCTTCGTTTTGTATTTGTTCATCTGATCACAATGACCACTGCCTTCATGTACAACTGCTGGTTCTTCCCCTTCTGTGTGTTATAGTACAATTCCACTGCAACATATTTTCACAAATTGAAAGTAAGTAGGTGATTTCACTGCAACATCTACATTCTTCGGCACCTTGTCAATGGGATGAACAGGTAATCCAGATTTTTTTTCATTTGAATTGGGACGGCATCCATCATAGCGATACCGAAAGCGGTCATTCAGATGTCAAGACCGTGTCCTTATTAAAGTTAACCAATAATATAATAAAATCTTATTAACATTTAAATTAAGGGTTCAGACAGTGTGCGCGCTGAAGCCGAATATGAAGACGATTTGCTTGCGTTTCATTCAATCTTCTTCGCAAGCACTATGCACGGTTTCGCTCAAATTCATACAAATCATTCTGCCCACTTTTTCGTCTTCGTCTTCGTCTCAACGCGCACTCTGTCTGAACCCTAAGTCTTTTTCTGCCCCACCCGCAAATCATAAATATCTTAAGACTACAAATCAAGGAACATCGCTTTATGCTGTAGCGACCACAAAATGCTGAGTTGGTGCTAGTTGCAACTACCTGCAGCTTGGTTATGCTGTATCCACCTTTTATAATATCCTTTATCCGCTGGTTGGTTCCTAAATCCACTGTTAAATCCTCAAACAGCCCTCTATGGCATTATCATAACTTATCACATTGTGACGCCCCTTTTGAATTTGGGCGCACAAATGACGTTATCTTTCTCTTTATACTAGCACGAAGTATGATATTTCTCTTTGTTAAGTTTTCCTTTCGACACGAAGTCCATAATCTTGTTTATTACATTTATAAATATATTTAAGCTAGTTCTAAGACATGAAGTCATGATTTAATTACTCCTAAATATAATACTAAATCTTAAGAAACTACAATTAAGCGTTTAGCTAAGACCCGACCCCGCCAGTGACCCTAACGCCAGCGAAGATACGCCCCTAACGGACCACAACGATCACCATGATAGGTGGCCATCGATAGTGAGTCTGATAGTGGCGAACTAGCTCAAAAATTATCGAGTTCCGAGCTCCCGATCGCGGCTACGAATCGAAGATCGCTCTCTCACTTCGTGACCGCCGCCGCGTTCGGATGCATCGTTAATCGTTCCGTAAAAACCCAAGCAGCGAAAAGCCCACGTGCCTTCGAGACCGACGCGTCGAAGCCGTGGCAGTGAATAGCATACACATAAGCACAAGTAAGTTACACCCCGTGTAAGGACAGCAGCAGGGATAAGCACATATAGAAATTAAAACCCAACCTTAACACCGAAAACCCTAACACGTGTTCTAATTTATAACCCCGCTTTTCCCGCCTCCCTCTCCCGGCAATTACAAACCGAGTGTTTTGCCCTTCCATTTACGCGATGGGTACTTGACGACAATCCTCTCCCAGCCCTTTCCATTTTTCAGCAGTTACCAACCGCGTGTTTGGCTCTGGAGAGCCGAGAACTCCCCCTCCCCCGCCGAGAGCTCCCCCTCCTCCGCTCCTTCTTTGGGCAGTTGCCGGTCACCCGTTTGGCCCTCCCATCCGAGTGCTTTGCAACCGCCACCGCTCTCCCCCTCCTGCATGGTAACTATCGTACCCTAGCTTGGTAGTCGTAGTTTTGGATACGCGCCCAGCCGGATAACTAACTATGTAGTTAGCTTCCGCGCCCAGCCGGAGTAAAACCCCGTAGCATTGAATCCGCGCCCAGCCGGATAACTAACTCCGTACTTAGCCTCCGCGCCCAGCCGGAGTAATCCGCGCCCCAGCCGCAATAATAACCCTTCCCCTTTAGCTTCCGCTTCCGGCCGGAACTAAAGACCATAGTATAGCTTCCGCGCCCAGCCGAAACTGTAGTACAGTTATCCAAATCCGGCTAGCGACCTACTTACGTAGCGCTGGCTACGGTATCCAGCTACTAAAAGCCCCCCCTTTACGTAGTTTTAACCGTAAACTATCTAGTTACGTAGCGCAGCCCTGCCAGACGCCCGCTAATTGTTAGCCTGGTCGCACGCCAGAATTTCCTTACGTACCCGTTTCAGTTGCGAGCTAAGCGCTAGCCTGGCCGCACGCCAGTTTGTCCACGTACCCGTTTCAGCTGCGAGCGCGTACCCGTTTCAGCTGCTGACGCATTACTACTAGCTGCGCGCGTCTGCGATATTGAGCTTGGTTTCACCCTACCCATTGTTCCGAGCTTATCGAGTACCGGTTCCGCCGCTGGGCAGCACTGGCGAACTAGCGCCCGTTTACCCGCTAGTCTGGTTCCGCACGACCGCGCCGTGCCGACCGATAGTGTTGCCCGTCCCTATAGCTAGTTTATTTCCGGACAGAATTAAATATTCTGACGGAATTAAATACTACCCAAGCCTATAACGAAATATATTCAGTGAGCGGAAAATTCCTGCAATTAAATCCTAGCTACAAGTTCCATCCCTTTCTATATATATTTTCTTGTATAGTTTTCCTGGCATGACTGAGGTTCTACCCCGGCTAAGAAACTGCGTTACAACACTTAAAAAATTTAAAGCCCAGGCTTTTTAAGTGTTATAAGAAAACAGGATTGCTTGACCAATCAATTATGGATAAGGAATTGGATACCTATGTGTAGTTTGTTTTACGGAAACAAATTCTATGCAAAGGGGTGCTATTAATAGAAGGTGACTGAAAAATTCCGTTAATGATAAGCTGTAAAGTTGGATGATGTTGATCTTCAGGAATGGATAAAGGCACATTACGTGTGATGATTGCATCGCAAGGGTCAGACAGAAATATAAGATCCAAAAGTCTCCCGTTTTGGTTAGATATGGAATTAACTTGATTGAGGGATAAATCAAGCAGACCGTCAACAAAATCATTCTGAACGCTAGGAACTTGGGCGATCGATTCTTCACAATGTGCATCAGAGCCTGGTGGAATGTAGGAGCATATAACAAATAGGTAACAGTTTGGAAATGATTTTTTAACAGATATGAACTCAATGGAGTCATCATCGGAGTTGCTCAGTACATGAGAAGTTAGGTTAGACTTTACAGCGATTAGTACACCACCTCCTTGTCGAGAAGGGCCAACACGCCTGTACAGAATATATTTAGTGCACTTTCATTATTCATTCATAATTTCATCAGATACCGTATGATTAACCCATGTTTCAGTAAAGGCTATAACACTGGAGTCAGAGGTAGCACTATTAGTGTGCAGTCGAGTAATTTACTGAGGAGGCAACGGACATTTTGATAATAGATTTTGAAATTTAGTTTTTTGGCGAATTTAAAGCCGGAGACCGTGAGGTGGTAGGAGCCACGGTTGCATTAGTACGCCTGGAATATTCGTGGACTATCATTTGCCTAGGCCAAATATCGGTGTTTGTACGGGGGCGATCCTGCCGCTAAAGAAGATCCTGAATGTGCACCACAAAGAAATCCCACGGTGCGAAACGAAGAAACAACCCGTCGGGGTTAGAAGAAAAACAGATCGGGGGCGTCGAGGTTCAACTCAGTGCGTGTGCGCGTCAGCTTTATTTCGCTGCATACATGGTACTAAAAACTAAGCTTAAGCATAAGACCGCGCTCCCGCCCGCTTTACTCCGCGAAAGCGAGAGCGGGAGTTCGGCAGCGGCCGACCGTGGAGTTTGGATCCGAACATGAGACCCGCGCTCTGGAGCATGGAAGATGCGCGAGAGCGACCGCAAAAACGAGAGCGGGAGCGTAAGAGGAGCGAGAGCGAAAAGCTCGGAAAGCTCAGTGAGCAGCGGCGGTACAGTGGCCGCTGACCTAAACATTCCGGCCCCCCTTGCAATCACTCGGGTTGCAACATAGTCGTCCTTCTTACGGCTCGTGGCAGGGTCTGTTCGCCTCCTACGTTGGTCGTCGGCAAGCGGAAACTCCTGACGAGTGGCGGAAACTTGCTGAACAGCGGCTGAAGAGCGCCGCGGGGTGGAGGACGAGGGCAGAGGAGCGGCGGAAGAGTTCCGTGGAGTGGTAGCGGTGCTCCGCGACTGACGTGCCGCCGGACGGGACTGGCGGGAACGCATCGCCGGTTCGTAGAGATGTAAAAGCGTGTGGTGATCCTGGCCGCACGTTTTGCAGCGATCACCTCGCCGACACGTTCCGTCGGAGTGCTCGTGGGCCAAACATCTGGGGCAGTACCGGTTGGCAAGGACAGCCCGGAGCCTCTTCTCGGCGCTCAGACGGAGGAACCGACGACATTTCCGAAGCGCGTGGATCCCGCTGCAGACTCGGCAACGGTACGATTGCATACCTCGAGAACATCTGCTTTCCAAGGCACTGGCGCTGCGTGGACTTGGAGACATCGTGGGTGATCTGATTGGCGGAATAGGACAGATGAAAAACAGTACTGGTATCGTTTGAAGACGGGCTAGAAGCGTTGAAAACCACCCGCACTTTAGTGGTTGTGCATTCGGGCTTGAGAACGGCATGATGTGGAAGATAGTACGTGGCGGAACTGCTCGTCGATGAAACCTCGGTCTTGTGACCTAAATCAATATATTCTTGGATTACAGCGTCATACCGGGCCCTTAGGGGAGGATCCCTTTTCAGGCGCTGCTAGTTACGCATACCCTGAGCCAGAGCGAAGGATCGTGAAGATGCGAGTTCGGAACCACTCTGCTCGGGGTCGCGCAAGGGGAGCGTCACAACGCATTTTCCACACGTGTCTCTTCTTGTAGTCTGGACAAAATTGTGTTCCCAGACAGAATCAGTCTCGGCGACGATTTGGGTGGCCACTTCCTCCACCTCCCCGAATTTGGTAAGGAGCTGGTCCAACGAGTCGTCGAGGACGCAGGTAACTCGCGTAGAGAAGACGGACACACTTCGAGGGGCCGCTTAAGATATGGGGCCTGTCAACACCCATCCAAAAATGGTTTCCTGGCCGAGAAGCGAACCGCAAATGTTAGCTTTGGAGTTGCCGAGAAGGATGGACGGGAGAATGTCGGCTCCTATCAACACATCGATTTCAGAACTCTCAAAGAATTTGGGGTCCGCAAGGCGCATGTCAGGAAGTCCCTTGAGAAGATCTCGTGGGACTGGATACGATGGAAGATTCCCTGGCAACTGCGGAAGAACATAAGCTGCGTTTTCTAACTGCAGCCCGGGTCTGGAAGGCGATCGAATAGAAAGATGGCAAAGTTTCGTGGACTGAGCGGTACCGGTTTGGTAGGTCTGGATAGTCTTGAATGGAAGTTTGACGAGGTTGAAAAGCCAGGTTGGAATTTCAGCCTTGTTGTGCATCACATTGAAAGTGTGATTTTGGGAAGCTTTAAGGAAACCATATACACCAGGAGACAATCCCAAGTCTCGACTTGAATAGCGGACATCTCTAAAGCTGTCAGACAACTTTGGGTTGTGCCTTGCAGCTCTTTCAGAGCGGCTCCGGACTCTTGGGGGACAGCCTGAATGTTGAAGAGAATATTCAACTAGCTATTGACCAATAACCGCCGATTCTCGAAGCGGTCGGTGAGGCTTCGCCACGCGGAGATTGGTCAGCGGGACCTTGGAAACAATGGCATGCGCAACGCCACTTGTCTTGGATAACAGGTGGAACAACTTCTTCACCGGTGTGAGACGCGAGTTGTGGATGTATATCGCGGTGAAAAGGTCTCTGAAGGTGGGCCACCGAAGATAATCACCAGCGAACACTTTGGTGTCCACTGGTGGCAAACGACAACCCGTAGACGGGGGTGTGGGAACACTGACTGGAGCCTGGACGGACTGGGAGGCGGCCTTGTTTATTATGTCCTGAAGCTGGACAAAACACCTTGAATAGACGGAGTAGCAGTAACTGTACTTGGATTCAAGCACTGTCGAAGTGGCCGTGCTATCGGCGGACACGGTAAGAAGATCCGAGCAGATTTCATAGCTCTTTTTCACCCTTTCCCACAGGGCCCGGACTTGCTCCCGATGGCACTGGCACATGCCAGGGGAAAACCGTTCAGAGTCAGGGGCGCCCGGAGTATGGATATCCGCTTCAAATTGACTTATCCGGTCTGTTGTGGCAATAAACTTTTTGAGGGCAATGTCTACCTCAGTTTGAGCCATTTTGGACATAGACCGAGTAAGCCTTGACGAGAGATCAGAAATTGTATTGACGGACTCGTCGCTTTTTGCCCTTGAAATGGCAGTGGCAGCCTTTGGCGATAAATAAGACGGCCGCGGAGACGGGAATTGGGATCTTGTCAATCGGATTGATGGGATCGACCGCGGCTTCTTGTCGTCTCCCGTGGGCATTCTCGGACTCGGAATACAAGATAGCGAATGCCACAAGGCACTACGAGTAAAATTGTAGGCAACTGTGTTCCGATGGACTTAATGTTAGTTGTCGGAAGGGGAAGCAGATTAAATGCAGAAATGAATTGATGCGAATTGTGGAAACGGAACCAGTTGGAATTTTTTGGACTTGAACTAGAATGTCGGAAAAAGAACGTTAAGCAAACAGCGACGAAAAAAAAGCCAGAGTACGGTCACACTGCTAGTATGTAATAATATAAGCGGAGTGGAAGGCACAGTGCAGTAACAACCAGAAAAAAACGGGACCAGTATCTGGAGCTCGATAAACCTGTGTTATTTTATTAAATTTTGTTATCCCCTTTTTTCAGTTCTTGCTTTTCTTGTTTATCTTCACTATTTCTTTTAGTATAGTTTGCCAAATTATTTAATTGTATTTATTTATTTTATTATCCTGGGCGAAAGTGTTTAATTATTATTATTGCCTTTTGGGGCTGGCGAAATATTTTCGCTCGCTAACTATAGTAGCGAAGAGAAAAACAAACAGCCCGGTAATAAAAAAAACAAATAACTGATGACTAATTTCGGTACTTTTAGCCGTAAATAATATTTTTTTATTACGGAGCCGGAAAGGTGGAATTAAAAACCTTGGCTTTGGTTTGGGAGAAATGCTTAAATTAAATCGATAGTTATATGGTCACACTATTGCGGATATGGAGGTGCACTTTGGTTGCTAACTTTATTAGTTAGTTGGAATATAATAAAAAATCATTCAAGAATTATTTTATTTGAGTGGATATATTTCGTTGACCGCTGCTGTATTTGCCCCGATACTGAGACAATGCGTGTGCGTGTGTTTATATGTCTTGCATTACCCGTTTGCCAATGCAGAATAGCGAGAAATAGCTGAGATGAGTGAGCCCGCCAATGTGTATGTGTGTGTACTTGTGTTGGATGCGGCTGTTTATCGTACAGTGGAAACCCGATAGCTGGACTGTAGTTGCGAGGGCGTACAAAAAGTATGGAGGCAGAAAATATATTTATATATGAGCATACACAACATGTATGTGTGTGTGTGCATAAGTTGAATGCCTCTCTTTTTCGTACATATATATTTCGTACGTATTTGTGAGGGATTACAAAAAATATGGAGGCAGAAAATATTTTTATGTATGTATATGGGCATGCATTCGATTATGTATATGTGTGGGTACAGTGGAGTGTCGATAAGTGGACTGTATTTGAATTGACGGAACAGAAAAAAATTATGCGGAGAAAAAGAAAATATGTCATACACAGGACAAAAAAATATCTCGACAGCGGCGGACTGTTCGGCGACCAGGGAAAACTCCCGAAACTAGTGCACACCGGTTGGCTGATATTAATTATGCCTTTTTATTTTTCACCACACAATTTCACTTTTAGTCGGCGAATTTTCTCACGGAGGCAGAATTGCGCTGCAATATGTGCATATGTGCGTATGTATGTATGCAAATATGCCTTGAACGTTGGCAAGTTGATGTACAACGGGGAAACGAAAAAGGAAGGCAAGAAATATGGCGGGGCGCACAAAGCGGAGACGGATGGAAAATTTGACGAAGAATATAAATTTCTCAACTGCCGTTGTTTCGGAAAAACTCCGACATGGAGTTGACAGGAAAAATTAATCTTGCAGAGTGTGAACGAAATTTAATGTTCGGACCACTTCTGAAGACCGGCGGCAGGAGGGAGATGGAGAAGGCTTGTACTTATCTTTTTAGCGGAAAAACCACCGGAACTGCTGGCGGAAGGGCAGAAGGACATCCTTATCCGGCTCGAAGGACCAATGTTTGTAGGGGGGCGATCCTGCCGCTAAAGAAGATCCTGAATGTGCACCACAAAGAAATCCCACGGCGCGAAACGAAGAAACAACCCGTCGGGGTTAGAAGAAAAACAGATCGGGGGCGTCGAGGTTCAATTCAGTGCGTGTGCGCGTCAGCTTTATTTCGCTGCATACATGGTACTAAAAAGTAAGCTTAAGCATAAAGCGTCGGCAGCGGCCGACCGTGGAGTTTGGATCCGAACATGATGCCCGCGCTCCGGAGCATGGAAGATGCGCGAGAGCGATCGCGAGAGCGAGAGCGGGAGCGTAAGAGGAGCGAGAGCGAAAAGCTCGGAAAGCTCAGTGAGCAGCGGCGGTACAGTGGCCGCTGACCTAAACAATCGGAATTCATAAGGCCCTGGAAGAGTGTGTCAGGCACTAGTATTTTAAAGGAAGAAGTGCTTCGGTTATGTTTAAAATTAAATTTGACGACTTCACATTCATCCGAATTTCATTCGGGAAAATGTACAGAGATATGATGCTTTATATCCATTACAGTTGCAGAGGGCATAAGCCTGGATTTTTTTGGCGCTATTGTCATCAGCGCCTGAGGAACGGTGGGAGCCACACCCATAAGAGTTGTTGGCCTAGGCGGTGGAATTGACAATAATGAAGGTCCAGGAGTAGGCGAAAGAATGGGGGCAACATTAATATTGGCAGTTGATGCTGATGCCACTGGATTCTGGCAACGGCAGTTGTCGCAGCTGGTGACGTCGTAGTTGGATCAGCTGATATAGGATTGGAGGCGAGGATCCGACCACTGGACCTAACAGCATCGGGGAAGAGAGGTCATTCTCTGACACAGTTATGTTGAGAATCGGAGAAGTAGGATAGCACTTTTGAGACTTGGACAGCAACCTCAGATTTTTAAAGTTCTATTCCATCGATGCAAACTGAAGAATTAGGTCACGGAATCCTTGGAATAGCGCCTGGGTCTCAAAATAGGTTTGCCGCATAAACGTTTTAACTTCAGACTCGATTTGCCTGCAGAATGGACACGTCCAGTTGAGACCTCAATGCTTTGGCGGATGCGGTCAGCAATTATGCCCTAACTTCGGCCAAACTCGGCACAGCTTGTATGCGCAGTATTATCGCATAGCCAGCAACAAACTGCAGACTGTCGTAATTTTGTTATTGAAAACACATTTTCCAATACAGCAGGCAGTCATATTGGAGATTAAAAGGTATATTCGTAGGCGAAACGGCAACAGAATAATATGGGCAGCAGCATATCAGCGGAATTTAATCTGCAAGACTCAGAGAGTAGAGATTAGGCGGAGAGCGACGCAACACAATAACTGCACTTAGCAAGTGTATGTCTATATGCTTGTTTGAGGTAAGAGCTTCGATTAAGGGCGAAGATCAGAAAAGATTAGGCGGAGAGCGACGCGACACAATAACTGCACTTAGCAATTGGATGTTTCTGGAACAGGAGAGAGGAAAACAACACCAAGAAGAAAAGTTTTTGTTGATGCTTACCTGACGGATTGTAAGAAATGTATTGTAAATGTAATGCTAAGTATATTTGGACTGACAATGTTAATTTTGGCTAATGTAATGGCAACCATTTAGGTCTGCAGTTCCAACATTAGCATTATATTTCTGGCAAGGAGAGTTTCGTATAAATGGCCTATGTTGACTTGTGAGGCTTTCGCGATTTTAAACATCTGTCAGAGTCAATTCGTTAACTTTATTTTATACTTTGGTATTAATTGCTACCGTGAATCTCGTTTTCTAAAAAAACCCCATTATTAAGTATCGATCCCAGAAAGTCTAAAATTCTGGCAATCCTATGGTGCACGCCCAACGATTCCAGAAGGTCTCTCGGTGTCTACTAGAGGTCTGCATGGCTTCACTCACAACATACGCCAAATTGAATGGACTCGAATTGAATTGAATTGAGTGAGTTCGATGCACACAACGACACGATTGAGCATCAACATGAGTGCGTGTTGCCTCATTCCATACGGCACTCAGTAAAATGAGTGAGAATAAATAAAGAGTAAAACAAAATTAAAAAATTGGCAAACCCGATGACACTCGAGTTACTCGAGTTGTAGTATTGTGCTTTCATTTCGTTCGAGTCGAGGGAAGCACGTGGTCAGAAAAAATGGACAGGGAAAAAAAATGCGGACGAGATTGTATGCTGTTTATGATTTGATTTTATTGTTGTCGTTTTTATTTATGTTGTTTTTATGTATACAATATATGTTTCTTGGTTTATAACTTGTTTGTTTTAACTATTCGTACTTCCGTAGAGAGCGGACGTGTTTCGCGCGAGCTCCGGGAAAATTATAGAAATAAAATACTGGAGTATTCCAAGATAAGCGAAAAGAAGCTAAAACAGAAAAATAATAGTTTTCGACAAACAAAATAAGTGATATGATTAAAACAAGTGCATAATTATTTTACAAAAATAAGTGCCACGCGAAATAGCTCAATGAGAGCGTAGATGCTCCGTGAGCCCAAGTAACGGTTATTTCTCGTATTTCTCAACGCACGACAACAACGAAACGGTGACAAAGAGCAACCGTTTGGCGGTCGATAGCCAAAGAGCACGGTCTTGCTCACCCGCTCTTCCCACTCCTACACCTACATCATGGAGTTCTCAGTGCAAAACCCCAACAACAAGCACTGAAAAAATTTCTGCAACTGCAGCAAAAGCAACAGCAACAACAACAGTGACGGCGAAAAAACAACAGCAGCAACTACAGCAACGGCGGCAAAAGCAACAGCAACAACTACAGCAACGGCCAGTATCGCGGTAACGACTACGATGCCATCGACAGCAAATACAATAACAACCAAAACTGCCCGCTCCAAAGCCAATATTGGCAATGTTCAACAAGCGGCCCCGGCCACACAGACCGGCATGGATCGCTACATCAAAATTAAGCGTAAGCTTAGCCCGCAGAACAACGCGGTCGGTAATAAACCAAAAATAAACCGTGCCCAAAAAGACAACGATCAACCCGAGAGATCTAATAACAACAGATTTGCCCTTTTAGCGGTTGAACAATCGGAACTGGGTCAAGAGACCCAAGAGAAACCAAAACCCCCCACCAATTTACATTAGGGAGAAAAGCTCGAACGCCCTGGTCAACAAAATTGTTGCGCTGGTCGGGGATGAACATTTTCATGTTGTTCTGCTTTCTAAAGGGAATATACAAGAAACGAAACTGCAAACAAAATCTGAAGAACATTTCCGAGCAGTGTTCAAATACCTGGATGAAGCTAAGAAAAATTATTACACGTACCAATTAAAAAAGCAGCAAGGGCTTGCAAGCAGTATTAAAAGGAATCGAGCCCGACGTAACACCCAACAAAATTATAGATGCCCTTAAAGAAAAGGGGCTTTCAGCAAAGAACGTTAGCAACATTATAAACAAAAATAAAAAGACGCAACCACTCTTTAAGGTCGAGCTAGAGCCTGACTGCAGAGCCTTGAAGAAAAACGAAGTGCACCCCATCTATAACCTGCAATTCCTATTGCACCGAAGAATTACGGTGGAAGAGCCACATAAAAGAAACGGCCCAGTGCAGTGCACAAATTGCCAGGAGTATGGGCATACCAGGACATACTGCACACTTCGATCAGTCTATGTAGTTTGCGGAGACTTCCACAATTCCGCAAACTGCCCTGCTAACAGGGAAGACCCCCAGAAGAAAAAATGTGGAAACTGCGGTGGAAACCATACGGCAAACTACAGGGGCTGTTTGGTCTACAAGGAGCTGAAGAGTCGCATGCGACGAGTGACAGCAACTCGCCATCAGAATACATAAAACGTGTTCACTAATTCACAAACGTCGCCGGACGTATTTTTTGCCAAGGCCGCAAGATCCTCATTTGGTCCGCTGAACGTGCAGAAGGGCTTCTCCTACGCCGATGGACTTCGAACAGGAATGGAAAACTCACTCCAGTCTAATCTGGAAAACGTTCAACAAGCCCCAGGACAGCCACAAAGCACAATGGGAGCTATGATGCTTACCATGCAACAAAGCCTGACGGATTTAATGTCCTTCATGAAAACGACCGTGCAAACACTTGTTCAAGACCAGAACATGGTGATACAGTTGCTTATAGCTCAGCAGTCCAAATAACTGATGTCTAGTCTACGAATAACCATGTGGAACGCCAATGGCGTCTCACGGCATAAACTTGAAATAACACAGTTCCTGAATAAACATCATATCGACGTTATGCTGCTTGGAGAGATGCACCTCACAAGCAAATATAACTTTCAAATAAAAGTTTACGCCTTCTACCGCACAGATCATACAGATGGTAAAGCCCACGACGGAACCGGCGTCCTAATCAGAGAACGCTTCAAGCACCACTTTCACCATAGGTATTCAACTAATCACTTGCAGGTATTCAACTAATCACAGTCAGGTAGCGGCAACCTTTCCATAGCCGCTGTCTACTGCCCGCCTCGCTTTACAATTTCTGAAGGTCAATTCATGGATTTTTACAACTCACTTGGAGATCGCTTTATAGTTGCAGGAGACTATAATGCCAAGCATACGCACTAGGGATCGCGTCTCGTGACCCCCAAAGGAAGGCAATTATATAATGCAATCATTAACTTGAGAAATAAATTTGACTATGTTTCCCCTGGTAGCCCCACATATTGGCCAGCAGACCCCAGAAAGATGCCAGACTTAATAGACTTTGCAGTGAAAAAATATTTCACGCAACATAATAAGTGCCAAAGCGCTTTCGGATCTTTCATTAGACCATTCGGCAGTGCTTATAACTCTTCTTCAAAGCCCAGAAATTATCAATCATCTCCACAGGCTGACGTCGCACAGAACTAACTGGCTTAAATATAAGAAATATGTAAGTTCCCACATTGAACTAACCCCACAGCTCAACATCGAAGCGGATATCGACTGCTCTACTGATGCTCTTGAAGACGTACTCACTGCAGCAGCCACTATTTCAACACCACAAGGGAAGGACGTACAGCCCAACAAATTCAAAACTAATCAACAAATTGAACAGCTTGTCCTGGAAAAGAGGCGCCTGCGACGTGCTTGGCAAACCAACAGATCGCTATCTTCAAAACAACGTTTTAAGGAAGCCACTCGCTTACTAAATCGAGCTCTGAAACAAGACGCTGAAAACGCACAACTACGGTACATCGAAAAACTTTCGCCAACCAGTACAAGGCATCCTTTGTGGAGGGCTCACCCAACCTAAGCTCTCCAATCGAAACAGTCACCCCGATAAGGAAATCATCAGATTGCTGGGCCCGCAGCGACGAAGATAGAGCCGAAACTTTTGCTTTACATCTCCGAAGCGTCTTCAAACTAATTCTTTGTCTTTACCAACATTGTTTCAGCCAAATGAGATCGCAAAAGTCATTGGGAACCTGAAACCAAAAAAGGCTCCGGGCGATGACTTAATAACTCCAAAAATGATAACTGAACTTCCAAACTCTGCTATAGAGGTTATTTGTAAAATCTTCAATGGGATTATATGTCTCGGCTACTACCCCTGGAAATGGAAAAAATCGGTCATCATAATGATACCGAAGCCCGGAAAAGACCACACAGTCCCGTCATCCTACAGACCAATAAGTCTATTATCGTTTCTGTCCAAACTGTTCGAGAAATGCCTGCTAACACGCATAATACCATATCTGGAAGCACACAATGTTATCCCGGCTCATCAATTTGGCTTCCGTCAAAACCATGGAACCATCGAACAAGTCAGCCGAATAACATCAGAGATACGCACAGCCTTCGAGCATCGGGAATACTGCAGCGCAATATTCCTCGATGTATCTCAAGCTTTCGATCGGGTCTGGCTGGCGATCCTAAGCCGCTCGAGGTGCCCAACCCTACCATAAACACACCTAGCAAATCACCTCATGGTAGTTGAGAAGTGGCTATCTGACTGGCGTGTTAAAATTAACGAACAAAAATGTAGACACATATCTTTTACTCTCAACAGGCAAACATGCTCTCCAATATTCTTGAATAGTACGCAGATTCCCCAAGTCAACGAAGTAACGTATCTCGGCGTCCACCTCGACAGACGACTAACCTGGTGAAGACACATCGAATGCAAGAAACTCCATCTAAAACTAAAAGCCAGCTGCCTCCACTGGATTTTAAACGCCCGATCGCCACTGCGTCTGGACTACAAGGTCCTGCTCTACAACTCCTCTCTCAAGCCTTTCTGGACAGTTGTGGGGGAACGCGAGCAGCAGCAACATAGACATCATCCAGCGAGCACAATCGAAAATCCTAAGAACTATCACTGGGGCACCATGGTATATTCGCAACCTAAACATCCACAGGGATCTCGGCATTCTTGCAGTAAAAGATGAAATAGACAAACAAAAGGCGACCTACAATAAAAAACTTACTGTGCACCCAAATCATCTGGCAAGAGGCTTGACTCGGGTTTCCAGCAGAACCCACCTGCATCGAAACGACCATTCAACCCAGCAATAATTATTAGGGACATTTAACTCTGTGCCAGTCATATGACTGTTAGTTAGGTTATTTATATACGATTTGATACACATATTGTTAGTCTCGTAAAGGAGAAGATTCAATAAACAACAGCAAAGTATAATAAAACAAGAAAGAAAGCTATCTTCTACCTTGCAGCCTACAATTGGATTATTGAAAATCGATTCATTTTGGTTACAGTTGAAAAAATATCTTAGTTTGTAAACATTTTACATCTTACATATAGAATTTTACATTTTACATGTAGAATTTTACATTTTACATGTAGAATTTTACATTTTCATTTAAATCGACCGATCGTTTCTATGGCAGCTATATGATATAGTTGTCTGATATTAATGAAATTAAAACCGTAATTCTATAACCGTAAGAAACTGCTATATCTTGAAATTGATTGATATACGTTGAAAAACAAAAAAGTTAAAAATTTTAAATTTCGCCATCATTCCTATGGCAGCTATAGGTTATAGTGGTCCGATTTCGGCCGTTCCGAAATGCTTGCGTGCTAAAGAAATAAGACTATGCTGAAAATTTTAGCCCGATAGCTTAAAAACTAGGAGACTAGTTCGCGTAGAAACCGAAAACGGACAGACAGACAGACGGACGGACATGGCTAGATCGACTCGGCTGGTGATGCTGATCAAGAATAAATTTACTTTATGGGGTCGGAGATGCCTCCTTCACTGCGTAGCAATTGTCATAGCAAAATTATAATACCCTCTGCGAGGGTATAAAAAAAAAAAAAACGATAAGGCTCTCGGAGACCCCTCGGCATATAGGCGGGGATGAGGTTTGATCCTCTGAAACCAGTATTATTTTTGTAATTATAATTACAATTATAAAGTTCTATTTGGAACGGATTGGGCCTCTTCCTGGGGTGGCTACGGAGTAGCCCCAAATCTGGCGTTCCTGCAAGCACCACAATATAATTCTGGGCCTAGGCACCCATTCACCTGCACTCACTTATTTTTCAATTTACAAAAAATTAAATATGACCACTGGGGTCCTTCACGAGTTTTTTTCACGAGCCGATTCATTTTCCCCATTTTCTCTCGTTTTAGGTCGAGAACCGAATTCAAGATCATGGCTACCGCTCTATTCCTGCCTTGTTTGTGTGTGGATGCACTCAATCCGTAAGTTCTCGCTCTCCGGCGATCGGCACATACCCTCCACCATCATACAATTACAGAAGGTAGTCCCGTCGGCAAAATCTCGTCTCTCCAATGAGTGCGAGTAAGAGGGGCTCGCCCAGTAAGTGCGAGCGAATCGACGATTGAGTGTGTGGACTAACCCTTAGATGGTGCGTGGGGCTTTAAGTAGTGTGTTATAATAAGGTTGTTTGTAATTTATTTTTGATCAGTTGAGTTTGAAAAGAGACGTTCTATTTGTTTTTCGATTGCCAGCAGTTTGTTTAAGTTTTTACACCCAAAATATATTTTTCAAATATAACATTTATATAGCTAAATTATTTTAAGCAGTTTCGTCTGCTCTTATTAATGTTTCCTCATCATTTTATAGTTATTTAAATTTAAATAAAAGAGTTAATCAAATTTATATTTTACACAATTCAAGCGTTTACGACACTCCAAAATGTCATTTTTCTATAAGGGTTAATGTCGGCATAAATTCGTCGGCAGACGTGCTCACACGTCAAGCAACGAACATGCACTGAAGCCGAACCCGAGCGCTTCGCAAGCCGTGGGTATTATCTCGTGTAATTGTATAATGCCCTATACACTTCCCCTTCTCGTATTAGAACGGCAGGTGGCGCTGCACATATCTTCCCCTTTGTGGACCTGCCAACCTAGTGCATAGGCTCTTCTTTCTCCTTCGGTTTTGCCAACTCGCTTTCGGCGATATTTCCTCTGCCAACACCTTTAATGTCCAAGAGACAGCACAGCGGCAATGCCATGGGCCGAGGCATCTGTCATTAGATCAAATGCCTTTTTATAGTCTGGGTATCTAAGGATGACGTCCTCGGAAGCTAGGATGTTACGGAGTTTTTGAAAAGCTCGCTGCTGCGCTTCACGATCAAACTCTGCAAGCGTGATTTGCGTTGTGAAATGTTTTGCCTTGCCTAAGTTTCCCAATATCATTGGATATTTGGCATGAGTATGTGTCAGGTATTGTTCTTTCGTTCAGTTTGCAAAAGTCTAACACCATACGCATTTTTCGTTTGCCGGTTTCGTCAGTGCCCTTTTTATCTACGACCCATATTGGGTGATTGTAGGGGGATTTTGACTTTTGAATGATGCCATTTTTTCCCTATTGACGAAGTCAGCTGCGCCTATTGGGTATCGGTATAACTTGGCATAAATGGGCCCCTCGTTAATCGACGTATTACATGGGCTGCCTTTAATAATTTTGGCCTAACAATGAAAAAATTAAAACTTATGGTTGAAAGCGGTTTTATTGTTTTTCAAAATATTCTTCTAGATGATTAATTCACTTTTGCATTCAAACGAACCAATTTTAAAAAGCATTTTTTCCATTCCTCCTGAAACACCACTAAAACATGTGCATACATACATACGCATATAAGCGTGCCAACTTATGCACATATTTCAGTGCAATTCTGCCTCCGTGAGAAATTTTTGCCAACTAAAAGTGAAATTGTGTGGTGAAAAATAAAAATGCATAATTAATATCAGCCAACCGGTGTGCACTAATATCGGGAGTTTCCCTGGTTGCCGAACAGTCCGCCGCTGTCGCGATATTTTTTTGTCCTGTGTATGACATATTTTCTATTTTTTCACATAATTTTTTTCTGTTCCGTCAATGTAAATACAGTTCACTTCTCGACTCTCTTCTATAACAACATATATACATAATCGAATGCCTGCCCATATATACAAAAAAATATTTTCTGACTCCATACTTTTTGTACGCCCTCGCAACTATAGTCCAGCTATCGGGGTTCCGCCGTACGATAAATAGCAGCATCCAACACAACTACACACCCAGTCGGACCTTGTAGAACGGGTTGTAAAAAAAACGGTTCTATATGCCGCCAATTCTAGCTCAAAAATCGCCAGAACAATGATATAATACATATTAGATGTATACAATAACATGTGTTTTTTGTTGGTTTATTAGAAGCGAAGAAATGAGTTATAAAATAAATAATATGTGCAACTTTCGCTTCTCTAAGAATGCATAAATATACGTTTTTTTGGAAGTAAATTACCCGAGCGCTTCCCGAACAGTCGGCTTTTTTTTCTATAACTTCGGTTCCGTGCAATCGTCGCTTCTCTTACAACGCATAAATATGCGTTCTATCCGAAACCAGAATTTGATATTGTTTTTTATTCTCTTTCTCTTTCATATAGGTGCAAACGTCGCTTCTCTTAGAACGTATAAAGATGCATTATTTCGGAAACCAGCATTTGAAACGTAAATAAAAGAATAAAAAGAAAAGAAACTCACAAACAAATAAAAAGAAAAGAGAATGAAAAAACACGTGGTTGGCTTTTGCGTTTTCCTTTGTTACTTGCTTTAGTTGCATTAAGAAGTTTGCTTGACGCAGTTGTGAAATTCATTTTAATAAGTATGCAAGGTAAGAAAACATATATCTATTGTTTAATAAGATAATTCATTTCAGTTTCAGATATATTAACAACATAAGGTAAGCGATTGCCATAATAAACTAAATAATATATTACTTTTATTTCAGAACTGGTATGTATACATAAATATACAAAATATAATATTTATCATTTCAGATTTTTTTTATTTCAGATAATATTTGCGTTTTATGGTGAGTGTATATAATTTTAGTTTCCCATTTATTATTTTTATAACGTTATTTAATTATTGCATCAAAAAACAATATTATTATTTTCAATATAATGGCAGGCTTTCTTCATTAATCACATAATTTTCTGATTGTCAGTGTTCCTTTTTGTTCTTGGTGAAATTCGCAAAGCCCAGCAGGTGGACGACGAAGAGTTCTTCCAGACTTGCAGGCGTTTTGGACGCAGGCTGGTCGAAACCGATAGGTGGTATTGGGTCGACTTTGTACGCGGGATCAATCTGGTTTTAAATCTGGACGGGCGCAGACTGAAGATTAAACACCACCGCGATAACCGGAGCGAGCGGTTTCCTAACCAGAGGAGGATTTACCCCTTCATGACCCGCGTGACGGTGACCTCCGTCGATGCAGACGAGCAGCCGGTTTACACCCAGAGGTCGGAGGTGCGCACCATCGAGCTGGGCACAGACGAGTATGAGTCGTTACTCTCGCTGGACCCACAGCAGGCATTCCCCATGGTAGTGCACTTTAACCTGTTGTTGGGGGTGTCACAGGACCAGGAGACACTGATGGTGCCTTCGACATCCGACGAGGATGTCCCGGAAATAGAGGCGGATGGCGACCGGCCCGTACCCGAAGACTCTGCGAACTTAAACGGGAACTCAGAGAGTGATTAGAGGAGCAGCAGCCTATCACCATGTAACTCCTTCCCGATAAAGTATTCCTCGTGGTATTGGCCACAAGGGGAATTATTTGAAATTCCACACTTACCTATACTTGCACCATTTTATACTTATGCTTACACATTTTTATACTTATACTAACTCCACTTTTTAAAGCAAATCCCGGATCTTAAATGGACGGGACCATATATCAACATCCATAACTCAGACATTTGATGATATGAAATTAAACATACGAACACTTAACAACACTCTTAAATGGTCTAAAATCAAGGACTGGATTATATATCAACATTCAAGAGGCAACCGCCACACCAACGTCTATAACTCAAAAATCCATACTTACTTATACTTACACCATTTTATACTTTTACTTACACCACCTTTTAAAGAAAATCCCGAGTCTTAAATGGACTGGATAATATCAACATCCATAACTCAAAGGCGGAAATCAAGATTGAGGAGGAAAGAAGTTGGAGAACACCACTTTTTAAAGCATATTCCGACTCTTAAATGGTCTAAAATCAAGGACTGGATCATTTATAAACATTCAAGAGGCAACCGCCACACCAACGTCTATAACTCAAAAATTCCATACTTACTTATACTTACACCATTTTATACTTAAACTTACACCACTTTTTAAAGCAAATTCCGGGTCTTAAATGGACTCGATCATATCAACATCCATAACTCAATGGCGGACATCAAGATTGAGGAGGAAAGAATTTTGATGATATGCAATTAAACATACAACCACTTTTTAAAGAAGATCCAGACTCTTAAATGGTCTAAAATCATGGACTGGATCATATATCAACATTTCAGAGGCAACCGCCACATCAACATCCAATACTCCGAAATTCCGCTCTTACTTATACTTACACCATCTTATACTTATATAAATATTTAGAATTCTATATATAAAAATATAATATTATTCTATATAATAAAATATAATACTTACACCACTTTTTAACCCTTTAAAAAAAAAAAAAAAAAAAAAAAAATGTATTGTGCGATTTTATTAACCTACATATATTATATACACATGTCAATGCAAGAAAATACACGTTTTTAAATAAATTTTTATTGTTGTTTTAATGGTTATTAATACATTATCACCGAACGGTTCCTTGTGTATGCTACAGATGGGTTCTTTAAGCCTTCCTTCATAACAGTTATATAACTGTTATCAATGGGTTATTTTGAAGCGGTATTTTGCATGAAAGATACATTGCTACAGAACCGTTATTGATGTGTGCTGCAGATGGGTTATATAACGCATATTTTAGAAACTAAAGTTGGAAGCGAACCCCGAAGATTGCCGAAGTGTAATATACGTTATTTATATGTTGCGAAAGAACTGTTGCAGCATACAAAAAAAAGAACAGTGGTTTCCTTGTTTCACCCCATATTAATCTGAAAGGAAGACTGCACGTATTGAGAATGCATTCTTTACTGTCAAAGAACGCATAGAACTGTGCTTGCTGGAAGCGACCAGGTCCAACTGGGCACACATACATATTGTGCGGGCTCGCTTATCCAGCTATTTTAGCTATTCTGCATTGGCAAACGGCTAATGCAAAAACATATAAACACACGCACGCATTGTCTCCAAAACAGTATCGGGGCAAATACCGCAGCGGTCAACGAAATATATTCACTCAAATAAAATAATTCTTGAATGATTTATTATTAGATTCCAACTAAGGGTACTTTTCCACTACGTTGCTTTTTCCAACTATCGCACGAGAATCACGAAAAGCATAAAAGGTGTTTCTACTAGGAAAAGTGCTTTTTAGCACTCTTTTGAAGGGAAACAGCTGTTTTTGTCTTAGGTTTTGATTTGGCGGAAAATTTAATTCAATTCAAAATTTAAACCAATGTTTACTAAGATTAAAAATGAAAGAGCTAGACTTTATTTTCTATTTGCGGCTAAGTAACAATAAAGATTTCACGTGGTTCCGCCAGGCAGCCGCTTGACTGGAGACGTAAGACTTGCAGGAACCACTGCAGTCCACTGGGATCTTTTAGCCTGAAGCCGATTCTACAACTCGAATGCAGACGCATCAACCCTTCTCTTCTTAAGCCAGTCTTTTATGATCCCGAATTCACATCACCTGACCCTGCCCAAGGAGGGGTAAGTGAAGGCGGTCGTGCCCCCGGAGGAAAAGGATGGATATGCGCTCCCGCAACCGACCCAACGCCTGTGCAGGCTCCGCCAACGGTTCCGTTAGAACATGACGAAGAGGCCGCCGACGCCACTACTGCCCACCAACGTCCTGCTGTCCACAGGGTTCAGCTATCTGACGGTGTCTGCGTTCAAGCTAAAGAAGGTAGAGTTTTACAAAGACGAGAAGCTGCCGAGAGTGTGGTCGTCTAGGAAAAAGGATGCTCTTTACGAAGGAGGAGGCGGTGGCCACCAGTGCAGCTAGGATCGTCCAGAAGTGCAGTTCAATCCACAGACCGCTAAACGAAATATGTATTAAATGCTAATTAGTTTACAAAACATGGAGAAAATCATGAATTGGTTCAATATTTATTCCGCCAGCCAAATTCATTTGTTCAAAAAACATCTGGCTAGTGGTGATAGTTGGGCAAAATCACACATCGATATTCAAAAAAAGGCTAAAAAAATCGATACTATCGAACTAAACCACGAAAAAGCAACTTTTTAATCACTTTTGTCACCACTAGATTCCTATACCTTATACACCTTAAAAAAGCTCCTTTTTGGGCAAAAAGTAGAATTGGAAAATGGAACTGTAGTGGAAACGGGGCCTAACTAATAAAGTTAGAAACCAAAGTGCACCTCCATATCCGAAATAGTGTGACCATATATCTTCGATGGCCTTATAAAATATTGATTCAATTCAAGCATTTCTCCCGAACCAAAGCCAAGTTTTTTTTTAATTCCACCTCTCCGACTCCGTAATAATTACGTGCGGAAATTTATTTGCGGCTAAAATAATACCGAAACTAGTTATCAATTTATTTATTTTATTTACTGGTCTGTTAGCGAGCGAAAATATTTCGCCACCCCCAAAAAGCAATAATAATAATATATAAGCAAAAAAAAATAAACAATTTTGCAGAAGAGTAATAAAATAAATAAATACAATTATATAATTTGGAAAATATACTAAAATAAATAATGAATATAAACAAGAAAAACAAGAACTGAACAAAGGGCATAACAAAATTAAATAAAAATAAAACAGTTTCATCGAGCTCCAAATAATGGCCCAGTTTTTTTTTCTGTTGTTACTGCACTGAGCCTTTCACTCCGCATAAATCATCATATACAAGCAGTGTGACCGTACTCTGTGGGTTTTTCTTTTTTTCTTCTCCGTTTGTCTTAACGTTCTTTTTTCGTGAGAAAAAAGGGTATATATATATATATAAATAAATTCAAACGATTCTCACGCCAGATAATTTTGGAATTTTTTTTCGACATTCTATTCCAACTGGTTCCGTTTCCACAATTGGTAACAATTTATTCCTGAATTTAATATGCTTCCCCTTCCGACAACTGACATTAAGTCAATCGGAACACAGACGTTGCCTAAAATTTTACTCGTGGTGCTTTGTGGCATTCGCTGTCTGGTATTCCGAGTCCGAGAATGCCCACGGGAGACGACAAGAAGCCGCGGTCGACCCTATCAATCCGATTGGACAGATCCCAAATCTCGTCTCCGCGGCCGTCTCAATTATCGCCAAAGGCTGTCACTGCCATTCCAAGGGCAAAAAGCGACGAGTCCATCATACCTCGTCAAGGCATTCTCGGTCCGTGTTTAAGATGGCTCAAACTGAGGTAGACATTGCCCTCAAAAAGTTTATAAAGCGGATATCCATACTCCGGGCGCCCCTGAATCTGAACGGTTTTCCCCTGGCATGTGCCAATGACATCGGGACCGAATCCGGGCCCTGTGGGAAAAGGTGGAAAAGAGCTATGAAAGCTGCTCCGATCTTATTGCCATGTCCGCCGACAGCACGGCCACTTCGACAGTGCTTGAATCCAAGTACAGTTACTGTTACTCCGTCTATTCAAGGTGTGTTGTCTAGCTTCAGGACATAATAAACAAGGCCGCCTCCCAGTCCATTCAGGCTCCCGTCAGTGTTTCCACACCACCGTCTACGGGTTGTCGTTTGCCACCAGTGGACACCGAAGTGTTCGCTGGTGATTATCTTCGGTGGCCCACCTTCAGAGACCTTTTCACCGCGATATACATCCACAACTCGCGTCTCACACCGGTGAAGAAGTTGTTCCACCTGTTATCCAAGACAAGTGGCGATGCGCATGCCATTGTTTCCAAGGTCCCGCTGACCAATCTCCGCGTGGCGAAGCCTCACCGACCGCTTCAAGAATCGGCGGTTATTGGTCAATAGCTAGTTGAAAATTCTCTTTAACATTCAGGCTGTCCCCCAAGAGTCCGGAGCCGCTCTGAAAGAGCTGCAAGGCACAACCCAAAGTTGTCTGACAGCTTTAGAGATGTCCACTATTCAAGTCGAGACTTGGGATTGTCTCCTGGTGTATATGGTTTTCTTAAAGCTTCCCAAAATCACACTTTCAATGTGATGCAAAACAAGGCTGAAATTCCAACCTGAAATGAGTTGGACTCGTTTTTGACAGAGCGTCATTGTACTCTGGAGGCTATCAACGACTTCAGGCCTAGCAGTTCGGGGCAAGTTCCGTCAAGGGCGACATCGGCGAGCGCCCCAGCGCGTCGACTCAATTCTTACGAGGCCAGAGTTGCTCCGGTCCCAAGAGGGTGCGATCTCTGTTTCAGGGAGAACCATCCGGTTCGCTTATTCCCGCGCTTCCTTGAAATGGATGTCAATGGTCGCTCCGACTACATGCCTGAACTGTTTTGCCCGAGGGCACCAGCAACGGGATTGCACTAGTGCCTATATCTGCTTCACATGCCACAGCCGCCATCACACCCTCTTGCACCGCGGTAATCCATTCGAGACCGCTCCAAGTCCGTCAGCGCCAGCCAGGCCTCGACCAGCGCCTACTCCAAGAGGCACGGTAGCCTCAGAGGATCACTCTGATGTGCAAGTGTGTTTCGCCTCCGGTTCACGAGCCGTCCTACTGGGCACAGCCCTCATTAACATTTGCCATCTAGAATGCAATTTCCAGGCACGAGCCTGCACGAGAATCTGCCATCGTATCCAGTCCCACGAGAGCTTCTTAAGGGACTTCCTGACATACCCCTTGCGGACCCTAAGTTCTTTGAGAGTTCCCAAATCGATGTGTTGATACGCTGTGACTCTCCCCTTGCGCGACCCCGAGCAGAGTGATTCCGGGCTCGCATCTTCTCGATTCTTCGCACTAGCTCAGTTCCTGCGTAACAAGGCCCGGTATCCGAGAATATCTCGATTTAGGTCACATGGCCGAGGTTTCTTCGACGAGCAGCTCCGCCACGTACTACCTTCCACATCATGCCGTTCTTAAGCCCAAAAGCACAACCACTAAAGTGCGGGTGGTTTTCAACGCTTCTAGCCCTTCCTCAAACGGTACCAGTTTGAATGACATACTGAACGCGGGCCCGGTCTTACAGTCCGACCTCACAATTCAAATCCTAAAGTGGCGATACTTTTAACGCCGACATCGAGAAGATGTATCGGCAAATTTGGGTAGACTTCAAGCATACTCGTTTCAATCGTTTCTTGTTCTGCAATTCCAACGGGGAAATCCGCGACTACGAATTGAAGACCGTCACCTTCGGAGTCAATTGTGCCCCGTCCTAGCGATCCGTGTCTTGCAACAGCTTGCGGACGACGAAAAGTGGAGGCGAGTCTGATTATCCGACAGTATATGTACGTCGGTGACGTTCTCGCGGGGGCAGACTCCAAAACCGAAGCGCAGGTGGCTATCCGCGAGCTCCAGGGGGCCCTGGGCTCGGCATGTTTTCCACTTAGGAAATGGACATCCAATAGTAAGACGGCGCCGCCATTTACGTCCGAAATGAGGCGGGGTCCACGGTAGTGGTGAACGTGCTAACGTCAAAGATACGGGTGGCCCCAGTAAAAACGGTGTCGCTCCCGCGGATCGAGTTGTGCGGAGCCCTTTTATTGTCCGAGATGGTCAACTCCATTCTTCCGAAGATGCCCGGGCCGGCGTCCGCTCTACACTGTTGGACTGACTCAACGATTGTTCTCGCCTGGTTGCATTCGCCGGAGTGTCACTGGACAACGTTCGTGGCCAATCGTGTGACCAAAATCATCCAGTTCACCGAGGTGGAGAATTGGGCACATGTCCGCTCCGAGCATAACCCGGCAGATCTCGCTAGCCGGGGGGTAGCGCTTCAAGACCTCGCGGAGAGCCAGCTGTGGTGGCATGGTCCTGCCTGGCTGCAAAGGCCTCGATACGAGTGTCCCCTTCAAGGCTATGACCCCCCTATGACTGAACTTGAGAAGCGAGCAGTCGAGCTTCATGTTGCGAAGGCTTCCCCTGAAGACATTCATGAGCGTTCCCACGCTAGAAAAAGCGTTGCGAGTCCTCGCTTACGTTCATCGCTTCATCCAGCGCTCGCGAAAACTCATGTCTCCGGTTGTGGATCACTTGACAGCTCCTGAAATTGCGTCGGCCGAGCGCCTCCTGATTTCTGTCACGCAACGCAGGCACTTGGGATTGCTTAAGTCAAAAGGGGCCTGTGCCGGCATCCAGTCTTGTTCAAAATCTGAACCCGTTCCTTGATTCCCAAGGGCTCATGAGAGCATACGGCCGGGTCACGGCCTCCGAACTTCTCCAATATGGCGAACGGCATACTGTCATCCTTCCATACGACTGCCATCTGTCTCGACTCCTCGTCCATTTGCATCGCATAACGCTGCACGGCGATAATTAGCTGATGATTAGCTGATGATGATTAGTCTGATCCGTTCCAAGTTCTGGATCCCGAAGGTTATGAATTCGGTCAAGTCCGTCATATATTCGTGCAAGGCATGCGTCATCCACAAAAAGAAGTCGCAAACGCAACTCATGGGAGACCTACCCAAAGAACGAACGTCCTTTTCCCGTCCTTTCACATATACCGGTGTGGACTATGCCGGTCCCTTCGACATCAAAAACTACACGGGCCGAGCCTGTCTCATTACCAAGGAGTATGTGTTGGTAAGGCCATCCATCTAGAGCCTACGTCCAACCTTACGACTGAGAAGTTTTTCTCCGGTTTTGCTCGATTCGTGTCCCGAAGAAGATGCCCCCGTCAGGTTCAGTCGGACAACGGAAAGACCTTTGTGGGTGCGGCTGCCCTACTATCCCGAGATTTTCTTTATGCTGCCAAAGAGGCTGTGACGGGTGCCTATAGTCAACAGCAGCTGCTCTGGCAATTCATTCCTCCGGGAGCCCCCCACATGGGAGGCTTGTGGGAAGTAGGCGTTAAGAGCCCTCTTTTATAAATCTAGGATCGGAGCGTGCCTTCTGGCTAGGATCGAAGCGTGCCTGAATTCGCATCCGCTCGCGCCAATGTCCGAAGACCCCGCTGACCTGTTGGCACTTACGCCCGCGCACTTTCTTGTTGGAGGGCCCCTCCTCGCCATGGTTGAACCCGAGATGAAGGGGGACACCACATCCATTATAAACCGCTGCCAACACCTGAAGGCTCTTCATCAGCAATTTCGTCTGCGATGGAAGGAGGAGTACCTCAAAGAACTCCATAAGCCGAATAAGTGGCGAGCACCTACAAGAAATCTCCGGGCCGGGGACATGGTGGTTGTCAAGAAAGACAACCTATCGTCCAACGAGTGGCGACTAGGCAGGATTGACGCGGTGTTTCCCGGATCCGTTGGCCATGTCCGTGTGGTCAACATCCGCACTGCGCGGGGATTCATTAAGCGTCCCATTGGGAAGGTCGTCCTTCTTCCTATGGAAGCGTCCGCCTGCCCGCAATAACCAGTCGCCCCTCCACTCCAGTGTTTTTATTTATCGTTCCGATATGTAGCTCCAATTCATAGTTCCGACCCGTAGTTCCAATTCGTAGTTCTTACCAGTACTGATCCAATGTTTTGCATCTGTCTTATTCCGCCAATCAGATCATACACGATGTCTCCACGTCCACGCAGCGCCAGCGCCTTGGAAAGCAGACGTTCTCGAGGTACGCAATCGTACCGTTGCCGAGTCTGCTGCGGGATCCACACGATCCAATGTTGTCGGTTCCTCCGTCTGAGCGCCGAGAAGAGGCTCCGGGCTGTCCTTGCCAACCGGTACTGCCCCAGATGTTTGGCCCACGAGCACTCCGACGGAACGTGTCGGCGAGGTGATCACTGCAAAACATGCGGCCAGGACCACCACACGCTTTTGCACCTCTACGAACTGGCGATGCCTTTCCGCCAGTCCCATCCGGCGGCACATCAGTCGCGGAGCACTGTTAGCACTCTACGGAACTCTTCTGCCGCTCCTCTGCACTCGTCCTCCACCCCGCGGCACTCTTTAGCCGTTAGATACCGGGACTCAAGTCTTTGACACGGCAGCGCTCATCGATCCGTGTACGCCTATGAGCTGCATCGATGCGTCGCTGGCGGCGAGTTTCCACTTGCCGACGACCAACGTTGGAGGCGAACAGATTTGTTCGGGCATCGTGGGCTCTAAGAGGGACAGCTCTGTCCGGCTCGACGTCGTCTTCAAGATAGAGCTTCACGTGCGCATCCGCACGCCAATCCGGGAGCTGAGCGACGCGGTGATATTACGCTGGCTGACGAGCGGTTCTACCTCCCAGCGACCATCTCCATAGTCTTGGGCGCGGTAATGTAACCGAGCGTGAAGCGGTCGGGCTTCTTTAAAATCCAGAATGGACTACCAGTGGCCCAGAACACCGTGTTTGGTTGGGTCGTGTCCGGACCCTGCCACGAGAGGTTAGAGCCGAGTGATTGCAAGGGGGGGCGAAATGTTTAGGTCAGCGGCCCACTGTACCGCCGCTGCTCACTGAGCTTTTCGCTCTCGCCCCTCTTGCACTTCCGCGCATCGTCCATGCTTCGGAGCGCGGGCCTCAGGTTCGGATCCGCACTTCACGGTCGGCCGCTACCGAGCTCCCGCTCTCGCTGTAGCAAAGTAAAGAGGGCGGGAGCGCGGTCTTTTACTTAAGCGCAGTTTTCAGTTTCATGCATGCAGCGAAATAAAGCTGACGCGCACACGCACTGAATTTTACCTCGACGCCCCCGATCTTTTTCTTTCTAACCTTGACGGGTTATTTCTTCGCTTCGCGAAGATTTCTTTGTGGTGCACCTTCAGGATATTTTTTAGCGGCAGATCGCCCCCTACAAACAGTTTTAAAAACTGCTTCTTCTGGCGATGAAAATCGTTGACCACGTAATTATACCCGGTACCCATAGGGTACAAGGGTGTTATAAGTTAGTGCCAATCGAGAACGTATGTAACAGGCAAAAGGAGGCCTTTTCGACACCGTTAAATATATATATTGTTGATCAGCATCACCAGCCGAGTCGATTTAGCCATGCCGTCTGACCGTCTGTCCGTCTGTCCGTCTGTCCGTCTGTCCGTCTGTCTGTCCGTATTGGTAAACAGATCTCGGAAACTATAAGAGCTAGAGGTACCAAATTTGGTGACAACATTGAAATCAGTTGCACGCAGATCAAGTTTGTTTTAAAATTTGGCCACGCCCACTTCCGTTCCCGAAAATCATAAAAATCGTTATGAAAGCTAAGTCGTGGTTTTCGGCTTAAAGTAAATAGATAAAATATTTATAGGCACTTACGGGGTGAGCAAAATCGGATGATAAACGTGTAAGTTAACGCAGGCAGTTCTCACGGAGAGAAACTGCCGAGTTGCAGGCCATATCCGGTGGCCTGCACGCGCATTGAAGAAATAGCTGACCGCGCGCTCCGAGTGCAATTGCCCGGAGCCAGACCGGAGCACTCGGGGAGCGAGTGATCGCCACGGGCCGGGATAAAAATGCTGACCCGGCACCTTGGCGACAGCGCTGCAGGAAGACAAAGGCCTCGAGCTGCAGCTGGATAGAAGTTTAATTTAGTCTTAATTGGTACTTCAGAGCAATAGCTCTGCTTAACATAAAAATAATACCTATGCCCTAACTGGCGTATGGGAAATAAAGAATTATAAAAATAACTAAACTACGATTCTTATAATTGTCGCCCAACGACTCGAATCACACGATCCGGTGCAAGTAAATTGCAGTGAAGATAAAGTTAAAGTGCAGCCAAGAACTGGCACAAAACAAAATAATAATAAATTCATCCAAACGGAAATTCGAATAAAAATTTATAAACTTTTAAAACAAAAAGACAACGGCAGCGGCAGCGAAAACGGCAGCGGCAGCGACAACGGCAGCGGCAGCGACAACGGCAGCGGCAGCGACAACGGCAGCGGCAGCGACAACGGCAGCGGCAGCGACAACGGCAGCGGCGGCGACAACGGCAACTGCAGCAATAGTACCGACGGCTTTTCGACGACAAAATAAATATATGAACATGTGAGTAGGCTTTTTGTCCAAAGTGTTCGCCAGTACAAATATTCGAAGAATAAATTCTGTCGAGATTTAAAAATTGAATAAATTAAAAACCTTCTCGTGTTAAATTATGCAAAAAATATAATTCACCAAATATATTTGGAAAATTACAATTTTTATAAAAAACAAATTATTTCTGATACATAATTTTCGTTGCGAATAATACTGGACGGAAAATGGTCGATAAAATTCTTATTGAATTCTCAATAATAAAACGTTTATTTTGATATTTAATTTTCGCTGTGAAAAAAATAACAAATACTAAAAAGGAAATTTTTACAAACTCTTGATTGAAATTTATAGCATCCAAATTTTTTTTATTATTACCGACTCATGTATAGGAACAACGACAACGTCTCATCGGACGAAGAAGTTCTAGAAGAATATAGAAAACTTTTGAAAACTAGAGAAGAAAGGCAGAAATCAGAACAGAATCAATCTGAAATAGATTGTTACCCTTCGACCAGCAGGGCACCACACATCCGAGACAGTGTTCTTAGCTCTAAAAACCCAGAAAATCAGAACGCAGATAAAATGCAAGCAGAACAGATCGCGAACATGGAAGCTGCCATAGCTTCTGCGCTCCAAAGGCAGCAAGAATTATTTGATGAAAAATTAGCTATGATTATGGGGGAGTTACTTAAGTCACTTAAGGATAAAACTCCAAAAATTCAGACTTTCCTAGAAATAGAAATAGAACCGGGGAAAGATGTAGCGAACCCCTGGACATGGTAAAATCTGTCCCGGAATTCGACGGGAAACAGGAAAACTACGTTTCCTGGAGACAGGCTGCTAGTGCAGCATACAAGGTATTTGAGCCTTACGAAGGCAGCAGCCGACATTACCAAGCTGTGGGAATACTTAAAAATAAGGTACGAGGCGCAGCAGCGGCTGTATTAGCCTCTTTTAACACAGTGTTCAATTTTCATGCCATACTGGCAAGGTTAGATTTTACGTATGCGGATAAAACTCCGGCGCACGTAATTAAGCAAGAGTTGAGTTTATCAAGACAGGGAGAATTGCCCCTTCTTAAATACTATGACGAGATCGAACGGAAGCTAACGCTTCTAACAAACAAAACTATCATGACTCACGACGCAGCCGCAGCAGCCGTCCTAAACGAACAACACAGAGATGACGCTCTACATGCGTTTATATCTGGCTTAAAAATGTCATTGAAAATTGCCGTTTTTCCGGCACAACCAAAAGACTTGCCATCAGCCTTGGCATTAGCTCAAGAGGCTGAGGCAAGTAATGATAGAAGCGCTTTCGCGGCCACCTTCGCCCGCCATAGCGAAGAAAAAATTTATAGGCCCAACAACCAACGACAGGCAGGTTGGAAAAGCTACAAACAAAACCAAAGCCAGGGGGCGATAAAAAAGAACCCACACTTTGTGAGGACCCAAAGGGGAGGAAATAATCAGGGTGGTTCTTTTAAACAAAGACCACATAGTAACGCAGGTCAAGGCCAGCCAGCGCCAGAGCCGATGGAGGTCGACACCTCCTCCAGGTTCAAGCAGCCTACGGCGTGGCAAAGGGGGTCGACACGGTCTCACCAAAAAATAAACTTCATGCCGGAAAAAAAAACCGACGATGAAGAGTATGACTCCGTCGCAAGCAAGCGCCACAGAGATAGAGGACGAGCTAGATGAAGAAGACTCCTGCAATTTTTTAGGGTAAAATCCCTGCTTCCTTACATTACACGTACGGTAGCAGGAAGAGAAATAAAACTATTACTCGACACAGGCACCTCTAAAAATTACATTACTCCACTCCCGGGGCTGAAAGGCATCGTGGCAGCAGATAAACCCTTTACAGTAAAGTCGATCCATGGCTTTACTAAAATAAATAAAAAATGTCTAGTTTCAGTGTTCAACGTAAAAACACCCTTTTTCGTTCTTAATGACCTTAAAGACTTTAACGGCATTATCGGACTCGACTTACTTAAACAAGTGAATGCGAAGCTCGATTTTACCGGAAATGTTCTACACACTAACAAAGGAACTGAAAAAATCCAGTTTACTAAAGCGGAAAACGTTAACTTCATAAAAATCGATGACAAAGACGTTCCTCCGGCAATTAAAATCACCTTCGATAAAATGATTGTAAAAAATCATAAAGCTTTCGCCGACCCGGACGAGGCACTACCTTTTAACATAAACACATTAGCCACGATTAAAACGGATGGGGAGCCGGTATACTCTAGGTCATACCCGCATCCCATGGGTGTAACTGAATTCGTCAATGCAGAAGTTAAACAACTCCTTGCAGACGGCGTAATAAGGCCATCCAAGTCCCCATATAACAACCCTACCTGGGTTGTTGATAAAAAAGGAACCCACCAGAATGGGGTTAAAAAGAAGAGGTTGGTTATCGATTTTAGGAAATTAAACCAAAAAACCGTAGACGATAGATACCCTATCCCTACCATTTCGACAATACTGTCGAATATGGGCGAGTCGAAATTTTTTACGACACTTGACCTCAAATCAGGCTTTCATCAAATAGAGCTCGCAGAAAAGGACAGAGAAAAGACAGCTTTTTCAATAAACAACGGCAAGTACGAATTTTGTAGATTGCCATTCGGACTTAAGAATGCCCCAAGCATTTTCCAAAGGGCCATCGACGACGTCCTACGAGAAGGAATTTCAAAGATATGCTACGTGTATGTCGATGATGTTATAATATTTTCCAAGACAAAAGAAGACCATGTTAAGGACGTGGACTGGGTCTTAACAAAGCTTTTAGAGGCAGGCATGAGAGTATCCCAAGAAAAGTCAAAGTTCTTTAAAAAGAGCGTTGAATACTTGGGGTTCATAGTGTCTCAAGGGGGGCTACGAACCTCACCTGAGAAGGTCAAGGCAATAAGACAATTCCCCCCACCAAAAACGCTTTACGAACTCAGATCCTTCCTGGGATTAGCAAGCTATTATAGGTGCTTCATAAAAAACTTCGCGGAAATCGCAAGGCCCTTAACGAGCATACTAAAGGGAGATAATGGTAAAACTAGCAAATATCAGTCAAGAAAAGTTGACGTCGATATGACCAAGGAACAGAGATAAACGTTTGAAAGACTGAGAGAAATCTGTTGCTTTCCTACCCGGACTTCAAGAGACCATTCGATTTAACAACAGATGCTTCAGGTTCTGGTCTAGGAGCGGTACTATCTCAAGATGGCCGCCCAATCACAATGATATCACGTGCCCTACGAGACAATGAAAAAAATTACGCAACCAACGAGCGAGAGCTCCTCGCTATAGTTTGGGCACTGAAAACCTCCGGAATTACTTGTACGGAGTAAAAGGCTTGCAGATCTTTACCGATCATCAGCCACTTACCTTTGCCGTTTCGGACAAAACCCTAACGCGAAACTAAAGCGCTGGAAGGGGATTATCGACGATCACGGCGCTAAATTAGTTTATAAATCTGGCAAAGAAAACCATGTGGCGGACGCGTTGTCCCGTCAAAACATAAACGTTTTAGAAGACGAAATAGAATCAGATGTAGCTACCATACACAGCGAACAATCGCTAACATACACCATAGACACGACGGACAACCCAGTAAACTGTTTCAGAAACCAAATAATAATTGAAGAAGGAAACAGCTCATCGGTAGATACATTCATCCTGTTTAAAAGCAAGGTGAGACACATAATAAAAATTTCTAATCGAGAAAATTTGCTTAACACTCTACAAGATTTAGTCAATGCTGAGGTGGTAAACGCAATTCATTGTTCCCTACCGATCTTGGCATTTATCCAACACCGACTAGTCGAATTGTTCCCAAGCACTTCTTTCAAATATACGAAAAGCTTCGTACAAGACATAACGGATATAACCGAGCAAAGGGAAATTGTCATAGCAGAACACAACAGGGCTCACCGAGCAGCGCAAAAATGTAAAACAAATCTTGAGGGACTACTTTTCCCTAAAATGCTTCGGTTAGCAACAGAGACAACCTTGAATTGCAGGACCTGTTCAATGGCAAAATACAAGCGCCATCCATCTAAACAAGTGGTAGCAGAAACACCGATACCTTCTTTTGTGGGGAAATGCTCCACATCGACATTTTTCAACAGACTGAACCCTTTTTCTCACATGCATTGATAAATTCTCTAAATTCGCCACAGTACAGGCCATTGCATCGAGGGCCATAGTGGACGTAAAATCCCCTTTATTGCAAATAATAAATTTCTTTCCAAAAATTAAAACAATTTATTGCGATAACGAAAGATCGTTCAACTCTGAAACAATTAAATCAATTCTCCTGAGTCATTTTAATATCACCATTGCCAACGCCCCGCCTCTACATAGCACCTCAAACGGTCATAGAAAGGTTTCATAGCACCCTGGCAGAAATAGCCAGATGCTTGAAACTAGAAGGCAACTTAAACGATACGACTGAACTAATTCTTTTGGCAACCAACAAATATAACAATACGATCCACTCGGTCACCAATGAAAAACCCGTACAGATTGTTCACTCAAAATCCGCGGACTTCGAAATGAGAATTAGTAATAAAATGCAACAGGCTCAGAAAAAAACCCTTGATTATGTTAACAAAGATAGGACCAATAAAGACTATCTAGCTGGAGAAAAGGTCTTCCTAAAAGCAAACAAACGCCTAGGAAACAAGCTTTCGCCACTATGTTCGGAAAAAATCATTGAAGCAGACCTGGGGACCACGGTCCAAATTGAGGGGAGGGTGGTCCACAAGGACAATCTACGCTAATCATCTTCGCGAGATTACTGACCCCTTTTTCTATTCTTTTTATATCTTTTTAGGTTAAGAAAACTTATGTTAGTTTTTGTACTTACGACTGTCAGGACGGACGCGACTGTAAAACTTAACGACTACACAAACGCAGACTATATCCCGATAGAGGACAATGAAATCGTCATCTGGGAGTCCTACGGATACCTACAGCACTCAACGAACATGACGACTTACGAAGACTACGCCGACCAGACAGAAGCAATGACGAAGACATTTACAGAGGACCACAGGACACCAGTTATAATGACGGACCTTATAAATATTCGCAAGTTGGTGACTACCTTAAAAATCCACCATAGGGCCGCTAGGAGTATTAACTTGATCGGGACAGCACTAAAAGTTATTGCCGGCACACCCGACTTTAACGATTGGGAGAAAATAAAATTCAATCAAGAACAGCTAATGAGAACAGATGAAGGACAAACAGAATTAAATATCAAATTTCAGAAACGTCTAAATGAACTCGCAAATGCGATGAACCAAGTCCAAAAATTCGAAACAGATAAAGAAACCCACCTTTTGGAAATTATTCTAGCAAAAAATAGAATTGTAATCACGGATCTAGAAAACATTTTAATGGGCTTAACCCTAGCAAAATTAAACATCGTAAGTCCAGCGATTCTGGATAGTTCCGATATTGGCGAATTCAGGGACAGACAGCCTATTGACGTTAGTTTGATAGAATTATTAGAAGTATCTAGCATTAGTGTTTTTCAAAATTCTGAAATTCTACATTTTCTCATTTAATTCCCTAGTCCTAAATTTATTTGTAAGAAGATAACAGTCTATCCGGTTCAGCACCAGAAAAAGATCCTGGACTTCGAAAATGGAAACCTAGTCGCTGAATGCCCGAAACGCAACATCAACATCGGCTTCTGTAAGACGACGGTCGGCGCCACCTTCTGCAGGGAGCTCCAAAATGGCACCTGCGCCCAACAAATAGTCTCTGGGGCTATTGCACACTGCTCCACGCTCCCAGGGCATCTGGATCCAGTTACCGTAGTCGATCACGGCACCCTCATCGTGAACGATGCCAACATGACCATAACCGACGACCAAGGGCGAGACCAAAAAATATCCGGAACCTACCTGGTAACCTATTCCAACAAGGTAGCCCTCAACGGAACCTGGTTCGTAAATCAATTGGGAAGCTCAATAAGAAAACCTGCTGTGTCAGCCATGGCCATAGTCAACATCACGGCCCACCAAAACCGGCTAAGCCTCCCATTTCTTCACGAGCTGAGTTTGAGCAATCTCCACCACATCGGGACCCTCAGAGAAGAACTTACACTGGGATCCCTCTTCAGCAACTCCTTTGCCCTACTCGCTGCCTTCTTGCTGTGTTCCACCGTTTGGGTCAGCTACAAATACCTGAGGGCCAGAACTCGCACAAGCCCAAGAACTGACAATGATGTGGAACGAGCGGGTCCCCGGGACGTCGACCACTTGAAGGAGGGAGGAGTTAACGCAGGCAGTTCTCACGGAGAGAAACTGCCGAGTTGCAGGCCATATCCGGTGGCCTGCACGCGCATTGAAGAAATAGCTGACCTCGCGCTCCGAGTGCAATTGCCCGGAGCCAGACCGGAGCACTCGGGGAGCGAGTGATCGCCACGGGCCGGGATAAAAATGCTGACCCTGCACCTTGGCGACAGCGCTGCAGGAAGACAAAGGCCTCGAGCTGCAGCTGGATAGAAGTTTAATTTAGTCTTAATTGGTACTCCAGAGCAATAGCTCTGCTTAACATAAAAATAATACCTATGCCCTAACGGGCGTATGGGAAATAAAGAATTATAAAAATAACTAAACTACGATTCTTATAATTTGTATGTTATTAAACGACAAAGTTTCCGTGTATGCTTCTTCTTCTTCTATGTTGCTCAACACGCACGTGCGCTCTCAACATAGAAGAAGAAGATGCATACACAGAAACTTTGTCGTTTCATAACATACACTAGTCGGCATATGTATTTTGACAACATTTAAATTTAAATTTACGCATTACTTATACTTACTTTATTAAACGTTTGGTATCAATGGATAGGTAATTTAAATTCCGTTTTAAAGATACAATACTCTTCTTAACCCATTAAGTACCCATTGAATGTTTTCAATTCTTCCAAAGATCTATTTTCAAAACTTTTTTTTTCCGGGCTTAAACAAAAAATGTTTTGATGCAAAAAGTTACTTTGAACAATTCTAATAGTTATTTAAAAAAAAATTGTTCAAAAATCTCATCGCGTTTATTTTTTAAGATTTTTTGAAAATTGCTAAATATGACTATTTTAACCTCTTTTCAATAAAAATGTTTATTTTTAGCATTTTCAAAAAATCGTAAAAAATACACGCGAAGAGATTTGCATCAAAACATTTTTTGTTTAAGCCCGGAAAAAAAGTTTTGAAAATAGATTTTTGGAAGAATTGAAAAGTTTCAATGGGTACTTAATGGGTTAAGAAGAGTATTGTATCATTAAAACGGAATTTAAATGACCTATCCATTGATATCAAACGTTTTATAAAGTAAGTATAAATAATGCTAAAATTTCACTTTAAATGTTGTCAAAATACATATGCCGACTAGTGTATATGCTGATGATGTTCAAATGTGTCGTTTTGCGTAGTAGCGATAATTGTATTAGTATATGTAATAATGATCTGACGCCGTAAATGAGTGGGCGAAGAAAAATGGGTTGCTTATAAATCCCACCAAGTCAAAATGTCTAATCATATATAAAAATCATTAAATACGGCAGACCTTCCAAAACTTCGAATAGGCAACTCCTCCATTGAATATGTAAGCACTGCCAATAACCTAGGCTTTACATTTAACTCCGTTTTGAGCTGGAGTGATCATATTGCTAAAGCGGTTGGAAAACATCTGGCTTACTTAGGCAACTACAGAATTCAAAATACTTTTTAACTCCTGAACTAAAAATGCTTATTGCTAAAACCTATCTAATGCCTACCTTATTTTATGGAGTAGAGGTTTTGGAAACTGTGATGCAATAAGCAAGCAGAAATTAAAAGTAGCTTTTAATAGTGTGGCAAGGTATATATTTAACCTTAAAAGAACTGATCATGTATCTCCTTTTCGTATAAAATATTTAATCTCAATTTTAATGACTGGACAAACGCAAGGGCTTTACTTTTGCTACACAAAATAATATTTACTAAAGAGCCATCATACCTGTTCGAAAATTACGTTTTGCCACTTCTATAAGAAGAAGTGAAATAGTTTGCTTAAGATTTAAACTCGCAAGTTCTGAAAGACACTTTTATATACACGCTGTTCGTCTTGGAATCGACTTCCAAACCACATCAAGCACATCAAAACGCAACGCTATTTAAAAACTCCTTTTCAACACCTAAAATAATAAACACAGAAGCAATTGGGAAATTATTATAATAAAAAATTAATAAAATAAAATCAAAAAATAAAATAATAAAAAATTTATATAATCTATATATATAAAATGAAAACCCGTTTCGCGTTGTCATGGCAACACGTGTGAACGGCTGAACCGATTTCGATAATTCTTTTTAAATGTTCGTTGGAGTTCAAGGATGGTTTTACGGCGAGAAACATTCGAATAATTGCCGGAAAACCCTTTAAACCGCCATGTTAGAGTTGAGCCAGGCCTAGAGCTGAATTTTGCAAAATCTTAGTAGGCTACATTTAAAATTCAGTAGGAAAATAATTATATTCAACGTATAAATGAAATTATTTAGTTATCCGGCGCGCGTTGCTACGATAGCAACTAAAATACATTAACATATAGTCGGAATGTCCATGAAAGTCAAACGCAAGACGAACGTGCAGAAAGAAATGAATCGAGACGAACCCGTTTAGCACAGATTCGCTCTACACAAAGAGTACCAAGAACAGACTTGAATCGCGCTGCATTTGCATACAATTTCTCAGCGTCCTACAAAGACCATAGTTGCGTTGTTATCGGTTCATTGTCTGTGGTATGTCAGCACTGCAATGCACTGAAGTTTCGATTGAAGCTCCCGGCTTATGCTGCGCAGGTGGCAAGGTAAAATTGCCGGTTTTGACTCATCCACCAGAGCCATTGTATTCGCTTCTATATGGAAATAAAAGCAAATCAAACCATATAACGGATGTTTTCAAATGACGTCATTTGGAGCAAAGGTTGTTCAACAACCAGGCTACAATCCGAGTTATAAGGTAATTGCGTCATTCTTTTATCAACATGAACAACTATAATTTTTCACGAAATTGCATCACAAAATTCAGCTTCAAGGGCAAATTCACCATCGAGCGGGCGCTTTGTTACCACCACCAAACAAAGATCATAAATTCCTTCAGATCTATTTCGTTGGTGATTCGGCAGTTGAACTTAATTAATTCACTGCAACTAAACGTGAAATAATACAACAATTGCAAAATCTTCTTTATGAGTGTAATGAATTGGTCAGATTGTTCAAAACAGCTTTGGATACAATGCATTCTGACGACCACAAAATCATTATCAGAGCAGATAAAAGACCAGCAGGAAGCCATTCAAGACAATTCAATGCGCCCACTATCAATGAAGTCGCAGTGGTGATTGTTGGCGAGAATGTGGAATCACGCGATATTGTTCTCAAGCGTCGGGATGATGGACAATTGCAACGCGTTTATGAGACTCATCGGTCATATGATGCACTTCAATATCCGTTAATGTTCTGTCGTGGAGAAGATGGCTATCACTTCAACATAAAGATGGTCAATCCAACGACAGGTTTGTTTAATCACTTCTTTTCATTCTGCACGTAAATTCGAATTCATATTACAGGAGAAGAAACGAATAAGAAAGTCAGCTCAATGAATTTTTATGCATATCGATTGATGATTCGACTAGATGTTGACAATCATCTGTTGAGATACCGCCGTTTGTTTCAGCAGTACTGTGTCGACATGTATGTAAAAGTAGAAACGGAGCGTCTCAATTTCATTCGTTTCAATCAGTCAAAGTTATGATCTGACGAGTACATCCACTTGCGTGACGCCATCGCTACTGATGGACACGCGGCAAACATTGGTTGTTTGACCATTCTGCCAGCTACTTATGTTGGGAGCCCACGCCATATGCATGAGTACGCTCAAGATGCTATGACGTACGTGCGGAATTACGGACGACCTGATTTATTTATCACGTTTACATGCAATCCGAAATGGCCCGAAATTACGAATTTGTTGCACCAAGGACAAACATCCTGCGATCGACATGACATCACTGCACGAGTATTCAAGCTAAAGGTAAAAATTCTTATGGATTACATCGTTAAGCAGAAGGTTTTGGCGTAGTTCGTTGTTGGATGTACTCGGTTGAATGGCAGAAGCGTGGCTTACCACATGCGTACATTTTGCTTTGGATGTTCGACAAGATCCGACCAGAACATATTGATTCGATTATTTCTGCCGAAATACCAGATCCAGAAACTGATCCGGAGCTGCATTCCGTTGTGAAAACTAGTATGATCCATGGCCCTTGCGGAGTCCACAACCCAGAATCACCATGCATATAACGGAAATTGCACAAAACGATTTCCCCGTCCGTTGGTGGCTGAAACAATCAGTGGAAACGATGCATATCCATTGTATAGGCGTCGTTCTCCAGATGACAACGGCAGATGGATCGAAATGATGGTAAAAATAACAAAGTCATCGTCGATACCCGAGAGGTAGTCCTTATACCACGAATTCCGATTATTCCAACTGATCTACCATTCCAATTCAAGAGGATTCAGTTCGTCCGATTGGCATTTGCGATGACAATCAACAAATCGCAAGGCCAATCGTTAGAAGTCTGCGGGATAAATCTAGAATTTCCTGTTTTTCGCACGGCCAGCTGTACGCGTGTTGGTAGGCCGTCTTCATTGTTTGTTTTGCGTCGGAAAATAAAACAAAAACATAGTATATCATATCGCTCTATACTAAATAAAGAAATGCAGTGTTTGACTATTACCCTGGGGTTATATAATGGCGTCGAATTAGGGCGAGACAAAGTTCGCCGGGTCCGTAAGTAATAATAATAATAATAATAATACTAACAATAAAAAAAACGAGAAGAAAGCTAACTTCGGTAAACCGAAGTTTGTATACCCTGCAGTTGGATCATTGAAAATCGGTCCATTTTGGTAATGTAAAAAATGTCAAATTATGTAAATTTTGTAAATTTTACATTTTACATGTAGAATTTTACATTTTCACATAAATCGACCGATCCCTTCTATGGCAGCTATATGATATAGTTTTCCGATCTTAATGAAATTAAAACCGAAATTCTAGAACTATAAATAACGACTATATCTCGAAGTTTATAGAAATTCGTTGAAAACAGAGAAGTTAAAATTTTTGTACATAAATTTCGCCATCATTCCTATGGCAGCTATAGGATATAGTGATCCGATTTCGGCCGTTCCGACATATATACTGCGTGCTAAAGAAATAAGACTATGCTGAAAATTTCAGCCCGATAGCTCAAAAACTGAGAGACTAGTTCGCGTAGAAACCGACAGACAGACGGACAGACGGACAGACAGACGGACAGACAGACAGACGGACATGGCTAGATCGACTCGGCTGGTGATGCTGATCAAGAATATATATACTTTATTGGGTCGGAGATGCCCCCTTCACTGCGTTGCAAATATCATGGCAAAATTATAATACCCTCTGCAAGGGTATAATAACAAATATAAATATAAATAATTATAATACATAGATAAGTAAAATTTTTATAAAATAAAACTACACTCATAATATGTCACAAAACTTTTATGTTAATTTAATATTATACTTAAAATCAATTTGTTATTTATAAGAATTTCAATGTATAAAATCGATGTGACTAGTACTCTAAAGATAAGTTAATCTTGTTGTGCTAGGATGTAAGTCAATAAATCAATCAATCAATGGATCCGATGGAAAGAAGTTTGTTTGGCTTAAACCAATGCCCAGTTTTCATCAAATATTCTTTTGCATATTTAATGCGGTTCATTTTGTTCTTGGGGCTAAAAAGGGCTTATTCTTGCAATTCTGTCGTGATAATCGAATTTATGTAAAGTATTACGAATAGTATTAAGGCACACGTCTTTAGAAGTTCAGTTTTGTAAAGAAATTTTAAGTTTTACCAGGTTTGAAGGGATTTTGTTTAATTTCCTTTAAACCGACCGCTCTTCTTGGTCATTTAATATATTGTTTGGCCATTCCTGCTTTTATTGGCCAACCTAAATTTATCCCGGAACATCTTTATAATGTCATGGATGGTAGACTTGCTTTTTCCAACTAATTCTGATATTTCTCTTACTGTTTTTCCTTAAAGTGCACCTCAGAGGATTGCTTTCCATTTGGAACCCTATCTCGACTTTTTAATATCAAAATGATGTTTTATGCTCCTAATCTCGATAATAAACCAACCAATGCAAAAAACCCAAAGTTTGCAGCGAATTTCAGGAAAAAAAAACAATATTTTGTGTTCATATCGGTTTTGTCCGATTATTCGTTGAGCGCCAAATATAAATATAAATTTCTATTTGTTTCAAAATTTTGGGTTACAATCGAAAATGTTGTGTTTTTTTCTTTTGTTTTGGAGATATGTTAATGTGTATTTTACATAACAAAATTTAAAAATTTATTCGGCCCATTTTGTATACTTTTAGAGCACTTTTATCATAGGAAGGTGCTTGTCCGATTATGCGATGGAGTCACTGTATGTATATCAGTGCCTGTAACCATGTACTAGCGCCATTTTGTCAACGCTGCTTTTAGAGGACCGTGGGATTGCAATACTTTCACGAGCCCCGTGTGATCACAGTGCTTTTGCGAGAACCTTTAGATTGCCGTTTTCGCTCGAGGCCCTTGCATTTGTAGCACCTGGCATGTTATCTCTAACCCTATCCTCTTCCACGTGTACCTGTTGTCCCCGTCGGGCAGAACCGGCGTACGTAACAGTTAATTTAATTGGTTGGTTTTATACCCTTGCAAAGGGTATTACAATTTTGCCATGATATTTGCAACGCAGTGATGGAGGCATCTCCGACCCCATAAAGTATATGTATTCTTGATCAGTATAACCAGCCGAGTCGAGAACCTTTAGATCTCCGTTTTCGCACGAGGCCCTTGCATTTGTAGCACCTGGCGTATTATCTCTAACCCTATCCTCTTCCACGTGTACCTGTTGTCCCCGTCGGGCAGAACCGGCGTACGTAACAGTTAATTTAATTGGTTGGTTTTTATACCCTTGCAAAGGGTATTACAATTTTGCCATGATATTTGCAACGCAGTGATGGAGGCATCTCCGACCCCATAAAGTATATGTATTCTTGATCAGTATAACCAGCCGAGTCGAGAACCTTTAGATCTCCGTTTTCGCACGAGGCCCTTGCATTTGTAGCACCTGGCATGTTATCTCTAACCCTATCCTCTTCCACGTGTACCTGTTGTCCCCGTCGGGCAGAACCGGCGTACGTAACAGTTAATTTAATTGGTTGGTTTTTATACCCTTGCAGAGGGTATTACAATTTTTCCATGATATTTGCAACGCAGTGATGGAGGCATCTCCGACCCCATAAAGTATATGTATTCTTGATCAGTATTACCAGCCGAGTCGAGAACCTTTAGATCTCCGTTTTCGCACGAGGCCCTTGCATTTGTAGCACCTGGCGTATTATCTCTAACCCTATCCTCTTCCACGTACCTGTTGTCCCTGTCGGGCAGAACCGGCGTACGTAACAGTTAATTTAATTGGTTGGTTTTTATACCCTTGCAGAGGGTATTACAATTTTGCCATGATATTTGCAACGCAGTGATGGAGGCATCTCCGACCCCATAAAGTATATGTATTCTTGATCAGTATTACCAGCCGAGTCGAGAACCTTTAGATCTCCGTTTTCGCACGAGGCCCTTGCATTTGTAGCACCTGGCGTATTATCTCTAACCCTATCCTCTTCCACGTGTACCTGTTGTCCCCGTCGGGCAGAACCGGCGCACAGTGGCTCGTATTCTCAAAACATGTTGCAAAATTAATAACTTTTGATCTATTGGAGGTATCTACTTAATTTTTTTTTTATAATAATTAACAGATCTCCAAAATTTTTCAGGTAGTTTGTTTTTTTAGGTTACGCCCACCAAAAGAGGCGTAATTAATTCGACAAACTAACACTTTTGATTTCTTACTAAAAAATACATTTTTTATAGGAATCAATGAATTTAAAAATTCAAAATGATTAAACATATTTTTAATACTCATTCTATAAATAAATAAAAATTTATAAGCAAAATAAATTGAAAAAAAAATTTTTTGCAACTCCGGTATTTGAACCCATACTTTTTTCTGGCCTGCATTCTGCCATACTGGCCGACGACGTAGGGTCAGTTTGTCAGCATGAGTTGGTATGAAAAATTATCAATATCTCAAAATGCGCACAATTGTAGCAATGGTTTTTTTAATTTGTTAGTTGAATATCTCCACTAATTTTTTAGTATTATCTAGAGCTCGGCGAAATATGGCATTTTTTTTATTTTCCACTAAAAATTGAAAATAAGGAAAAAAACTCTTTTAAAAATCTAAAAAATAGAAGTTCAAACAAAATTTCCATTTTCTTCTTAATTCAGATTTAAAATTGGTTCCTTAAAACAGGAAAATATATTTTTTCTTTGAGCTTAACTTTTTTAGAAAAATTAATTTAAATCTGTCGATTTAGCGCGGTTTTTTACCTTTTTGCAACTACAGAAAAATTTTTAAACTTTGAGCAGCGATTATAAGTACTAAAAAATTTTGTAAATTATAAAATTTTGTTTTTGAATAACTTCATCAATTCCTAATTGAATTGTATCAAAACATTTGCTAAATTCAACAACCCGAAATCCGACTTTTGCAACGAGTTTTCGGAAAATGAGCCACTGTGCGGCGTACATAACAGTTAATTTAATTGGTTGGTTTTTATACCCTTGCAGAGGGTATTATAATTTTGCCATGATATTTGCAACGCAGTGATGGAGGCATCGCCGACCCCATAAAGTATATGTATTCTTGATCAGTATTACCAGCCGAGTCGATCTAGCCATGTCCGTCTGTCTGTCTGTCCGTCTGTCTGTCCGTCTGTCTGTCTGTCCGTCTGTCTGTCGGTTTCTACGAGAACAAGTCTCTCAGTTTTTGAGCTATCGGGCTGAAATTTTCGGTATAGTCTTATTTCTTTAGCACGCAGTATATATGTCGGAACGGCTGAAATCGAACCACTATATCCTATAGCTGCCATAGGAATGATGGCGAGATTAATGTAAAAAAAATTTTAACTTTTCTGTTTTTAAACGAATTTCTATAAACTTCGAGTTAAAGTCGTTTTTATAGTTCTAGAATTACAGTTTTAATTTTATTAAGATCGGACAACTATATCATATAGCTGCCATAGAAGGGATCGGTCGATTTATGTGAAAATGTAAAATTCTACATGTAAAATGTAAAATTTACAAAATTTACATAATTTGACATTTTTTTTTTACATTACCAAAATGGACCGATTTTCAATGATCCAACTGCAAGGGTATACAAACTTCGGTTTACCGAAGTTAGCTTTCTTTCTCGTTTTTTTTTATTATTGTTAGTATTATTATTATTATTATTATTACTTACGGACCCGGCGAACTTTGTCTCGCCCTAATTCGACGCCATTATATAACCCCAGGGTAATAGTCAAACACTGCATTTCTTTATTTAGTATAGAGCGATATGATATACTATGTTTTTTGTTTTATTTTCCGACGCAAAAACAAACAATGAAGACGGCCTACCAACACGCGAACATGCAACGTACAGCTGGCCGTGCGAAAACAGGGAAATTCTAGATTTATCCCGCAGACTTCTAACGATTGGCCTTGCGATTTGTTGATTGTCATCGCAAATGCCAATCGGACGGGAACTGAATCCTCTTGAATTGGAATGGTAGATCAGTTGGAATAATCGGAATTCGTGGTATAAGGACTACCTCCGGGTATCGACGATGACTTTGTTATTTTTACCATCATTTCGATCCATCTGCCGTTGTCATCTGGAGAACGACGCCTATACAATGGATATCCATCGTTTCCACTGATTGTTTCAGCCACCAACGGACGGGGAAATCGTTTTGTGCAATTTCCGTTATATGCATGGTGATTCTGGGTTGTGGACTCCGCAAGGGCCATGGATCATACTAGTTTTCACAACGGAATGCAGCTCCGGATCAGTTTCTGGATCTGGTATTTCGGCAGAAATAATCGAATCAATATGTTCTGGTCGGATCTTGTCGAACATCCAAAGCAAAATGTGCGCATGTGGTAAGCCACGCTTCTGCCATTCAACCGAGTACATCCAACAACGAACTACGCCAAAACCTTCTGCTTAACGATGTAATCCATAAGAATTTTTACCTTTAGCTTGAATACTCGTGCAGTGATGTCATGTCGATCGCAGGATGTTTGTCCTTGGTGCAACAAATTCGTAATTTCGGGCCATTTCGGATTGCATGTAAACGTGATAAATAAATCAGGTCGTCCGTAATTCCGCACGTACGTCATAGCATCTTGAGCGTACTCATGCATATGGCGTGGGCTCCCAACATAAGTAGCTGGCAGAATGGTCAAACAACCAATGTTTGCCGCGTGTCCATCAGTAGCGATGGCGTCACGCAAGTGGATGTACTCGTCAGATCATAACTTTGACTGATTGAAACGAATGAAATTGAGACGCTCCGTTTCTACTTTTACATACATGTCGACACAGTACTGCTGAAACAAACGGCGGTATCTCAACAGATGATTGTCAACATCTAGTCGAATCATCAATCGATATGCATAAAAATTCATTGAGCTGACTTTCTTATTCGTTTCTTCTCCTGTAATATGAATTCGAATTTACGTGCAGAATGAAAAGAAGTGATTAAACAAACCTGTCGTTGGATTGACCATCTTTATGTTGAAGTGATAGCCATCTTCTCCACGACAGAACATTAACGGATATTGAAGTGCATCATATGACCGATGAGTCTCATAAACGCGTTGCAATTGTCCATCATCCCGACGCTTGAGAACAATATCGCGTGATTCCACATTCTCGCCAACAATCACCACTGCGACTTCATTGATAGTGGGCGCATTGAATTGTCTTGAATGGCTTCCTGCTGGTCTTTTATCTGCTCTGATAATGATTTTGTGGTCGTCAGAATGCATTGTATCCAAAGCTGTTTTGAACAATCTGACCAATTCATTACACTCATAAAGAAGATTTTGCAATTGTTGTATTATTTCACGTTTAGTTGCAGTGAATTAATTAAGTTCAACTGCCGAATCACCAACGAAATAGATCTGAAGGAATTTATGATCTTTGTTTGGTGGTGGTAACAAAGCGCCCGCTCGATGGTGAATTTGCCCTTGAAGCTGAATTTTGTGATGCAATTTCGTGAAAAATTATAGTTGTTCATGTTGATAAAGAATGACGCAATTACCTTATAACTCGGATTGTAGCCTGGTTGTTGAACAACCTTTGCTCCAAATGACGTCATTTGAAAACATCCGTTATATGGTTTGATTTGCTTTTATTTCCATATAGAAGCGAATACAATGGCTCTGGTGGATGAGTCAAAACCGGCAATTTTACCTTGCCACCTGCGCAGCATAAGCCGGAGCTTCAATCGAAACTTCAGTGCATTGCAGTGCTGACATACCACAGACAATGAACCGATAACAACGCAACTATGGTCTTTGTAGGACGCTGAGAAATTGTATGCAAATGCAGCGCGATTCAAGTCTGTTCTTGGTACTCTTTGTGTAGAGCGAATCTGTGCTAAACGGGTTCGTCTCGATTCATTTCTTTCTGCACGTTCGTCTTGCGTTTGACTTTCATGGACATTCCGACTATATGTTAATGTATTTTAGTTGCTATCGTAGCAACGCGCGCCGGATAACTAAATAATTTCATTTATACGTTGAATATAATTATTTTTCCTACTGAATTTTAAATGTAGCCTACTAAGATTTTGCAAAATTCAGCTCTAGGCCTGGCTCAACTCTAACATGGCGGTTTAAAGGGTTTTTCCGGCAATTATTCGAATGTTTCTCGCCGTAAAAGCCATCCTTGAACTCCAACGAACATTTAAAAAAGAATTATCGAAATCGGTTCAGCCGTTCACACGTGTTGCCATGACAACGCGAAACGGGTTTCATTTTTATATATATAGATTATATAAATTTTTTATTATTTTATTTTTTGATTTTATTTTATTAATTTTTTATTATAATAATTTCCCAATTGCTTCTGTGTTTATTATTTTAGGTGTTGAAAAGGAGTTTTTAAATTGCGTTGCGTTTTGATGTGCTTGATGTGGTTTGGAAGTCGATTCCAAAGACGAACAGCGTGTATATAAAAGTGTCTTTCAGAACTTGCGAGTTTAAATCTTAAGCAAACTATTTCACTTCTTCTTATAGAAGTGGCAAAACGTAATTTTTCGAACAGGTATGATGGCTCTTTAGTAAATATTATTTTGTGTAGCAAAAGTAAAGCCCTTGCGTTTGTCCAGTCATTAAAATTGAGATTAAATATTTTATACGAAAAGGAGATACATGATCAGTTCTTTTAAGGTTAAATATATACCTTGCCACACTATTAAAAGCTACTTTTAATTTCTGCTTGCTTATTGCATCACAGTTTCCAAAACCTCTACTCCATAAAATAAGGTAGGCATTAGATAGGTTTTAGCAATAAGCATTTTAGTTCAGGAGTTAAAAGTATTTTGAATTCTGTAGTTGCCTAAGTAAGCCAGATGTTTTTCCAACCGCTTTAGCAATATGATCACTCCAGCTCAAAACGGAGTTAAATGTAAAGCCTAGGTTATTGGCAGTGCTTACATATTCAATGGAGGAGTTGCCTATTCGAAGTTTTGGAAGGTCTGCCGTATTTAATGATTTTTATATATGATTAGACATTTTGACTTGGTGGGATTTATAAGCAACCCATTTTCTTCGCCCACTCATTTACGGCGTCCAAATCATTATTACATATACTAATACAATTATCGCTACTACGCAAAGGACGACTTACATACATTTGAACATCATCAGCATATACACTAGTCGGCATATGTATTTTGACAACATTTAAAGTGAATTTAGCATTATTTATACTTACTTTATAAAACGTTTGATATCAATGGATAGGTCATTTAAATTCCGTTTTAATGATACAATACTCTTCTTAACCCATTAAGTACCCATTGAAACTTTTCAATTCTTCCAAAATCTATTTTCAAAACTTTTTTCCGGGCTTAAACAAAAATGTTTTGATGCAAATCTCTTCGCGTGTATTTTAATGATTTTTGAAAATGCAAAAATAAACATTTTTAATGAAAAGAGGTTAAAATAGTCATATTTAGCAATTTTCAAAAAATCTTAAAAAATACACGCGAAGAGATTTTTAAACAAATTTTTTTTAAATAACTATTAGAATTGTTCAAAGTAACTTTTTGCATCAAAACATTTTTTGTTTAAGCCCGGAAAAAAAAGTTTTGAAAATAGATCTTTGGAAGAATTGAAAACATTCAATGGGTACTTAATGGGTTAAGAAGAGTATTGTATCTTTAAAACGGAATTTAAATTACCTATCCATTGATACCAAAAGTTTAATAAAGTAAGTATAAATAATGCGTAAATTTAAATTTAAATGTTGTCAAAATACATATGCCGACTAGTGTACACGTTTGTCGTCCGATGTCCCTAGCAACATTTGTCTGTTTTGGGTTTTGCTCAACATGTTCTTAGTAACATTTGTCTTTTTTAGATGTTGCTTTACATGTTTCTTACAACATTTGTCTTAATATGTTCACATTTTCTTTTTTCCATGTCCATATGCAATTTAATTTCACCGACAACGCTTTGGGTATTGGGAATCTCACAGTCGGTCACACCAGACAGTAGCTTTCCTACTTGGAAACAAAAAGAAGTCATTAGGTGCCTAGTCAGGACTGTAAGGCGGATGACCATCAATTCAATATTTTGAGTGCCCAAAAAGTCATTTGTTTGATTCGACTTGTAAGAACTTTCATTGTCGTGGTGGAGAATGACTCGTTTTCGGCAGTTGGTTTGCCTAATTTCTCCAAACACTTCTGGCAAACAAATGACTGTGACCCATTCAATGACCGTTCTACGTTTTTCTAATGGAATGGTGGCGACATTACCAGTTTTTCTAAAGAAACAGGCCACCATCTGCTTCGAAGTGCTCCGTGCTCGAACAACTTTTGTTGGCTTTTCCTGTTTAGTTTCGGGCTCATATGCATAAATCCATGATTTGTCACCTGTAACGATTTGGTAGACATCTTTGGAAGTCCTGACACTGCATTTTTTTAATCATTTTCTTGCTCCAATCGACACGGACCTCTTTTTGATCAATTGTCAGAGAACAAAGCTTTTTTATGACTAAGCACGGTCCCACGGTATGTGACATGTCGATCTTGCTCAATCATTACGCGCACTGCATCAATATTTGCTGCCCCAACAACTGCGACCACGTGAAAATTAATTGTATCAGATTTTTTTTTTTGAGGATGGTGCTCGGTTGTCATATATCGATTTAAGTTTATCGAAGCATTCTTGCCTGGTCAATCCACATTTAAAATAAATAATAATTGCACGAAAATGTTCAAGGCTTAACTCCTTGATTTTGCCTAAATGAACTTTAAAAGTCACTGGAAGCAGAAAAAACGGTTCTAGTGATTTAAACTGTTCTAAGTGAATTTATGTTAAAAAATACCAAACTGTCCAATGAAAACATTAAATTACGCCTTGCCATACTAGAAAAGCATTAAGCCAAAAAAATAAAAGGCAGCCCACGTATAAGGTAGGGCCTGTGTACTTTACCGGGCGGACACCTTTCAATCCTTTATATGTATATATGGTCGGATGAAATTTTCTTGTCAATCCACGGTACTCTTCGTCTTCGTCTGATGACGATTAATGACGTCCGAGTCATACTCACGGATGGCATAAACATTAATTTCTTGCGCTGCACTAGAGGCTAGTATGTGTCTCGTCCGTATGGTCTGCGCCTTGTTTAACATGGTTAACTCTTTGCCTCTTATGGGGGCCTGAACGATCGGACGTGGCCGGCTTTCTATTTTGGTAAGCCGGGGCTTGAGATAGTTGCAGCATCTTTGAGAAGGATGGGTCAACGTCCGTGGGCTTTTGCGCATTATTTTTTAATTTTTTTTTTTTATACTTTGCTGTTTGTATTTGTGTATCACATCTTATATTAAAAACCTAAAAGTCATATGACTGGCACAGAGTTAAATGTCCCTGATAATTATTTCTGGGTTGGATGGTCGTTTCAATGCATGCGGGTTCTGCTGGAATCACGAGTCAAGCCTCTTGCCAGATGATCTGGGTGCACAGAAAGTTTTTTATTGTATGTCGCCTTTTGTTAGTCTATTTTATCTTTTACGGCAAAAATACCGAGATCCCTGTGGATGTTTAGGTTGCGAATATACCATGGTGCCCCAGTGATAGTTCTCAGGATTTTCGATTGTGCGCGCTGTATGATATCTACGTTGCTGCTGCTTGCGTTCCCCCACAGCTGGGAGCCATATGTCCAGATAGGCTTGAGAGTGGAGTTGTAGAGCAGGATCTTGTAGTCCAGACACAGTGGCGATCGGGCGTTTGATATCCAGTGGAGGCTGCTGGCTTTTAATTTTAGATGTAGATTCTTGCATTCGATGTGTCTTCGCCAGGTTAGTCGTCTGTCGAAGTGGACGCCGAGTACGTAGTACGACGAGCTCCAGCTTCGATAGTGTAGTCGCCAGATGTTGTTGCGTTGCACCTTACTGCGAAGACTCTGTTGTAAAGATACGACTCAAGTAGCTTATGAGTGGATGTAGGCAAGTGTGTTTTGATTTTAAGCATGCGGTCATTTAGCCAGACCCGATCGAAAGCTTGAGATACATCGAGGAATATTGCGCTGCCGTATTCCCGATGCTCGAAGGCTGTGCGTATCTCTGATGTTATTCGGTTGACTTGTTTGATGGTTCCATGGTTTTAACGGAAGACAAATTGATGAGCCGGGATAATATTGTGTGCTTCCAGATATGGAATTATGCGTGTTAGGAGGCATTTCTCAAACAGTTTGTACAGTCACGATAATAAACTTATTGGTCTGTAGGATGACGGGACTGTGTGTTTCATTATGATGACAGATTTTTTCCATTTTCTTGAGTAGTAGCCGAGACATATTATCCCATTGAAGATTTTACCTATAACATCAATAGCAGAGTTTGGAAGTTCAATTATAATTTTTGGAGTTATTAAGTCATCGCCCGGAGGCTTTTTTGGTTTCAGTTCCTCAATGACTTTTGCGATCTCATTCAGCTGAAACAATATTGGTAAAGACAAAGTATTAGTTTGGACTTGTGGTAGGACAAATGGACTAGTGAGCGGGATCGGCTGGAAGACGCTTCGGAGATGTAAAGCAAATGTTTCGGATCTATCTTCGTCGCTGCGGGCCCAGGAACCTGATGATTTTCTTATCGGGATGACTGATTCGATTGGAGAGCTTAGATTTGGGTGAGCCCTCCAGAAGGAGGGCTCGTTCAATCGTGTCAAAACCGACTCTCTCGCTCTCAATTCTCTCTCGGTCAATTTCTCTTCAATAATTATGTTGACAAATCATTGATAAAATGTTGATGAATCATCGATGAATCATTGATTGATTTGTCACTGATGACAGCCTTGGACATGCCCATGCTAATTTCATCAACAGTTTGTATGGAATTTCATCGATGATTCATCAACAACAACGAAGTTTTTTTGATGACTTGTTGATGAATCGTTGATGACAGGTACTACAGGTCTGTATGGCCGGGGCCGCTTGTTGAATATTGCCGATATTGGCTTTGGAGCTTGCAGTTTTCGTTGTCATTGTATTTGGCGCTGCAGTCGATGACATCGTAGTCGTTTCCGCGATACTGGCCGTTGCTGTACCTGTTGCTGTTACTTTTACCGCCGTTACTGTAGTGTTTGCTGTTGCTTTTTCCGCCGTCACTGTAGTTATTGCTGTTGCTTTTGCTGAAGTTGCAGAAATTTTATCAGTGCTTGTTGTTGGGGTTTTGCACTAAGAACTCCATGATGTAGGTGTAGAAGTGAGAAGAGCGGGTGAGCAAGTCCGTGCTCTTTGGCTATCGACCGCCCGACGGTTGCTCTTTGTCGCCGTTTCGTTGTTGTCGCGCGTTGAGAAATACGAGAAATCACCGTTGCCTGGGCTCACGGAGCTTCTACGCTCTTTCTTTAGTTCGTCGCTTATTGAGCTATTTCGCGTGGCACTTATTTTTATAAAATATTTATGGGCTTGTTTTAATCATATCACTAATTTTTGGTGTCGAAAAACTATTTATTTTTCTGTTTTAGCGTTTAACGGCTCTAAGCTGATCTAGATCTATAGCCATATTTGGTGTAGAAGTAGTGATTGGCTCTTCACTTTCGGACTCTGAGCGAATTGCTTAATATTCTTATACTGCAGGTGTTCAGAACGAACACTGTTAATAATACAGTCTAGTACTAACATCAACGACAAAATCCATAAACGGAAAACTTCATATAAAAAAAGGACGAAAAGAGCAAGAGAAAGAATTTTGTGGTATTTCGTTTGGTCGGGTACTAAGATAAACGGAATTCCGTGAGCGAACCGGGTAAAACGGTTGGCAGATATTGCCAATTGCAATTGCATATATTTCGTAAGCAACATGGTGCGGAAGGGTGAAGGAGGAATCGCTGCTCGGCTAGAGCGCTTCGATAGCCTTGGGGATAAGGGGGAATTGATAAAAGCCGTAAAGGCGAGACATATTATATTCGATTTAACACATAAAATATATTTTTATTGTATTTTTATTGACAACTTTCTTGAAAATTTCTTTATTGGTGGCGATGGCGTTGGCGCCACTTTTATTTGCCTTCACCTCCATTGCGGCGTAAAACATAAATAATAAGCCCAATCAAATGCGTTTAAATTAATTTCTCTTTATAAAGTTTATTTATAAAGTTTGTTTACAAACACAGCTGGAAATACAAGTCAGTGTGACCGATTTTGACCATTTTCGTTGCTTTCTTTGGTGCTACTGGTTCCCGAACGAAATATATCACAATTTCGCTCACGGAATTCCGTAAGCAATTTTACGTTTTTGTTAGTACTAGGCTTAAATATATAAAACAGCTATTTGAGCTCGGTGCATGTGTGCACTTGTAATCTCAAGTACAGGGACCCAACCCGAATTATCACTTTAGAATTTTCCACAATGTACAAAACGATCGCTCAGCGGTGGTCCATGTATAGGGTTCACCCCACTCAGACAAACAGATGTGAGGCCTCTGCGTAGGCCATAGATAAGAGTAAAATAAGAATCCGATCTCCTATACAAGGTGGAGACCGGTTTAAATAAAATCAGTTTCATACAAAAACGCACAGTGTAAATGTCAAGTTATTTGGGACCTCTTTACCGTTGGAATGGGGAGCTCATGTGAAGCTATATTAAATCGCACTGACAAAAAAATGAATGCTCAAGCAATTATACAAACCAGTGCACTATGGGCTGAGCGACCACTTTTTGTGGCATTAATTAATAACTTAAAAACGAAGCAATATTTTTGGATTCTGTTTTTTGATATAAATTTTGTATAACAAAAGGGAGGTATTTAAAAAAAATGGGCGTGGTCCCGCCTTTTTCAAAGAATTTAATTTTTTTTTTCAGTGTAAATATAAATTTTTTTGTTGTTTTTCTTTGTTTACTTAAAGAAGTATTCCTAAATAAGACAATGTGTAAAAATGGGCCTTGTCCTATCTTTTTTGCACATAAAATTACAGTTTGGATCTTTTGCACAGTGCGGGCGATCGGACTTACACAGTTTGTTCCGTGTTTTGGCAGCCTCTTTTACAAAGTAACTAACTGGAAGATCCGTGGTTTCTATAATATGATCTGAGTGTACAAGGATTAAGTAATCCATCCTTAAAAAATGTTATATTTTTAGTATTTTTCTCATCTTTGTGTTTTGTAAGTCAAAGAAATCGGTTTTTTGCCAATGTTAGTTTAGCATCTTAAAAGTTCAGTTTTAGAGAAAGTGCGCAAAAGTGCACTTTTATACTTACAGAATATATTAAGAATTGAATACTTTACAATGAAATGAGCGGCATTCACTTTGTAGCTCTATTTTAAACTTAGAGTACACAAAAAAATTTATAGTTTTTTTGGGTTAGAACTTACACAATATTATAAAGACACCACAGTCTATTTCTGCAATACATGCACACAAACACTTATTTCAACCTATTATGAGTGGGACTGCATTTAAAAAAGAGCGCATAAATTAGTTTATTTTAAGCGTTTTGGCTCTTTAAACTTGCAATATAAACAATAGATTTAACAGCGCTCGTTTCCATAACAGGTAACATAACAGGTAACATGAGGGAACAGCTGATTTAACAGTGACGCGCTCTGTTAAAAATTCTTGTACGTAACATTAAAGTTTAATGTTTTTTAAATACATCCTGGTTAAAAAAAAAGGTATTTTAACAACTTTTAAAAAATGGGTTTTGGCCAGATAAAGTGGTCGTTCAGACCACAGTGCAGTGTAAGGCTGCATACAGAGTGCGCGCTAGAGCCGAAGACGAAGACGAGGACAAAGCTGAAACGATTTGAATGCGTTGCGAAAGGGTGTGCAAAGTGCAAAACGAATCAGAAGCGTTAGTCGCAGTGAATTCCTTATCAGATGTTGTAAACTTCTGAAATAAAGTCCTCGTTATTAATTGGCATTGCTTCTGCCTCCGCCAACACACACTTTCCAACTGAATATGAAGACGAAAAAGCATATAGAGAAAAGGTAAACAAAAACATAACCTCAAAAATTAACGGGAAACGCAAGCGATTCGTCTTCAAAAACAGTACCGCAGCGTTTTAAGCGAATTGCTTGCGTTTCGTCTTCATCTTCGCAAGCACTTCGCGTCAATTCATACAAATCGTTCTGTCCAGTTTTTCGTCATCGTCTTCGTCTCAGCACGCACTCTGTTTGCACCCTTAAGGATAGGGGGCAGCGGGGACCGTGCCGCCGCTGTGAGACAAAATAATAAGGTCCAGAGAGCTCGGGGACTGTGCCGCCGCTGTGACGAACGGAGATATAAAGCTCAATTAAATTGCAACGCAACTGTACGTGGCACTGTATCGGCTAGCGAAGTGGGGGATTAAACAACAACCATAACGACGCAAAGCTAACACACGAAATTTAAATATCAGATCTGAAAACCAATGATTAGTTTTTTTTATTTTTGTAGCAATTTGTAACTTTTTTACAACTGTATCAGGATGTTTTTATTTTATGTCTTTTCTTTTATTGTGTCTTTAGTTTAGTTTAGTGTAGTTTAACTTAGTTTAGATATAGTTTAGACTTAGTTTATAACTCGTTCTTGTTCTCGTTGTTTTACACTTATCTGGTTGCGCTCTCGTTACAAACTGCACTGCTGCTCGCAGGCAGCGCGCTTTCAACCCCCGTTTTAGACTAGAGAGGCGCTCTCTTGAGAGAGTAACATCTTTCTCAAGAGAGCGTAACTCATCGAATAGTGTGCCCAGATCATACTTATATTAACTGGCCTGCTACAACTCGGCCGTCCTGACTTTAAGATAGCCCTCTATCTCTGTCTTCTTATTATAACTTAAATTATCATTTGTACAATATTTACAAGTGTTTACAGTTTTTTACAAATTTTCTACAATATTTATAAGCCATTTACAATTTGTTTTCTCTTTTTTTTCAGTCTGTTATTCACATTATATATATATATTAATTATGGTTTTATCCAATGTCTAATATTATTTACACTCCAAACACCTTGGTATGGATTGCGAGTCAATTGAAACCCGTCAATATCTTTAAGTAAATATCTGTCATTTTTCAAAACTTTTTCAATCACGTAAGGACCTTTGTTTTTTGGAATGAGTTTCCTCGAGGCACCTACAGTACTATCAAAGTTCTTAACCATAACATAATCCCCTTCCCTGTACTCCGTCGCAATCTTTTTTTTCGCATTGTAGTAACCTTCATTTTTTCTCTGAGTCTTTTCCTGCGCTTCTTCTGCTTCTCTTCTAACATCTTCTAAAGTTTTCCTAACATTTCCTATCTCTTTTTCGTCTTCTAATCTCTCCTTTAATTCATCACATATTTCTCTGTTTGATGCTACTATGAATCGTGTTATTCATTGAATACTCTATTTTTTCAATAACTCTGTCCCAATGCAAACCCCTTTCCGGTTCCGTTAATTTGGCTAACATAGGTCCTAAACTTCTATTGATTCGTTCAACTTGGCCATTCGCCTGTGGCGAGCCCGTTGCAATTTTTATGTGCTTAACATTACTAATCTCCATAAACTCGGCAAATTCAGAAGAAGTAAAACAACTTCCCCGATCTGATATTACACACTTGGGTCTGCTATAAGCTCGAAAGTAATCTGTCAATGCACTTATCACTTCTTTTGTATTCGTTGTTTTCGTCGTGTACAGCCTAACAAACTTTGTAAAAGCATCTACTATGGCAAATATATGCTTTTTCGATCTGCTATTATCCACTGGCCCATAATGATCTATATGAATAATCTCAAAAGGCTTATTGCCCTTCGGTATACTATGTAAATGTCCCTCTCCTTTACCTACTTTTGGAGAATAAGCTATGCACTTCAAACAGTTTTGAATATGCTCTAAGACTTTATTCTTCATGTTCGGAAACCAGTAACTTTTTCCAATGACATCTAACATTTTATCTCTCCCAATATGACCCATCTCGTCATGGTATTTGTATAACACATGATCCTCCATTCGACTCGGTACGTAAAATAATAATCTGTTGTCATTACTTTTCTATAAATCACGCCATTTCTCATTTCATATAACTTATGCTCGCTACTTTCTAACATTTTCCTAATTTCCTGAACCTTTACATCTTTTGATTGACAAATTACTAAATTTGTTTCGAATGTATTTGCCTCCACTATCATTATGTTGTTGCATCTGCTTAATGCATCCACATGCTGCATCTGTCTTCCTGCTCTGTGCTTTAATTCATAGTCGAACTCCTGCAGTTCTAAAGCCCACCTTGCTATTCTAGGATTCAGCTCGATCTTATTTAGCGTTAAAGTTAGAGAGTTGCAGTCTGTTACAATTCTAAATCGTTTGCCCAGTAAATATATTCTAAATCTCCTTAACGCGTAAATTATTGCTAAAGTTTCTAATTCAAAACTGTGATATTTCGCTTCCGTTGTCGTCGATCTTTTTGAAAAATAAAAAATAGGATGCAACTTGTTGTCCTCTTTTTTCTGAAGAAGCACCGCTCCAAACCCTAACGCACTTGCGTCACAGTGAAGCTCGACATCATCTCTGTAATCGTATATTGCCAAAACTGGTGCTTCCATTAATTTAGCTTTTAACAGCGAAAAACAACTTAATTCTTCTTCTTCAAACTTAAATAGCTTGTCCTTTCTAACTAAATCATACAAAGGTTTCGCTAAAATCGAAAAATCCTTAATGAATCGTCGGAAATACGAGCAAAGACCCAAAAACTCTGAACTGCTTGCACCTTGTCTGGAATCGGAAAACTTTGTATAGCTTCTAAACCCTTACTGTCAGCTTTAATTCCATTTTTGAAATCAGAAAACCTAAATACTTAACCTTTTCTTGTAAAAATTTGCACTTATCCATTCTTAATTCTAACCTATTTTCCACTAACCTTCTAAATACTTCTACTAAAACTTCTAAATGCTCTTCTAAACTTTTGCTGGCAATTAAAATATCGTCCATATAAATAATCACCTTATTTTGTTTTATCATGTCCGAAAATATGTCATTAACAAATCTTTGGAATACCTGTGGAGCTGTTTTAGACCCATAGGCATCCGCAAAACTCGAATTGCCCCAAAGGGGTAGTAAACGATGTATATTTCACTGAATCTTTGTTAACATATACATGAAAATAACCATTCTTAAGATCCAATTTCGTAAACACAGATTTTCCCACTAAACTATCTAAAGGTCATCAATTAATGGTATCGGATAATTATCCTTCACCATGATTTTGTTAAGCCTTCTAAAATCGATACAAAGCCTAAGTTCCCCAGACTTCTTTTTTACTAAAACAATGGGAGAAGCGTACTCTGATTTACTAGGTTGGATAATTCCCTCCCTAATATATTCTTCTAACATTCTTGACAACGATTCCTTTTCACAGTATGATAGTCTCCTTGGAGCGCAGCTAAATGGTTTTGAGTTTTCTAACACTATGCTCATTTCACATTTTATTTTCGGCACTTCCGGTCTCTTCACTTGAACATAATGTGTTTCTAATAACTTAATGAACTTCACTCGATCCTTATAACTTATTTGCTCACCTATAATATAAAGTTTTTCTTCCTCAAGATCTTCTAAAATGTTTATATTCATCATTCTTTTGTCAAAATCATCCATATCCACCTTTCTATCCACTTTGCTTAAAAATCTTCCTTCTGACCATTTTTTTCTAACGCCTTCTAAAATTATTTTCTCTATGTTGTTGTGTTCCAAAATTTTATTTTCCAAACTTTCTTTCTAAATGGCACTTTAACCTTTCTCCAATTTCCGCTCCTAAACTCTCTTCTCCTAAAATGTTACTCTAACCTCTTTTCCTAAAATTTCTTCTCCTGTCTCTTTTCCTAAAATTTCTTCTCCTAAGCTCTCTTTCCTAAAATTTCACTTCCTAAACTTTTCTTTCATTTCACTTCCTAAACTTTCTTTTCTAACATTTCACTTCCTAAACTTTCGCACTCAGACTCTGTATCCAATTCTTCAGGTTCCTTCGCATTATTATCCAACAAACTAATATTCGCATTTTTTTCGACTTGGGTTTCAACATTTTCAACAGTTATCATTTTCAAAGTTTCTAAATTAATTTTCAAATCACAAGCTACCATAAAATCTCTGCCCAGCACAATATTACAGATCATTGAATCGTCAGCCACAACAATTAAATTAAAAAATCTTTATTTCTTTCTTCATAACGAAACATAACATTTTTCCATAGCTTTTCAATATGCTCTTATTTAATCCATAATAAAGTTTTTCTTGAGGCTCCAATTTAACGTTTCTGGGTACATATGAATATTTTATCAACGATACTGGGCTTCCTGAATCGATCAAGCATTCTGTAATAATTGGCTGGTTAGAGTGTTCATAAACAAAAATTTTCAACAATCTTACATAGTTATTTGTAATCTCCTTCTTATTTTGGGGACATCCGCTGATGAAATGATCCATCGCGCCACATTCATAGCAAGATCCAGGGTCCTCTTCGGTTTGGTGCACTCTCTTGCCCAGTGCCCTTTTCCGTTGCAATTGTAGCAACGCGTCTCCTTGCCTACTGGTTCATTCTTCGTTGTCTGCATCTTCTTCCTTCAGGAGCCCTTGCCGGCAACATGATGTCGGCAAACGCTCTGAGCATTTTTCCAGGGTTGTCGAAACACTGCAACTTGGCCTGAGTACGCAAATTCATCACTGGAATTCCGTCAATCAGTCCATCCATCAGCTCGTCATCGTCCATGTTGACATCTCGGGCCAGCCTGCGCTTCTCTTCACAGTATACTGCAAACTTCTCAGTTGGCTTCCATAGCCGCGCTTCGAACTTGCGTCTCAACTCGGCTTTCGACTCGTTGCCGCCAAAAGCAAGAATTAACTGGTCCACCAGTTCACTCGTCGGTTCTCCGAAACGGGTTGCGTCCGCGTGCAGCCACTGCAGTGGGCTGCCTTTCAGCTTTCCCATCAGCAACACTCTGCTCTGTATGTCCGATAGCTTGTATAGTTTAGCTATATTTTCCCATTGGGAGACCCAAGCGCGCACGGAAATATTCCCCGAAAAATCCATTAGGATTTCCTTCGCCAAACTAAATCCAGTTGATGAAAAATCGTCTCGAATGCCTCTGCCACCAAATGCGCCGTTTCGCCCATCGTCCAGTTGTTCTTGGAAATTTCCAGAACTCTCGCTGGCGTTTGCACCGTTCGGCAAACCGTTGCTATGCTCACCGACTCTTTCGCTCCTCTGTGCATCGCTTACAGCGCCGTTGCCACGCTCGCCTTCTCTCTCGCTCCTCTGTGCATCGCCAACCGCACTGTTGCCACGCTCGCCATCTCTCTCGCTCCTCTGTGCATCGCCAACCGCACTGTTGCCACGCTCGCCATCTCTCGCTCCTCTGTGCATCGCCAACCGCACTGTTGCCACGCTCGCCGATTTGTTCGAACATGTCGCCGGTTTTCTCAGACGCCTCGCTTCTGACGCCGCTTGGTCGCACGTCGACAATTCTTGAACCAACGCTGTCGATCTGCTGCTGAAGATTTTCGAGAACCTTCCTGGCCATCTCGATTTCCCGATTCAGTTCCTCCATGGTTTTCATGCCCCGATCCAGTTCTGTCCGGTTCAACTGCGTTCGCCTCTCCGACTCTGCCTTCTCCGTATCTGCGTCCCGCATGTCTTTTCCTCCTCCAACTGGTTGACCATTGGAGCACTTCCGCGACTTTCAGATGGAACAGCACATAGTCGAGAAAACAGATCGGCTTTTGTCCCCTTCGTTGACAAACTCAGACATTCCAGCCATCTTTTTAGTTGAACCACCGTAATTTTATTAATGTCCAGATCCATTTTTCTTAGAATTACTGCGCAAAATTTTTTCTCGATCCCACTTCTGAGATTGTATCAGGATGTTTTTATTTTATGTCTTTTCTTTTATTGTGTCTTTAGTTTAGTTTAGTGTAGTTTAACTTAGTTTAGATATAGTTTAGACTTAGTTTATAACTCGTTCTTGTTCTCGTTGTTTTACACTTATCTGGTTGCGCTCTCGTTACAAACTGCACTGCTGCTCGCAGGCAGCGCGCTTTCAACCCCCGTTTTAGACTAGAGAGGCGCTCTCTTGAGAGAGTAACATCTTTCTCAAGAGAGCGTAACTCATCGAATAGTGTGCCCAGATCATACTTATATTAACTGGCCTGCTACACAACAAAGACCAAATTCAAGAAACTCAAAATTTAGCACTTTAATTTATTTACTGTAGATAGTAATGTTGCGAATATATATAGTTATTTTAACATAGACCTAAAAAAAGTTTAACTATTAGTATTCACTTACATGTTTTTTAACCCCGGTACCCATAGGGTACAAGGGTAATATAAGTTAGTGCCAACCGAGAATGTATGTAACCGGCAGAAGGAAAAGTCTCTATATATATTGATCAGCGTCACTAGCCGAGTCTGTCCGTCCGTCCGTCCGTGTGAAACAACAGATCTCAGAGACTATAAGAGCTAGAGTTACAAAATTTGGTGACAACATTGGAATCTGTTTCACGCAGATCAAGTTTGTTTTAAAATTTGGCGACGCCCACTTCCGCCCCCGAAAATAAAAAAAAACGGTATATAAGCTATAGGCGTGATTTTCGGCTTAAAGTAAATAAATATACTTAATAAGTAGGCAATCGTGGACGTGTTCTAAAAATGTGAAATCGGATGATAAACATAGATGTTATTAAACAATTAAGTTTCTGGGTAAACTTCTTGAGAGAGAGAGAGAGAGAGAGAGAGAGAGAGCGCACGTGCGTGTTGCTCAACATGTTCCTAGCAACATTTGTCGCTTTTGAGAGTTGCCCAACATGTTCCTAGCAAAATTTGTCTCTTTTGAGTGTTGCTCAACATGTTTCTACCAATATTTGTCTGATTATGTCAACATTTTCTTTTTTCCATGTTCATGTGCAGTTTAATTTCACCCACAATGCTTCAGGTGCCGGGTATCTCACAGTCGGTCACACTCGACTGTAGCTTTCCCACTTGTTTTACATTAATTTCGCGATCATTCCTATGGAAGCTATTGGATATAGTGGTCTGATTTCCGTTCCGCAATATATACTGCGTGCTAAAGAAATAAGACTATGCTGAAAATTTCAGCCCGATAGCTCAAAAACTGAGAGACTAGTTTGCGTAGAAACCGACAGACAGACGGACATGGCTGGATCGACTCGGCTGGTGATGCTGATCAAGAATATATATACTTTATGGCAGTGGTGCCCAAGCCCCCGCCATATGTGGTTGGTATAAATTCTGCCGGTTCTCTGCCGCTACACAGACAGTGTAAACGTGACGTGAGCAGCAGCAGCAGAGAAGAGAGAGAATGAGAGGTCGAGTGTGCGGTTGTCACAGCAGCTCAAAGCATTTAAATTTTCACTTAAGTTAACTTGTTAACTTATATTTCGCACAGGAACCACTGTGACCAAAGAAATTTAAGAAAATTGTTCAAATCAACGCTCTGTCTTGAACACCTACCTCCGTTTAAATACAAACTTTGTAACTTTGTTTTTAAAGTGAAACTACTTCAAATCCATTAGATGTGGCGTATAATTAGTGTAGTACGCCTCAAATGACGTTAAGGCAAATAATAAAAGGTATCGTCGCCCGATAACAGATTAATGTTAAATCCCATATAATGGGCCTTGACTTTACGGAATTTATAAATTCCACTGAATCCTAACGGCTGGAGAAGCGTCTAATCCGAGCAGCGTTTTTCTTTTCCCGTGGGAAAGGTATACTTTTTGCTTTTTTTGCTTGCAAAATCACAGTTGTTTTTTTATCTAAGAACGTTTCTACTGCATATTGCAATTTTGCATTCTGGGAGAAATGCAACTTTTGTCCATTTATTCCGGAAACCTTTTATTCCGAGGTACTTTTTCTTTTCTAGCGCTATATGGCAGCTCCTTTCGACTTTATAGTTTTTTTTCTCTCGTCTGAGTACCGGCGTTTAATACAGCGCATCCGAAAAGTGTTTCTCGACTTTTGACCACTCGCTCTCTCTCTCACTGCTTAAGCTTAGTACGCAGACAGGCGAAAAGTGTTCCTAAGCAGTGCGAGAGAGCGAGAGGGTGACTATTGACCTCTCGTTTTGACTCAATGCTTAGGAACACTTTTCGCCTGTCTGCGTACTAAGCTTTAAGCGAAGTACTCACCAGCACTGAGCCCTTAGCTAGCTAAAAGGGCTTAACCTTTCTAGTGTGACAAGATTTTCTGGTGTGCACCGAAAATTCACACGAAACTGCCAAACAGCCACACTGTCAGCTGAAGTTGTTTACAATTCATAATAACGCCGTCAAGCCGAGTACTCCACAAATAAGTGCAAAATTAACAAATGATTTATTTATTTGGTTAAATTATGATTTCCAGAGCCTCGGGGTCAGCTCCAGATGCCGACGACGAGGACGAGTTGCTCCTGGCCATGCAGCTGCTGCTACTGGCACTCCTGAAGAGCAGGTTCAGATCCCGATGGGGAGTGTTGACCGAAGGACATCTTTGTGTGTCCGGCACCAGCATTCTGGGGTGGCAGCCAACTAATAAAATAATCAAAGTAGTTGACCACTGGTCAGGGACTAACAAAGAGAAGCAATTAGCATGTCCAAAATTTTTTAAGTTGGATCTTGACCCTTTTATATTTGATTTTCTTATTTTTCTGTGAAATTACATATTTTAAAACTTTATTTTAATTTAATGTTTTTTATTTTTATTTATTTTATGGTCAAGATCCCATATAATTCGATCTTCTTTAATTGTATTGTAAATAAATTTATTATTACCCGCTGGAACAACACGCCATACGGATTTCTATCCTATTACCTGTCTCCATTTCGCAAGGGTCGCGGGTGTATCATCAAATATTTCTTTCCTTTTGCGCCTCCCTAGCTGAAGTTCATCCGATTTAAAAGGCCTAACGCAATGCTCATTTAAGTATATTCTAGTATTTCTCTTAGCTCATCTGCGTACCGACCTTGCTAAGAGTCGCCGAAAAAATGTATTTACCTCTCGCTCGCACTCATTTGGTTGCTAAATTCTAGCGCTAGCGCAGCTTTAGAAAATATTGGTTTGAACTTTGAATTCAATTTAATTTTCCGTCAAATCAAAGCCAAAACAAAATACAGCTATTTCCCTTCAAGAGAGTGCTAAAAAGCATTTTTTCCTAGTAGAAACACCTCTTCTGCTTTTTGTGATTCTAGTGCGATAGTTGGAAAAAGCAACGTAGTGAAAAAGTACCCTAGCATAAACGAAAATCGCTTACGGAATTCCGTGAGCGAAATTGCGATATATTTCGTTCGGGAACCAGTGTGACCAAAGAAGACAAAGAAAATTTTCGAAATCGGTCAAAACTGACTTGTATTTCCAGGTGTGTTTTGTAAAAAGACTTTATAAAGGGAAATATATTTAAACGCATTTGTTTGGTTTTATTATTAACATTTTACGCCGCAATGGAGGTGAAAGCAAACAAAAGTAGCGCCAACGCCATCGCCACCAACAAAAAAAAAATGTTCAATAAAATTGTCAATAAAAATACAATTAAAATATATTTCATGTGTTAAATCGCATATAATATGCCTCGCCTTTATGGCTTTTATCTATTCCACATTATCCTCAAGCCTGTCAATCACTCCAACCGAGCAGCTCTTTCCCCCTCCACCCCTTCCACTCCTTTCGCTTACGGAATCCGAGCTGTTTATTGGTTTGTTCTGCCATCCGTTTTACCCGGTTCGCTCACGGAATTCCGTTCATCTTAGTACCCGACCAAACGAAATACAACAAAATTCGTCTTCTTGCTCTTTTCGTTCTTATTTTTATACCCTTGCAGAGGGTATTATGAAGGAGGCATCTCCGAACCCATAAAGTATATATATTCTTCATCAGCATCACCAGCCGAGTCGATCTTTCCATGTCCGTAAGTCTGTCGGTTTCTACGTGAACTAGTCTCTCAGTTTTTGAGCTGTCGGGCTGAAGTTTTCAGCATAGTCTTATTTCTTTAGCGCGCAAAATATATGTCGGAACGGCCATAGGAATGACGGCGAAATTAATGTAAACAAAATTTTAATTTTTCTGTTTTTCAACGAATTTTCATAAATTTCGAGATTAGTCGTTTTTTATAGTTCTAGAATTAATTTCATTAAGATCGGAACGATAACGATAATTACAGCGATAAAGGTAATGATTCTTTCGATATTAATTATATATTCAGTGATATATTGTAGAATATTCGTGCTTTCATCATTAAAATGAATAGCATCGGTCCGCTAGTGCAGCGATTGTAGATTATGCTATAATTTTCAATATTAAAACAATAACATAACAGAACTATTTCATGTTGAGTAAAAAATCGATGGCTTTACTATTCAATCGAAATAATTATCGAGCGTAGCAATGATTTAAAAAATTTAAAACATAAATATTAAATCTTCCACATATCACAACACCGTGTCTGAAATGACAGGTTGGACCAGCCATCTGTCAAAGGGAACATTTTCTCCTATATCAAACACATTAAGGCGGGCTTTTCAAAAACTAGATTTACGAAAATTTTAATGTTTCCAAATTTTAAATTTTAAATGTAAGACTTATAAACAATAATTTAATCATTGTTTATTCTTATAATGAATTATTTAAAAATATTACTTTTTTATAACAAATTACAATTAAATTTGAAAAAATAATTAAGTAACTAATTGAAAAAATTTAATTATATTATTAAAATAATCAAACAAAAACACCTCTAAACGAGGTGAGATAAAAGTGACGATGGCACATTAAACTCAAAAAATTTCTGATACCAAATTTTGTGACGATTAATAGTTATTTAAACAAAAATATTTAAAAATTTTTTAATTAGTTTTAAAATCGGCACTTAGCTGAAAAATTTAAAAAGGCAAAACAGGCAGTGTGCCGATTTTGAAACTAATTAAAATTTTTTTTAATATTTTTGTTTAAATAACTATTAATCGTCACAAAATTTGGTATCAGAAATTTTTTGAGTTGAATGTGCCATCGTCACTTTTATCTCACCTCGTTAAGAGGTGTTTTTGTTTGATATCAGAAGTTTTTAAAATGTCATATGTATGTAGGGCTCCAATTGTTAGTGTTAATTAGTATAGCTCAATACCATATCCAGAGGTCGTTCCTTTATGACTTAGCTATTATTGAAAAATTATAGCACATAGTTATGACATCGGATATTAGCTGAACGCCGGTTACCGTCACAAAATTAAGTATCTCGTTAAGAGGTGTTCCTGATACCAGAAGTGTTTGTTTCAAATGTGAAAACTAACAACAAAAAAAATCCATATATGAAGAAGTTAGCTATATGGGATCATTGGTACTAATTTTGACGAGAAAGCGAATTTTCGGAGATATGAGTAGTACCCCAAAAGGTGAACAGTAATCCCAAGGGTTATACGGCCTGAAGTGAGTATGAAAATCGTAAGAGCCATTTTCTTAAAAAAAAATTAAAAAATCTTTAAAAAAATGAATTTTAATTCTAAATTCTTAAGTATAATATTTAAATAAATTTGTAAAGGCAAAAAAATTATCATTTTACAATACCTTTCCAACGAGATATAGCACGTTTCAGTAACTTTAGTCGTTCAGAAGTTATGGGCGCGAGGAATCGATTTTTTCCTATTTTCCTGCCAAAGTAGCGGGGAAAGCAAAAAGTGGATCAAAGTAAAAAGAAACATTTTAGAATGTTTTTTCAAATTTAAAATATTTTACGTTTTGTTTGATGGTTTTAAAGTTTATTACAATTGTGCACGCCTCTATATGACTCTACATGTTTTTTTACATAAATGTATGTAAAGTGCATGTAAAAGGTTATTTATATGGGATCTTTGCTACTAATTTTAATGAGTAATATCTCAAGAAAGCGAATTTTCCCAGATATGTGTTATATTCCAAAAGTTGAGCCATCTCAAGGGCTATATGGCCTTGAGGGACTATCAAAATCGTTAGAGCCAATTTTGAAAAAATGACAATAACTTAAGAAAAAAAATTTGTTTTAATTATAAATTCTTAAATATTATATTTAGATAAATCATGTCTAAGTCAAGCTAATATCATTTCAAAATACCTTTCTAACGACATATAGCACGTTTCTGTAGCTGTAGTCGTATAGAAGTTATGGGCGCGGGAAATCTAGCTTTTTTAGCTGTTTTCCCGCTTCTTTGCTTTTCCCGCTTCTTTGGCGGGAAAATAGGAAAAAAATCGAATTCTCGTGCCCATAACTTCTGAACGACTAAAGTTAGTGAAACGTGCTATATGTCGTTGAAAAGGTACATATTTTTGAATGATAATTACTTTGCCTTTGAAAATTGATCTTAATATTATAATTAGGAATTTAGAATTAAAATTAATATTTTTTTGGATTTTCTTAATTTTTTTAAAAAATTGCTCTTACGATTTTGATACTCACTTCAGGCCGTACAACCCTTGAGATTACTGTTCACCTTTTGGGGTACTACTCATATCTCCGAAAATTCGCTTTTTCATTCAAATTAGTACAAATGATTCCATATAGACAACTTCTTCATATATGGATTTCTTTTGTTAGTTTTCCACATTTGAAAAAAATACTTCTTATATCAAAAACACCACTTAACGAGATAAAAAATTTTGTGACGGTAACCGGCGTTCAGCTAATATCAAATGTCATAACTATGTGATATAATATTTTAATAATAGGTAAGTCATATAGGAACGACCTCGGGACATGGTATTGAGCTATACTAATTAACACTAACAATTGGAGACCTACATACATATGGCATTTTAAAAAACTTCTGAAATTAAACAAAAACACCTCTTAACGAGGTGAGATAAAAGTGACGATGGCACATTCAACTCAAAAAATTTCTGATACCAAATTTTGGGACGATTAATAGTTATTTAAACAAAAAAATTTACAAATTGTTTAATTAGTTTCAAAATCGGCACGCTGCCTGTTTTGCCTTTTTAAATTTTTCAGCACATGCTATCTCGTACCAACTAATTTTCGTCTGCTGTATTTTGCATGTCTGTGTTTGCACACAAATGTTTGCGGCATTTTTAAACAAAAGAGATCTGAACAAAAAAAAAGAATAAAATGGCAACCACATATTTAGTACATATGTGTGTGTACATATGTAAATACAAATGTCTATGAGCATACATATATGTGCATATAATTTTTTATTGCTATTTCATTAGTTTTTTGAAGTTTTGATTTCGTTTCCAAAAAAATGTCGCTAGCATATGCATACACACAGCAATCTAAAATCAGCATAAACATATAATTTTTCAGTTTAAGTGTTTCTAAGCAGTAAGAGAGCGAGAGGTCAATAGTCACCCTCGCGCTCTCTCTCACAGTTTGGATATACATACTTTTCGTCGATCTGAGTACACTTTTTCACAGAACTTAGCGGGAAAATAAACACATACTAACAAGAGAGTAAGCGTCCTTTCCCAGTCGGACCTGGTCGCTTCCAGCAAGCACAGTTCTATGCGTTCTTTGACAGTAAAGAATGCATTCTCAATACGTGCAGTCTTCCTTTCAGATTAATATGGGGTGAAACAAGGAAACCACTGTTCTATTTTTTGTATGCTGCAACAGTTCTTTCGCAACATATAAATAACGTATATTACACTTCGGCAATCTTCGGGTTTCGCTTCCAACTTTAGTTTCTAAAATATGCGTTATATAACCCATATGCAGCACACATCAATAACGGTTCTGTAGCAATGTATCTTTCATGCAAAATACAGCTTCAAAATAACCCATTGAAAACCGTTATATAACTGTTATGAAGGAAGGCTTAAAGAACGCATCTGTAGCATACACAAGGAACCGTTCGGTGATAATGTATTAATAACCATTAAAACAACAATAAAAATTGATTTAAAACGTGTATTTTCTTGCATTGACATGTGTATATAATATATGTAGGTTAATAAAATCGCACAATACATTTTTATGTGATTAATGAAGAAAGCCTGCAATTATATTGAAAATAATAATATTGTTTTTGATGCAATAATTAAATAACGTTATAAAAATAATAAATGGGAAACTAAAATTGTATACACTCACCATAAAACGCAAATATTATTTGAAATAAAAAAATTATAATATTATGACCTATAAATAGACGAAATCTGAAATGATAAATATTATATTTTGTATATTTATGTATACATACCAGTTCTGAAATAAAAGTAATATATTATTTAGTTTATTATGGCAATCGCTTACCTTATGTTGTTAATATATCTGAAACTAAAATGAATTATCTTATTAAACAATATATATGTTTTCTTACCTTGCATACTTATTAAAATGAATTTCACAACTGCCTCAAGCAAACTTCTTAATGCAACTAAAGCAAGTAACAAAAGAAAACGCAAAAGCCAACCGCGTGTTTTTTCATTCTCTTTTCTTCTTATTTGTTTGTGAGTTTCTTTTCTTTTATTCTCTTATTTACGTTTCAAATGCTGGTTTCCGAAATAATGCATCTTTATACGTTCTAAGAGAAGCGACGTTTGCACTTATATGAAAGAGAAAGAGAATAAAAACAATAACAAATGCTGGTTTCGGATAGAACGCATATTTATGCGTTTTAAGAGAAGCGACGATTGCACGGACCCGAAGCTATAGAAAAAAAAAGCCGACTGTTCGGGAAGCGCTCGGGTAATTTACTTCCAAAAAAACGTATATATATGCATTCTTAGAGAAGCGAAAGTTGCACATAATATTTATTTTATAACTCATTTCTTCGCTTCTAATAAACCAACAAAAGAACACATGTTATTGCATACATCTAATATGTATTATATCATTGTTCTGGCGATTTTTGAGCTAGAATTGGAGGCATATAGAACCGTTTCAGAACCGTTTTTCTTTACAACCCGTTCTACAAGGTCCGACTGGGTTTACACGTACACGCACACAAAATTAAAATTAAAATACCCTGCAGTACCAGTTGTCATCAATAGGCCGTTGTCATCAACATTTCATCAACGCGCCGACTGCGACTTCGGCCGAACCGACGCTCTCGTTCAATAGTGTCAAAACCGACTCTCTCGCTCTCAATTATCACTCGCTCAATTTCTCTCTTCAAAAATTATGTTGATGACAGTTTTATGAAATGTTGATGACATGTTTACATGTGCGACAAAAGATGCAGCGGAACCGTTGTTCTTGGTCGGTATTCTTTGGGTTTTTCTCAAAGGCTCGCGTCTTTTTTCGCGACTCTCACTGGCGTTTAAGGCATTGAAGAGATTAGTCGAGAATTTGTTTAAGTTAAAAGTTCAAAGTTTAAAGTGCTTCTTAAATATAATAAAACTAGCAGGTGAGTTTTTTAAACTAAAAACAGTGGTGGATAATATTAACAAGTAAAATAAAACAAAACAAAACAGCAAAAGAAAACAACAAAACAAAACAAACTACAATTTAATATCAAACACATGTACATATCTTATTTTCGGTATAAATGTGAAATGTGGTGAAATGTGAACAAAATCAGTGACCGAATATAATAAATGAAAAAAAAAAAGAGTACATTTTCCCACAGTGAAAACAATTTAAGAGGAAAAATAAATCCCAAGTCGCAGCCATCTCTTATCTCTGCAAAAATAATATTTCTTTCCTTCGCTGTTATATATTTGTGTGTTGTGGATTTCATTTACTTTAATTTGTAAAATAAAGTTTTTGTGGTTTTGTTTTTTTGCTAGTGGTAGAGCAGACACTACGGAATCCGCTCTGAAATTGTTATTTAAGTGCCTGAGGTTCGCCAAAAACCTCGACGCGGTGCACAAAAGAACGGATGATGCGGAGAGGTCGAAGGAGTTTAAATTTAAAATGTAAAATTTAAAATGTACAAAAAAATATAAAAAAAAATTTAAATATATGTAAAACAAAACCAATTTTATGTTGTCGAATTTATAATGATGAAATATCGATGAAATGATGATGATATGTTGATGAATCATCGATGAATTGTTGATGAATCATCGATGACATGTTGATGAATTGTTGATGAATTTGTCACTGATGACAGCCTAGGACATGCCCATGTAAATTTCACCAACAGTTTGTATGGAGTGTCATCGATGACTCTTTTTTTCTGATCCAGCATTTGCTGCAAGGAATTGGGGAAGCCCAGTAAAACCCAATCAGATCAATCAAAAACATAAATTAACAAGATTCGCTTATACAAACAGTAATGGTTAGACTAGAAATTATTTTGGTTTGATTATTGTTAAATATATATATATTCCAAGAGATCCAGTTTGTCTTGGTTTTAAGGTGAATTATCAATTAACAAAAACTCCATATAAAGGTTCTTCAAAAATATCTATTGGGCCATTTCATTTTAATTTAATTTCATTTATTAATGACTTTAGTCATAATGCTTCTCTAATACCTTCAAATAAGGCCATATATTCGGATTCGGTAGATGAAGCAGCAACTGATTTTTGTTTCATAGTACTCCAGGAAATTTAACAATTCCAAACATTTTAAATATATATCCTGTAGTACTTCTCCTATCAGTCTCATTTCCAGCCCAATCAGAACCGACATATGTACATTATTGATGTACTCAAGTCCGGACGTGTACACGTGTACACGTGTACATTAAACAGCCAATTAAATTCCTACATGGTGCTTCACATGATTCTTCAGCTTGCTATAATTTAGTTTGCTTGGAAGAGGGGTACTAACTGGATTACAATCTTCCATTTTGAATTTCTTAAAAACATTTTTAACAGGGGTCGCAAATAACAGTTATGAAATAAATAAAACTTGGAGCCAACAAAATTAGCTGCGACGATAGGAAAATTATGTATAACTTTTTTTTGGAAGGACTTTGCAAAAATAGGATAAACTTTTATTCGCAATTTTTATTATTTTAATCTTTTTTAACTGGTATTTTTGATTTTTAATAAAAAAGTTTTAAATAATTCTTATTTCTCAATTTTTATATAAAAGTTTGTCAATTTTTATTTTGAAAAATAGAAAATAACTGTTATTCTTCAATTTTTATTTAACCCTTTCGACCCCACCGTTGCCTGTGAGCAACTTTAAAAGTTTAGAGCAGTGATGTCCACACAAATACAATGACATGTGACTTGCATTTGTGTGCGTAAGAGAAAAACGAAGTTGGCTTCGCGCGAGACGTTGCGGTTGCCAGAGAAGTGCAAAGCATTTAAATTCAATGCAACCCCGCGAGGCGGGTGCTTGGACATCACTGGCTTAGAGTCTAACCATCGGCGGTCAATTCACTGCGGTTCAGTATTTCCTTATTTAAGTTGTTGCTGCATATATATGCATTTGTAATATAATATAAAAGATATATATTGTGATGTTTGTGGAAGAAGCATGTAACAGTTTTTTTTTTTAATGTAAAAAGCTGTTTGTTTTAAATTAATTTGATAAACAAAAAAAAAAATTATGTAAATTAAGTTACAGAAGTCTTTTCTAAATGGTAATATTTTTTTTAATTTTTTCAGCAATTTTTTTTAAATTTTTTCATATTTATTTTTTTTTCATCATTAAAAAATAAATTAACTCCCACATGGAAGGGCGTGGCGACTTTAAATTTCGCTTAAATACTTCTTAGAGCAATACAAAGAAAATAAAATAATAAAAGGTTTTCTAGGTTTACACGAAAAAAGTTGGGGTCGAATTTATAATGATGAAATATCGATGAAATGATGATGAATTGTTGATGAATCATCGATGAATTGTTGATGAATCATTGATGACATGTTGATGAATGGTTGATGAAATGTTGATGAATCATCGATGAATTGTTGATGAATCATCGATGACATGTTGATGAATTGTTGATGAAATGTTAATGAATCATTGATGAAATGTTGATAAATCATCGATGAAATGTTGATGAATTGTTGATGAATTTGTCACTGATGACAGCCTAGGACATGCCCATGTAAATTTCACCAACAGTTTGTATGGAGTGTCATCGATGATTGATCAACAAAAACGAAGTTTTTTTGATGAAACGTTGATGAAACATTGATGATAGGTACTGCAGGGTATGCAATCAACAAATCAAAAAAATATTTCGACATAAAAATTTATTTTTATACAAAAAATATCGATATATTGATATATTTTTCACATCCCTAGTTTTTGTACGGTCACACTTAGGAATAGTGTGATTTCAACAAAGCATATGGGAATTGCAAAAGAAGACATTAATGTACGTTCTAGTTATAATGCTAAGTTTGTGCATCGTTACATCAATTAAATTATATCGCAGTTAGTCGACTTTAATGACTTCATTCAATGCCAAATAGCTTCCATTTGTCTTAGTGTGTTTTGCTTTGCTTGTGCTAAAAACCATGTCCGTCTACACAAGCAAAACGGTTGCGACATCTGTACTAAAATCGTATTCCGGTTCCGATCGAGAACGAGCCAAGACTGCGGCCGCTAACAAAGTTCGATTTGCAACCACAAAAGAAAAGGGTCTTGTCGAATCTGTTCGTATAGCCGTGGAGGAAGGCAATTTTCATCTTATCCAGGAGTTTACATTCTTTCTTCGGGAATCTGATATCGGCGATGACGAACTTGTGCAAATCTTATCAGATGCCAGAAGGATAGTACACAATTTGACACCCGATTTTATTAACATTGTCGAGGCATTGCTGTCTCTGAACTGGAAGAAGCGAAGTCATGAGATCATCCAAGCTTACATTGAATTTTGCATTGACATTATGGTGGCCCACAATAGGTATTTACCAATGGGAGTAAGCAAATTAATTGTCCAATGGATTCCCGGGGACTTGGATACAGCGGATTGGGTTAATGGTAACCCATCGGAAAGCACTCATTCTCATCTACAACCAATTCATGAAGCCCTTAATCGCATTCTCACAGCCGTGCCGATGGCATTTGATGTCGTTATCGATGCAATAACCACCAAATTTCCATACTTCAAGAAGCCGGCTCATGTTACGGCTGGTTATCTGTATAACGTTCTCTGGCTTATTGAATATAAGCCGGTATTTGAGGAACTTGTTTTGCAGCTGGTCCTGCAAAAGTGAGTGTTTTTTAGTGCAAATAAAATATAATCTAACTCAACTAAGCTAAATCACTAACTATATTTTCAGGCTTTTAGTTTTGGATGTTAATGCCCCACGAGATGAAATTGACGTAGAAACTCGCTTTGATGAGTACAACATGAAAGAACAAGCAACGTTTCAGATGGATGACAGTGTGATTAAAAATCATCAGAAACCAACTGTCGACCATCCGATTGGTCAAACCCTAGATATATGCCTTTTTATGTTATATAAGTTCATTGATGGAAAATGTCGCATTGAGCCAAATTGCTGTGAGCAAAGCCGCGGGACAGCAAACCGAGTATTTAAGATATTATTGTATTTATTTGATGAAGTTTTACTTCCCAGCCACAATACCCATCATGTGCAATTCGTCATATTTCAAGTGGCTGGCATTCGATCGGTATACTCTGAGGGCTTTCTCCAAATGCTTTGGAACAAAGTTCAAAATCCTAATGCATCGGCGATAATTCGTCATGTTTCTGTGGGGTATTTAGTTAGTTTTATAGCCCGCGCAAAATTTTTGCCACTTTGGTAAGCCACAATTGACGTTTATAAATAATTTATATTAAGTTGAGTTTTTTTTTTCAGCACTATAACATTTTATCTTAAGGAGTTAAGCAAATGGGCGCATTCCTACATAGATGACTCTGATGAGTACAGCCAAAATTGTTCGCTTAAGGCCAACTTGGTGTTTTTCTCCGTATGCCAAGGCATATTCTATTTAATTGCGTTTCGTTCCAAAGATTTGACAAGCTGTACAAAAGATTTGCTTTTCCTTCAGTCTCTACAACTTTCTCGCCTTGCCATGTGCCACTTTAATCCACTTCGATACTGCCTAGCCCCAGTGGCTACGGCCTTCGCTGGCGTTACGCGAACACATCAATTGGCTTATTGTCATACAGTTTTGGAGCGCAACGCTCGTCGCAAACTAGCCACGGTTTACGCGCACGAAAGATCCATGCCCGAAGAGACGCTCGAAACATTTTTTCCATTTGATCCTTACTTGCTAAAACTGTAAGTATGTTTTCATATTAAGATTTTTGGAACCCACTCATAAACGTTATTCTTATTTTTTAGGTCCAACAAGTATATCGAGCCCAATTATCTTGTTTACCACGGCAATGAAGAGGAGGCTTCAGTGGCACTGCCTATTCAGCGAAAACGTGGGGACTCTGAAATGGTCGAGGATGACGAATTTATTGTAACAGACAAACGTCAGAAATTATTAGAACTGGCTAAAAGTCAGGAGTTTGACAAACACTACGGTTCTTCACCAGGCTTTAATAAATAAATTGTATTTGTTTTATTCCAGTTTTTGTATAGTCTATTTTTGGATTGACTACGTCTGTAAATCTCGATTTCAAACTTTCGGAATATTCATACATCACTGTGGACGGCAGTCCACGTAGTGACGATGAGCACCGAGACTGTGGTGCGCAAGGAGACTACTATATACAGCCGTAGAATTGAATAGTCCGATAGTCCGATCAGAACCATTTATATCTTGATCGAAAGGTATTGTAAACCTCTTTGAAACTGCATACTAAGATTTTTCAAAAACGGATTAGTTTTGGAGAAATGTGAGTGAAAGTGCAAAATTGAAAATTTTGAAAATTGGAGCTATGGGGGCCGGTGGAGCAAAAATTTTTAATGTTGTTGTGATCTAGCTTTAAATATGCGTCGAATGACACCTCGATTATCCTGATCCGATACTCCGTTCAAAAGATATTTAATAAACAAGATTTCGAAATGAGAACGTTTGTCCTGTTGTTTGTCTGTATCTGTCTGTCTGTTTGTGTGTCGATTTGTTTGTTTTAGAGTCCTGGAACCACTTTTATTTTATTAAACAGCTCGACATGAACATTTTTTGTTCTACGACTTTTTGGGTTTCCCGCTAGTTTGGATATTCCGCGCCCATCACTTCTAAACGACTAAAGCTACAGAATATGTCGTTAGAAAGGTATTTTGAAATGAAATAGCTTTGCCTGGACAAAATTTATCTAATTTATCAAAATTTGTCATGCACTTTACATACAATTATGTAAAAATACATGTAGAGTGATATAGAGACGTGCACAATTGTAATAAACTTTAAAACCATCAAACGAAACGTAAAATATTTCAGATTTCAAAAAACCTTTTAAAATGTTTGTTTTTAATTTGATCCAATTTTTGCTTTTTCCGCTACTTTGGCGGGAAAATAGGAAAAACATCGATTTCTCGCGCCCATAACTTCTGAACGACTAAAGTTACTGAAACGTGCCATATGTCGTTGGAAAGGTATTTTAAAATGATCATTTTTTTGCCTTTACAAATTGATCTAAATATTATAATTAAGAATTTAGAATAAAAATGCATTTTTTTTTTTTTAATTTAAAATTTTTTTCAAGAAAATGGCTTTTAGGATTTGGATACTTACATACTTCAGGCCGTATAACCCTGGAAATTACTGTTCACCTTTTGGGGTACTACCCATATCTTCGAAAATTCGCTTTCTCGTCAAAATTAGTACCAATGATCCCATATAGCTAACTTCTTCATATATGGATTTTTTTTGTTAGTTTTTCACATTTGAAACAAATACTTCTGGTATCAGAAACACCTCTTAACGAGATACTAAATTTTGTGACGGTAACCGGCGTTTAGCTAATATCCGATGTCATAACTATGTGTTATAATTTTTTAATAATAGCTAAGTCATAAAGGAACGACCTCTGGATATGGTATTGAGCTATACTAATTAACACTAACAATTGGAGCCCTACATACATATGACATTTTAAAAACTTCTGATATCAAACAAAAACACCTCTTAACGAGGTGAGATAAAAGTGACGATGGCACATTCAACTCAAAAAATTTCTAATACCAAATTTTTTGACAATTAATAGTAATTTAAACAAAAATATTCACAAATTTTTTAATTAGTTTCAAAATCGGTACGCTGCCTGTATTGCCATTTTAAATTTTTCAGCTAAGTGCCGATTTTTAAACTAATTAAACATTTTTTAATATTTTTGTTTAAATAACTATGTGTAATGTTTACTTATCTTTTAATTTTGTATTTATTTGCTAATGAAATTTCCAACAAAATGAGGTATCACACATTTCAATTGAACAAAAACTAGCATAGATATCGACTTTTCTGTAAATCTATGTGCAACTACTACGGGCGTGCATTCAACTTTCTACAGAACAAAGCAAACAAAAACAAAATTAAAAGATAAGTAAACATTTTTTTAATATTTTAAACTTAAAAAAGGGACATAACCTTAAAAAAAATAGACTTAATTTGTTTAAGCTTTTGGATGTTTTTCCTCAACCTTGGAAATTTTTTAGTGCTGGTTTTCTTACAGAACTGTGCTTAACACCATATTTATCCGGTTTACACAACTTGTTCGACCAACTTTTCGTAATTTTTCATTTTCCGCGAATTTTCGCATTTATTTTTCCCTATTCCTCGCCAAATAATAAACTTTCACGCGGAATTTTATTACAGATTCATTAAATTGTTAACAGAAATATAAAAAAAAATTATTTCAAACCAAATCTTTGTATTGAGCCGCAATAATTAAAATGTGTCTTATAATTATGATAAGCTGTTCGGCAAGGCGAAAATCGAACTATTGCGCTTTTTTTACCGCTACTTGAACAAAAGCTTTAAAGCAGAATTCGTTAAGCTTTAATTCTGCATACTTGATTTTGTTGTATTATGCTTCCCCATTCTCCTACGAGGATCGAAAGTTGAAATTTAGGGGGTGTCCTATAATTGTGGTAAGCACCTTATTTTGTTATCTCTTTAAATTTATTTTTACTTTTCACTTTTAAGAATAATTGACTAGAATAGACTTTGGCCACATCCCAACTTAAATTAATTCAGGCGTTGTAGCGATTTGAAATGAGCGCTCTTGGACTAGCATACTCCTGCAATTTTTTATACCCGGTACCCATAGGGTACAAGGGTATTATAAGTTAGTGCCAACCGAGAATGTATGTAACAGGCAGAAGGAGGCATTTCCGACCCCATAAAGTATATATATTCTTGATCAGCATCACCAGCCCAGTCGATTTAGCCATGTCCGTCTGTCCGTCTGTCCGTCCGTCCGTCCGTGTGAAACAACAGATCTCAGAGACTATAAGAGCTAGAGTAACCAAATTTGGTGACAACATTGGAATCTATTGCACGCAGATCAAGTTTGTTTTAAAATTTGGCCACGCCCACTTCCGCCCCCGAAAATAGTAAAAAACGGTATATAAGCGATATGCGTGATTTTCGGCGTAAAGTAAATGGACAGTCTTAACAAGTAGGCAATCGTGGACGTGTTCTGAAAATGTAAAATGAGTAAAATCGGATGATAAACATAGAAGTTATTAAACAATAAAGTTTCTGAGAGAAAGAGAGAGCGAGAGCGCACAAATCGAATTATTTGAGATCTTGATCATAAAATAAATACAAATAAACAATATTAAAATAAAATTAAGCCTTAAAAATGTAATTTCACAGGGAAATAAGCAAATCAAATATCCCAAAAGGACATGCTAATTGCTTCTCCTCTGGTCGTCCCTGACCAGTGCACTTCAGTGATCGCCTACTGGGATTCTTTTTTTAGTTGGCTGACACCCCAGAATGCTGGTGCTTCAGAGCATACAAGATCTACAAGAAGGAAAATAAGAGCAGCCCGTCCTTGGGAAGTGGAAACGTGAATGGTAATGACACGGGGCGACTGGGCAAGCAGCCGCTATTAGGTTCCGTGGACAGCTCATGGAGAGAGATCATGGTGGTCGTCAGAGAATGGCAACAAGCCACCGCAACAACAAAGCAACGGATAGATACCGAGCGTCTCAGACACCCGGGTGTTTTAGACACCTTATTTGTGGCAATAAGAGACACCAGGGTGTTTAAGCCACCCGGATGTTTTTAATTCTTCGGGCGATCTGACACAGAAGCGTAGATCGGGAGAAGGTAATTTTTTGTATGTATACATTTTTTGTGGGAAGCAGAATGGCGGCAAAACAAAAGACGCAAAAAGGGTTTATTTTGTTTTTTCAGGTACTTCGCAGAATTGCGCCGCATATATTCATTTGAAATGAAAAACGTGAAATAAAAACGAAATTTATTAATTTTTTGTATTTACATATTTACTTATTGACAAAAAAGTAAATAGTTAATAGTTATAGTTATATCATAGATAAAGAAATAATGAATTTAACATGGTTATATTAATGGTAATATATTAAAAGGAACTTGGTTTTAATTTCAGACTTTTTTTTCATTTACAGTACACTTTCTTAATTAATGTTATGGTAATGCCTTAATAAAAAATTTATTCATAATAATAATATATATTTAAGAATACATAAAATAAAATACTTATTAGTGTAACGATGGGGGCGGGATAGCTCAGTCTCGTCCAGTATTCGCTGCAACAAATTTATATTTGTTGGGCACTGTGCCAAAATAAGAACTCAGGGGTTTAGATTTAAGTAATATAATATATATTTTAACTGGGATTTTCACCTCTTTTCCACCACACCTGCCTTAAGCGGGGCGCAAGACGCCCTATCTCTAACAATTAGGGTGATCTGGGTGATCACGCCCCGGTTACGCTCCGCTTGATACTCCGTTGCTACCCGCACGCGGATACTCTCGCTAAGCTTTGCTCCGCTAGATACTCTGGTGCTGCACGCTCCAGATGCTCCCGCTAAGCTGACGCGCTGGCAAACTCACCGTCCGCCTGGGCACTTACAAAGTACGAGATGGAAGAAAGTAGTGAACTGGACTCGCTTGGTCAAAGGGAATCCTCCCCAAGACTTACTGCGTTACTGCTGCTGGTCAAACTGCTCTGCTCTGCTGTCCCCTGAACTGATCCTTGGCTCGTTTCCCAAGGAGTCACTTTCACTAGCACTAGCACTGGTCACTGTTCACCGACGACTTAACTGACTCCACAACTCACTGCCACTGAAGTGATCCTTGGCTCGTTTCCCAAGGAGTCACTTACCCTTGCACTGGTCACTTCCTATATCCCCTGCGCCGTGAACTCGACTACTGACTGCTCCTGAAGTGATCCTCGGCTCGTTTCCCAAGGAGTCACTTCCTATATTCACTGCAACATAAACTCCGCCACTGACTGCCACTGAAGTGATCCTTGGCTCGTTTCCCAAGGATTCACTTTCACTGGCACTCTGCGGCCACTACTGCCTAAACTCCACAACCTACTTCCCCACTGACTCTCCAACTGACTCCCCAACTGACTCCTGCCTCGCTCTTTTATACCCCCTGCAGCGCTGCTATTCAGCAGCCCTCTCTCCCGCCAAAACTCCTTGCTCAGCGCATCTGTATCCCGCTATGCGCTGACTAACGGCTCTGACGAAAGCTTTCTCTCCCTTTCTCTTCTACTGCTTTCTCTTCTGTCGATCCTACGTTCTCTTAGGGCTTTTGTAAGGGATCTAAACGATTCCTTACATTAGGTATATTTTTTGGCTAGGTTTAGTTTTTTTTTTCACATATTTTTAAGAAAAACAAAATATAAAAAATAAAAAACAAGAAAGAAAGCTAGCTTCGGTAAGCCGAAGTCTGCAACTGAATGATTAAAAATCGATTCATTTTGGTAAACTTAAAAAAATTATCGAAGTTTGTAAATTTGTCTAACATTTACTTACACTTTTGACATGAAGAATTTTACATATTCATGTAAATCAACCAATCGTTTGTATGCCAGCTATATGATAAGGTTGTCCGATCTTAATAAAATTAAAAATGTAATTCTTAAACCGTAAAAAACAGCAATATCTCGAAAGTTATAAAAATGCGATGAAAAACAGGGAAGTTATAATTTGTTTTCCATTCATTTTTCGATGGCCCGATTCCGTTCCGACATATGTACATATATACTAGCTTCAATAGAAAGAAGACTATCTGCAAAGTTTCATTCGGATAGCTCAAAAACTGAGAGACCTGTTTGTGTAGCAACGGACAGACGGACATGGCTAGATTGATTCTGCTGGTGAAGCTGATCAAGAATATACATATATACTTTATAAGGTCGGAGATGCTTTCTTCACTGCGTAGCAAACTTCTAATCAAAATTATAATACTCTCTCCAAGGGTATAATAAAAGGAAACAGGAGTTAAAAATGCAAAAAGTAATAAATTTTCCATTATCTTCCTCCTGCAAAAGCTACAAGTTTGCAATTCCTTTTAAATTCGCTCGAAATCTTTAAGAAGCTCAAATAATATTTATACCCTTGCAGAGGGTATTATAATTTTGCCATCTGTCTGTCGGTTTCTACGCGAACTTTTGAGCTATCGGGCTAAAACTTTCAGCATAGCCTTATTTCTTTAGCACGCAGTATATTTGTCGGAACGACTGAAATCGGACCACTATATCCTATAGCTGCCATAGGTACGATGGCAAAACTTAAAAGGTCCGACTGGGCAGTAGCAAATTTTAGTGAGTGTGAGTAGAGTGTTAAAAAGTGACACCCTTGCAGTTCTCTGGTGGTCAGTCCCAAGGATCCGCGCGCGGCGACTTAAGAGACATGTTCGTTGCAGCCGTCGTGGACGTGTTTGTGCGGCACGATGCGGCACGTCGCTTGTGTTTTACGACTACAATGCCGAGAGATCCAACTGGACGAGGAGGAGCAGCAGGTGGAAGAGGCCGGACACACAAAGATGTCTTTTGGTCAACCCTCCCCAGCGGGATCTGGAGCAGCTCTTCAGCAGTGGCAGTAGCAGCAGCTGCAGGGCCAGGAGCAGCTCGGCGGCATCGAAAGCTGGCCCCGCTGCATTAGAAATCATAATTTAAGTAAATAAATAAATCATTTGTTATTTTTTTAGGTATTTGTGGCGAACACAAACACCGCCAACAGTATGTCCGTTTGGCCGTATTGATTCAGGGTGACCGTTTATAGTATTTTTTGCAATGTAAAATTTTATTTAATTTTATCAGTAGCATGGTGCCGAACTAAATAAAGTAAAATTTTTAACAAAATAATGCATTTATAGACAGCGAGAGCGTTTTTACATTGTAAAAAATACCATGAACGGTCACGCTGTTTCGTATTAATTTTCGGTGAACCTAATCACACTAGAATTATGAAACTCTTTCAGCTAGTTAAGGGTTTAGCGCTAGTGAGTACTAGGTTTAATATCCGAAAGGGTTGCTGAAAATGCTAAAAAAAAATAAAAACCCTAGGAGCTCTTTGATGATTATGGAGAGAAAAAAAACAGATAAATACACTGATTATTAAGCTAGAAATACTAGTTCTATAAAAGCAATAGAAAATCAGTATAAACAAGAAAGGATGCTTACTTCGGTAAGCCGAAGTTTGTTACCCTTGAAGCCTGCAATTGGATCATTAAAAACGGATCCATTTTGGTCAAATTAAAAAATATCAAAGGTTGTTAATTGTATAAAATTTACCTACATTTCTAAATAAATCAACCGATCGCTTCTATGACAGCTATATTATATACAATTCTTCCGTGGTAATCGAATTTATGTAAAGTATTACGAATTGTATTGAGGCACACGTCTTTAGAAGTTCAGTTTTGTAAAGAAATTTTAAGTTTTTTACCAGTTTTGAAGGGATTTTGTTTAATTTCCTTTAAAACCTACCGCTCTTCTTGGTCATTTAATATATTGTTTGGCCTTTCCTGCTTTTATTTTATTACCTACATAAATTTATCCCGGAACTTCTTTATAATGTCATGGATGGTTGACTTGCTTTTTCCAACTAATTCTGAGATTTTTCCTCTTTTCAACTGTCGAATTTCCCCAGAGGATTGCTTTCCATTTGGAGCCCTTTTCCGACTTTTTAATATCAAAATGATGTTTTCTGCTCCTAATCTCGATAATAAACCGAACGTAATGCAAAAAACCCAAAGTTTGCAGCGAATTTCAGGAAAAAAAACAGTATTTTTTGTACATATCGGTTTCGTCCGATTATTCGTTGAGCGCCAAAAATAGATATAAATTTCTATTTGTTTTAAAATTTTGGGTTATTATCGAAAATGTTGTGTTCTTTCTTTTGTTTTGGAGAGATGTAAATGTGTATTTTACATAACAAAATTAAATTATTCGGCCTATTTTGTATACTTTTAGAGCACTTTTATCATAGGAAGGTGCTTGTCCGATTATGCGATGGAGTCACTGTAAGTTTAATTCAGATACATCTAAAATTGAATGATGAAATATAACGACGTGATGCTAATTACACATAAAATTAAATTAGCATCGCAAATCAACTAATTTGGCTGATCGTTCTTATGGCAGCTCTAAGATAAAGTGGTCCGATTTGGATGAAATTTTAAAAAACAATACAAAGTCCGGTCTATTTGGCCCGATTGTTCCTAACAGATATAGTGGTCCAATTTGGATGACATTTTTAAAAACAAAGCAACGAAAATCGGTCGATTTGGCCCGGTCGTTCATATGGCAGCTGTGTATATGATATAGTTAACCGATCTGGCCCGTTCCGACCATACAATTTAATACATAATAAAATAAAATAATACAATTAAATCAGCTCGTCAAACTGGTTTAATCGATCAAGCAGAGCTGAACTTAACAGAAAGCTGATCAGCTCAGCTAAATTTTCAGTGTGCGCACTTTCAAGCAGAGTGTTTGTTTGTTTTTTCGAGCTTAATAAGCGTAGCAATAAGTTCCGCTTTCAGCCGCTAGTGTGCGCTTGGCCTTAATGTATATTTAGGTTGTCAAGTACTCTAGCAAAACGAAAAATGTTCAATTTTTTTTAAGATCAAAAACAAAAATTTTATTTTTCCTTTATTATATGTTTGCATAACTATCAGCTAAACATACAAAAAAAAAATGTACTAATAATTATTGTTTTGAGCTTAAAAAATGCAGTAGAACATTTTTTGTTTTGCAAAGAATTACTTCACAAACTGTATGTAAATGCAGTCTTCATGCCAAAGATTATTTTTTCCTCACTTCAACCAGACAATAAGTTTATTTGGTTTTGCCATTCCATCCCTATACGAAAGAAAATATGTGTAGATATGATTTTTCCCCGAATCTCTTATTAGATGTCCAAATGTTACATATGTGTTTAAGCGTAAAAAACGTGCATGAAATAAACTTCCATAAAGGTAACGAGCAATAAAAGCTGGTACAAATACTAATAACTCAGCAGTCAAAACAGTCAAAAAGTCAAAATAAAAAGAATATAAAACACTTTTTTTTTATATAATTATATAGAAAATCAATTCATTTACTTCTGAACCAACAGTCTACACAATTTCAATCAAATACAATTCTTCACAGTCCCTTTCTTAGGCAATGAACTCGTAAGGAATCGGTGCTAGAGCGATGGGCTCCTCCAACTTCTTGACAAAGTGCGCCTTCTTTGGCTGTTCGGGCTGGCGCTTAAGACTAACCCAAAGCCCTTTCTCCTTAGCCTCCTTCAACAGGCGCTCGTTCTCCTTGACGCGACGAAGGAAGTCCTCACGGCACTTGGAGTGGTGAATATGCTCGATGCGTACATTGACGCGCTTGGCAAGAATCTTGCCGCGTACACGTTTGTTTACAATGACACCAACTGCGTGCTGTGTAACGTTGAATATGCGACCTGTTTTGCCGTGGTAGGCCTTGTAAGGCAAACCCTTCTGAACGGCACCATGCCCTTTTATGTCCACAATGTCTCCAATTTTAAAGACGCGCATATATGTGGAAAGCGGGATAACACCATGCTTGCGGAAGGGACGGGAGAACATGTCTCTCGTGCCGCGACGGTAGCCCTTCGAGTTAGTCATTTTGTTATGAACAGATACCTGCAATAAACAAGCAGTTTATCAACAATTAATTTCACGTTGGCATAAAGGGTAACCAAGAATGTTTATATATTCATATATCGAATCACTCCCTAACCTTTTACGTATCGACGTCCACGCGGTGGCGAAAATTGGAAAAGAAAGAAAAATGGCTACCACTTCAACGTTGCCATACTGCAAAAAAAAAAATTTGTTCACGTCTATCATTGTTTCAATTAATAGTATATTCACACTATTTAAAAACTACGCACATGCTCACATTGCCACCATCTACCGTCATAAAGACGAAAACATTCCGTGAGCGGAAAAACTCCATTTAAATACCAAACGAAATGAGCAAATGAGCAAGAGATTGTGATTTCGTAAACAAACTAAATCAATTGTATTCATTTCGCATGCAAGATGGAGGGAAGAATAAAGAAGAAAAACGCTGCTCGGGTGCTTCGCCAGACATGGGGATAAAGTGAAAGTGATAATAGCCGTGAAGAGGAGACCCATTACACCAGTTTACAAAATAAAAAAAACTAGATGCTCCAAGCCTGTTGATGCGAAATTCTGGTAGAGTTGAGTCCCCAGAACATGAAAATGGCTTTAATTTTTTTTTTATGGATACGTCTTTTTTAAAAGATTTTTTAAAGTTTTAATTTACGTCATTTTACGTTTCTCATTTTATAGCTCGAGTTGTAGCCAACCAATTTAGCCGTCGAATGTTTTATTTTACAGGTAATGAACTAACCTTTCGATTTTTTTACATTTTATGTATATTGGATAAGTTTGTGTGCTGGAGGTCGATAAACTTGAAAAAAGTGGAAATGTTAATCTGTTAACTCAAATGTTAACATGCTGCTAGCATCCTAAAAACTCGAAATAAAATCCGTTGAAAAAACAAAACGTGTTTTTGACGTGACAACGTCTTAAATTAGGTTGCGGCTGGGAGTCACTTATGAAAAAGTGTAACGCTCGGTAACGTAACGATAAGTCACCGAACGAGAGAGAGGCCCGCCGAATGCCTTGCGTCTCTCTCCCACTCAACTATGATCGGTCTGCCGCGCGCAGCACTAGAGAATTAGGCGCATTGAATCGGCGCATGCTTGTGTCTCTGTCTTTGTCTTTCTCGAACGTTCTTGGCGTTGGAAAAACAAGAAAGCGTCATAATACAAGTTCACACGTGTGGTTAAAGTATCGTCAGCTGTGTCTGTAGTGAAAATGTGGAGTGCTTAGATTCGTCTTTTACAACAACTACAACAATAAAGGTAAATAATTGTACACTGATATTTCATTATCGTAAACTATGATTGATTGATTAATTGTTAGATTGACACAAAAGTTGAGAAACTGAGTTTATAGGTTATGTCATACTGTTGATAAATGTTGATAGTGTTAAGTAAATTATTAGTTTAAAATTAATTAATTAATTAATTATTATTGACGTGACAACGTCTTAAATTAGGTTGCGGCTGGGAGTCACTTATGAAAAAGTGTAACGCTCGGTAACGTTACGATGAGTCACCGAACGAGAGAGAGGCCCGCCGAATGCCTTGCGTCTCTCTCCCACTCAACTATGATCGGTCTGCCGCGCGCGCAGCACTAGAGAATTAGGCGCATTGAATCGGCGCATGCTTGTGTCTCTGTCTTTGTCTTTCTCGAACGTTCTTGGCGTTGGAAAAACAAGAAAGCGTCATAATACAAGTTCACACGTGTGGTTAAAGTATCGTCAGCTGTGTCTGTAGTGAAAATGTGGAGTGCTTAGATTCGTCATTTACAACAACTACAACAATAAAGGTAAATAATTGTACACTGATATTTCATTATCGTAAACTATGATTGATTGATTAATTGTTAGATTGACACAAAAGTTGAGAAACTGAGTTTATAGGTTATGTCATACTATTGATAAATGTTGATAGTGTTAAGTAAATTATTAGTTTAAAATTAATTAATTAATTAATTATTATTGACGTGATAACGTCTTATAAATCGATAGAGCAGGCTGCATGCAAACTCGAAAAGCATGACTCATGTATCGTTACCTCTGCCGCGACACAGGCAGAGCAAACGTGACGTGAGCAGCAGCAGCAGAGAGAGAGAATGAGAGAGAGAGTGGTTAAAATTTAATGCTTTGCACTCTTCTGGCAAGGGCAAAGCGGTGTTTCTCCGTCTCGCTCTCACCGCCCGTTTTGCGACGGTGTTTCTCCGTCTCGCTCTGCTCTCCGCTTTGTCTATTTATAGCTCGAGCACTGACGCAGGCGAATGTTTGTATTTCAGTCTTTGACGCCATCCTCTGATTTGCATGCGTGGTCCAGAGGCTAAAGTGTACGAGTCTTAATCCAACGATTGCGGGTTCGAGTACCGTCGCAGCAATTGTGTTTTCGAAAAAATTTAAGTTGGGTTTTATAGACTTTCTATAATATTTATATCAATTTAACTTAACATATCAACAAACAGCCGGCACTTCCTAATCCTCTCCAGAAACTGGCCATTTGCAGCCGGCACTGCCTGGTCCTCTCCAGAAACTGGCCATTTGCAGTTGGCACTGCCTGATCCTCTCCTGAAACTGGCCATTTGCAGCCGGCACTGCCTAATCCTCTCCTGAAACTGGCCATTTGCAGCCGGATCTGCCTAATCCTCTCCAGAAACTGGCCATTTACAGCCGGCTCTGCCTAATCCTCTCCAGAAACTGGCCATTTACAGCCGGCACTGCCTGATCCTCTCCAGAAACTGGCCATTTACAGCCGGCACTGCCTGATCCTCTCCAGAAACTGGCCATTTGCAGCCGGCACTGCCTGATCCTCTCCAGAAACTGGCCATTTACAGCCGGCTCTGCCTAATCCTCTCCAGAAACTGGCCATTTACAGCCGGCACTGCCTGATCATCTCCAGAAACTGGCCATTTGCAGCCGCCACTGCCTGATCCTCTCCAGAAACTGGCCATTTGCAGCCGGCACTGCCTGATCCTCTCCAGAAACTGGCCATTCGCAGCCGGCACTGCCTGATCCTCTCCAGAAACTGGCCATTTGCAGCCGGCACTGCCTGATCCTCTCCAGAAACTGGCCACTTACAGCCGGCTCTGCCTAATCCTCTCCAGAAACTGGCCATTTACAGCCTCTCTCTCTCAATTTTACATAATTTTTTTACCGTGAACGTGTCAACGTCTTAAGTAAATGCTACCATTCCATCAGTATTTTCTTAAGACGTTGTCACGTTCAACGTCAGTAAACCGACTTTACAGACAACCAATTTTTTTCTAAATTTAATCGCCCAAAGTATCAAACAAGCCTTACACTCCAGAAATCCTTTGAAAAATGGATTTATCGTGGATTTTCAAAGTTAAGTAAAATAGACAATGTATTAATTTGATTGGTACCATTAAGGGGTTAATCGTCCTCGCGGCCTCAAAACGTGGCATAAAAACAAACCATTCTTTCTGCAGAAAAAATATAGCAGCAGTATTCTGTACAAGAGCGCCCCCTTCAAATCAATATTACTCCTGAATTTTAGTTGAGATGTGGTCAAGATCTTAGCCTATTCGTTAAATTGGGAAATCGTTTTTTTTTTTTTTCATTTCAAGGTCTCCGAATTATAAAACCATATTTCAAGTTTTACTGAAAAACTATATAGCAATTGGTATGCTGAAAATATTGGTGCCAGATTTAATGTTCATATTTTAATAAAAGTATTTTCTTCTCAGGAGTCCACATGTCAGTGAAAATTCATTTTCTCCATTCCCACTTAAATTTTTTTCTTGAAAATTTGGGGGACGTAAGTGATGAGCATGGGGAGCGATTTCATCAACAAATGAAAAATATAGAATATAGGTATCACGGATTTTGGGATGAAGTGATGATGGGTGACTACATTTGGTCTATATCAAGAGAGTCTAGATATAACCACTATAGACAACGGCCAGGGCAACAATTTTTTTCAACGTAAGAAGTTGACTTACTCGTTATGTTGCATATTAAGCCGACTCTCAAATGCTACATAGCATCATATACAGCCTCCCCCAACAACCAGCCGAATCTTTAACCTGTGGACAAGGTTAAATTAATTCATCTGATCCACCTCATGTTCTTTTAAAGCCTGAGGTCCAGGATCTGGCTAACTAAGGCATCAAGCAAACTCAGCCTAAGAAGCAATATAAACATATATAATACCATTCTGGCTCTTTCCTGACAATATGGGTTGGCAATCTACGGCCTGGGAGCAAAATCACACCTGTAAAAGATACCTGGCTGCAGGACACGCTCATCCCTCAATCTCTCCAGGCGCAGTACCTGAGATTGATCCTGGACAAGCGGATCACGTGGGGGCAGCATACCAACAAAATAGCAGTAGCATGCCATGGAAAGCTTAGGAAGCTAAATTGGATGCTGAAGTCAACCAGCAAGCTGAGCCTCTATAACAATGTTGCTCTACAGAGCAATAGAAGTCCCCTTAATTACCTAATGCATCCAAATATGGGGTACGGCGTTTGACTCCAACATTATGAGAGTGCAAAGGGTCAAAAAGCGAGCGCTGCGCACGATCACAAATGCGCCCTGGTATGCAAGGAATGTTGACATCGCAACGACCTTCACATTCCCACAGTGAGAGAGCAGATAAATCGTCATTCAAGTCGTTAGAACAAACGGCTTTAGGCCCACACCAACCACCTAACGGCTTCATTGGCTAGCCCGATGACCATACGAAGACTGAAGAAAAGGCATCCAGTAGACCTATGGACAAGAGGAAGGCAAAGAACGCGAGTCCTTTACCAATAATCTAAAAGAAGCGACATATATTTGCAAATTTTTCCATTCTTAATCAAAAATTGTTATTTATCGTTGCTGTTATGTTACCATGCTATGTTTGTTCCTCCTGCAAGTCACTACGTTTTATAACCATTAAATTGGTTGCTTAAAATAAAATAAACATTTATATTATTAAAAAAAAGGACGCAAGAGCTAACAGACGAAGCTAAACGTATAAATAAGAAGTAATATTTACTTATTGAAAATAAAATTAAAAACAAATAAATATTTCTGTATTACTTTATATTATTATTAACATCCCGCCGCCCTTGAAATGAAAAAAAAAAAACATAAAGCATATACCGTTTTTTTTGATTCACTATCAAAAAGTCGAAAATTACCTTTCTTTAAGAATTTACCGCACATATGTTATAACAAAATATCATTAAACAGGTCCATTTTTTCGATTTATCCATTGCAAATATTCGAATTTTAATAAAATAAAAATAACACATTGACACAACATAAAACTTAAGGAATCCCGACGCCCTTGAAATGAAAAAAAAAACGATTTCCCAATTTAACGAATAGGCTAAGATCTTGACCACATCTCAACTAAAATTCAGGAGTAATATTGATTTGAAGGGGGCGCTCTTGTACAGAATACTGCTGCTATATTTTTTCTGCAGAAAGAATGGTTTGTTTTTATGCCACGTTTTGAGGCCGCGAGGACGATTAACCCCTTAATGGTACCAATCAAATTAATACATTGTCTATTTTACTTAACTTTGAAAATCCACGATAAATCCATTTTTCAAAGGATTTCTGGAGTGTAAGGCTTGTTTGATACTTTGGGCGATTAAATTTAGAAAAAAACACGTTTTGTTTTTTCAACGGATTTTATTTCGAGTTTTTAGGATGCTAGCAGCATGTTAACATTTGAGTTAACAGATTAACATTTCCACTTTTTTCAAGTTTATCGACCTCCAGCACACAAAGTACTTATCCAATATACATAAAATGTAAAAAAATCGAAAGGTTAGTTCATTACCTGTAAAATAAAACATTCGACGGCTAAATTGTTTGGCTACAACTCGAGCTATAAATGAGAAACGTAAAATGAGCAGAATTTTTTTGTGCAAAACTTAAAAAAATCTTTAAAAAAAAACGTATCCATAAAAAAACAATTAAAGCCATTTTCGTTATCTGGGGACTAAAGTCTACCAGAATTTTGCATTAACAGGATTGGAGCATTTTGAGTGTAAACTAGTGTTATATGTGATTTAAATCAAAAAACATTTTAATTAAATTTTCATTGAGAATTTTCTTGGAAATCTGTAATTGATGGCGATAGCGTTTTCGCTTACTATTATTTGCCTTCACCGCGGCTTAATACATTAATTATACACCTTTTTTGATGCGTTTGAATTTATTTCACTTTATAAAGTTTGTTTACGAAACACAGATGGATATACAAATCAGAGTGACCAGTTTTGACCATTATCTATATTTATTATTATCACACTGGTTCCCGAAAGATATATATCACAATTTCGCTCACGGAATTCCGTATGCGATATTCGTCGATTTTAGAACTAAGCTTTATACCCAAACAGACTGACGCTTAAGGGGGTACATTTAAGTAAAATTTTTTGAAAATCATAAAATTTTTTATTTGTTGTAATGCCATACGACTTTAAAAATATTATTCCAAATTATGGAATCCGGCAATGGTTTTTTAATGTCAACATTTTCCATTCTGCGTAAATATTTGTATTTCTCAAGCGCCTTAAAACTTTAAAAGCATTTATCTCGTAACCACTTTTTTCCAGCTTGCCGGACACATACTAAGCTCGAACGAATCCTAGGCTGCAAACATAGTGCGCGCTGAGACGAAGATGAAGATGAAGCTGAAGACGATTTGCTTGTGTTTTGTGTGTTTGTGTTTGTATGAACAACAACAAAACACAAGCAAATCGTCTTCAGCTTCGTCTTCGTCTTCGTCTCAGCGCGCACTATGTTTGAGGCCCTAGGGTGCAAACAGAGTGCGCGCTGAAGCCGAAGACGAAGCTGAAGACGATTTGCTTGAGTTTCATACAATCTTCTACGCAAGCACTACCAACGGTTTCGCGCGAATTCATGCAAATATGTAGTTCTAACCAGTTTTTCGACTTCGTCTTCCGCTTCGTCTTCGGCCCCGTTTCCACTGGAGCTGGTAACAATTCGATTTTTAAATCGATTTAGTCGATGTTTTTGGATGAGCGAAGAAATCGATTCGTTTTTTAGGGAATCGATGCATCGACCGTTTAAGTATTTGTGCATTCAAGCGTGATCAACGGAATCAGAAAGGACATTCAGCAGGGCTGGATGTATTGTAACTGACCGGCGAGCTGCCTTAAAGCCAAAATATGTTGACAAGTTGGTCTTTACCAGCAAGATATTTAGATATTGAACAAAAACATTTGGTCTCATATATTATCTGTACATTGAATTATATTTTGGTTTACAACAATTCGAAATTTGATGTTTTCCATTCAATTTCTTGAAGCTAAATATGCCTTATTCCTATTTATTAAAAAAAATTTTTTTTTTTAGATCGATTTAATCGATATTGTTTAGAATTGAATCGAAAAGAATCGATTCACAAAAAGTAGAATTGTTCCCAGCTCTAGTTTCCACTACAGTTGCTTTTTCCAGTTCTGCTTTTTGGTCAAATATAACTTTTTCATTGTGTATAGAGTATAGGTATCTAGTGGTGACAAAAAGGAGAAAAAATTAGCTCTTCGTGGTTTAGTTCGATAGTATCGATTATTTCATTTTTTTTCCACCTATCGATGTGTGATTTTGCCCAACTATCACCACTAGCCAATTGTTTTTTGAACACATGAGTTTGGCTGGCGGTATAAATACTGAACAAATTCATGATTTTCTCCACGTTTTGCAAACTAATTAGCATTTAATACATATTTCTTTTAGCGCTCTGTGAATTCAACTGACTATTGCACTTCTGGATGATCCTAGCTGGCGTACATGCTGCACTGGTGGCCACCTCCTCCTCCTTCGTTAAGAGCGTCCCCTGCTTCTAGGCGACCACTGTTTCTGCAGCTTTTCGCCTTTGTAAAACTACTTGGGCATTGCAATAGCCTTCTTTAGCTTGCAAGCCGACACCTTCAGATAGCTGAGCGTTGGTGCGCAGCAGTGGCGCTAGAGGCGGGGCACAGGGATCCTCTCACTTCTCCGAGTTCGCCTCTTTGCCATGTTCTAACGGAACTGGTGGCGGAGCCTGCACAGGAGTCGGAAAAGGGCGGGGGCGCATACCCAAACTTATTTTTTTTCTCCGGGGGCAGGACCACCTCCACTAACTCTTCCTTGCGCAGGACCAAGAGACTTGCTTAAGAAGATGATGTGTTGATGCGTCTGCATCCGAGTTGTAGACTCGGCTTCAGGCTAAGAGATTCCAGTGGAGTGCAGTGGTTCCTGCAAGACTTACGCCTCCAGTCAAAAAGCTGACTTGCGGAACCACGTGAAATCTTTATTGTTACTTAGCCGCAAATCGAAAATAAAGTCTAGCTCTTTCATTTTTAATCTTAGTAAACATTGGTATGCATTTTGAATTGAATTTAATTTCCGCCAAATCAAAATCAAAACAAAAAACAGCTGTTTCCGTTCAAGAGAGTGTTTTAAAGTACTCTTTCCTTTTCTGCTTTTCGTGATTCTCGTGCGATAGTTGGAAAATGCAACGTAGTGGAAAAGTACCCTTCGTCTCAGCGTGCCCAGCGTCTGAACCCTTAACCGATCGATCTGAAATCTCGTCAATAAGTCCGAAATACCAATGGCTATCGATATTTTATTTTTACAAGTAAAGCCTAGTACTCACTAGCGCTAAACCCTTAGCTAGCTAAAAGGGTTTCATAATTCTAGTGTGACCAGGTTTTATGGCGTTCACCGAAAATCCGTACGAAACGGCTAAACGGCCATACTGTCAGCTGTGTTTGTTTACAATTCAAATTAAACGCAGCCAAGCCGCGTACCCACAAATACGTGCAAAATGAAGAAATTATTTATTTATTTACTTAGATTTTCAATGTAGCGGGGTTAGCTCTCAATGCCGCTGAGCTGCTCCTGGCGATCTGCTCTTGGCCCTACAGCTGCTGCCACAGTTGGAGATCCCGCTAGGGAGTGTTGACCGAAAGACATCTTTGTGTGTCTGGCCTCATTCGTCTGCTGCTCCTTCTCCTCGTCCAGTTGGCTGCTGCTAGATCTCTCCGCATTGTAGTCGTAGGACACCTGCGACGTGCCGTATCGTTGGGCACATCCACGTCCACGACGGCTGCTGCCACAGACTTGGCACTTAAGTCGCCGCGCGCGGATGACATGGTGGGACTGACCACCATGATCTCTCTCCATGAGCTCTCCACGGAACCCAAAGGCGGCTGCTTGCCCAGTCCATTCCCGTTGATACTTCCATTTCCATTCCCGTTGCCACTTCTCCTTGTAGTCCTTGTATGCTTCGAAGCACCAGCATTTTGGAGTGGCAGCCAACTAAGAAAAGAATCCCAGTAGGCGACCACTGGTCAGGGACGAGCAGAGGAGAAGTAATAAGCAATTCCATAATTTTTTAATTTGGAATTTAGGGCCTTTTCTATTTTATTTTCTTATTTCCCCGTTAAATTACATTTTTTAAGACTTAATTTTATTTAAATTATTTTTTATTTGTAATTATTATATGGTCAAGATCCCACATTCAAACTTTTTTAATTGTATTGTAAATAAAATCATTTTTCCCCGCTGCAAAAACGTGCAATACGCCTTTGTTTCATCCGATTTAAAAGATCTAACGCGATGTTCATTCTAGTATGAAAAGATCTAACGCGATGTTCATTCTAGTATATACTAAATATATTCTAGTATATCTTTTAGCTCATCTGCGTATCGACCTTACTAAGAGGCGCCGAAAAAGTATATTCACCTCTCGCTCGCACTCATTTGGTTGCTAAATTTTAGCGCTAGTGAGTACGTAGCTTAAGCAAAATCTGAAATTTCGCCGAAATATTAATGGCTATCGATTCACGTAGGATAGTGAATCGATAGCCATAAATATTTCGGCGAAATTTCAGATTTTGCTTACTTGATTTTAAAACAATTGTTTATATATATATTTATATATTTTTTAATAACATTTTGTTTTTTCAATCACGCACCATTTTGCGAAAAAATAAAATATCGATAGCCATTGGTATTTCGGACTTATTGACGAGATTTTAGATCGATCGGTTAAGTTTTGTTCGAGCTATGTGTCCGGCCGCGAAAAATAGGGCCTTCGGAGAAATACTACACGTCCGCCATTTTGTGTTTAATGCAAACAATTAAAAACCATTTATAGTAAATGTCTCACTTAATAATACATAATTTACAAATATTAGATTGGCTCTTTCATTTGGCCAAAATAAAATTCTAAAAATCCGTTTGTTTTTTGACCTCCTTAGATGTCCCCCTTAAAGTCCCAGTAACGAAAAGTGGTTGCGACTCTGAATTCGCTTAAGCACACAGCTGTCGAATCTCAAAAGTAAACTAACCGAGTGAGAAGAAGAAGACAAATTTTCATAGAAAACACCACCATAGAAAACATTGATGAAAATCTCAAAAGCGTCAAGCAAAACTTACCTAAATATTTCAAAAAATACTACAGATACCAAAAATAAACCCAGAGAAAATTGCTAATGAGGCTCTTTAATCTCTCATTCTGGCACATGCACAACTTATTGGGGGGAAAAGTCGATGCTGTGGCTTTTTTAAGATGTTGCGGTTGTGGACCCAGTTTTAGCACAGAGTTATGTGTACAATGAAAACAGCTTACTACATCATTAAAATAAACAAAGAACAGTTTTTGAGATATTCGCGAAAACCCAGATTTCGTATTATACGCTAGCTGTTTTTTATATATTCGCGAAAACCCAGATTTTTTATTATACGCTAAATACGCTAAAAACATATTTTCGAAAACATACGCCTCTTTGTGGTTAGAGCATTATAAATGAAGATTTAAGCGCTGAAACTTAAAAAAATGCCATATACTTGTATATATTTTTTTTAATTAATGTGTTGGCTAGTAGAGGTGAAGAAACATGGATGAAAACATCTATGCATCGATGTTTTTTAAATGTTTGGGAACATCGGTGTTTTGTGGGGAAACATCGATGTTTTTGTGACATCACTAAAGTAAGGGAAGATATTTTTAATTTATTTTGAAGCAAAATTTTTTATCTTTTTTCTTAAAAACATCGATGTTTTATCGAGTCATTATTCAAATTAATTTTTATAAAAACGTCGAAAAACTTCGATTTTTTTTTTTAAAGATCGCAAAACATCTTTGTCAGCAAAGTGGTGGCTAGAGGTGGTAGTTGGGCAAAATCGATGTGTGGTTTTCGCAGAAAAATACGAAAATAACCAATATTATCGTGAAAACAGCATTTATTATTTTGGACACCACTAGATTCCTATACCTCATACACAGACCAAAATGCAGATTTGGAAAATGCAACTGTATGAGAAAGAGCCTAAGGCCCCGATTCCACTACAGTTCCTTTTTCCAATTCAGCTTTTTATCCAAAAAGCAACTTTTCCCTGTGTATAAGGTATAGGAATCAAGTGGTGACAAAATGATTAAAAAGTTTCTGCTTCGTGGATTAGTTCAATAGTATCGATTATTTCAGTCTTTCCACCTATCGATGTGTGATTTCGCCCAACTGTCACCACTGCCAGCTGTTTATTGAACAAATAAAATTGGCTGGCGGAACATATTGAACAAATTCATGATTTTCTCCATGTTTTGTAAGCTAGCATTTAATACATATTTCGTTTAGTGGTCTGTGGATTGAACTGGCTATTGCACTTCTGGTCGATTTTAGCTGGCTTATATGCTACATTGGCGGCCACCGCCTCCTCCTTCGTTAAGAGCGTCCTTTCTTCCTAAACGACCACACTCTGCAGCGGTGCTCCAAATTCTTCTCTTCGTCATGTTCTAACGGAACCGGTGGCGGAGCCTGCACAGTAGTCGGGTCGGGGCGGAGTGGACTGCAGTGGTTCCTGCAAGTCTTACGTTTCCAGTCAAGAGGCTGAGTTGCGGAACCAAAATAAAGTCTAGCTCTTTCATTTTTAATCTTAGTAAACATAGGTTTCAATTTTGAATTGAATTTAGTTATCCGCCAAATCCAAACCAAAAAAAAAAACAGCTGTTTCCTTTCAAGAGAGTGCTGAAAAGCACATTTTCCTAGTAGAAACACCTTTTCTGCTTTTCGTGATTCTCGTGCGATAGTTAGAAAAATCAACGTAGTGGAAAGTATCCGTACAGTGTTTTTACACAGAGGCGCATCTGCGTCAACTCTCGAAAATCGCAGCAACGACTTTTTTTTCCGTAAGCAATACATGTGTAAGAAAGGGACAGGAAATGTCGCTTCAACTCCGCATCAACCATTAGTGTGACTACATATGATGATATATACCAACTTAAATTCAGTATTTTGGACATATTTAGGTGATTTTTAAGATAAGATTTTTGAGAAAAAGAGTTGCTTTTGCAAGTGAGCTCGCAATATATCTGATGCCATTTTTACAGCACCCACCTGCGAATAACTCTCCTCCCTTTAAAAAACATTGGCTGTGGAAAACATTCCATTTGCTAATGCCAATATTGTAATGATTTTATCCATATTTGTGGCAGGAAAAAAGAAATCAAATTTTCAGTTTGTTTATTTTTCGTATGTCAAACGTCAAAATCTGACTGCATCAACTTAGACTCTGTGTAAACAGAAGCAGCAGGAAAAAAGTTGATGCGATTTTAAGTGGCTGTGTAAAAAGGCTATTAAGCTACGTACCCACTAGCGCTAAAATTTAGCAACCAAATAAGTGCGAGCAAGCGATGAATACATTTTTTCAGCGCCTCTTAGTAAGGTCGGTACGCAGATGAGCATAGAGAAATACTAGGATATATATAGTATATCGCGATAGGTCTTTTAAATCGGATGACCATTAGCAAGGAATGCGCGGGAGGAAGGAAATATTGCGAAGTGGGAACAGGCAATAGGAAAAAAAGCAGTATTGCAGATTTTTGCGGCGGGGAAAAATGATTTTATTTACAATACACTTAAAGAAGATTAATTGTGGGATCTTGACCATAAAATAAATACAAATAAAAAAAATTAAAATAAAATGAAGTCTTAATAAATGTAATTTTACAGGGAAATTAGCAAATAAAATAGAAAAGGGCCAAAACCCCAAATAAAACAAGTGGGAAAGCTACAGTCGAGTGTGACCGACTGTAAGATACCCGGTACCCAAAGCATTGTGGGTAAAATTAAAAAGCACATGAACATGGAATAAAGGAAATTTTGACAACTGAAGACAAATATTGCTATAAAAATGTTGAGCAACACTTAAAAGAGACAAATGTTGCTAGGAACATTTTGGGCAACTCTCAAAAGCGACAAATGTTGCTAGGAACATGCTGAGCAACACCCAACAAAGAAATACTGCTAGGAACATGTTGAGCAACACGCACGTGCTCTCTCTCTCTCTCTCAGAAACTTTATTGTTTAATAACTTCTATGTTTATCATTCGATTTTACTCAAATTTTCAGAACACGTCTACGATTGCCTACTTGTTAAGACTGTCCATTTACTTTACGCCGAAAATCACGCATATCGCTTATATACCGTTTTTTACTATTTTCGGGGGCGGAAGTGGGCGTGGCCAAATTTTAAAACAAACTTGATCTGCGTGCAATAGATTCCAATGTTGTCACTAAATTTGGTTACTCTAGCTCTTATAGTCTCTGAGATCTGTTGTTTCACACGGACGGACAGACGGACAGACGGACATGGCTAAATCGACTGGGCTGGTGATGCTGATCAAGAATATATATACTTTATGGGGTCGGAAATGCCTCCTTCTGCCTGTTACATACATTCTCGGTTGGCACTAACTTATAATACCCTTGTACCCTACGGGTACCGGGTATAAATATTATGGACATGCTAATTGCTTCTCCTCTGTTCGTCCCCGTGAGGACTAGGCAAGCAGCCACCATTGGGTTCCTCGGAGAGCTCATGGAGAGAGATCATAGTGGTCAGTCCCAAGGCTCCACGCGCGGCGACTTAAGTGCCAAGTCTGTGGCAGCAGCCGTCGTGGACGTGGATGTGCCCAACGATGCGGCACGTCGCAGGTGTTCTACGACTACAATGCGGAGAGATCCACCAGCAGCCAACTGGATGAGGAGGAGGAGCAGCAGACGGAAGATTTTGCACGTATTTGTGGGTAAGCGGCTTGGCGGGGTTTAATTTGAATTGTAAACAAACACAACTGACAGTATGGCCGTTTAGCCGTTTCATATGGATTTTCGGTGAACGCCATATAACCTGGTCGCACTAGAATTATGAAACCCTTTCAGCTAGCTAAGGGTTTAGCAGTAGGCTTAAGGCCTAATTTTTACAAACAACCTAGCCGAACAAACAATCAAAAAGTTCTTTCTTGCTCTTCTCGATATTTTTTTATATAAAATTTCCGCTTACTACATTTTTTTGTCGATAGTAGTAACAGGCTATGCGTGGAAGCAGGACTTATAGGGGGATAAGTTCACCTCCTAGTTGTTGAAGTCGACGTCTGATTAGTGAGGGGCATTCACATAGAACATGTTCTGATGTTTCTGGCTCCAGCTCACAGAATCTTCATGTGTCGATTTCTGAAAGTTTTAATTTCTTAAGGTGATACCTTAGATTGCAGTGGCCTGTTAGGTAGCCTGTTAGAGTACGAATCTTACTCTTTTTCAGATTGATGATGCGTTTGGATCGCGACATCTGGGGGACGAGAAATTGTTTGGCTTGTCTCAGCCCTGCACTGTCGGTCCAGTGACGACTTATCTCCTTTTCCTCCCATTTCCTGACCAGTTCCCTTTTGTGTCCTTTCGAAAGTCCACAGAATGGTTCAGGGCCGATTAGTGGTGTCATCGCCCCGCGTTTCGCTAGGGAGTCTGCCACCTCGTTTCCTATATGGCCTTCATGCCCTGGCACCCAACCCACCGTTAAGGTGTTTTTGGAGGCAAGGGCGTTCAGCTGCTGGAAACAGTTTTCTACAAGTCTGGAGGTGATCGTAAAAGATCTCAGCGCTATGAGCGCCGCCTGACTGTCAGAGAAGATGTAAATCCGTGCGCCTGCATATTCCTGCGAAGGCATTCACGAGCACAGATTTCTATGGCGTGTATCTCTGCTTGGAAGATGGTTGGGGACTTTCCCATGGCTATGGATTTGTTGAACCTTGGTCCGAAAATACCAGCTCCGGTGTCGCCGTTTAAGGGGATACATGACATGTTTAGTATCTTGCGGTAGTAACTTAACTAAAACATCTTACTAAAGATTTAATTATTTTTTGTATTACCATATATAAAAATGATTAAATAAATACCAGGTCAATTACACAAAAGCTATCAAAATGTTGTTGAAAAATGTCCAAAGCGGCAGCACTGATGGGCCTCAGCTGACTATGAACAGTGCTGAAAAGCTCCCAGAATCGAGTGCTAGTTCACACTACCCGTGTTCATTGTTGTAGACTGTGTTTTCATTGTCCCCTCGGCTGGTGTGGGTTAACTATTAAAAAAGGTAACCTGTGACTCTGTGTTAAGTGAAGTATAGAGAAAATTGGTGTTTCGGAAATTGCAAGTAGCTGGACAAGTTTGGTCATAAAATTAAAGTTCACGAAATCAAGGAAAGGACAGTAAGGCGAAAACAACTAGCCAACTAGCCAACTAGCCAACTAGCCGGCGTTTCTGGAGACTTATTTGTTTTCATCGTGCTTGCAACTTGAAACTCAAATGTCTTCAACCGAAGTCAAGCTGTCGCGGTTACTAATCCTAGCGCAGAAGTTTAACAACTTCTATTTAACAGGTAAGTAAAAATGAAGTCCGCATGCATTATCCGTAAAAACGGATTTGTTCGAGTAGGCGAATTTTTTAGCGTTTGCCAACTAAAATGCGTTAGGGACGGGATGTATATTTTTATTATCGATTAGTTTGTTTACTTGCTTGTGCCTTCTATTCACAGCTATCTGCACCTGCTATTCGTGTGGATAAGACTTTAATATCAGATCTGGATTGCTACTCTATTATTTAAATAGAAATGTGCAATGGTTATTGTGGATACCTATTGTCACCCTCTAGTTTTAATAGTTTTACAAAAATTCAGAAAGCGCGACACCAGTTATAACTCTTATGCAAGATCATAATTATCAATTGAACATATGTATGTATGAATGTACATATGTATGTATATATAAAAAAGTATGGGCGAAAACACAGATTTGCATACATACATGCATATGCATGTACATACGTTGATACAGTAACGAACTTAAATATTGGCACAGTTGGCATGTCTGATTTTCGCGTAGCTTTCTCCAGTACAAATTGTGATCTTTAAATAAAACGAACTTAATTCATATATGTAAATTGATTCATGTTCAAAAAAATTCATTCTAACTTTTTTCATTTATTAAAAAAAAAATCAAAACATAAAGTACAGACGATTCAGAATATTAGAAGCGGATCAATTTATATGAATAATTTGTATGAATGAATTTGTAATATTTAAATATTTTAAAAATATCACAATTTTAATTGGAAAAAAATCTGTGTTTAAGTCAGACATGTCAACTGTGCCAATATTTAGTTCGTCACTGTACATACATACATACATATGTAAGTACCCTGCAGTACCAGTTGTCATCAATCGGCCGTTGTCATCAACGTTTCATCAACGCTGCGACTTCGGCTAAACCGACGCTCTCGTTCAATCGTGTCAAAACCGACTCTCGCTCAATTTCTCTCTTCAAAAATTATGTTAATGAAATGTTGATGAAATGTTGATGAAAAGTTGATGAAATTGTTGATTAATCATCGATGAAATGTTGATAAAAGGATGATGAATCATTGATGAATTTGTCACTGATGACAGCCTAGGACATGCCCATGTAAATTTCATCAACAGCTTGTATGGAATGTCATCGATGATTCATCAACAAAAACGAAGTTTTTTTGATGAAACGTTGATGACAAGTACTGCAGGGTATACATACATACATACATATGTATGTAATTTATCATTTACGTTGGCTTTCTTAAACTTGGGAAACTTCTTGGCCTTTTATCCAAATTAACGTCAGTGCTAATTAAATTAGTGTAATTTTTGTTATGTAGCAAGATTTTTTAGGCGACAGAACTATCCTGACCAACAGCAGAAACACCATTTTAAGTTAGACAAGTTTTCGTTTATCTTGTGCTCATAGCCAAATTTTTGGTTTGGTCTGCAGGTCTCTGGCGAACTGTTGGTGGAAATTTGGTCCATTAATACCCATTCCCCTCTTTTCTCTTAGCTTTGCATTTAGTGTAACTGTACTTTTCTAATTATTTGTGGTAGTTTGTTATCATATTAAATTATAACAAGATGGAAGAGAACTTCAAATTAATAACTGTAAATATGCAAAATGTTTCGTAAATTGTCTGTTGTTTTTTCATTCTGCTGATAAGAATGCCAGCAAGCAACGATTTTGTACACATGTACATATTTATATTGTCATTGCGTGATTTAGTTGTTTCTGGGCAAGCTGAAAGATTTGTTCAAGAAGATTATTACAAGTTTTTATTGTTATTAGCCAATACCTTTTATCACCCCTAAAAATAAACTAAAGCGTTTGGAGTTAGCGAAAAGGTACATAATTTTGGCGTAAAGTCCTGTGGACGGTTGAGAGTAGTTTTGAATTCCACGCATCTCAAAAGAAAGTTTTTGTACGAATTAACAAGAATTATCGTAAAAATATTGCTCCTGTGTGTCAAAGAGTAAGCCATTTTGGTGAATGCGTAATGTTCTGGTGTTCTATTTCATATAATGGTGTGGGAGACTTGGTTCCCATAGACGGATCCATGAACCAGAATCGATATTTAGAAACCTTAAACGAATATGCGTTTCCTTCCGGCGACAAATTAATATAAAAATAATTTTTTCTCCAACGCGCCTTGCCATAAGGCCAGAATGAATACCAGGTTTTTAGGACATGTTTTGGTGTGGTCGCTAATAAAGAGAAATAGAAGCACTGATCTGACCGAGGCAAAAGCAAAAACTATCACTGAGGTCACAATGAATTGGAAAGAGATTTCTTTAAAATTCCTTCAAACTTTGGTCGATTCCGTTCCTGATCGAAATCAAAAGGTTATAGACACCAAAGGTGGCTTTAATTAAAATCCAGTTTAAGATATATTTATAAAACATAATAGTTAGGTACGATGTAAAAAAAATTTCGTCAAAATACCTTTTCCACCAATGAAATTACTTAGTTTTTAGTTTTAATTAAATAAAAATACTAAATCAATGTTAAAAAGAAAAAATTTTTATATTTATAATTTAATACGTTGTAACTAAATGAATTAAGTACAATCCATAAATATTGTTTTCTTTAAAATAAATAAAAATTGAAAAAGAAACTGAGGCATCGCCATGACAAAATATATTTGTCCGCCAGTGTATATTTTCAAACCATTTACCTAGACATTTTACATTTTACATGTAGATATGTACATTATCATAAAAATCAACCGATAGCTTCTATGTAAACTATATGATATAGTTTTTCAATCTAAATGAAATTAAAGCCGTATTTTTAAAACCGCTAAAAGTAGCTACATCTCGAGCTTATAGAAGCTTATAGAAATACGTTGGAAATACGTTATTAGCTATCTGAATGAAACTTTGCAGATAGTCTTCTTTCTATTGCTGTTAGTATACATATTAGACATCTGCATGAAACCACTCACAACATACGTTTCATTGAGTACATTCGAATGAAATGGAATGGAATGAGTGGAATGCAAGAAATGAAACGACGTTGTATGAGTATGCGTTCCCGTTTTGCTTCATAGCTTGGGACGTTGATCGAAATGAATGAGTAGGAATGAAGCGAAAAATGAAATGAATGTATTTGGCAATGCGTGTTATATTCGAATCATTCGAGTTGTTGTGTAGGAATTCGAATTTTCAGGGACCACTTGCAGTTCGCAAACAGACGCAACTGCAGACGCAAACATGGACACCTCAATAAAAGAAGCCGACGAATGTGTATCTGTATGTATTTGTAGTCCGCGTTATTTGTATTTTGTTCTTAATTTCATGTTTGGTGTACCTGCAGTTGCAACTCGAATCATTCGAATTCAGCGTCTCAGTCTTCAGAGTTCTCACTTCATTCCATTCGTTTCTCTTTCTCTATTCTTTGTGCGTCTGAGTCCTACGTAAGCGACTCAACTCATTAAATTCAGTTTGGCTTTGCTTCAAATTCACTCAACTCATTTTGAGCTTTGTGCATTTGAATGTGATTTTTTGCCACTCATGCAGATGTCTAATACATATATGTCGAAACGGCTGGAACGGAAAATGGCAGTGGGAAAATTTTAAAACAACCTTGATCTGCGTGCAACAGATTAGAATGTTGTCTCCAAATTTGGTAGCTCTAGCTCTTCTAGTCTCTGAGATCTGTTGTTTCACGCGGACAGACAGACGAACAGAGGTTCCCTCGGCACCGGCCTCCCAGTTTAATGGCCTTAAGCTATTAAACGAGTACCCTAAGCGCACGGTATATGGGCAGATTCCCACAACACGCCGCGTGTTCTCAACAGCGGACTCCCTCGGCACAGCCCTCGACCTCATTATATTTAACTTCTATAATATTAAGATCGGGTGCGAAATAAAAATCGGCATTCAAATGTGCCGCATAAGAGGCCGTACCTCCAATGATATCCGTTGTGTCCCACTGGGGAGTTCCAATCAATGACCCCTCAGAACCCCGTCCCGAATGCTCTCCAGGGTAGTAGGCTAGGATTACCGGCCGCAAATGGTACGCAATCAGATAATCAGATATTGCTAAAAACCCTAATAGCAGTACCACCATCAAGGCACATATTTGTTACGCGAAAAAATGTAATCACAGCTTTTGCTCGGTGGATTGTTGAAGGCTGTACAATAACACGTTTACATGTACACTGACATGGTCACTAGATATTTTTTATCTTTTGTAAATATTGTGCTTGAGCGTCAGCGACGTCGACTGAGACATTTCCTATACCGCGGGATAGGGCCGTGCCGACCACTGCTCTAAATACAAGCTGATGACATTCTCACGAGTCACTCCCGAATTTGCGACTTATGCACTGATCCTAACCTAGAGTTTATTGATTATAGGGGTGTGCTTGAATTTATTAAACGGTGGTCGAAGGAAGTCGGTAATACATACGTAACGATATTATACATTTCGCTAGTCGTCGTTCGTCCTATCTTACAGTACGGATCTTGCGTTCGGAGTCCCCAGTGGGACGTCGATAGCAAACGCATTGAGTCAATTCAAAAAAATTTTTACTTTTCGCTTTTCGTGGCTTAAACTGGTATGCAAACCTAAGGTTGCCCTCTTATTCTAGAATATTACCATAGAACGATGCTATTATTCTACCATAGAACGATGCTAGGCCTTATCTATACATATATGAATAACCTGATCCGTGGTGACGTTTCAAGCACCGATCTATTGGGTCAGTTGAACTTCTATGTACCATGTAGAACCACTAGATACTACTTGCTTTTAGTTTTGCACCACTGTATAGCCTCATATTAAATGCATGAGACCTTTAGAGTTCTGTATGCAATTTATAACGATTTGTACAGAATAACCCACTTAGTACACATGCAAGCAAGCAATCGAGCTGCGTGCTAGTATTCTATGTATGTAGTGTAGGGTAGTTGACTTTTACTTATACTTCTGTCTTTTGCGCCTAACTTAATCTTATCCTGACAAGCACGTGGTTTCGAAGGGCCATTTGAGTGTACCAACCGTAGTGCATCAAAGTCCAAAAGCTTGGCTTGCACGTCCTTCCCTTGTGGTGTTAGCTGCTGCAATGAGGACATCAGCATCATTAGAGCATCAGTTGAGCAGTCGATGCCCGCTTCCAAGTTTAGCTTCAGGTTCAATGAACTCACATAGTTCCTGTATTTAAGCCAGTTAGTTCTGTGCGACGTCAGCCAGTAAGGATAATGGGTAACTTATGGGTCTGATGAAAGATCCGAAAGCGCTTTGGCTTTTATTGATTTTTGTCACCGTATCTTTCTGGGCTCTGCTGCGTATGCAACGTATACAATGCAACTTCCTGCAGCTATGAAACGATCATTAAGTGAGTTGATAAAATCCATGATTTTTATACCCGGTACCCATAGGGTACAAGGGTATTATAAGTTAGTGCCAATCGAGAATGTATGTAACAGGCAGATGGAGGCATCTCAAGTTTGTTTTAAAATTTGGCCACGCCCACTTCCGCCCCCGAAAAAAATAAAAAACGGTATATAAGCTATAGGCGTGATTTTCGACTTAAAGTAAATAGATATACTTAATAATCGCCTGATTGCGGACGAGCTGTGCAAATTTGAGTAAAATCGGATGATAAACATGAAAGTTATTAAACAATTAATGCTTTCATGCTCTCTCGCTCTATCGCACTGCTTAGGAATAATTTCGCGTGTCTGAGCACTTAGCTTTTGGGTGGCAGTAGCGAAAAAAGTGTTGCGTGCTTTCGAGCGCAGTATTAATTCGTAATGCAGCTGCGTACAGATGCAGAATAAGTCTTTTTTGAACGTTGCTCAATATGTTTTTAGTAAAATTTGACTTTATTTGTCAACTTTTTGTTTTTTCCATGTCCGTGTGCTATTTAATTTCACGGGCAATACTTTGGGTACCGGGTATCTCACAGTCGGTCACTCGACAGTAGCTTTCTCACTTGTTCCTTTAAAGATTGTAAAGCGAGACGGGCAGTAGACAGGGGCTATGAAAAGGTTGCCGTTCCTTGACTGCACTTTAATAGACGTTGGTTGCAAGTAATTAGTTGCAAACTTTTAGTGAAAGTGGTGTTTTATGCGATCTCTGATTAGGATGCCGATTCCGCCATGGGCTTTACCATCTGGATGATCAAGGCTCCGCTGTCTGGCTTCAGCTCAACTTTGAAAAGTGGTTGTTTTATTATTATTATGTTGTTAAAGTTCTTGGCAGAAAAACCCTTTTCTTTAAGGCATTTAAATATTCGTTGGGGGTCACGTCGGGCTTGATTCGCTTTAGTACCAATTGCAAACCCTTGCTGCTGTATAGTGAACAATTATTTCTCAACTTCTTCCAAGTATTTGGAAACAGGTCGGAAATGTTCTTCAGATTTGGTCTGAAGTTTGGTTTCGTGTACATTTTTTCTATAGTAAGTGAAACAACATGAAAATTTCCATCAACGTTGTTGTCCATAGCGTTCGAGCTTGACTTCTTAATTATTAATTATAATTATTCTTAATTAGTTGGTGGGGACTTTGGTTTCTTTTGAGTCTCTTGACCCAGTTGATCATCCGCTAAGAGGGCAAGTCTGTTGTTGTTAGATCTCCCGGGCTGTTCATTGTTTCTTTGGACGCAATTTTTCTTTGGCTTGTTACCGCTTTGTTCTGCAGGCTAGGCTTACGCTTAATTTGGATGTAGCGATCCTTGCCGGTCTGTATGGCCGGGCCGCTTGTTCAATATTGCCGGTATTGTATTTTAGCTTTTGCTGCGGTTGCAGAAATCTCAGTAGCGCTTGTTGTTGATAATCCATTCGTCAATGGTGGGGAGGTTTCACACTGAATTCCATGACGTAGGAGTTCGAGTGAGTAGAGCGGGTGAGCAAGATCATGCTCTCCGGCTATCGACTTTTAGTAGAGCCGGATTGCTTTTTGTTCCATTTTTGCATTGCGCTATCGCGTGTTATGAAATATGAGAAGTAATCGGAGCTTGGGTTCACGTAGCTTCTACGCTCATTCTTTGGTTCGTCGCTCATTAAGCTATTATTATTTTATTTTTCTGTTTTGAAATCTTTTCGCTTATCTTGAAATACTCCAGTATTGTAAACTTTAATTTGTTGTCTTTAATTTTTATTTTCCTTTTCCCGAAGCTCACGCGAATTATCCACAAACAAACTTTAACAAACTCTGCAGCGAGATTTGGATGGACAATCTAGAAGGCTATATGTTTTGTGTAAGCAATTATCGCAGAGAATCACCTTTTTGATGAAGTCTTTCCACTGCATCAGTTGGAGTGTAGCGGTGGACTTATATTGTGAGATGCAATGGCTGATAGAGTCATAATAAGTGCAACAAGAGTGTGTTGCAATAACCTATTTTGCAGAATGTATTTGAATGTATTTCGATGGCTTGATTTTGGGGAAGGCGCGTGATCGACCTTCTAGGAATTTAAAGTTAATAAAAAAGGCACTAAGCTAAGATTTTATTAAACAAGCTAAAATGGTATCGAAAGAGAATGGCATGTTATATGTCTTCATGATTTTAAACTGTTTGATTGGTTTTTATTATACCTGTAATTGAGTGTTTTTAACAGCCCTTTTTGGTGTATTAATTAAAACCAAAAACTCATGTTTAATTAGAGATATAAAAAGAGTTTCACCTAGATTCACCATAATATTTTTACTGTGTTGTAAATAATTGAATTCTTGTTCATATGAATGTAATCTTAAAGAGCACTTTTGCGCACTTTCTCTGAAATTAAAATTTTTAGATGCATCCTAATATTAGCAAAAAACTATTTATTTTACTTATAAAACACAGAGACGACAAAAATTTTAAGAAAATTGAAATTTTTTACTAAATCCTTGAATAGTAAATTCATATTATAGGAAGCACGGATCATCTAGATAATTACATTGGAGAAAAGGGGTCGGAAACACGAAATAAACTGTGTAAATCCTATAGCTCGCATAATGCAAAAAATCCAAACTTTTATTTGATATGAAAAAAAATTTAGGACAATGTCTTTTTTTATACCCTTGCAGAGGGTATTATAATTTTGCCATGATATTTGCAACGCAGTGAAGGAGGCATCTCAGACCCCATAAAGTATATATATTCTTGATCAGCATCACCAGCCGAGTCGATCTAGCCATGTCCGTCAGTCTGTCTGTCCGTCTGTCTGTCTGTCGGTTTCTACGCGAACTAGTCTCTCAGTTTTTGAGCTATCGGGCTGAAATTTTCAGCATAGTCTTATTTCTTTAGCACGCATTATATATGTCGGAACGGCCGAAATCGGACCACTATATCCTATAGCTGCCATAGGAATGATGGCGAAATTAATGTACAAACATTTTTAATTTCTCTGTTTTTCAACGAATTTCTATAAATTTCGAGACATAGTCGTTTTTTATAGTTCTAGAATTACGGATTTAATTTCATTAAGATCGGACAACTATATCATATAGCTGCCATAGAAGGGATCGGTCGATTTATATGAAAATGTAAAATTCTACATGTAAAATGTAAAATTTACAAAATTTACATAATTTGACATTTTTTTTTACATTACCAAATTGGATCGGTTTTCAATGATCCAATTGCTGACTGCAAGGGTATATAAACTTCGGTTTACCGAAGTTAGCTTTCTTTCTCGTTACGTATTGCATTACTTGAAAGTATTACCTAAAATTAAAAAAAATTATAATAATAAAAAAATATACTTACACTGAACAATAAATAATTAAATAAAAAAAAGGCAACGCCACGCTTTTTTTTCTCAAAATATGTTAAATATCTTATTAAATACTCAAATCAATAAACCGAATCGAAATTTTTCGTTTTGTTTTGAAGTTATTGATTTTGGCCACAAAAAGTAGTCATCCAGCCTATAGTACGATGTGTCAGGTATTTGCAGTAGTCGGTAACTTGTCGAATGACTGTTTTTCGTCGTAGCTCAATCTAGTTTTGGCGTCCCCCTTAGATAAAAGCAAATTTATCATGATGTTATTGGCTGATCGCAGGGATAGCAAAAATCCTTCATTCGCTTGTAATCCTATCACATTTGAAGTGGATAGTTAGATAGAATCGAGAAAGATAAGAACATCGTTGTCGTATCGATTCTTTAGCAGTTTGAATGCCTTTGAGTGATTGCCTTTAGTAACCTGGTATCCCTGAACCACTTTCAACGCTGGTCCTGACAAATAATTTATAAAATAAATAAATTAAATTTGTCAATAGAAGTCAAATTGCCTAAAAGTGCACAATGAATAAAGAATAAGAGCTTGGTATTGCATTTAAAATACTCATGTCTAGTGAATGGCTTATTTTTCGTCAATTTTTTTGCTTATATTGAAGCCTTTGTTGCTTTGTGATCAGAAAATAAGAATGTGGAAATTTTTATTAGCGAACAGCAGACAAACTTAGCAATCAGCAGTGAGTGTAAGTATGCAATTTACGGTACCTTCTTATTTAAATTTAAATATAAATTCCTATACACTAAATTTAGTAGTTCAATAGTTAGGTGGTGCTCAGATGCTTTTCCAATGCGGTTTTAAATTGATATCGTTACTGATTGCCTTGATAGTGTGGGGAAATTCGTTCCAAAAGCGAACAACAACAATTAACAACAATTAAGGTTATGTTTAAATTATATTTAAGTTTGTATACCCGGTACCCATAGGGTACAAGCGTATTACAAGTTAGTGCATACCAAGAATGTATGTAACAGGCAGAACAAGAACTAAAATCTAAAAAATCTAACTCTCTCGGCAACGAATAGCTTTCATGAGAGCTTGGGGTCCAGTATCACTCCTAGATACTTCTCCGGCTCCGATAGTTGTAACTCGATGCCTTCTATTTAGGGCATATTGTATGGTGGTATCATTGTTCTTCTTGTTAATAGCATTAGTTCTGTTTTGCTGGGGTTGATGCCTTGTCCAGAGCACCCGATAATAGAACAACTACGTTGTCTGCTACATAAGCTACTACTTTGACTCCTCTCATATGGAGTTCTTTCAATATGTTGTTGATATTTATCAACCAATGCAATATTTCCAATTCGTCCCTTGTGCAAATCGAAAGTCATATGTAAAAGCTGTGCATATCATAGATATATCCGCATAGATATGCTCATCTGGCTCCTCTATTTTAGTTCGGCAGCTGGCCGTAATTTCGGCACACGCAGCAACAGTTACCTTTGTTACATATAGTAACGTTGCGACAAATAATGTCATCAAAAAGAAACAAACCTGTATCATTCGTATCTGTACTTCCCCAGAGTGTGTGTCTCGCGTTCGCGTCGCACCCGAGCACCTGGGTCGTCTTGTTGTCTTTCGCCCACTGCATTAGCTTGATGACCGGCTCAGACGGAGCCGGCTCGTTGTGGGCCATATAGGCCGAGGCAATAACGATCCCGATCCCATCTGCTGTCACGAATCTAGCGAATGCCAGATCCGATGTGATGAAATTGGATCAGAGAAAAGCATTAAAATGATTCTTAATTACTATACCTGATCTCGTCCCACCCGTTGAGTTCGTGTATAGTAGTGTATATCCAGGGAGCTTCTGACCAGAGACTTGCTTGTCTCAATGTCGATATCCTTCTCCCTGAGAAAGATCGTGTGATTGGATGAAGCCGTGAGCTGCACTTCAAAATATTCTGCACGATTCTCGACATCGATGTTCACGGGGGTTGCTTCGGGGCTTATCGTCGATGACCATATCGTCTAACAGCTTGTTGGTGTCATCGACCTCTTCTAAGATATCGTCCAATTCGGCAAGGAAGACCCTGAACTTCGATTTTCTAATGCCGTACCGAACTTTGTATTACAATGCTTCCAGCAGCGGCAGGCAGCGCTGATTTATGAGAAGAAGGAACGGCTGGCTCGACTTCATCTCCTTTTCCCTTATGGGCCGTACCCAGACCTCCGTATCGACATCCGGGTTCTGTGCTAGCCTTAGGCCAGCCCATGCGTTGCTTAACTTTGCAACACATTTCGCCAGGAAGCTCCTTGAGAACCCATCGTCGCACCTGATTACGTGGTGCCATCTGAAGAGTCGAAGGAGGGTATAGGGCCGCCCGGCATGGCAACCAATCTGTCGGTTACCATGTCGGCCATCTTGGCCTCTATTTCCTCCCACTTCTCTGCAAGCAGGCGTCCATCGTCATAGATTTCATTCACCAGAGCCATAGCCAGACTGCCTCTGGCCACCTCACTAAAAGACTTCGCCTTCTTCACAAAGGATGTTGCCCTGGTCTTTCCCTGAGCGTGCCTGGCCCTTTTAGGCGATCGCGCTTCGCCTGTAAGGTCCTACTGAACGCTTTGTGACCTCTCGTACTCCTCGAATTCGGCGATCAATGCCAAGATTCAAGCCTTATCGGTCGCGTCTTGAGGGTGTGCCTTGCCCTCAGCCTCATTCTTGGTGATCTTGCTGAGAATGAAGCGTGCTCTTTTTGTCCTCGCACGTCTCCTCCTTTTGGGGTTTTACCTCTTCCAAGAGGTTTGAAGCACGGCGTTGGGGGTTCATTTTTTCATTATTAACGCACACATTGCTCGACCAGGCAAGCGCGGTGGGCCAGAGGGGGGCTTGGGACTTGGGGAGGTCGACCGTGGCTTCGCGTCAAAGCCACGGCAAGACCACTTACGTCCTGGAAAGGCTCCGTTTGAACACAGCTGACAAACACGCCTGACTTGAGGCACTAAGCAAGAAATATATAGAGGCGTCAAACAGCAGAAAAAGTGCTATCAACCAAACGGCTGAGCCTGGAACCCGAGAGCAGCCGAACGAAATGTCTAGCACCCCGAGAGAGCCGCGAGAGCGCTCAGCTGTTTCGAGTTCGAAGCATTCGTTCGAAAGCCAGCAACAAGAAACCGATTTTTAGTCGCAGATCAAATGCGGAACGATGAGGCACGGCCGCGCATCTGCGCGCTGTGCTCTCGTTTCTCTGTATGTGTGTATATGTGTACAAGCGCTCGCACGTTTGTATGCGAGTGCAAAAGACACGGTTGCCGCTCTTCTTTGTTATGTTTTTGATCCTGGGTTGTCTGCGGCCACAGCAAGTGGCGCCGCGACGGCTCATTTGCTTATGATGTCACGACAATGTGAAAATTAGTTTTATTATCGACCATCACTTTTAAATGCCCTATGACCCAAACAAAAATCAATTACATTAATAGACTTAATATACATATATCATTGTCGTGACTTCATAAGCAAATCGTCGCGGCGCCACTTGCTGTGGCCGCAGACAACCCAGGATCAAAAACATAACAAAGAAGAGCGGCAACCGTGTCTTTTGCACACGCATACAAACGTGCGAGCGCTTGTACACATATACACACATACAGAGAAACGAGAGCACAGCGCGCAGATGCGCGGCCGTGCCTCATCGTTCCGAATTTGATTTGCGACTGAAAATCGGTTTCTTGTTTCTGGCTTTCGAACGAATGCTTCGAACTCGAAACAGCTGAGCGCTCTCGCGGCTCTCTCGGGGTGCTAGACATTTCGTTCGGCTGCTCTGGGGTTCCAGGCTCAGCCGTTTGGTTGATAGCACTTATTCTGCTGTTTGACGCCTCTATATATTTCTTGCTTAGTGCTTGAGGGAAGGTGTTTTTAAGACTTGCCCAGGTCCGCCCGACTACAATTCGTCAGCATCCTCGGTCGACTTAACCAAGGACCTGCTTCAAGCCGTCCTCACTAGAGAGTAGTATACAGTATAGTCGCACTACCAATGGTGAACACAGTTACGGTAGGTGACTCGGTCCCCTTGTGTGCCCGATTGGCTGACGGCAGCAAATAAATGTGTCCGGAAAGGAGAGCCAATCGCTCTGTTTTCAGAACTCGCCAAAAATATTCATTCGTTGGCCGCGATCGAGCGAGTGTTGCACAGTGGTTGCGCCTATAGGCCAAAAATAAAAAATAAAAACAACACAAATTTACGAAAAATAAACAAATCGCCTCTAAAATGTCCAAGCTTTTTCATCGCAAACCAGATTCTTCTGCAAATCTAACCGTACTTTCTAAAAATATAATTGAGGTTGAGTGCAGGTGTTCATTTGCAAAGCGCAGGTGCGCGCATCGCGAATATTTCACAACAAATCTGACCTTTGAAGTGGTCAGTTCATTTATTACGTCTCCCAATTACAAATTTGTATTATATTCATTTAAGTTTTAGCCCAAAATATTTGTAATGGATTTTGAAGCTAAGGGAATTTTCTATTATTCGAGATATATGGATTCTTATAAGTGTTCTTTTTTTTCACGTTTATATTTTTTTAATTTATGGTGAAGCGAAGAGAGAAGCGCCATACAAAGGCAAAAAAAATGATTGGAGGCATAGAAGCGAACATAATTATAAACGGCTATATTGTTGACATGAGTGAAGTTTCAACGCGAATTAACTATATTTGTAAAAGAATTGTAGCGTTTTGGGTAAATTACAAACGCATGATTTGTCAATTCTCCAATATCAGTCAGATTGGTTAAATGAAAAGGAAACCATTATGTTAAGCTGTGCCCAATCAACATCCAAAAATTCTGACCGTGGATGACCGAAAACAGATTTTATGGAAGCTTCTGACCGGACAAAACGACGTAGAATTGCTGAGCTGTATTCGTAGTTTTGTTAATAGCAAGACTTCCTTTAACTTACTACCAAGCTACAAAAAACTTCTGGCGGCCAAAGGATCATCTTATCATGAAAATTGCAGTGTCAGCGAATCTCTAGCATAAGTTGAGCTGCAAAGCTTAGCATGGCTATGCGAATGAATTGTAGGACTTCAAGCTGATGTTCTTGAGTCCATTAGTGATGATAGCTTGGCCGACTTGATTTTAATTGGCAAGTGGGGATTTGAAAAGAGTTCTGGTCATTCCGAATATAAACAGAAACCATTAAACAATAACATTGATAATTCGAGTTTGTTTGTGACTTCATATGTACCACTGCAATTAATTACGCAAGAAAATTATCCAAAGAAACACAAAGTAATTTGGGAAAATGCTCGACCGTCATCACAATGTTACTGCACACCAATTACGTTCCAATTCCAAAATGAAAAAAACCAAATGGATTTTAGATGAAGCAAAATACTTTAGAGACAAAATTTCTGCGCTGAAGCCAAATACATTAAAAGTACCTAACAAAAATATTACAATTTCACATCGTTTGCAGTTAACAATGGTTGACGGAAAAGTGTGTAGTGCTTTAAAAGAAACATCTGCTTGTAGCTGCCACATATGTGATGCAAAGCCGAGCGAAATGAATAATTTAGAAAAATGCTTGAACAAAAAAGTTCACACAGAACATTTTTAGTTTGTGTTCTCTACATTGCACTCGTATATTCGGTTTTTTGAATATTTCTTGCCTTTGGCATATAGATGGCATTTGAAAACTTGGCGAATTTCTACCCCAGAAGATAAAAACTATTTAAGGATAGAAAAACACAAATTCAAGCAGACTTCCGTGGCCTGGGATAACATGTCGACCAACCAAGGAGTGGAGGTAGTGGAACTTTAAAACGGTAATACGGTAATACATCTGCCTATAAAGTAAATTCTGAAAAATTTGGAGGCTTTGCACTTGACACCGCAAAAACTACCTATTAAATTGTACTCATGGTATTACCTTCCACCATCAGTTCACAAAGTTTTAGTCCACGGTTCTGAAATTATAAGTTTTGCGCTTGTTTCGATAGGAGAATTGTCTGGAAAAGCTGCCGAATCTAAAAAAAAGGGCATTCAAAAATTTAGGGAGTTTCACACTAGGAAATTGTCTCAAATTAACACAAAAAGGGATTTATTAAATATAAAAATATTTTTATAGATTTTTTGACAAAATTTCATTGCGATATAACCCCTAAAAGCATTTATGACCGCGGCTCCATACAGTTTTCGCATATTAAGCTTAGAGTTTAAAAAGCGTAATTTTCACTGCGATTAGTTTTAATTGACGATTGTTCTAACTCGACAGAGTGTTTGTTCGGAAAATAAAAGTTTGGGTACCGGATATCTCACAATGGAGCACACTCGACTGTAGCTTTCTTACTTGTTAAATCTATTAGAAATAATTTCCTGAAAGCTAAGTTTGAAACCTCTGACGGACTAGTTGATTTTGATGTCATACGAGAGGTTTAAGATTTAGAACAGGGATCAGTAACGATAATGACTAAACTAACAAGAAGTCACGTTAACCCAACTAGATTGGAGCTAATGCGGGTATTTTGGCAGCACAGACTTTTAGTCACACTGTTGCAGCTGCAATTAAAACTTGTAACCAAAACAAGCAATTCCATCGAATTAGTACCGAAGTGGCAGCCGCTACTGTTGCATTTGTCTAAAAAGTTAATGATTACTTTTATTGCCTGAATAGCAGAGCATTAACTGACAAAAACCCCATGAAATGTGCATTTAATTAACAATATTGTTTGGAATAAGCTGAAGGATACCTAAGGGTATCCTACCTAAGGGATACCTAAGAAACGTTAAATATCAAGGAAATAATATTTTTTGTCTTGATGGCTTGCTCTAAACTATGTTTGGCTATGTTTGGACTCGTCAATGATCTATTTAGAGACCACACGGACCACTTTTTCTTTTTAACTAGTCGAGTTAATCAGGATCCGTTCGAAAAAATATTTGTGTGCGTTTGTTTAAAAGGTGGTAACTGTAGAAATCCTTTAGTTAATTAATTTAATATAAAACTTATAACTTTGCACAATTTTAAACTTTTTCAAAAGTCTAATTGCGAATCAGATGATGATGTTATGTTGCCAGTAGAGTTCGATTCCATAATATATCAGCATCGCATAAAAAAAAATAAATACAGCAGCAAGAATATTCCGTATCGTTTTTAGAAATTGTAAAAGGCAATGAGAAGTACTTTGTTCAAAATATGGATGTTTTCTGTGCGATGATGTACCCATTGAATTAACCTCGAGTCGATATTTTGTTGGTTATATTGCAAAAGGATCCAGCTGGGATAAATGCTGATTGTTTCTTATAAAGGAAAACGAGCATTTGACAGCTCCACCAGAGCTTTTTATTCAAGAAAAAACTTCTCGAACGACTCGGACTTCGGAAAATTAAAAGCACCATCTGAATTTTTTTTTAATGTCTGTAAAATACACATTAAGGTTTTTGAAAATATTTTTATTTTTTAATCAAAAATACTTATGAAGTAAGCATTGTTTTCTCATTTTTATTTTAAAACTCATAATGATTACATTCCCTTGTTTTTTATGATCTTCGAAGGCGCAAGTGGGCGTGGCCAAATTTTAAAACAAACTTGATATGCGTCCGACAGATAAAAATGTTGTCACCAAATGTGGAGGCTCTAGCTCTTATAGTCTCTGAGATCTGTTGTTTCACACGGACGGACGGACGGACAGACGGACAGACGAACATATGACTAAATCGACTCGGCTGGTGACGCTAATCAAGAATATATACATATGTAGGGTATATCTCAACCCCAAACACTCATAATAAAGAGTAGATCTAAAGGGACGAGAGAAAAAAAACAGTCGAGAGTGAAGCATTCGGTACTAACAGACAGTCGCAGGAGTTGTGGCGAGAGCGGCAAACGAAAGTGGTGTTTTTATAAAATGATTAATACTTAACTATAAATATAAAATTAAAGTCGCTGATATGACTATATTTCAGTTCGAAAATACCTGTATAATTAAACTCAAAATCCATATTCGTGTTCAGTGTAAAAAATCCCTTTGGAAACGCTATGTCGCATTCTCTTCGCAGAACCCTTGTAGGGCAGTGCTATAGAACCAGATTTTCAAGCAGACCAGTTCCAGATTTAAAAGTCGAAATAGATTAAGGAAATGCAATCGTAACAGAGCATAGGAGAGCACATCGAAATAGCAAGGAAAACAAACAACAGCTATTAAACAAAGTTTACTTTCCACAGATAAGGGGTAAAATAATAACATGAGTAAAAGAATACCAAATTTGTAAGGAGTTACAAAGCACACCAATACCACAATACCCATCATTCACGTCGACTTTTACCTAACATGCAAACAAGTTGTTCTGACTGCTAAAGATAAATTCTCAGAATTTGCACAAGCTAGGATAGTCAAATCTTGAGACACTCAAGGCTAAAACAACCCTTAAAAGAAATATAAATTTTGGTATCCCAGAAATGGTGATAATAATTAACGAGGCTCACTCGGTTCAGGTCCCATAATGCGTATGTTGCAAGACCAAATGAATCTCGAAGTTTACAAAGCACCTCCATACAACAGTTAAAAAAACGCCCAAATCAAGCGGTTTCATTTAACATTATTAAAAATTATTGGGTGCCAAAGGCCGACAATTTATACACATCATTTAATGTTCTTATTGACAGATCAGTTGACAAGTATAATTATTCAATATATGTACACCATGATATAATTATAGAAGGTAGTCTCGTCGTGTGTTTAGCGTTCGGGTGCATGATACAATTATATAATGTCTGGTGTAGGGTCTTATTGAACACTTCGTGTTTGCTCGTTGACGTGAAAGGCTGTGTGTGTACAAATTATCTTATCTGTCATTAACCCTCATATGAAACAAAAAAATGTTTTTTGTTTGCAATTTTTGTGGAAAACACGTCCAAGGTGCAAATTTTATTAATGCACCGAAATGTTTGGTAAGGAGAACGTTGTGGAAGCAAATTTTGGAGTGCAGCCTTAGTGAGAAATCGAGAATTTGCGACACGCATTTTAGTGCTTCACAGTGGCAGTCGAGAACCAATAAGGGAACGACTTTCAAGAGAAAGCAACTAAACAATGATGCTGTTCCGGAAAGAAAAGCAAAGCCGGAACCAGCAATTCCAAAATTAAGCTACTCCGAATCGAGCTCGCAAAAAAATAAATTAAATTATAAAGAAAAAGCTCCAACTTATTATTACAATAGGCCAGTTTTAACCCCAAACACCGTATAAGTCGAGAGACTATTGTCGTATACATTCGTTTCTCTCACACGAACTTTGACAGCAGAACTAGGGCCTTATTTTTCCGAACGAGGGCCTTATTTTTCCGACGAGACTACTGTTGGCGAGAAAAGAGTAGGTTTTACAGCAGCACACCACAAAAAACAGCCACAGACGGATAGCGATAGTTTTTAAATAAGTATTTTATTTTCAGCTTCCGAATCGATGTGTACATAGAGTTTTATTAAGGCGAGGTGCGCGAACGCGCTTAAAAACTTTTGTCTTCTTTCTTTCTCTTTTGCCAATTGAGTTTGTCGTCCCTTTTATAGAAATCACAGTTAATGAGTAATGACATTTAAACCGTATCGATACTTCCTATATCGATACATCAATATCAACAGATAAAGTTTTAAATAAAACAAAAAATTAAATAAAATTTAGATTATGGCGGCAACATTCCCCCCTCCGTAATTGATCCTAGGGTGGTCAGTTGCCGTCTCCTTCGCCGACATTTAGAACCGCAATCTTGGTAGCTGGTCGATCGAGAATTCCATGCTGTGTTCTAATAGTGGCTCGACGAACCTGGCCATCCTTGGCCGGAATAGTGTTGGTTACGCGTCCTTTAAGCCATAGATTTCTGGGCAAGTTCTCGTCGACGATGATGACTATGCTTCCGACCGTTATCGGTGGGCACGTCTCAAACCATTTTGTTCTTCTAGTGAGCATCGGTGTAAACTCTCTCACCCAACGTGGCCAGAAACAATCTCCAAATCGTTTTACCTCGTTCCAGTGACGTCTCAAATTCAAATGCTCCGGGTTGATCGGTTTGTATCCATTTGATGATCCCATTAACAGGTGGTTCGGAGTGAGCGCGGAATCGTCCTCAGGGTCCAGGCTGACATAGGTTAACGGACGTGAGTTCATGATGAATTGTGCCTCCATAAGAGCACTTCTCAGGCTTTCGTCGTTGAATGAATAGTTCGGGCAGATGTGTTTTAAGACTGTCTTGGTAGTGCGGACCAATCTTTGCCACGCTCCGCCCACGTGGGGGGCGCCTGGAGGGTTAAATCGCCATCGATTTAGTGGCTATTTTGTCGAAATCAATCTGGATTAACTTCTCTCGCACGGCCTTTTCAGTAGCCTTGAAATTTCTCTTGGTGTACCGCGAAGTGCCATGAAATTCGTCAGACACATCACACAGGAGCTTGTATCGAGACTGTGGGCGATCTCGAAGTGAACTGCACGCAAGGTCAAGCAGGTAAACAGCGCAACCCGTCTCTTCTCTTTGCGCCTCCCGACGTTAACAAGAATTGGACCGAAATAATCAACACCAGTGAAGGTGAACGGTTTTTCAAAACATCCCAACCTGGCTTTTAGGACTGCAGCCATTTGTGGAGGCTGTGGCGTAGCGCTACGATTTTTGCATATTTGGCAAGCCTTTCTAACGGATTTATGGAGTACTCTTAGACGCAAAATATAAAATTTCGATTTTATTTCGTTTATGACGGTTTCGTGGGCGAGGTGATGATATTTCTCGTGATAAAATCGAACTAGCAGAAATGTTAATCGTTAATTAGTACGAAGGATTTCTTTGTCGTCTAGATATGCGGTTAATCCGCATGACTCTTCAGTGAATTGAGTTCATCTGCAAACTCGAGTCCCTGTGCTTCCTTGTATAGCAGTGTCTGAGCTTCTTCGACGTGAACTTTCTTACTGCACTGGGCATGTCGGTCCTGTTGCATTTATCTCGCAGTCGCTGGATATACAGAAACATGACTGCAACGGCTCTGTAAAGGCGGCGCCAATCAGAAAAATATTCGACATCGAGTTGAACTTTGGCCGCTTTACGAGTTGTGAAGATGTGTTTACGTTATTCAGTTGTATTGACCTCCGTTGACTTGGAGGGAATTGATGGCCACGTAGTGGGTTCGTCTTTCAAAAACTCGGGCCCGTAAATCCAAGTGTCCATCCAAGCGTTGTTGATAACTTTTGTAGCCCCGTCCGCAACGTTGAGTTTCGACGGTATCCATCGCCATTGATCCGCTCGAGTGGTTTCCAGGATTTCACCGGTTCTGTGCATCACAAACTGTTGAAAGTGGCGGGGATCCATAACCAGCCATTGTAGGACGGTTCGTGAGTCCGACCAGAAAGTAGTACTGTCGACTCGAAGGTTACGGACTTTGACGATCTTTTTAGCCAAGAGTGAGCCCATCAATGCCGATTGGAGCTCCATGCGTGGAATGAACAGTGGTTTTAGGAGCGCCACTTTGCTTTTAGCGACCACGAGCATTACGTCCACCTTGTCCTTTTGTGATAGCAGGCAGCGACATAAGCATGCTCGCTAGCGTCCACAAACGTATGGAGGCCGATGCGGCTTGCTTCAGGTATTCCCATGGAGTAGCATCTCGGAATACTGACTGTTGCAACTTGAGACAGTAACAGCTTCCACTGCACTGTGGTCCAGAATCCCAAATAAGTGGCAGAAATTCTAATTTGTAAGCTAGCGAGCTAAAATTTTGCACATTGGTTTCTTTTCCACACACAAAGCACATATGTCAGAATCAGCCAAATCGGACCGCTAGGAGTGGTAGCCCCCATACAAGCCCCATATTAAAATTAATGTTTTTGTTAGAAAAACTTTTTTTTTTTGTGTGTTATCAAGTTGAAATGTGGACACTATAAGTTTTTGACCAGTATGCACATACCATGTGAATTTCAACAACCTAGGATTACTGGATGGTATAGCCCCCATACAAACCTGTACTAAAATTCATAACTTTTTTGTTTTTTCTGCTATTTGAATTAAACTTTAATACATTTAATGAACTAATTAATCATTTTCCACATCTAAATCATGGGAATAGTCATCGAAACATTCATAGGTGCTCAAATCATCTTCATTACCGTTTTCCGTTTCGAGCCAAAACTCAAGTAATTCAGCGGAAATGAAATTAATGTTGCATACAAAAATTCAATTTTAAGGAAAAGGGGCAAAAAAGATTAGTACCGTCGCATTGTTCACACATTAAGCAACAACATTACGTTGTTAGTTCAACTAATACGCACAAATACAACATACTTTTATTCCATGAAACACAACGAGTTTGAGGTTAGAATTGCTGAAAATATCACATTACAAAAGCACACATAAACAAAGACGAAACACATTAAATAATAATTGTGTGAATACACCCTTATTATAAATACCTTTATCTATGTTTTCCATGTTTTTTTATATTTATAGTCATAGAAATAACTGAATTATAGCACTTTGAAATTAGTAAAAACTTTCAACGCTAGCAAAGGCAAAGTTTAATGCAAATGAACAGCCGACTTCCAGGGCTGGCTAAATCGCGAGGGCTTCAATTTCAATTGTAAAATTATGCTTTTAGACTGCCCTTGGGAATACTCTACTCGAATCTAATATGGTTTTTGCTGAAATCTTGAAAAAAAAAATTGAATTTCTGCCACCAATTTGGGATTCTGGACCACAGTGCACTGGTTCTAGTCCTCCAACAATGACTCTGGCAGCTCTTCGTCTCAGTTAATATTTGCGCGCCAGATTTTCTGCAGAAGGATTTTTAGCCCAATGGTGTGATCGAAGATAGACATTAAAACCTGGAGGACTTCTCTCTTAGTTGGGACCGCAGAATAAATAAAGACGTCTCGCTTAAGTCTTGAGAATCTGCAAACAAACTTAAAAATGTCGTTACGTGGGTCCCAGTACATACCCAAAACCTTTTCTGTAGCGCTAAACTGCACTGGATTTTGATTTTCGGTGTCTTCGTCGTTCTTTAGATGAAAGAGAACTGCTCAGGAATTTTACGCCCAGTTGCGAATTTTGAATCCACCTCTGGCGTGAACCTCTTTGACTTGGTTAGATATTTCGATGGCTTTCTGCTCGTCGCTCATGCTGTCGTTAAGTCGTCGACATAGTGCGCACGCTGAATCGCGTCCACGGCTAATGGGAATTGATGTTGGTGGATCTCGGCGTAGCTAATTCCGGACCTCGGCGCAGCTAATTCCGAAGATCATTGCTCGCATAACGTAAGTGTTTATCCTATTCTGGCTAGCATCATACCAAAGAAAGCGCTGAGCATGCATGTCCTCATGGCGTATGTTGATCCTGTGGAACGTTTCGGCGATATCGCCGCTTACAGCGACTCTTTCGACTCTAAAGTCTAGTAGCACGTCGATAAGAGGGTTTAAGCAGTCCGGTCCGCTCAGCAGAAGGTCGTTGAAGCATATTCCATTCGTCTTTGCTGCCGCGTCCCAAACCAGCCTAATTTTACCTGGCTTATTCGGGTTCAAGGCTATAAATATGGGTAAGTACCAAGAGCGATCTTCCTCTTTCTCAGCCTCCTCGTCGGATAGTTGCCTGGCGTATCCTTTAAAAGAAAATTTTTGATTTGGTCGTCGATTTTGGTGTACAGATCTGGTTCGCCCAGAATTATTTTTCTCATGCATTGCAGACGCTTTAGAGCGGTAACTCGACTCTCGGGAAGCCTGTCAAGATCGTTTCGCCATATGAGCCCAACTTCATATTTGCCAGATTTGTTTTGGCACGTCTGTCCCAGGATTTCGACTGCTCGTTAATCCTCGCTCGACAGAAGTTTTTTAGGCGAAATTATGTCAAGGTCGAATTGCTCCTTGACTTGGTCGTGAAGCTCTTGCCAATCACAGTCGCAGTGGTGCATGGAAACGTGGCATTTGGAGTTCGATGATCCCTGGATGGTCCAGCCTAACATGCACTTTGACGCTATTGGATCGTTCCACTTGCCTTCGCAGATCCTGCGAGAAACGGCAATTTTCCAATTGTATGTTCCGATTAACAACGTTGGCTGCGCAGAATAAGACTTTAGTGGCAGGTTCTTCAGGTAGCTATACTTACTGCGCAATTCGTCTATATCCACGGTTTGCTTTGGCAGCGCAATGTTTTTTACGGTCTGAACGTTGTTGAGCCAGAACCGTTTTTCTGAATTTTCCGCGGAAATCTGAATTGATGCGCGCACGGAAGTATCTTCAAATCGAGTGGTTTCTCCAGTCCATTGTAAGCATATCGGTGTCGAAAATTATTGCGTCTATTAAGGTAACAGAGGATCCTTCGTTCAAAAAGGCGAAGGTGTCGATCTTTTTGTCGGCGGAATGCAGAGTTAAGGGCACTGGTTACCTTCTACTTCGCTTTGGTGCGTGCTTACGTGTTGTTGATTCATCGTGTTGTTGGATTTGTTGGGAACGTTTTCCGAGTGGAGTAGTGGATGATGCTTCCTAGTACAGCCGTTCACTCCGCAGTCCCTCGGACGACAATTGTTTCGATGAACCTTCAAGCAGCGGAAGCAAGCCTTTCCAGCTTTTGCAACTTGCCACCTTTGCTCCACGGTGCTGGAGATTTGTGTTACCCAATGATTTGTAGATTCGCATGCTATGCACTTTGGATTAGGCTGCTGCTGAACTGCAGCTGCCTGGCTAGGACTTCTGGCATTATAATTTCTCTCGGCTGCGCTGCTGTTTTGAGTGTTTACAGAATTTGCCCTATAAAAAAACGGTGTAACAACTGTCGACGCAGCCTGTGTTATTTTATAGAGCCAGTCACTAAAGGCCTTAATGCAGGAAACTGTTTCTTTTACGAGCATCGGGTTGTTTAGGTGCGCTTCCAGTTTGCACGCTTCTATTGTGGCGCAAATATTGCGTACTGCGAGCGCGTACTCTATTATGGCTTCCAATTTTTCCTTGGGTGGCGGAAGCCTTCTTACTCGATCTCTCTCCAGAATGTGCTCGGGTCTGCCGAAGAACATTTTCAGCGTGTCCATTACTTCCGGTACTAGACCAGGAAGCAAAAGCTTATTTTTGACCATTTCACGTGCCCTTCCCTTAAGGCACTTTTGCAGACGAAGCATGTTTTCGACGTTGGAGAATTCTGCTAAAGTACTATGCTCAAATCTACTGATGAACATCGGCCATTCCTCACGGTCTCTGCTGAACCTCGGAAGATCCTTTGGTATAACTTGTCTGGCGGCGATTTGGGAGCTTGACGGGGACGCGGGCGTCATCTGGAACGGTCCGTGTGGCGATCCGGGAAGCACGTTCATCTGAAGTAGGATTTTATATTTCTCCTCGATAAGTCTCTGTTCGGAAGCTCTTTTTTCTTCCAACATGTCGAGGTTTGGTTTTTGTTGGCACTTAAATTACCGTCGAGAATATTCGGGGCTTCGATGTGCTCATTTATGTCGATGAGAGCGTCCACTTGCTGCACAAGCTTGTTTTGGCCGGCAGTGAAGTTGTCGAATTGATTTGTGGTATTTACCGGTAATCGCAGCCGTCGCAACCGTCGCACTGAACCCAGCTTTCCTCAGATCCAGTCGACTTTTTCTTGCAAATTCTGCACGCTTCTCCGTTCATAACTGTTCAGTTTGAGGTTATGTGAATTTGCATGTGGCAGAAGCAAATTGCGTGGTTTGATTGCAATTTGTATGTGTAATTTCAAGGACGTTGACTTGCTCTGCTTGTAGATTACGAGTTGCTCACCTAACGTTCAAGATAGGGATGCGATCACAATTTCACAATGTTATGGCTAATTGTGAAATCGTCGCTTCGTAAAGGTACAGTTATAAGAGCAGCCGCGTGTGCACAAAAGTTTTTAAGAATGTTGTTGGCGAGAATAGAGTAGGTTTTACAGCAGCAAACCACAAAAAACAGCCACAGACGGATAGCGATAGTTTTCAAATAAGTATATTTATTTTTAGCTTCCGAATCGATGTGTACATAGAGTTTTATTAAGGCGAGGTGCGCGAGACGCGCTTTAAAACTTTTGTCTTCTTTCTTTCTCTTTTGCCAATTGAGTTTTGCGTCCCTTTTTTAGAGATCATACTTAATGAATAATGACATTTAAACCGTATCGATACTTCCTATATCGATACATCGATATTAACAGATAAAGTTTTAAATAAAACAAAAAATTAAATTAAATTTGATTATGGCGGCAACAACTACCTTCTATAATTGTATCATGATGTACACTAGCACCAACGGGAAGTCAGTTGAACTATTTTTTAGGAGAAAGATAGCATTTAAGCCCAAACTTCAGCAAACAGATAGACAAGAAATCACTGACAAAATTAAGACCACACAGGGATATGATTAGGCATATCATAACAAAAGTAAAGATCACATAAAAAATTGTTTCCCACAGAAAGAATATACCCTTTCTTACAAAACGAAAAATGATTAGGTACCAAATATTCGCCTGATAAAAAGAAATCATAAAAAATAACAGAAACACCACAGTACTAAGAGAAAGTGGAAGAAATATTTACAAACAACTTATACGAATTTAAACACTCCCTATTTACAGAGTCCTTTTCACTATGTGCGCTGCTGACGTGCAAATAACTGACTACACGAAATCCAATATCGTGACACTGATTACCGGACTGGCAAACGTTCAAACGAGAACCTTCAGATTAATTCATATTATTAACTCTTGAGAAACTACTCTGCTAACAATAAAAAAAAAATTTTTTAAAAAAAATTTAACAATTAATACGAAAGAAATAAGAATTTTAAAACATCTAATTAATACCTTAAAAAGTCGGTGTAAAAGAAAAAACCATAGTTTTTATGAACAAGGCCTAAAAAATGTTAAGCTCAATCTTAAGACAGAAGAGATTTTTAAATATTTCAGGAAAAAAAGTCTACTTAAGTTAACCATAACCATCAAGTTATTCTAAATAGACTTATCATAGAAAAAACAAATATCACTCAAGTCAATAGCAATGTAATAAATTGCTTAGAATAGAACAAATGTTTCGAAGTAAAATGCTTCTTTAAAAAGAAATTCTCAATTTAAACGACGCAGTACAATGGCAAAGGCAGATATGTATTAGCAACACTAAGATATTAGGAGATCAAGAGGGTCAATGAGGTTATAAAAATACTAAATCAAAATCAGTTTCAATACACTAATTTTGATTATGCCATAATAATAGCAAAAGTAAGCACAGCAGGTAATGGGTCAACGCTTATTTATATCCCTTAAATCCCTATAACTGAGACCAACCTTTGTAAACCACTTTTATTCAGAGCGGAACATCTATTGAGAAAACGCTTTTGAATGTTATTTGTTTTTTCAGACACTGAAGAATGAATGGTTAAAAAAAGAATCCACAGAGTATTCTTATGTATATGAGCATTTCCTGCAAAAGGTCTACCAGGCCCGAAAACTAAAATGTTCATTATTATCGTATTTTTGTGTGTATTTATATATAAAAAACTTCAAATTTAAATCAAAATGTTTATAATACAATTGTTACATATCATATCTTAGTGTTTGCATGTGAAAATCGGCCAGAAAACTGAAAAAACTAAAATGTTGGTATTTTTTTTTTTTTTTATTTTTAAGAACATTTTTATAGTTAATTTTTCGCATACAAAACATTCGAAATGTTTGTTTTTTTTTACACTAAATCTTCTTTTTGATATCTATTAAGTACATAAAAAGTTATTTTTGAAGAAAATAAGAAGTTATTTATACGAAAACGTGAGGTAAAAACATGACGGAAAAAGTGTGTCTTCGCGCTGTGTATTCGCGACATTCCTTTTCAATTATCGAAAAAAAAAACTACTTTGTTACATTTGGAAGGAGGGGTCTTAAATTAAAGCTACATTATCCCATTTTAAAACGCAATTTTTTTTACTTGACTATTTCTTAAAATTTTTCTCTTTTGCATTTCTTTACATGCAGCCGAGATCCCACTTCCGTATTTGTGTGTTCGCGAGGTCATGTTTTTTACCAATAAAAAATAATACTGATATCCACCAAGGCTACATTTTGCACCAAGCATAGGGTTAATATATTAACGTAAAAATATAAAAGAAAACAAAGAAAAAAATTATTTTTAAGGTTAGTTTTATAACCAGAAAGTGTATGAAAGTGTGTTTGCGAGGCTGGGAATGGCCCATATACTTAAATTATCTAATAATAATAATAATAATAATAATAATAATAATAATAATAATAATAATAATTGTATGCAAAGGGTATTATAATTTTGCTATGATATTTGCAACGCAGTGTAGAATGCATCTCCGACCCCATAAATAATATATATTCTTGATCAGCATTACCAACCGAGTCAATCTAGCCATGCCCAGTCGTCTGCCTGTCTGTTTCTACCCAAACTAGTCTCTAAGTTTTTGAGCTATCGGGCTAAAATTTTCTTATTACATACGTATTATGTCGAAACGGCCGAAATCGGATCACTTTATAATTTCATAGAAGCGATCGGGAAATTAATAGAAAAACAATAACTTCTGTTTTTCTGTATTTCTATAAACTTGGAGCTATACCTATGTTTTACGAGTTTTATAGTTACGATTTTAATTTTATAAGGACCCAACAATTATATCGTTCATCTGCTTTTAAATGTAAAATGTCTAGATACATTTTATATTTTTTTAAATTCAGAATTAAAAACCTAAACAACTAAACCTAAACGACTATCTATTCAAACAAAAATAACGTATTCTTGGAATCTCAAAGCTACTAAAAATAAAAAATAAAATAGGCACGAACTTTGACAGCTTCCTAATTTTGACGAACGATAGCCTCATTTTTCCGACGAGACTACCTTCTAAAATTGTATCATGTTTACGCCGAGATGCCGATATTAAACGATTTCTGAATTAAGAAATTTTTTTACGGGTCCTTGACCAGATACAAAATAATTACTAAACAAGTAAAAGCTATAGTCGAGTGTGATCGACTGTGAGATATCCGGTACCCAAATTTTAATTTCCCGATCAAACACTCTGTCGTATTAGAACAATCGACAATTAAAACTAATTAAAAAACTAACTAAGAAAACCTCCGACCCTACAAAGTATATACATTCTCGATCAGCGTCACCAGCCGAATCGGTTTCTGCCTATTACATATATTCTCGGTTGGCACTAACTTATAATACCCTCGTACCCTATGGGTACCGGGTAAATGTTCGCCAACATCGATCCAACTCTAATAATAGTGACCATTTACTATCTTCTATAACTGCATGGGTATATGAACTTCGGCTTGTTGAAATAAGCTTCCTGTCTTGTTTTGGTTTTCTTAAATTTTTCTTTAGAGAAATAATACAATTAATCCAATCTCTCTATTGTGACTCAGGTCTCCAGAAGAGCGACATACGTCCATTTGTTGTTGAGGGTCAACAAGTGGGTCTTGTTAAATCAGATGTACTTAAGCAGCTTTTAAAGTACCCGGAAGTATTTTGCATTCGTGACTGCGAACAAACCAAACAGGTAAGTCAAGTCGTTGATATCACTCATATTATCAAATGGCTTATTCCAATCCAATTCCAATCGTAGGGTGTGGTTGAGCTGAATCCAGCATTTCGTGACTACAACGAGCGCACTGAACAATTGGAAAAAGTATTACGTGACCTACGCTCTGAGGGATTGTTCCCCGCCCTTCAAGGATGGCGGGATGAGTACTTTGAGGTGAAGTCCGAGCACCAGGCTTTGCTAAAAATGGAGCGAGCAGCCACGCCGCTCTTTGGTGTTCGTAAGTACGGCGTCGATATCAATGGTTACGTGCGGCATCCCACCCAGGGGCTATGCATTTGGCTGCAACAGCGATCCAACACAAAAGAGACATGGCCTGGCAAGTGGGACAACATGGTGGGCGGTGGATTGTCTGTTGGTTTTGGTATAAAGGAAACAGCTATTAAGGAAGCTGCCGAGGAGGCATCTATTCCAAGTGATCTTGTCAAGAATTTGGTTTCGGCTGGTTGTGTCTCGTTTTATTTTGAAAGCCGACAAGGCCTTTATCCCAACACCGAATACGTATTCGACTTGGAACTGCCGGTTGACTTTGTTCCGCATAACGCAGACGGCGAGGTGCAAGCTTTCGAGTTACTTCCGGCTAAGGAGTGCGTGGAGCGGGTTTTTACGCCAGATTTTAAGACAACTTCAGCGCCAGTAGTTATTGATTTTCTTATTCGCCATGGTCACATCACTGCTGATGACGGTAAGAAGTACTTCTGCTTTTACACAGTTTTTAAGGAAAATTAATGATCTTTATTTTATTATTAGTGTTGGATTTTACACAAATTGTTGAGCTCTTACACGTACCACTGCAATCGCTTTATACATACAAGACGCGCTTGGAGCTGGCCCAGAAGCAAAGAAAGCTAACCGGTGGTGAAGATAAAAATTGCAATTGTGCTTGTCTGCCAGCGACTAAACCCACCGAGAACGGTCACAAAAAGGGTATATAAACTTAGAGCTTTTGACTGGTTTTAAGAGGACAATGAATAAAATAGGGATGCGGAGCAGCGTCAAACTAAATAATATATTAAAAGGAATTTCTGGAATTCAGCCAATAACGAAAGTAAACATTTATAAATATTATAATTTACTACCTAATTCAAACCAATCGATCGGCATAAATTTATTAATTTATTTATTAACATACATAAAAACGATAAAAATTTAACGAAACAAAAACCAATGAAGCAATGCATATTATGATGATAGCAAGTGTACATGGCCATGAGTGCTTTCTACAAATTATAATTTGTACGTCAAACGTTTTATATTAAAAAAAGGCACGTTTAATTTATAAATATTTATATAAACTTAAATAATTCTTAAAAATTCTATTTGACAAACACAAAGTGAAACATTTTTTGTGTAAATAATATTCCATTTAATCATTCAGAGGCACAAAAAACTTATAAATAAAAAATAAAAAAACGGACAAGCTAATGTATACAACCAATTATTACGATAGTTAAGGTATAACTAATGTATATTATATAAAGTAGACGTTCAATATTGCATGTGTGTACCAAAGTGCTCAAACTTAAGAAAAAAAACGACACTAGATAGTTTTCTGTTAAATTTGTGAAATTTTTTTAACTTAATAAAGATAATCAAATAAGAAAGCTACAGATGTGTACGTTTACGGGCGGCGAACGCGACGAACTGTATGTGTGAGACACAGATAGAAGACTGCTCTTGTATTTTCTTGGATCGAGGGGTTTAAGGAGGGACATCTAAGTAGAATTTTTTAAAAAAGAAAATTTTTTTTGGCTTAAATAATGCTTTAGAGTCTTAAAAATAACATACCAAAAAATTGAATCCGCTAAAAGTTTCTAAGTGTCAAAAATTTTCCATTCTGCCCTGATGCATTGTGTTTTTTCAAAATTGTTTATTTATTCATGAATATCTATTTTGTCCCTTTCAAAGTAATCCCCATGAGATATTATACACTTGTGCCAACGGTTTTTCCAATCTTCGAAACACTTAAAAAAATCATTTTTTTTATCTTGTTCAGCTCCTCCTTCGATGCCGTCTTTATCTCGTCAAGCGTAGCGTAATGTCGCCCTTTCATGGGCCTCTTCAGTTTAGGGAACAAGAAAAAGTCACAGGGGGCCAGATCTGGGGAATACGGTGGCTGCGGCATCATTAGTGCGTTGTTTTTGGCCAAGCAACGATGTATGAACAGGGGCGTTATCGTGGTGCAAAAGCCAATTTTTGGCCAAAAGGCCAATCTTCGCGGCCTTCTGAGAACATTTTGTACCACCGATCAACATCCGGAATGCAGCCGCGCACTTAATTTTGTTTTTCACACAAAATTTGATACAGGTTCTTTTATCCATTTTTTTGAATAGGTAAAATTCGAATACGATCCAAAACACGTGCAAGCAAAGCAGCTGTCAACAATTAAGTGAACATTCAAAATTGTCGAGCTTGTCGGCATAAGTGAGAGACATGAGTACCAACATAGCGCCACAAAAAAATCGAAATTCGAATATACGTAACCCGCGAAAATTCAAAATTCGCGATACTTTTTGAACACACCTCGTAAATTCGATAGTCCGTTCAAAAGATAATCAATAAACAAGATATTTCTTTTAGTGCCCTGAATCCACTTTTATTTTATTAAACAGCTCCAGCCTAACAACCTTGGTTCTACGAATTAGATTTCACGCTAGCTTACCGGAAAAAAGCTAGAAAGCTAGATTTTCCGAGTCCATAAATTCTATATGTCATTGGAAAACGTAAAATGCAAATTACTTTGCCTTGACGTAACATATGTAAAAACGAGAAAGAAAGCTAGCTTCGGTAAACCGAAGTTTGTATACCCTTGCATTCTGAAATTGGATCATTAAAAATCGATCCCTTTTGGTAATGTTAAAAAAAAAAATCTCGAATTATGTAAATTTTGTACATTTTACATTTTACATGTAGAATTTTACATTTTCACATAAATCGGCCGATAGCTTCTATGGCAGCTGTATGATATAGTTGTCCGATCTTTATGAAATTAAAAACGTAATTCTAGAACTATAAAAAACAACTATATCTCGAAGTTTATAGAAATTCGTTGAAAAACAGAGAAGTTAAAATTTTTTTTACATTATTTTCGCCATCATTCCTATGGCAGCTATAGAATATAGTGGTCCGATTTCGGCCGTTCCGATATACTGCGTGCTAAAGAAATAAGACTATGCTGAAATGTTCAGCCCGATAGCTCAAAAACTGAGAGACTAGTTCGCGTAGAAACCGACAGACGGACAGACAGACGGACAGACAGACGGACAGACAGACGGACAGACAGACAGACGGACAGACAGACAGACAGACGGACATGGCTAGACCGACTCGGCTGGTGATGCTGATCAAGAATATACATATATACTTTATGGGGTCGGAAATGCCTCCTTCATTGCGTTGCAAATATCATGGCAAAATTATAATACCCTCTGCAAGGGTATAAAAATATTTAAGAACTTATAATAAAATTATATTTTTTTTTTTAAGTTTTTGATAGTCACTCGAGACCGTATAGCCCTTGATATTGCTCAACTTTTGGTATATAGCACACATCTCGAAAAATTCACTTTCTCGAGATATTAGAATTAGAAGCAAAGATACCATATACCTAACGATTAATAGTCAAGTTAACAAAAATAAATTTTTAAAAATTCAGCTGTTTCGGTTTCGGCACCAAGCTCTAAAAATCTAGCCTTAAAACTAAAGACCAGCGGTTAAGTAAGAATCTAGTGGAATTTTTTGAAATTTATTTTAGTTATCAGAAACTTTTAAAGTTGGAGGTGCCATCGACCCTTTTATCACACCTCGTTAAGAGGTGTTTTTGTGTGAAATCAGAAATTTTTAAAATGACGAAAATCGGCCCATTGGCTCGATCAATCCTATGGCATCCTATGACATAAATACTAACTGCAATAGAAATAAGACTATTCTAAGAGGAACTCAGGAATTGAGAGACTAGTTTGCGTAGCAACGGACAGACAGACGCGGCTAGATCGACCCGTCTGGTGATGGTGATAGAGAATATAAATACTTTATGGGGTCGGAGGTGCTTCCTTCACTGCTTGCAAACTTCTGGTCTACATTATAATACCCTGCCAGGGTATACAAATCAAACATTTGGAATAGACATTGATGAAAATAAACTGCACCAAAATTATTAGATCTGACCGTACTATCCACTTCCCCTAAGGTTTCTGATTTTTACGTTTTTAATTAATGGCTTTGATTACACTGGTCGACAAAAAAATGCCGGCCAATAGAAGCCATTGATTCTGATAGATCTGAACCGGTACATTACTAGTCCGAAACTGAAAAGTTACCATCACCCACCAAAGTATCACGCACTGCTTGAATCGGCACTTTTCAAGGCCTAATAACTCCCAAACCTTACGTTGCCCAGAGCGGATATTCAGCTTATTAAGAGCTTTGGCCTTTCTACTTCAATATTAAACAAGAATATTCAATGGACCTCTCGTTCTTTAGTTATAACTTTAATTTGTCACAAATTTTTGCTTTGTTGTAGATAATTATTATTAGAAAAAAAAAAATCGCATTACTATGGATGGCAGTCCACGTAGTGACGACAAGCACCGAGGCTGTGTTGCGCAAGGAGACTAGTATATAGAACCGTCGAATTGAAAATCTGCTACGAAAGTCCGATCAGAACCATTTATATCTTGATCAAAAGGTATTGTAAAGCTCTTTGAAACTGCATACTAAGATTTTTTTAAACTGATTAGTTCAGGATAAATGGGAGTAAAAGTGGAATTTTAGAAAATTTGGAGCTGATGGGGCCGGTGGAGCAAAAATTCCCAAACTGAGAATGCTGTTGTGTTCTAGCTTTACGAGGTGTGTTCAAAAGTATCGCGAATTTTGTGTTTTTTTTTTTTAATTATTTATTTATTCATTAATATCTATTTTGTCCCCTTTAAAGTAATCCCAATGAGATATTATACACTTGTGCCAACGGTTTTTCCAATCTTCGAAGCACTTCAAAAAATCATTTGTTTTTATCTTGCTCAGCTCCTCCTTCGATGCCGTCTTTATCTCGTCAAGCGTAGCGTAACGTCGCCCTTTCATGGGCCTCTTCAGTTTAGGGAACAAGAAAAAAGTCACAGGGGGGCCAGATCTGGGGAATACGGTGGCTGCGGCTGCGGTGGTGCATAAGCCAAATTTTGGCCAAAAGCCAATCTTCTTGGCCTTCTGAGAACATATTGTACCACCGATAAACGTTGCTTCGGGTTTAGGTAGCTTCTCCGTATGCCAAAGTCAACATTCGGAATGCATCCGCGCACTTAATTTCGTTTTTCACACACAATTTGATACAGGTTATTTGATACATTTTTTTGAATAGGTAAAAATCGAAGACGATCCAAAACACGTGCAAGCAAAGCAGCTGTCAACAATGAGTACCAACCACAAAAAAATCGAAATTCGAATATACGTAACCCGCGAAAATTTAAAATTCGCGATACTTTTTGAACACACCTCGTAAAGCTAGATTTTCCGAGTCCATAAATTCTATATGTCATTGGAAAATTTAAAATGCAAATCACTCGAGATATTAGAATTAGAAGCAAAGATACCATATACCTAACGATTAATAGTCAAGTTAACAAAAATAAATTTTTAAAAATTCAGCTGTTTCGGTTTCGGCACCAAGCTCTAAAAATCTAGCCTTAAAACTAAAGACCAGCGGTCAAATTAGAATCTAGTGGAATTTTTTGAAATTTATTTTAGTTATCAGAAACTTTTAAAGTTGGAGGTGCCATCGACCCTTTTATCACACCTCGTTAAGAGGTGTTTTTGTGTGATATCAGAAATTTTTAAAATGACCCATTGTTAGTGTTAATTAGTATACTATAATATATATATAGTATATAATTAGTATTATACCTGAATAAAATTTCCAGAGGTCGTGACTTACTGATATTAAAAAACTACTACACATAGTTATGACCCCTGATGTAGGCTGAACGCCGGTAGTCATCACCAAATTTGGTACCTCCTTAAGAGGTTTTTTTGTTTGATATGATCGCACAGGTCGACAAAAATCATTACCCGTACCCGGCGGCAAAGCGGTATTGATTCTGAAAGGGTTTACCTGTACATTGCTTATACGAAAGTGAAATGTTTCTTTCACGTACCAATTTCGCATAAATCACTTAATAACTCCCAAACCTTACGTAGCCTAGAGCTGGAATTAGGATTAAAGCTTTGGCCTTTCTACTTCAATATTAAAAAAGAATATCCAATGGGGGGCATCTGGTTCATCAGTTATAGTGCATTTTACAAACTTAATTTGGCCACAAATTTTTGCAATGTAGTAGCCCTGATATTTAAACATTTTTGTTAGAGACTGCTTTGGGTTCGAAACATTGATGTTTCTTCCAACTTTTCACGAATTGATTGTTGATAAGCTGAAAACTTTAGGAAATGAATTCAACTTTGTCTTAAATATTATAATCAAAAATGTCCAGAGAATTTGCAAATACCTTTTGTTTTATGTCGATGTTTCTAACCTAAGCCAAGACTCTCACCAGATTTTTTAAATTTCAGGGCTTTTGTGACAAAATGTAATTTCTTAAATGCATTACAACTAATGAACCTGAGGTGCTTCATTGTTGGTTCTTTTCAATATTGAAGTAGTTAGATCAAAGTTTATTTTAAGCCTAATACCAGCTATGAGCTTCGAGAGGGTTGGGAGTCATTAAGCATTGAAAAGTGCCAATTCAAGCAGTGCTCGATATTTTGACGACGATTTTCTCAAAAGTGGTACGTGATGGAAAGTTTTCAGTATCGGACTAGTAATGTACCGGTACAAAACTTTAATAATTGAAAGCGTTTAATCGCCGGGTAGAAGAAAGTTTGATCTTTGTCTACCTGTGATAATAAAACCATTACCAAGAATAAAAAATTAATAAACTATGAAAATAAGTTGGTTTTTCCTAGCAAACATGTTTGTTCCATCGCAAGATTTTTTAATTCTTATGTATCTGAAAAAATAAAACAAATTGAGCGAATATTGATCCTAACAACATAGCAAAAATTTGTGACAAATTTAAGTTTGTAAATGCATTATAACTAAAGAACGAGAGGTCTCCCATTAGATATTATTGCTTAATGTTGAAGTAGAAAGGCCAAAGCTCTTTTTAAGCTGAATACCCGCTCTGGGCAACGTAAGGCTTGGGAGTTATTAAGCCTTGAAAAGTGCCGATTCAAGCAGTGCAAATTAAATATCTCAATCGTGATTAGTTTAAAAAAATATATTTTTTATTTTTAATAAACACTTAATCACTATTACATTAGGTCGAACTTATTTCACTGCTCTTTAACTTTGCTCGGGTTTATCAACTGCTTCAATTGGATCTCAAAAATCGACTGCCTCTCTCTGGGTCATTGATTAATAATCAAACCTCGGCTTAAGAGATCTATCCCTAATATCCCAAAATATTGTCAAAGAGAATGACTCTCAATTGGTAAAGAGAATGGACTCAAGAGAGTCGGAAAATGGGGTGATGCAATTAGTCAATTGATTTTGCAATTCTAGCTTGGCCGGAAATTGATGTTTATTTTAGCGGACTCAAGGGATCGCTTCGGACTCCGATGTTTACAATATCGGCTGGGATGTTTATAGCATCCGTTAGATTCGGACCGCGTGAAATTGATCTGGGTGGGAAAGAAATTGGGTCTTGACAGAGTTCTATGGGAAATAAGCTCTCGACTCAAAGTTGTTTACAAGTAGGGTAAGAACCCTTAAGTAATGTGTCATATAACTCCCCCCATTCTAAATTGAATCGTCCCGATTTATTGGAACTGATGGGTATGTTGAATGTAATTGATTGGTTAATTCGACGATGATATTTTCTTCTAGGGTATTACCATTGTCGGGAATATTATTTATATCATTTTCGGACATATTGATTTCAATTTCTATATGAATTTGCCTTGGTTTGAATATTAAAAATTTTCTGAATTTGATTATAACCATAATGATTAAATATATAAGTGTAAATATGATTAATATTAATGTAATTGGTATTTGAGTTTGTTTGATTTGAACAAATGGATTTAGTATGTTAATATTATCGAACGAGAGTTCCGAATCATTAGATATAATATATTCGGATACTAAAAATCTGTATATTTTCGAGCGGTGATGTATTCCAACATCTTATTTTCTACATTGGTGTAAGATATATTATTAATTTTAGTGGTGCCATTAAAAGTTATTAAATATGAACCAATTAAATGAGTGTCATTAACTGTATTATCTCCATTTACAAAATGGCTCCATCTTGGATAACATCTACATTTTTATTTTTTCTCGGATTTTATTACAAAAGGTTTTTCTCCATTTAGTAATTTTGTCAAACAAGAATCTTCTGGGTTAAGTGTGCAATAATTATTAAATATTTCTGTCTTAAAATTAGACATTACATAGTGCTTATTTCTACATTTTGCGACATGATAATCAATTAATAGTTTTCCATCATTATGTGAAATGGATCTTGAATTGTAAACGTCACAACGATCGGTAATAATAGGGTATTTTATGTAAATTATAATAAGATCTTTGTGCAGAGCGATTTTAAATTCAGATATATCTAAAAGGTCTGTTAAAATTACCGGTCTATTTTCGTGTTTATAAATTTCTTGTATATCATCATTGTTTAGAATTTTGGTATTAAATACATCAATTTTTGCGAGTGTAATTGTGTCCATTAAATTCATAAGATCGTAAGTAAGCAAGCGCAGACGATATTTTCTAAGTGGAATTTCTTGATTCTTAAAGGCTGTTTTGAATTGTTCAGACAAAGATTTGATCTCTTTAAATATTTTAGAATTTATAACGAATTGATCGTTATTATTTTGTATTAAATCGTCTATTTTATTTTTGAATGTTATAAAATCATCATGGTCTGGAGATCCTGCTATCCACTTCCAGATAGTGCCTATTTCATTAATGCCTCTTATGAGCTCTACAATGAGTTTCCGTGATTATCAAAGATCTGTCTTCGGCGTTTTCGACATCCTGGACAAATAAATGTCTTAGTATATAACGAGAAAGAAAGCTAACTTCGGTAAACCGAAGTTTATATACCCTTGCAGTCAGCAATTGGATCATTGAAAATCGATCCATTTTGGTAATGTAAAAAAAAATTTCAAATTATGTAAATTTTGTAATTTTACATTTTACATGTAGAATTTTACATTTTCATATAAATCGACCGATCCCTTCTATGGCAGCTATATGATATAGTTGTCCGATCTTAATGAAATTAAAATCGTAATTCTAGAACTATAAAAAACGACAACGAAATTCGTTGAAAAACAGAGAAATTAAAAATTTTTGTACATTAATTTCGCCATCATTCCTATGGCAGCTATAGGATATAGTGGTCCGTTCCGACATATATACTGCGTGCTAAAGAAATAAGACTATGCTGAAAATTTCAGCCCGATTGCTCAAAAACTGAGAGACTAGTTCGCGTAGAAACCGACAGACGGACAGACAGACGGACAGACAGACGGACAGACAGACGGACAGACAGACGGACAGACAGACAGACGGACAGACAGACGGACAGACAGACGGACGGACATGGCTAGATCGACTCGGCTGGTGATGCTGATCAATAATATATATACTTTATGGGGTCTGAGATGCCTCCTTCACTGCGTTGCAAATATCATGGCAAAATTATAATTCCCTCTGCAAGGGTATAAAAATGTATTTACAAAATTTTCTTTGAGTGGTTTTTGAATTCTATAAAAATCTTCTAGATTACAGTGAGATCCTATTGCTATATTGGGTGGAATATATTCTCTTAAGAGTGATATTAAATTTTCCGGAGTGTCAAACTCTATTATATGCCTAGTGTTTCCAAAAACATTAATCGACTCATGTATCGTATACCTCCCCGTTGCAATTAGCAATTGTTGCTTAAACTGATTTAAGGGCTTTCGGGTTTCTTGTATTACGTTCTCAAAACTACTCTCTGCTGAATGCTGAGTATTTTTATTAGAGACCGATTCATTACTTTCCGTTAAGTTATTAATTTGGATCCTTGATAAAGCGTCCGCAACAACATTTGTTGCTCCTGGTTTATAAATAATTTTGGGTGAATAGCTTTCAATAAAGAAATACCATCTTTTCATTTCAATATTGGGATTTTTTGAGAAATTGAGAATGAAAGTGGTTGGTGATCAGTATAGATCTCGATGTTGTTAACCCCGTATAAGTAATTTCGAAGGTTTTTAAAAGCCCGTACTATGGCCAAAAGTGCCTTTTTATTGGTTGCATATAACTGTTCAGTTTTGGTAAGAGTTTTAGAGACAAATGTAATTGGTTTTCCTTCCTGAGAAAGAACAGCACCAATTGCTAGGTCAGACGCGTCAGTTGTAAGAGTAAATTTTTTATTGTAGTCTGGTTGTACTAGTTCTACTTGTGCAATTAGATTTTGTTTGAGCTCTTTAAAAGCTCTAACAGCTGAGTCATCAAACTGTATCAAGGTTTTACGTGAGGCTTTTTTAGATACTTTGCCGTTTTGGCCTTCTAAATATTTTGTTAAAGGTTTAGCTATCTTTGCGTAATTTTGAACAAATTTTCTGTAATATCCTGTAAGACCTAGAAAGCTTCTAAGCTCTCGAATATTTTTTGGGATTGGATATTTTACAATTGTAGCTATTTTTTCGGGATCGGTTTTTATCACATTGTGAGATACAACGTAACCGAGAAAGTTTGTTTCTAATTTAAAAAACTTTGATTTTTCAATCGAAATTTTCATGTTTGCGTTGAGCAAAATGTTGATAATGACAATTAAATCTTTGTAATGTTGTTCAATTGTATTTGAAAATATAATTATGTCATCCATATAAACATGAAATGTTTTACCCACTTGTTCTCTTAAAATATCATCCATCGCTCGTTGGAAAATTCTTGGAGCGTTTGTCAAACCGAAAGGCATTCTTAGGAATTCGTATTTCCCATTGTTAATTGAAAATGATGTTTTCTGTATATCTGGTTCATTCATGAGAATCTGATGGAATCCAGATTCCAAGTCAATTGTTGAAAAGTACTTGGCCTTGCCAAGATTTGATAAAATAACTGCAGGGTCCTGCATTGGGTATCTATCGGGTATAGTGTTTTCATTGAGTTTTTTATAATCTATTACGAGTCTGAGTTTTGGACTTCCATCTTCATTGAAACCCTTTTTTGGTACTACCAGTACGGGTGAATTATAAGGACTTCTACTAGGCCTTATAATTTCTTCTTTTAGCATTCGACTTATTTCAGAGTTTACAAAATCTGAAGCTGATAGAGCATAAGGGTATTGTTTACTGTAAATGGCCCTATCGTTTACGGTGTTTATCTCCCCGCGTATGTCTGTTCTAAATGGAATCTGCATATTTATTTTAGAATGCTCTTCATTGATAATATTTAATATATCATTCTCCAGATCCTTTCTTTGGTCTGCAGATGATGTTTTTATGTTGTTTATTTTATGTTTGTCGGATATGTCAACGACGGCGTGTTCAGAATTTTTAAATTCCAAACTTTTATTTAGGTCGGATATTTCAACGACGGCGTGCTCAGGATTTGTATATCCCAAACTAAATTCGCTTTGATTACCCATCTCAGATTCGGATCTGATTTGAGCCTTTTCAGCAAAGTATTTTTTAACTATAAATTCCGTTAATGGAAGAATGGTATTTTCGTCTGTTAAAGAATGTTGGTTCAATAGTTTTCCGTTATCATAAATTACTTTTTCTTCTTTCCCATTATATTTGATAACTCCCTTAGCTGTATCAATTACAGCTCCTATTTTTATACCCTTGCAGAGGGTATAATAATTTTGTCATGATGTTTGCAACGCAGTGAAGGAGGCATCTCCGACCCCATAAAGTATATATATTCTTGATCAGCATCACCAGCCGAGTCGATCTAGCCATGTCCGTCTGTCTGTCCGTCTGTCCGTCTGTCCGTCGGTCCGTCGGTCCGTCTGTCCGTCTGTCGGTTTCTACGCGAACTAGTCTCTCAGCATAGTCTAATTTCTTTAGCACGCAGTATATATGTCGGAACGGCCAAAATCGGACCACTATATCTTATAGCTGCCATAGAAATGATGACGAAATTAATGTAAAAAAAATTTTAACTTCTCTGTTTTTCATCGAATTTCTATAAATTTCGAGATATAGTCGTTTTTTATAGTTTTAGAATTACGGTTTTAATTTCATTAAGATCGGACAACTATATCATATAGCTGCCATAGAAGGGATCGGTCGATTTATATGAAAATGTAAAATTCTACATGTAAAATGTAAAATTTACAAAATTTACATAATTTGACATTTTGTTTTTAACATTACCAAAATGGATCGATTGTCAATGATCCAATTGCAGACTGCAAGGGTATACAAACTTCGGTTTACCGAAGTTAGCTTTCTTTCTCGTTTTCAATAGGTTATAGCCGATCAGTAAATCTGAGTCTAGTCCTTCTATTTCATAAAAAATATATGGCGTATCAAAAATAGTTATTTTATGATAATATTTAATTATAGAATATCCATTCACTGTAGATACTCTTTTGTATATTGGAAGCTCGTTTTTATTTTTATAAATGCCTGTTCTAATATAACACGAGGTTGCCCCAGTGTCAATTAATATTTTTAATTTTTTATTTATTTTCGGGTCATTTCTAATTAAGTAGGGTAAGCCTCCTCCTGACTTTGGCCTAAAAATGGTTCTCTTCAATGTTATTTAGTCTCATCGTCTTGTTAACCGGTTGGTTAACAGTTCCAGTAGGTACCCTTTTATTTTGAGCTTGGCCTTGCTGAGTGTACTGGGTTTCAAATTTTTAGTTTGACCCCACTTGTTCTGGTTATAATTATTATTTGGATATTTATTATAGCTTTTATTATAACCATTGTTAGCCCTGTTCTGTATCTGGATAGACTCATCTACCTCCATTGGTTCTGGCTTACTTTGTGGCTGCCTATAAGTGTTCCACTGATTTTGTTGGTTATTATTATATCTACCCTGGTTCCAAGAATTATTTTTGTTCTGATTATAAATATCTTGAGAATTTCTATTCTGGTTGTGGTCATGATAAAACCTTAAATTATTAGGGTTTTGCTGGTTATTGTAATTATTGTTCGGTTGTTTTGGCTTGTGATTGAAATGGACCATTTGACCATTTGGCTCACGATGTTTTCTGTGATTTGTTGAGAAACTTTTGCGAAATGAGCCCTCATGTTGTTGCTTTCTAATTCCTGAACTATGACCATTTCGGTAGGTCAGGTGGATTCATTGAGAAAATTGTATCTGAAATTTGGCCGTTGAGGCCGGTAATGAAAAACTCTTAGGGCTGTTTTCCTATGCTTATCATTTAATTCCGCTGTTATTGGTTTGTTTCTACCATAGGTCATAATAGTTTTATTGATTAGAAGGGTTAATTTTCTATTTACTGCTCCATAATAATCCATTATGGATAATTTACCCTGACTCAAAACACCTAATTCGTGTTCAATAATATGAATTGGACGTTTGTCGCTAAAGACAAAGTCAAGTCTGGCCATTATGGCATCGAAATTTAATACCGTGCCATTATGGGTTAAGGCATCGTTTGCCATACCTGTTATTTTGTTTCTTAATATGGATAGGGCAGAATAAAATCTTTCACTACCTCTGGAATATTGCCCCATGGCTATTTCAGCTGACTCTCTCCAACTTACATATTTATTTTCTTCACCTTTATATTCTCTGACAGATTTGATGATTTCATAAGATGTTTCGACCTTGATATTTGGATCTATGGTCTCTATCTGATAATCCTCAACCGTTTTAATTTTGTCAGAAAGCTGCGATCTTAAATTTACAATCTCTTCCTTTAATGGATTTAATTCAAAATTTACAATTTGTTTAATTAAATCACCCACATTAAACACTGTTAGATGGTTGATGGTTTGTATGTTCTTGGGGTGGATTTACGAGGAGTCTTTTATTTGCTCCAGCCTGACTGGTTGTAGTCTCTGTCATCTTGAGGATTTTTTCGAAATCAGCAATTAAGTCTTCCACTTTGTTTTTATATTTAATTTTCTACAAATTTCTTATTAAATAATAATAACAAAATAGTATCGCTCACGAATCGTCTTCCTTATTTTTTTCTTCTCGTAGTTTCTGATCTGTTGGGGTCGTCTTTCTTCTTGGTTGATGATCCTGGCTGGGGTCGTCCTTCTTTAGGCTGATGATCCTGATTGGGGTCGTCCTTCTTTAGGTTGATTTGTGGATTTTTTTATTTGGGGTCTTCCTTCTTTTTCAATGTTTATATGAGGCGAGGGATTTCCCTTCAGCCTGTTTTCTTTGAATGTTATTTGTTGATTTTTGAAGATTTTTTTATTAAAATGTTTTTTCCGATGGTTATTTTTTATTGATGAAATTATTTTGGCATTTTTTAATTTTTATTATGTCCAAGCAGTGAATTTTATGTTACGATCACTATTTTGTAATTTGAGATTTAGGGGGATTATTTCATTAATTATTTTCCACCTTAGTTTTTTGATCAACACAAACTTTTTAGTTATTCGTCGGTTGTATCCGGGTTTTGGCCGCGCTAAATTCCTTTTTACTTTAAAACTTTTTAGCATTTATTTTAAAGCTTTGTTTTAGAATTTTTAATCGCACGGCCCCACGTTGGGCGCCAATTAAATATCTCAATCGTGATTAGTTTAAAAAAATATATTTTTTATTTTTAATAAACACTTAATCACTATTACATTAGGTCGAACTTATTTCACTGCTCTTTAACTTTGCTCGGGTTTATCAACTGCTTCAATTGGATCTCAAAAATCGACTGCCTCTCTCTGGGTCATTGATTAATAATCAAACCTCGGCTTAAGAGATCTATCCCTAATATCCCAAAATATTGTCAAAGAGAATGACTCTCAATTGGTAAAGAGAATGGACTCAAGAGAGTCGGAAAATGGGGTGATGCAATTAGTCAATTGATTTTGCAATTCTAGCTTGGCCGGAAATTGATGTTTATTTTAGCGGACTCAAGGGATCGCTTCGGACTCCGATGTTTACAATATCGGCTGGGATGTTTATAGCATCCGTTAGATTCGGACCGCGTGAAATTGATCTGGGTGGGAAAGAAATTGCTGACCACGGGTTAATCTTGGGTCTTGACAGAGTTCTATGGGAAATAAGCTCTCGGCTCAAAGTTGTTTACAAGTAGGGTAAGAACCCTTAAGTAATGTGTCATATAACTTGCATGATACTTTCAATTTATTTTCATTTCAACTCAAAAATTTACATAGCCTGATGATTATAAAACCAATATACCCCTGTTCAAAAGTAATTATTGGATGAAAATAAATTGATTTTTCTAGCAAACACATTTGTACCATTCTAAGATTTTAAGATTCTTGTGTATCTGAACCTCCTCTACCTGGAAAAATCAAATTCGAGTTAATATCGGACTGGCCCTATGACGAAAAAAAAAAAATTAAAAACAGTTTTTTTTTTATTAAAAGCCCGCTTTATATTAAACCAGGATTAGTCTAGTATTTTTTTTTTGAAAAATATGTTTAAAAAAAGGATAACCGTATTTTTCGTCTTTCAAATTGCATGCACCATTTCAATGTTATGATTTTTTAAAGTATTTTTTCCAACAGCGATTATCTCTAAAAGTATTGATGGTAACAAAAAATATTTAAGGGTCATTATATGGACATGGTGCAATGGTGACAATGGTGGGTATGCATTTTTTTTCAGAGCGAAAAAAACAGGGGTGGCCGAGTTGATATGGAATGTCCCATATGTTGTGATACAATCCTCAGTGTACTTAAAATTAATATTTTAAGCGATGCCACTTTGCACTTTTATACCCTTGCAGGGTATTATAATTTTAGTTAAAAGTTTGCAACGCAGTGAAGGAAGCATCTCCGACCCCATAAAGTATATATATTCTTGATCAGCATCACCAGACGAGTCGATCTAGCCATGTGTGTCTGTCAAATGCTATATTTCCGAATGCGAGTAGACTGTAATTATTATTTTTCAGATTTTGAAGCAGCTGTCATTGCTATCATTCAACAATTGTATAACGGCTGCATCTGAAAGATGGTTTGTGAATTGGGTAGTACTGCTAACTTGGGGATATGGTGAGACATCTCTCCGGTGGACGTCTTAAGCTTAACGGCGCGAACGATTCCATCTGGTCCAGGATAAGCTTCCAATAGGGCTAGAATCCAAGCTGTTGGTGGAAGATTGGAGTCCTTGACAAGTACCACATTGTCAACTGAGATGTTGCGTTCCTTGTTTTTCCACTTGTCACGCTGCTGCAATGATGTTAAGTACTCCTGATGCAAGCGCTTCCAAAATCCTTGGTACATTGCTTGCAAGCTCTGGCAATAGTCCAAGCGATTGATTGGCAAATAAGATAAATCACCCTCTGAATGGTTGTGAATGGGCGACCAATTAAAAAATGGACTGGAGACAAGTATGTGAGGTCTGTTTCTGGTGTGTAGCATAGAGGTAGCGAGTTCACAACAGGACTAATCTAAACAATTAGAGTTTGCATTTGTTCGAAGGTTAATGTCGTCTTTTCAAAAACGTCACGAAGGTGCAGTTTGACGGAACGCCCCGAAGAATCCCACTTTCCTCGCCAGTGTGGCGAATGGGGAGGTATGAAAGTTAATTTAATCCCAACGTTTCCCAGCGATTGAGCTACGGTTTGTTGATGCTCCTGCGACATGGGAGTTGCTGAATCTCATCTAAAGCCCGTTTGACACCTACAAAATTCGTTCCGTTGTCGCTGAAGATCTGGGAACATTTTCCTCTAAGGGACATAAATCGACGAAGACATGCCAGAAAGGTGTCTGTGCTCAGGTTGGTAGCCAATTCCAGGTGTATTGCTGATTTTACTAGGAACACAAAAATTCATTTGAAGCCCTTAGTTTTTCGTGAATTGCGTCCTCTTCTTTCCTTGAGTGTAAATGGTCCAGCGTAGTCACAGCCTGAGTGCTGAAAGGGGAGTGCCTCTGTTATGCGAATGACGGGTAGATCGGCTATGAAATGGTGCGCTGTATGATTACGTTAGCAAAAGCATCCTCTGCAGTTGTGGACCAGATTTCTTATAAGATTACGCGCTCCAAAAATCCAATATTTTTGACGCACAATGACAAATAGTGCTGAAACGCCTGGGTAAAGGTTTGATTCGTGTTCATGTTCCAAAATCATTCTTGTAATGCGGTGCAATTTCAGAAGCAATTCAGTATGTTTGACATTAACAGGTAATTTAGAATTGCTCAGCCGTCCACCAACTCGTAGGAGGCCATCCTTGCCTACAATCGGTGCAAGTTTGAGCAGCTGAGAGCGGCTCCGAAGTGGCTTCTTCTCCAGCAGTAGGTTTCGATCCTCCTTAAAACATTCCTGAGCTGTTTGTAGGCATAGAATGCGAGCAGCCTAAATCTCCTCAAATACCAACAATTTACTTCTTGCCAGCATGCCTGATGCTTGGTCTTTTTGATGATGCCTCGCGTGGCGCAGTCAGCGGGATTTTCCTTTGTGTTTACATAATGCCGTGCACTGCACGGTATAGAATTGAGTATTTCTGACGTTCTATTTGCAACGAACGTTTTCAGCTTCGATGGTTGCTGTAAAAGCCAAGGCAGAACTATGGTTGAGTCGCACCATGCATGTATATCAATGTGGGATTATTTTATTATATCAAGTCAGTAAATGGTAGGTTTTATTTAATATAGTGATTATACAATATTGTTTAAGTTTTGAAATAAGAAATAGAAACCCTCTCGTCGTTAATCTCTCCGTCGTTTTGGCCCAGCGTCGTAGGACCGTCGCACTATGGGGCGAAAATGGCAAAACAGCGACTTAAATCAGCGGAGCCGTGAAGAAAAAAAACTTATATGAGGTATTGTTAGAAGTAATAAAATTAGTAAAAAAACATCATAAGATGAAATTATTTAGTGCAAATTTTTTTTTTACACTAAAAAATATTTTTTTTTTTATGTTTTTTTGCCATAACTAAATTATTTATTATTAGATCATGTTCTAACTTATACATTATTTTTTTTAGATTTAATTTCATTAAAAAAAGAAAAAAACTTCAAAATCGGTCGACTATATCTTATAGCTTCCATAGGAATTATCTAAAACTCAAGGAAAAAAATTATAACTTCGTTGTTTTTCAACATATTTACATCAACTCCGAGGCATAGCCATTTTACTATTATAGAATTACGGTTTTAATTTTATTAGGATCGGACAACTATATAATATAGCTGTCATAGGAAAAATAGGGCCAAACTTCCATATTTTAACTTTTTTCAATAAAATTGTCTAGAATCTCGAATAGTTTTAAAATTAAAATAATGTTTTAAGTTCTAGTTAAATTCTAGTTCATTTAGCCAATAATATAACCATATTATACACCCAACATTTTTATATACATTTATTCATCATAATTATCTTCACTATCACTCTCAGAATAATCAAACATATTTTCATACTCGTGCTGTTCTTTAGGTGTAATTTTTAACAAATCAAGAGCCGCCTTCGGCATTTTATGTAATTTTTTAGGACTCTTAAAAGTTTGAAATTAAAGGATCTAAGCTAATCAGCAATCTATTTAAAACATCCTTATATGAGTTCTGTCGACTGCACTTTCCTCAAAAAATGTTTGAAGTCCTTGTTTCGTGCTTTCTGGACTTCCTCGGTCTATTGTTCAGTTGGTGGAAGTGCGAATTAAATTATTTCTGGGTCAAGAATACAAAATGTTATAAGAAAACTCAACCAAAAGCTAATGCGCCAACCAAAACCAAGTTATTTGCAAACACCTCATTAGCCGCCTATACTAGGATTCATATTGTAAGTGCGAAACCAGGGCTGACGACATTTAAATTTTGTAAATTATCTTCGCTAACTAAGAGGATTTTCTCAGAAAAGGCACAAAAGGGCAGGCTAATTTTATAACTTTAAGTTTAATATTTAAAGTTTTTTAAAAGTAGTTTAACAACGGAACTCGACGGCCTTCACTACTTTATGTCCAACAATAACAAAAACAGTATTTTTAGTATTTATTAAAAAAAATAGATAATATAAAGCAATTTGGTTTTTATTTTTATTAACATATTAAGTAAGGTATAATTTTATAGTTATAATAATTTTACTTTGAATTAAAGAGTGCGTTTAAAAAACAATTTTAAAACGCCTTTGACTGTATTATTTCTATAGTTTTGCAAAATTTATTCCAAGGCCTCTACTTTAAAAGCATGTTGTGGGAGAACTAATCGACACATATTCGTTTTCTTTCAGATTTATATGCAGAATTTAATTATCTTTAAAGTGGCATTTGTCGCGGTATTTGTTCTAGACGCCCCATAGTGCGTCGTCGTTAAAGGCTCGAACTCAACTCTCCCTCTCTCGTCTTCGGTTGCCTGCTAGTCGTACTCGTTGCAAGCTCTCTCTCCTACTCGTGCTCGATCGTCATCGTCGTTGCTCTTATCCTTATCTGCTTATGGATAAGTGCTCGTCGTTTTCTCACCTCTTCTGTATCCATCTCGTCGTCTCAGGGTTGCCAGCTCGTCATCCATACTCGTTGCGTTCGTCGTCATCTGCTTGTGGCTTGTTGGTTGCTTGTTGTTGTGTCTAGGGTTATTCCTAGGTATGCTTGCACCTTGAGGCAAACACACCCCACATCAATGTTCTTATGTTGTAAAGCAGCCTTGATCGACAATATGGGACGGCTCAGTAGCAGATCGCCACACAGTTCGAGTCGCGGTAGTGATTTCTGCTTCTCAGGCAGTTCTTTCTTTTTTCTTGCGATAAGTAATACAGAAACGGTGCCATATGCATGTACCAATCTTCTGTAGACGACTGCAGAGTATGTCTTAATGGAAGCATCCGAAAACCCATGCAGTTCGATGCGATCCTCCCTGTTGTCAACAAATCGTGGCAGACGAAATTCCTTTCAGCAATTTCTGGAAGAAGTTTCGTATCCCAGCCGAGATTTTGCAGCCACAATTCTTGAAACAGGATTTTAAATTGCACCACCACTGGTGACAGAATACCCAGCGCAGTGGGGTAACAAAGTCGATTTTGGCGCCTAATATTAAAAAATATTTTAGAATTCGCCAAAACTTTAGAAGTCAACACAAAGAACATAAAATAACCTTTCATTTTCTGTAAAACAGTTTGATTTATGTCTTACACGACCACCACAATCCTTTTCCAAATTTTCGATGAAAATAAAAACTGCATAGTTTCTTCAAGTTTAAATATATGTTTCTAAAGACCTGCTTGAATAAATAAAAATTTTGTTATGCCATCGAAATATCTGACGTATAAACTAATTTTTAATTAACATATAATTTTAAAATATTAATATAAGTATTATATTTAAAAAAAATATTTTTGTCAAACCTTAAATTAAGCTTTATTTCTACAGAACTAGAAATAAAACTTAGAAGTGCCATGTTTCACCGACTTCACGTATTAGTTATAACTCAAGAACGGCTGTACCGATATGGCTGAAAATTGGTGGGTAGGTAACTTAAAGCCAGGAAAGGGACATAGGATACTGTTTATCCATAATATAGTGGAGGGAAACAGATAATGAAAGGTTTTCAGTTTGATGTCGTAAGTAATAACTTTATGTTCGAAGTGGGCATTTCTACGACTGTCCAACAAATACATAAAATTCACCTCTCAATATAAATATTTTGTTACAAGTAAATCGAATATTCAGGGCCGGTCGTCTAAGGTCACTGAACATTGAGAAAGAAGGCAGCCTTTCACACGTCGTACGTTTTATTTATTTATTTTATTTGCATTTTCGAAACAATGATATTGATATTCGATGGGTCGTTTACAAGAGTCCGCCCACATTAGTAGCTTAAGCGATCAAGCCACTTTCAGCATACACCTAATGAAGTGAAAAAGACCTTATATCTGCAGTTCTGAAGCAGTATGGAGGATTTTATCATTCGAATTGGACAGCCGGATTCTTATTCATCATTAAGGTATTTTTAATCATCATAAAAGCGATTTGCTAAGTTACTTATTCTGCTACTCTATGGAAGAAATTTCAAGAAAAGATGGCCGGTGATATTTTGATTCAGCGACGATAGAAATTAGTTTCTATTGTAACCGTGCAAAGCCGGGAAGGGTCTCTAGTACTGTCATATATGTAACAAGAAAGAAAGCTAACTTCGGTAAACCGAAGTTTGTATACCCTTGCAGTCTGCCATTGGATCATTGAAAATCGATCCATTTTGGTAATGTTGAAAAATATCAAATTATGTAAATTTTCTAAATTTTACATCTAGAATTTTACATTTTTATCATTATAAATCGACCGATCGTTTGTATGGCAGCTATATGATATAGTTGTCTGATAATGAAATGAATCATAATGAAATTAAACCCGTAATTCTATAACAGTAAAAAACTGCTATATCTTGAAATTGATTGATATACGTTGAAAAAAAAAAAGTTAAATTTTTTTTTACATTAATTTCGGCCTCATTCCTATGGCAGCTATAGGATATAGTGGTCCGATTTCGGCCGTTCCGACATATATACTGCGTGCTAAAGATATAAGACTATACTGAAAATTTCAGCCCGATAGCTCAAAAACTGAGAAACTAGTTCGCGTAGAAACCGACAGACGGACAGACAGACAGACGGACAGACAGACGGACATGGCTAGACCGACTCGGCTGGTGATGCTGATCAAGAATATATATATTTTATGGGCTCTGAGATTCCTCCTTCACTACGTTGCAAATATCATGGCAAAATTATAATACCCTCTGCAATGGTATAAAAATCTAACCTCAAAAAAGACGACTTTACCCGAAACTTTTTAAGTCTTGTTTTTACCATTTACAAAGATAATCTAGCAAACTTAAATCGTTTTCTAGTTACTTTTTGGTAGCAGAATTCAAATCTGTCGATATTTGCTTTAGGCATAAGTATAAGAAACTAAGGGTCCCTTACCAAATTAGCTCCTGTAAGTAAAAAACTTAATTAATTTAAATAAATTGTAAAATGTTGTTCGTGCAGTTCAATTATTTAAATTAATTTTTAAGCAGACGGGTAAATAAATACTTCTGGACGCCTTGGTTTCCAAATTGAGAGTGTTCCTTCAAATTTATTCAAGCTCTTCTAGAGCCATTACTTGAGTTTAAAATACAAATAGTGGTTCTCGCGTGTGCAAGAGAGCGAAAGCTTTATCTTAATTCAAGAGCGCAGGTTAAACTTCAAGAGACCTTAGGTTCTAATTATTACACTGCTTAACAAAAGTATATGCCCACCAAATTGACCGAACATCGGCCGCATTGACAGCATGAACATATGCTTCAATTAATAGGAATAGGTGCAAGGCGGTGAATAGAGCGTTTATATAAGCCCGATTTGGTTTTGATTACAGCCACGCGAACCTTCCCATCATGTCCTGGAACGACCTCTACGACTACGCCTATTATCCATAGCTGGGGGGGGAACGTTGTCTTCGTGGGTTGCCACCACTGTTCCGATCTGAAGATTCTCCACGGCTTTGGTCCATTTCCCTCGCTGCTGCAGGCTCAGAGATAAATTCTCGACCAGTCACTTCAAAATCGCTGTTTGATCGCTGAGACGAGCTGCCACCTCTGCAAGTACGTGAGGTTGCCGTCTGCCCTTGGCTGCGCGGATGCGGGCGGCAGCGTTGCTAGCGTTGTGCCTACTAGTAGATGCGCCGGCGTGACAACCTCTCCCTCGTTGGGACTGCCACTGTCCACGATGAGCGGCCTCGAATTCAGGACGGCTTCTACCTCCACGATAACGGTATGCAGCTCGTCCTCCTTCAGAATAGCGCTGCCCTTAGCCTTGAGAAGAAGATGCTTGGCCGACTTTACGGCCGCCTCCAAAAGGCCGCCTATGTGTGGCGCTCTAGGAGGGATGAATTCGATGGTGAATCGGTGGGCCGCAGCATACGACATGGTGCTCTGGTCGTTGGTTTCGCCAGGTTCCAAGAGCTCCTTCAGGATTCGAGCAGCTCCCACAAAATTTGTGGCGTTATCGCAATACAGTTTGACAACAGGACCAATGTATTAGACGCCAAATTTTTTACTATTTCCAAATGTACAACCTTTGATGCAAAGCAGACAAACACTGCTATGTACATCTTTTTTGGCTGCTTTCCACGAATTCCAAGGGAGCCTTTAACTGGCCCAAAGAGATTCACCCCGCTTACTTCAAAGGGTCTATTTCCATGTAATCGATCTCTAGGCAAATTACCCATGATCTGCGATAGAAGTTTTGGTTTATAGTGAAAACAATGAACGCACTGCCGTACAATGGCACTGCACTCACGACGCGCGTTTATTAATCACTTGTCTGAGAAGCCCAACCAACGACCGTGGTCCTGCTTGACAGTTAGTTCTTTGTAGTTGTCTCAAATATAGGGTAACAAATTTGCAATTTTTTGGCATTAACAAGGGGAACTGAGCATTATGAGCTATCGGGGCATGTAGAAGACGGCCACCTACTCGCAACAAAGAGTATGAAGAAATGCCAAACTGTTCAACGGATATAAAAGGATTTTACTTTTGAATTCTAGCACGCATATTAGCAGATTTCTTCAGCTTTTCAATCTCTTTTACAAAAGCTGCCTTTTGAACAGCTTCAACTTCAACAGCTTCAAATTGAATTAAAAGTTATTTTTTTTCTTCGGTTAATAAATCGATACACATAAGCCACAATGCGAACTACTTTCAGGTACGACGATGACCTTTCTCGATATTTAAAATTGGGTTCTAGTTCAACATCGGCCGCGATGATTTTTGTGTTTCTAGTGCTGCGTCTGTTTCTGATAGCTGAAAATGCGAATTTCTTGGCCAATACTCGGCTTCCTTCTGCAAAAAACCAGGACCATTGAACCAAAATGAGGTATTTAGCTCATCAACAGAGCATCCTCGCGAAACCAAATCCGCAGGGTTTTTCTTGGTTGGCACATGCCGCCAAACAGCTGATGAAACAATGTCTTGAATATCAGCGATTCGATTGGAGACAAATGTTGAGATGGGTGCGTTTGAATCCAGTGAAGAACTACTTCCGAAATCAGACCATAGGACAACACTCTCGACAGGAAAGTTAATGATGCTGCGAACTTCTTCCCACAGCTTCGCCAACAAACGCGCTGCACATAGCTCTAGCCTGGGTATCGTTTTTGTTTTTAAAGGGGCAACCCTAGATTTAGCTGTTAGCAATTGTACAGAAACCCCACTAGGCTCAAACACTCGAACATAAAGGCAGCATCCATAGGCACTCGAACATAAAGGCAGCATCCATAGGCCCGTATAGAAGCATTAGCGAACCCATGAATTTGACACACTGCTTGTTTGCTTGTCCCAACAAATCTCGGAATTACCAATTTTTTTAAGAGCGCATAATCATTTTTTACTATGTTCCACATTTTTTTAAAGTCTTGGGGCACAGGGTCATCCCAGCTCAGACTCAATAGCCAAGCCTCTTGCAGAAATATTTTCGATCTGGTTATTATTGGGCATAACAAACCCAAAGGATCAAACAGAGTGGCAATAAAGGACCTGATCTGTGGTTACTTTCCTAACACCGTACTTGAAAACGTCAGTCTGCGGATTCCATGTTAATCCAAGAGTTTTGAGATCCTGAAGATCTCCGTGTAAAATTTCCGCAGTCGATATCTTGCATGTACTTATTTTACAATTAGAAGCCCATTTTGTCAAAACAAAGCCCGTTGGTTCTAGAATCTCAGTAAGCTCTCGACGAAGAACAACCAATTCCTCCTCTGTGTCCGCTCCAGTGAGCAGATCGTCGACTCAGTAATCTGTGCCAAGCGATCTTGCACCCTGAGGATGCGATAGTAAATGGGTATCGCTAAGATACTTTAGGCATCTAACTGCTAGATAGGGAGCACTTGCTGTTCCATACGTGACAGTATTTAGCCGATTAGCCATACAATTAATTGAAAAATTCGTTGCGCCTCGTCAACCTCTACTTGACGGTACATTTTAGTTATGTCTGCAACAAGTGTGTATTTGCGACAGCGAAATCTAAGGAGCGTTGAGTATAAGCATGGCTGTATTGTTGGACCTACCATGAGCAGGTCATTTAGCGATACTTGCGAAGTAGTCTTGCAAGATGCATCAAATACCACTCTGAGCTTTGTGGATGTTCTACACATTGGTAGGGTATAAAGCAATGTGGATCTTTCGGTATTGAACCCTCATTTGCAGTCATATGTCCGAGAGCCAAATACTCTTCCATGAACTGATTGAACATAAACAGGGTGTCCGGATTCTAGTTAATCGTCTCTCTAACGCTAAAAAACGTCTTCTTGCCCTATCAAATGATGATCCGAGAAATGTTGGGCTTGATTTAAAAGGTAAGGATACTTGCAATTGACCTGAGGGTAAACGAACAATTGTTTCTCGAAAAATTTTCTCACAAAGCATTTCCTCTGGGGTATATAGTTTGTTAACCGAAACGTTTGGAACTTGTTCCATCTCCTAGAACTGCTTAACTAAATTTTGAAGTGCACCAGACTCCTCCACTGTGCTCACCATAGAACACGCTTCAGTCCCTTGGGGTTCTTTTGATCTTTTGATCACCGCCCTGACACCATCCAACCAAAAAACAGTATTTTGCAAAGTAAGTGCATTTTTTTTGTTTAATTTGGCCATCTTTCAAAAGATCAAAAAACGCATCTGCTCCAAGCAGCAGATCTACTTTTTGGGGCTTATGAAAAGCTGGATGAGCAACGGTAGATTTGTGGGAATGTTTAGTGCTTCAAGTGACACTCCTCTTTCTAGGTGATAGGAGAAAATAGATTTTAGAACGACGAAGATAACCACCATTTGATATTTATGAATGCGAGAACTAATTGTTGTTTGCGCAACTGGGTGCGCAGATAAGGTAGATTTTCCAATTCCCAACAAATTAATATCTTTCCTAATCCGCTTTAACTGCAAGCCTCTTGCTAACTCGTCCGTTATTAAATTGACCTGGCAACCCGAATCCAGAAGTACCCTGGCTGGCTGAATCTAACAAGAGCCACCCTTTATATCTACAACTGCCGTCGCCAACACAACTTGCTGGGCAGTGACGGCGTTTGCATGATTCGACGACAATTGGGTTGAATGTTCTGCAGCTAGCACTCCTAGATGGCTTGCCGCAGGATCTAAATTTTGTTGCGGATGCGTCAGCAGTATAGCGATGTAACAATGTATGGTCGGGCTTCGAGCATACCCTGCAGTGAGCTGCCTTGCAGGCGGATACATTATGTTCTTTTTTTTAATCAATTTATGCAAAGTGGGACCCCTTTTGGCAAATTTAAAGCGAGCTATAACAGAAGCAGCTGAGAAGGATGGACATGTTGTGATAAAATGGTCATTTAACTTTTAATAAAACGTTGTTCGAAAATAATCCAATGAAGTTTTTGAATTCAGAATAATTCCCACCAAATTTGGGCAACTGCATTCGAGGCAGGTGCCTTGTATGCGATAGACTTGTATTTAACAATGATTCGTTAAGATTTGTTTGCAGAACTGGAGTTTTTAACGACACTGACAATGCCCTGATTAACACGCCTTAATCTTCAAGTTCGAATCGCGATGACAATTCTGAATCGAAATCCCCAATTTCCAATTGTAAAGAAAATGCACGATTTATATACGCATCTAAAATACTCAAACGACAATCCAACTGCACAGGGTTTAACGAAATCTTTTTATTTTGCACGGCTTTAGCTATCCGACTTATAACCTTTTTAACTGAATCTAATTTTTCTTAATTTTTATTTTGTGAATCAGCTTCTTCTACTATAGAAGTATTGCTGTCAGAAGCTCCACGACGTTTAGGCATTTTTAAGAAAATTAAAAAAAATTTATTTTAAATCTTTTTCAAAGTTATAATTGCCGAAAATGTTCCACTGTAACTTCGAATCAAATCACTCAGATCAATCGAACTCTGTTTGAGTGATCTCAAATTAACTGAGCGCAGTGTTAGCCAAAAAAATTTATTAGTTTTTTCACGAAGGTTTAATGACATGTCCAACATGTTCCACTTTTACTCCCAACCAAATCACTCAAGCCAATCGAATTCCGTATGAGCGATCTCCAACTAGATGAGCGCAGTGGAAACAATGTTTGAAAAGCTACAATGCAACTCACTCAACTTATTTTTGGTGTTCTTATATAAGCTGGGCTTACCCAGTCGGACCTTGAAGAACGGGTTGTAAAAAAACCGGTTCTGAAACGGTTTATATGCCGCCAATTCTAGCTCAAAAATTGCCAAAACTATACTAAAATACATATTAGATGTATGCAATAACATGTGTTCTTTTGTTGGTTTATTAGAAGCGAAGAAATGAGTTATAAACTAAATATTATGTGCAACTTTCGCTTCTCTAAAAATGTATAAATATAGGTTTTTTGGAAAGTAAATTACCCGAGCGCTTCCCGAACAGTCGGCTTTTTTTTCTATAGCTTCGGGTCCGTGCAATCGTCGCTTCTCTTAAAATGCATAAATATGCGTTATATTCGAAACCAGCATTTGTTATTGTTTTTTATTCTCTTTCTCTTTCATATAAGTGCAAACGTCGCTTCTCTTAGAACGTATAAAGATGCATTATTTCGGAAACCAGCATTTAAAACGTAAATATGAGAATAAAAAGAAAAGAAACTCACAAAAAAAATAAGAAGAAAAGAGAATGAAAAAACACGCGGATGGTGTTTGCGTTTTCTTTTGTAACTTTTTTTTGTAACGATCGGGGCGGGATAGCTCAGTCTCGTCCAGGATTTGCTGCAACAAATTTATTTGTTGGGCACTGTGCCAAAATAAGAGCTCCGGGGTTTAGAATTAAGTAATATAATATATATTTTAACTGGGATTTTCACCTCTTTTCCACCACACCTGCCTTAAGCGGGGCACAAGATGCCCTATCTCTAACAATTAGGTCACGCCCGACTCGCCGGCCAACGCCGTCTGGGTGATCACGCCGCGCTTACGCTCCGCTTGATACTCCGGTGCTACCCGCACTCGGACACTCTCGCTAAGCTTCGCTCCGCTAGATACTCTGGTGCTGCACGCTCCAGATGCTCCCGCTAAGCTGACGCGCTGGCAAACTCACCGTCCGCCTGGGCACTTACAAAGTACGAGATGGAAGAAAGTAGTGAACTGGACTCGCTTTGTCAAAGGGAATCCTCCCAAAGACTTACTGCGTTATTGCTGCTGGTAAAACTGCTCTGCTCTGCTGTCCCCTGAACTGATCCTTGGCTTGTTTCCCAAGGAGTCACTTTCACTAGCACTAGCACTGGTCACTGTTCACTGACAACTTAAACTCCACAACTCACTGCCTCTGAAGTGATCCTTGGCTCGTTTCCCAAGGAGTCACTTACCCTTGCACTGGTCACTTCCTATATACCCTGCGCCGTGAACTCGACTACTGACTGCTCCTGAAGTGATCCTCGGCTCGTTTCCCAAGGAGTCACTTCCTATGTTCACTGCAACATAAACTCCGCCACTGACTGCCACTGAAGTGATCCTTGGCTCGTTTCCCAAAGATTCACTTTCACTGGCACTCTGCGGCCACTACTGCCTAAACTCCACAACCTACTTCCCCACTGACTCTCCAACTGATTCTCCAACTGACTCTCCAACTGACTCCCCAACTGACTCCTGCCTCGCTCTTTTATACCCCCCCTGCAGCGCTGCTATTCAGCAGCCCTCTCTCCCGCCAAAACTTCTTGCTCCGCTATGCGCTGACTAACTGCTCTGACGAAAGCTTTCTCTCCCTTTCCCTCTGTGTCCCGTTATGCGCTGACTAACTGCTCTGACGAAAGCTTTCTCTCCCTTTCCCTTCTACTGCTTTCTCTTCTGTCGATCCTACGTTCTCTTAGGGCTTTTGTAAGGGATCTAAACGATTCCTCACACTTTATTTAGTTTAGAAGTTTGCTTGACGCAGTTGTGAAATTCATTTTAATAAGTATGCAAGGTAAGCAAACCATATCTATTATTAAATAAGATAATTCATTTCAGTTTCGGATATATTAACAACAGAAGGTAAGCCATTGCCATAATAAGATAAAAAGTATATTACTTTTATTTCAGATCCGGTATGTCATAATATTATAATTTTTTATTTCAGATAATATTTGCGTTTTATGGTGAGAGTATATAGTTTTAGTTTCCCATTTATTATTTTTATAACGTTATTTAATTATTGCATTAAAAAACAATATTATTATTTTTAATATAATTGCAGGCTTTCTTTATTAATCACATAAAAAAATGTATTGTGCGATTTATTTAACCTACATGTAATGTATATTATATACACATGTCAAAAGCAAGAAAATATGTATGCTACAGATGTGTTCTTTAAGCCTTCCTTCATAAAAGTTATATAACTGTTTGCAATGGGCTATTTTCACCCCATATTAATTTGAAAGAAAGACTGCAAGTATTGAGAATGCATTCTTTACTGTCAAAGAACGCATAGAAATGTGCTTGCTGGAAGCGACCAGGTCCGACTGGGGTGAAACAAGGAAACCACTGTTTTTTTTTTTTTATGCTGCAACAGTTCTTTCGCAACATATAAATAACGTATATTACACCTCGGCAATCTTCGGGTTTCGCTTCCAACTTTAGTTTCTAAAATATGCGTTATATAACCCATCTGCAGCACACATCAATAACGGTTCTGTAGCAATGTACCTTCCATACAAAATACCGCTTCAAAATAACCCATTGCAAACAGTTATATAGTTATGCTTTTGACATGTGCATATAATATACATGTAGGTTAAATAAACCGCACAATACATTTTTTGATGTGATTAATGAAGAAAGCCTGCAATTATATTGAAAATAATATTATTGTTTTTTGATGCAATAATTAAATAACGTTATAAAAGTAATAAATGGGAAACTAAATCTATATACTCTCACCATAAAACCCAAATATTATCTGAATTAAAAACTTATAATATTATGACCTATAAATAGACGAGATCTGAAATGATTAATACTATAGTTTTTATATTGACGTATACATACCAGATCTGAAATAAAAGTAATATACTTTTTATTTTATTATTTCAATGGCTTACCTTCTGTTGTTGATAACAAATGCTGGTTTCGAATAGAACGCATATTTATGCATTTTAAGAGAAGCGACGATTGCACGGACCCGAAGCTATAGAAAAAAAAAGCCGACTGTTCGGGAAGCGCTCGGGTAATTTACTTCAAAAAAGCCTATATTTATGCACTCTTAGAAAGGCGAAAGTTGCAGATAATATTTAGTTTATAACTCATTTCTTCGCTTCTAATAAACTAACAAAAAAACACATGTTATTGCATACATCTAATATGTATTATATCAAAGTTCTGGCAATTTTTGAGCTAGAATTGGCGGCATATAGAACCGATTCAGAACAGTTTTTTTTTTTCAATCCGTTCTTCAATGTCCGGTTGGATGCGATCAAGGGACTTCAATAACTGTATGCAAATATGTATGTATGCATACATATGTATGTGTGCAGCCTATGCTGGTACTTGCGAATTAGCGGTAATAGATATGTGGCATTACGTGTGCATATGCCGTTACATGAATTTATTAATTATACCCGGTACCCATATGGTACAAGGGTATTATAAGGTAGTACCAACCGAGAATGTATGTAACAGGCAGAAGGAGGCATCTCCGACCCCATAAAGTATAGATATTCTTGATCAGCATCACCAGCCGAGTCGATTTGGCCATGTCCGTCTGTCCGTCCGTCCGACCGTGTGAAACAACAGATCTCAGAGACTATAGGAGCTAGAGTTACCAAATTTAGTGACAACATTGGAATCTGTTGCAGATAAAGTTTGTTTTAAAATTTGGCCACACCCACTTCTGCCCCCGAAAGTCTTAAAAAACTTTATATAACATACAGTCATAATTTTTGGCTTAAAGTAAATAAATAACAGAAATAAGTAGGCATTTGCGGACGTTTTCTGAGTATTTGAGTAAAATCGGATGATAAACATGGAAGTTATTAAACAATAAATTTTGTATATGCTTCTTCTCTCTTTCTAAGCCACAAAGGCAGTAGCGAAAAAAAGTGTTGCATGCTTTCGGGCGCAGTATTAATTCGTAATGCAGCAGCGTAAAGCTACATAGTTTGTCTTTTTTGAACTTTGCTCATCTTCATTTGCTCTGCTTCATTTGTCAACATTTAGTTTTTTCCATGTACATGTGCTATTTATTTTAATGCAAAATACTTTGGGTACCGGGTATCTCACAGTCGGTCACACTCGACTGTTGCTTTCTCACTTGTTTTTTATTGGGTGATTACCTTATTTGTTTGATGCGAACTATTTTTGTAATAGGGCATCTTACTCTATATCCAGAGATGATGGGCGGTCCCGGCGTCCAGAAATCAGCTCTGACGAAAATTTCAAAATGGCTCCAACTATATGGCTCCAACGAAGATGTCCAACTATATGGCTCCGACGAAATGTCCAACGATGTTTTCGTCCACCCGGGGGCGCCAAAATGTTCGTGCAGATCACGAGCAGACGGTACGGCAATTTTAAATTAAATTATTTAAATTAATTTTTGAGCAGACGGGTAAATAAATTCTTCTGGACGCCTTGGTTTCCAAATTGAGAGTGTTCCCTCAAATTTATTCAAGCTCTTCTGGAGCCATTACTTGAGTTTAAAATGCAAATAGTGGTTCTCGCGAGTGCAAAAGAGCGAAAGCTTTATCTTAATTCAAGAGCGCCGGTTAAACTTCAAGAGACCTTAGGTTCTAGTTATTACATTGCTTAACAAAAGTATATGGTCACCAAATTGACCGATCAGTTGTTTTCTTAATACGTTAAGTTATTAATACACAAAAAAGGTTAACAGTCAGGCAAAAGTTGGTAAATACATACATACACCAAACCTTAAAATATTATTTGAATAGCAAATTCTGTTATTGCACTGCCGTGTATCGATATTAAACTATCGAAGTTGAAAAGCTTCTCGTTCATTCTCTTATGTTTGCATAAATAAAATTGCGTGCAAAAATAAGATGCATATAGACCAGAGGTGCCCAAGCCCCCGCCAAATGTGGTTGGTAAAAACTCTGCCGGCTCTCTGCTGCTACACAGACAGTGTAAACGTGACGTGAGCAGCAGCAGCAGAGAAGAGAGAGAATGAGAGGTTGAGTGTGTGGTTGTCAGAGCAGTGCAAAGCATTTAAATTTTAATGCTTTGCACTGCTCTGACAACCGCAACGTCTCGCGCGAAGCCAACTTCGTTTTTCTCTTACGCACACAAATGCAAGTCACATGTCATTGTATTTGTGTGGGCACCACTGATATAGACTAATTCATACACATACAAACATATTATAATAATTTACCATATCCCACCCTGTACATTTATTTTCATTAAAATCTTCTTTAAAAATGTATTTTGAACTTAAAAAATGTTTTTATTTTTCTTTTTTTTTAGATATATTTTGTATATTAAAAATCGGTTAAAACTACTAATTGCTACCTAATTTTCAGCGAATATATCATAAAATAGTACAATAACAGCGTAATCTAATTTTTAAAGTTTTTTTACAAACTTTAAATATAATAAATAATTTTTTTTTGGTAACCATGTTTTTTTTTATAAGTGAATTAAACTTGATAAGAAAAAATTACAATGGCTCCTCTATCACGCTTAGTTGATATGATCGCCATTTTGGTCTCCCTTATCCCACTGAGAAGCGGATCAAAGATGCGTTGTCTCGTCCGACAGAACTTGTCGTTTGTTGCTGTCCGGATTTGATGAAAGGCAACAGTTGTACGATAACGCATGATATAATTATAGAAGGTAGTCTCGTCGTGTGTTTAGCGTTCGGGTGTAGGGCCTTATTGAACATTTCGTGTTTTCTCGTTGACATGAAAGGCTGTGTGTGTACAAATTATATTATGTGTTATTAACCCTTATATGAAACAAAAAAAATGTTTTTTTTGCAATTTTTGAAGCAAACTCGTCCAAGGCGCAAATTTTATCAATGCACCGAAATGTTTGGTTAGGAGAACGTTGTGGGTGCAAATTTTGAGTGCTGCCCTAGTGAGAACTCGAGAATTTGCGACACGCATTTAAGTCCTTCATAGCGGAAGTCGACAACCAATAAGAGGACGACTTTCAAGAGAAGGCGACTAAACAATTATGCTGTTCCGGAAAGAAAAGCAGATCCGGAACCAGCAATTCCAAAATTAAGCTACGCCTAATCGAGCTCACAAATATAGGCCAGTTTTAACCCCAAACACCATATAAGGGATAATACACATTTTCTATAGTCGTATACATTCGTTTCTCTCACACGAACTTTGACAGCCGAACTAGGGCCTTATTGTTCCGAACGAGGGCCTTATTTTTCCGACGAGACTACCTTCTATAATTGTATCATGCGATAACGTATCGTGTTCTGGGTCCCAGTAAATGACATGAACGTTTGCTGTAGAGTTGAATCCTTTGCCGTGAGTTGTAGTAAGAGTTCCGTCAGAGATGCCTGATAAATTAGAGACGCATTGGCTAAGCTCCATGCCTGCACGTTCCATTAGCTGAATGAACTCATCCAGCTTGCGAATAAGCTCTTCCTCTGTGTATGTTCCCGTGAGTACGTCGTCCATGTCAAACTCCTCCTTTAAGGTTTTTGCTGCAGTGGAAAACTCGTGCTGATGGTCGTGAGCTAGCTGGTCCAGGACCCTCTTTGCCAAGAATGGTGCGCTAGATGTGCCGTATGTAACTGTGAAGAGCTCGTAGTGCTTGATAGGGGTGCTTTTATCTTCTCGCCATACAATGCGCTGGTAACTGGATTGGCACCCACTTATATTTTTCGATACATTTTGACTATATATGCGGAGAAGGCAAACTGAAACATTCTGAAGCGTGTACAAATTGAGAATAGGTTTCACAGAATATTGGGTCCGATGTGCAGTGCTGCGTTTTGCGTACTGTCTTATGGCGATAGTTCTCACATGTGACCAAATTGAGATAATCTCGCATAAACTTCACATACGGATGCAGATCGCTTCAGGCGGCGTTTAACACCCCTGAATCTTGAGAGTGCTCGTTGCAGTGTATCCAAAAACTGACGATTCGGATATTTGAACGGAAGCTCGACTATACAACGCCCCTTGAAGTCCCGAGTGTATGTCTTTATAAAGTGTTGCTTAACTTCGTCGCCCTCTGGTTCCCGATGAAGTTTGTGGTTGTCATCCTCCAGCTCCCAAAATCGTCAAAGCGATGCGTCGAAGTCAATAGACGTGTGCGTTGTTGTTGTAGATGATGAGCTGTTAGTCACAATAGATGTTATAACCCATCCATAAACTGTCGAAATGGCGATGATATTGCCCTGGCTGTCGAACATCTTTTGACCGGTGAACACGGTCCAAACATAAGCGCTGCCCAAAAGAATATGCACTGGCGCTAACGATTGATAGTCGGTATCTGCAAGATCGAAGCCATCGATTTCCTTAAGTGCTGCGGCGTCGATATCGTGTCTTGCCAATGTAGATGTAATTTTGCTGAGTACGTGAGATCGTACTTTCATTGTGTGCTCTAAGATCCTTAACTTCATGTCCAGTTTGCTGCAACCACTAGTTGTCTCCGCCTTTATCGACCTATATGCACCGTTCCAAGATGTATGACAGTTCGGAACCACTGTTCAAAAGCACCCGGCAGATAGTGTGCGATCCCTTTGCGTTTTGTTACGTCGGTAGTGTTGCTGGGCCTCAGTCCTTGGAGGACATAGGGCTGAGGAAGTGGCTGCCCGGATAGCAGACACGATTTGTGCAGCTGAGCTTGCCGGATTTGGGGTGGGTTCTTTGGACGCCACTATCCTCTCCAAACGTAATCAGAACAATTATTTACGTGCCTGAAAACTAGAAGAAATCGTTCATCAGTCTGTCTTTCTGTCCACATGCTTGATCGTAAAAACAATCGGGCTATGTTTTGGCCGTTTTCCCTCCCCATTCGCAAACTCCGTGCGCCTTTGGATAGCCGGGGGCCGTGCATTACGATCCCCTGTTGTTCATGTCGTTCATCAAAAGGTTTGTAATTTTCTTGACAGTCTTCATTCGTACCAGTACACAGTAGGCCATAAATAAAAAAATTGATCTTGAGCGAAAACCACTTTTTCGATTGTCCAAACTTAACGACACAATACCGTTTGTTTGGCATTCCTAACGGGACTTTCACGAAATTGAACGAAAAGAGCGAGCACGTGTTTACGTATTTGCAATTTATCAGCAGTGAAGTGCAACACACCAAATTTGACTGCAATGAATATTGTTCATAATGGTATATACTTTATTTATAAAGATGGTTATATAAATAACTTGTGCTGTGTCTTGTGTTTATCTTTTTTAAAGACCTGCGCCTCTTTTTAGTTTGTATTTGTTGTGCATCACAAAGTTATGGTAAAGTTTTAAGTGTTTTCCCCCAATGAAGTGCACATCCTATTATTTACTAATATGTAATAAATGAGTCCTCTAAGCGCAAAAAAACCACGGTTGGTACACCGCATTTGAGCGGATCCCAACAACTCGCCGCGAGTTCTCAACAGCTGACTCCCACGGCACAGCCCCCAACTCCAATATATCTAACTCCAATGATATTAAGATCGGGGGCGAGAAAAGATTTGGCCTCCGAATGTGCCGCGGGAGGGGCAGCGCCTAGGTCGCACTTAAGCCGAAGAATCCAAGATTAAGGTGGAAAAGTTCAAATTTTCTTATGCTAGGGATATTTTATCTTTCAAAATAAATGTCCCTGACGAATTTTTTAACACAATATGCTCGGCTGCCTTCTGGCCCAAGTATGTTGTTGTTAAGGAGTACGAAGCTAAGAAAAAGAAAAGACGGCCTGTAGGGGTTAGTTTACCCAGTCCGAACAAAGCCACTGTGCCAGCTACAAAAAACTAACCAATTCTCTCCTTCTTACCTATCAGAATGCAAGTGGCTTACGTAGTAAGCTTCCCAAATTATATTCTGATAGTTTTTCATTTGCATCCCAGGTGATTGTGTTCACAGAAACCTGGTTAAAGCCGGAGATTCTAAGCTCCGAATTTTTCCAACTGTGTACACAACGAATAGGCTTGATCGGCCTTTCAGGCGAGGGGAAAGTGTCCTCATTGTGGTTGACTCCAACCTCACGTCTGAACTACTAACTTTCGAGGAATGCAGCGATGTTGAATTCCTCTGTGTAAAACTATCATTTAATGGTTGTTTTACTTTTATTACATGTTCCTACATTTCCCTCTTTTCGGAACTTCCTATGTATTGAAACCACCTTTCTGCTATTCAGGCGGTATCCAATAGACTTTCGGATTGAGACCATTTAGTAGTTCTAGGTGATTTTAACATTCCTGGGGCTAGTTGGTCTCAAAATAAATCTTCAAATGCCCTTTTGACTACAGCACGTCACGACTTTATTAGTGGCTTGTTTGACATTTCGCTCTCTCAAGTCAACCATGTACGAAATTCCTTAGATCGCTTTCTCGATCTCTACTTTGTCTCTGAACCGGCAAGAGTCAGTTTGGGTAGGGTCCCGCCCTTGACGCAACCCTAAGATCCATACCATCCTACTTTCGATGTGACTATCGATATTGGGACTGCTATGGAGAATAAGTCTGATCGGCCAGCTAAGAAAGTCCACAGCCTTCGCAAGGCGGATTTTCGACGGCTGAATAGTTTCATATCTGACTTTAATTGGTCCGATTTCTACAAGTACACTGTCATGGTGGGTGCCATGAATATTTTTTACAATGCCATGAACTCCTTTTTTACCGAATGTGTTCCGTTATACTATCCGTCAATCTCCAATAAACCTCCCTGGTTTAGTAAAGTGTTGACTCGCCTCAACAATGTCAAGTCCAATCTCTATTCTAAATTTAAACGTACGTTAAAACGGTTCTCAAGCTATCCATTCTCGCTATTAGGCGGCTCGGTCAAAGTTTACCGTGCTTAACGAGCAGTGCTATAAAAACTATTTGACTCGTTGTAGGGTTCAGTTTGCGCAGGACCCAAAACAGTTTTATAGTTTTGTCAACACTAAACGTAAGCCTATCACACATCCTTCATTGTTGTCATTTGAAAATACTACAGCAAACAAAGATCTTTTTGCTCAGTTTTTTCAAACTACTTATTCTCCGTCATCCGATTCAAACTAGACCTATTCTTATAGCATTCCCAAATCAAACCAAGTCAAGCCGGTATATTAGCTAGGTCCCGATGGAATACCAGGCTGTGTGCTTAGGTATTGTGCCGAGTCCCTGTGCAGTCCCCTTCTAAAATTATTTTCCTTATCCTTAGAAACTTTCCGATTTCCCTTTATTTGGAAGGAATCATTCGTCATTCCTCTCCACAAAAGAGGTATCAAACTGGATGCTAACAACTTAACCTTAGAGACTTCCCAATTTCCCCTTATTTGGAAGGAATCATTCGTGATTCCTCTCCACAAAAAAGGTAGCAAAGTGGATGCTAACAACTATAGAGGAATCTCTAAGTTGTCAGCCATCCCAAAACTTTTCGAAAACGTAATTACTCCCCATTTCCAGCACCTGTGTAGATCAGTAATTTCTCCATGCCAATATGGATGTATTAAACGAAGATCAAAAACTACTAAACTTCTGGAGCTCACTTCTTACATTATAAGGGGCTTTCAACAACATTTTCAGACAGATGTGATCTATTCTGATTTCAGTAAAGCATTTGACTCCGTTAATCACTCTCTTTTTGTTAGGAAACTCGACTTAATGGGTTTTCCTGTCGATCTTCTTAGGTGGATCTCAAGTTATCTGAATGGCAGGTCGCAAAAAGTTCTTTTTAAAAACAACTTGTCGAATGTACTCCGGGTGACCTCTGTTGTCTCTCAAGGGAGCCACCTAAGTCCCTTACTTTTTACATTATTTATAAACGACCTGCCCAAAGTCTTGACCTACTCCAGAGTACTCATGTACGCTGACGACGTTAAACTTTGTGTGCAATACAAGGACCGCGCTTGCCAATCGGACTTACAAACAGATCTTAATAACTTTCAAACATGGTGCAATGCAAACTTATTAAACCTAAATGGCTCCAAATGCAAGCTGATGACATTCTCACGTGTCTCTCCCATGCTTGCGACTTATACGCTGAACTGCTGCTCTTTGGAAAGGATCACTCTAGTTGACGATTTGATCTAAAACTGAAGTTTATTGATTGTATTTCGTGCATTGTGAATAAAGAAAAGGTTTGCTTGGATTTATTAGGCGGTGGTCGAAGGAATTCGATGACCTTCATTTCGTTAGTTCGTCCTATTTTAGAATATGGATCTTGCGTTTGGAGTCCCCAGTGGGACGTCCACAGCAAACGCATTGAGTCAGTTCAACAAATATTTTACTTTTCGCTCTTCGTGGCTTAAACTGGGATGCAAACCTTAGGTTGCCCTCTTATTCTAGTAGACTTCTCCTAATTAACCTACCTTCCTTAGCAAACCGTAGAACGATGCTAGGCATTGTCTTTATGTATAACCTGATCCGTGGTGACGTGGAAAGCAGCGATCTATTGGGTCAGTTGAATTTCCACGTACCATGTAGAACAACAAGATCCTATCTGCCTTTAGTTTTGTACCACTGCAGAACATCGTATGAAATTCATGAACCTTTAGAGTATTAAGTGCAAACTACAATGATTTTTTACAAAATTACCTCATCTGTAGATAGCCTTTCTAAACTAAAAACATTAATCTTAACCCACTTAGTACACATGCAAGATAGCAATCGAGCTGCACGCTATCAGTATATATGGTGGAGGGTAGTTTCCTCGCATTTTTTGACATATACTCTTCTTTCGCGCCTATTAACACCTAACCTTAACAAGCACGTGCTTGGTTTTGAAAGGCCACTTGAGTGTACTGACCGTTGTGCATCAACATCCATCAAAAAATCCTGCAGATGCACATTTGCCATTGCAAAATTTAACATAACCTCATTTATTTTCCATCAGCCCTATCTAGGAGGTACGCACTTTTTATTCTGTGTCTGTTATGTTGTTGTTACCGTTGTAGTTTGTTGTTGTTTTTGCGTTGTTTGTTATGTGTTTTATGTTTTTAGATTATTTTTCCCTCCCAATGAAGTACACATCCTATTATTTATAAATATTTCTAGATTATACAAATGTTTACTTCAGCTGCGGAAACCTTGCAGATGCACATGTGGCATGGCAAAATGCAATCTAACCTCATTTATTTTCCAGCAGCTCTATATAGCAGGGACGCTGTTTTTTCGTTTTGAGTCTGTTACATTGTTTTTGCCGTTGTAGTTTGTTGCTGTATTTTCGTTATTTGTTTTGTGTTTTATTATGTTAGAAATTTTTTTTTTTGTTTTATTATTTAATTATTTTTTTCAGGTACCCACTATAAAGGAGAGTATTCTCGAAAACATGTTTTTAACATTTAGCTTAAATAATGCGGTACACTTGAACAAAAAGAAAATATGATTGATTATTAAGGACGTAACAAATTAGGAATATTAGTCAGATTTGGAAGAATTGCATAAACATTTCAACTTAATTTGTAAAAAGAATGCATTGTTTTAGCAAATCGTTAAGCGGAAACAACCGCAATTTTTGAAAAAATATATTATATCTAGGTTTGAAAAAAAAGTACAGTAAAAATATCAGGCTGAATTTGTGAATTAAATGAATTCATTACTGCATTCTCATATAAGCACAATTACTGAGGCAATCGTTCCTATCGAAGCGACATGATATCGTTGTACGATCTGGTCAATTTATATACCCGGTACCCATAGGGTACAAGGGTAATATAAGTTAATGCCAACAGATAATGTATGTAACAGGCAGAAGGAGGCATCTCCGACCCTATAAAGTATATATATTCTTGATCAGCGTCACCAGCCGAGTCGATTTAGCCATGTCCGTCTGTCCATGTTGGTGAACAGATCTCAGAGACTATAAGACCTAGAGCCACGAAATTTGGTGACAACATTGGAATCTGTTGCACGCAGATCAAGTTTGTTTTAAAATTCAGCCACGCCCACTTTCGCCCCCGAAAATAAAAAAAAAAACCGTATATAAGCTATACTCGTCATTTTCGGCTTAAAGTAAATAGACTTAATAAATAGGTAGGCATGCGCGGACGTGTTCTGAAAATTTGAGTAAATTGGATGATCAACATGGACGTTATTAAACAATAAATTTTCTGTGTATGATGCTTCTTCTTGTTGAAGCTACGTACGTAGCATTGAGTCCAAACGAGAGGTCAATAGTCACACTCTTGCTATATCGCACTGCTTAGGAACACTTCGCGTGTCTGAGCTCTAAGCTTTTGAGAGAGATGTTGAGAGTGCCAGTGCGTGTTGCTTAACATATCCCTAGCAACATTTGTCCTTTTTGGGTGTGGCTCAACATGTTCCTAGCAACATTTGTCTCTTTTCGGTGTTGCTCTACATGTTTCTAGCAACATTTGCCTTCGTTTGTCAATATTTCCTTTTTTCCATGCCCATATGCTACTTAATTTCACCCACAATGCTTTGGTTACCGGGCATCTCACAGTCGGTCGCACTCGACTGTAGCTATCCCACATGTCTGACAATATATTTAGAATATTTTTATAGATTTTTGGTGAAAGTTTCATAGCTATAACACATCTAGAAGTATTTGTGCAATGCCCCCCTTTTAATGGGTTTCTACCAATGCATTTTTGTTGGTTTAAGTTTACATTACAAGTGTAATGGACATTAAAGTGTATTGATGTGTATTTTTGTATAGCAAATTATATTCTGAATTAAATTAAAAGGTGTAAATAATATTTAATTGCATCTGTGAAAGCTAATATTGTATCAGAGGCATGGTGTGTGTAATATTAGGGCACGATCATATGTATGGGACATTCCATATCAACTCGGCCACCCCTGTTTTTTTTCGCTCTGAAAAAAAAATGCATACCCACATTTTAAAGTGCTCCATGTCCATATAGTGACCCTTAAATATTTTTTCGTTACCATCAATACTTTTCGAGATAATCGCTGTTGGACAAAAAACTTTATAAAATCATAGCATTGAAATGGTGCATGCAATTTGAAAGACAAAAAATACGGTTATCCTTTTTTCAAACATATTTTTCATAAAAAAATACTAGACTAATCTAGGTTTAATATTAAGCGGGTTTTTAATTAAAAAAAACGGTTTTTAATTTTTTTTTGTCTAAGGGCCAGTCGATATTCGCTCAAATTTGTTTTTGCCAGGTAGAGGAGGTTCAGATACATAAGAAACAAAAAATCTTAGAATGGTAAAATTGTGTTTGCTAGGAAAAATTAATTTATTTTCATTGTTTATCCATTAATTGCTTTAGGAAAGGGGTATATTGGTTTATGAAAAATATGTATATATATATATATATATATACAATATACAATATATATATATATATATAAGTTAAGTTATATAAGTATATATATTTATAAGTTGAGGTTTTATTTGTTGGAAAAGATAAGTAGAACTAAGCATATATATATATAATATTCATTAACATAATTCATTAACTAAATTCACAAAAAAAAATATATATGTGTTGGTATTAAAAAATGTGTTGATAAGTTCAGGAAATTGTTTATGTTTTTGCGGCTTTGCTTTTATATGTTTGTCAGGTTATAGCGGCTTTGATGGAATTGGTTCTGCTTTCCATTATTAAAGTAGAGTCATATTTGGTGGTGACCAAAATCCTTGAAGCCCTTAGAGCCTGATATGTGCCACGGGGCTGTCGTTGCACGAATAAGGCTACGCCTCGTGATACAGGAACATGGCCTTTTATCGTTAGTTGCACGGTTCATTCTTTAGGATTCACTTTTGACAGGGCAAAGATCCGCAGGATTGTTTTATGCGTGGGGTTATTGATACATGTCCTCAGGATTGACACTGTACTCGCCATTGTTCGACGGGACGTTGTAAACCGGTCGACAGTCCTAAGGATATTTGCTTCTTTAAAAGGACTTCTTCGGCAGCGGACATTTACCGCGGTCAAGATCGCGACTTTTACACTTATGTGACTGGCACGCATTCAATTTGATATTGATGGATTTTCAAACTCTAGACTTCCAGTTCTCTGACTTTTACTCCCTTCTGGTACGGCTAAATTGGGATCTTTTATACCAAAGATGGTGAAAAGTTTCGCCTAGGAATCACCGGAATGGAACATAAAAGTGTTCCCAGTTAGTTGCATGGTTTCACCTCTCTTACCCTTTTGGCTGGAGTCCTATTTGGGTCGTCTTTGTTCTAATGTTTGACAATTCAGCAAAATCGGCGGTACTTGGTTGCAGGTGATTGCATGGCCCAATTTTTTAGTTTTAGGCGGTGTTATCTGCCAAAGTCAAATTGCGAAATCTTGCTAGCTTCGATTTTCTATTAGCTTTTGGCTACTCTTGATTTTCTTCCGTGTTACACGGATGAACCACGTCGGTCCTAACCGGCGTACGTAACAGTTTCGAACGAACACTAGAGCTGTTGGCAATGCGCTTTTTCGAAGCCCTTGTGGCTGTGAAGCAGTTGCTGATCCGTTGTAAAAGGGCTCAGCTCTTGGAGTGACTTGCGCACGTGCGATGTAGCTGATGGTCACTTTTGTACTTTCTTGGCTGCGTCCTGGTTGCAGCAGCTTGCCAAGTAGAATGTTCTATAAGTAGTAGAGAATGGTGACAAATATGGCAAAATTTGCATGTAAAATGCCCAGGCTTAAAACAATTAAAGCACAAAGACTTTGCTTTTATTAAATATATATTATTAATGTGCGTCTCTGCTCTACTGATAAGTCACCTGTAAGAGAGGCTGCAAATGAAGCAAACGTCTACATTTGTTGAGTTGATATTTCAAACTGATTTTATTTTTAATAAGTCCTAGCTTAGGTAGCTAACATGAAAATCTTATGTCTAGTTTTATCTTCTAGACCCACGGGTCTCATAATCTTACAAGACCAACGCAACGGTCATCTGTCCCTCTAGCTGGGAAGCCGTTCTCAAGTGCAAGCGGGGATTTTCCGCTGCAAGATAAACATATGTAGTTGCTGTACAATTATTTAAGGGATGAACCCAAGCAACAGTTCAAGATACATTTTTAGATTCCTAGTGGCGTTTATATTTAAATCTATGCAGACACATGCTTATCAGTACAGTGCTGCAGCGGTTTGCTGTTTACATAGGATTCTTATATATATATACGTGTTCATGTGTGAACATTCTGCCAAGGGCCAGCAAGATTGGGTGTGGGTGTACAATTTTAAATTTGACATATAAAATACAACTTTTAGCAATATACAAACATATTGAACAATCATACATTTCATAAACGATTTAGTGGACTGTTGTTTTTGCTTTAACTTAATTGTTAAAATTTAAATTTCTTGCAAAGGCCTGGCAATTTTGGTTGTACATTTTCGTGTAATATATGTATTTATAAAAACTATCATAATTGTCATATTTATTAAGCAATTATATAACCAGCGTGTCCGATAATATAATGGAAATTTAAATCTTTTAATTTATACTGATTTTCTTTAATGTAAATATTTAGTTTAATTATTTGGCTATTTAATTCCAAGAGTACGATTTAATGTGGTTGGTTTTAGCAGATCCCAAATAAACCTTGAAGCTTCACTAACATCTCCTATCTGTGATGGGCAGTCAAAATTGTGATCATTAGTTCTTGCGCTACCATATTGCGCAATATACAATATAATTTTCCTATTTATTAATTAAATCTTGGAATATAATCGAGTCTTTATTTACGTATAAGAAAATAAGCCGATTACGACCTCGAGTTAACTAGAACCCTTCAATTACGCCAATAACCAAGTGATACTTTCGTCTAATACTTCTGTCTCCGAAATACCTCCGTAGTGAGGTCCTGCCGGGGGAATAACAAAAAAAAAAAAAATACAACTTACGTTCTTTCTTTCTGATTTACCATGCAAAGGCAACATTTTCTTTGATGGCCTCTGCCAACTCTTCTTCTAACTTTTACTCGCTTTTCATGTCCCTGAAATTTCTTCTCCAGGTCAATAACAGGTGCCATTGTAAGTGGCTTTGATCCCCTTAAGGATGTATCGTCCTTAAATGGAATCTTTCCCATATACCTACCACTTGATTCTTTAGTGGTGGTTTTAATAAAATTATTCTCAAAAGTTTTTGTTTTGTTTTTTAAAATACAACATTTACCTACATTTTTTACTTGCATTTTGGTTGCAACTATAGAATTGTTGTCTTTCGATTTTGTGGAGTCCGACACAATCCAACCGAATTCTGTGTTTTGACCTAGGAGTCCGTCTATTTTCTTTACCCCATTTTTAAAAATGTGAGCATATAAATCAGCTCCTATGATAAGGTCGACTCTACCTGGCTTGTTGAATTCGGGATCGGCAAGCCGGAATTTTTTCCACTTTTCAGTGTCTATATTTATTGATTTAACTGGTAGTGCTTCCATAAGTCGTGGAAGAATAATAGCATCTACTATCAAATTATTTTTATTTTCATTTTTAGTTTTAATTTGTAAATCAACCTTGTGCTTTGCAATGCACTTTTTAATAGCAACTCCGCTAATCTGTGTGTAACTTTTCCTTTTAGGTAACTGCAGAATCTGTGAAGCTTTCCCCGAAATAAGTGTACTTTGAGACCCCCAGTCAATCAAAGCTCTTATGTTTTCAAAATCGCCATTAGCAGATTTAACTTTAACTATGGCTGTTGGTAGCAACACCTGGGTTGAAGTCACACAAGTAGATATGTGGACTTCTTCTCTCCTTTGAGAGTTAATATGCAGCATTGTATGATGTGCTTTATTGCAATGTGAACTTAGATATTCACTTGTACATCTTTTGCCGTCAAAATGTTTAGGGCATCTAGTACATAGTTGAACTTTTTTCGCGATTTCCAGTCGCCTCATGCGATTCATTCCCTTAAATTTGTGACATTGGGTAATTGTATGCCCCGGAAATTTACAACATGCACAATTTTCAGTATAATTTCTATGCAAGTTATTTTTAATTGTTTTCCTAACAGGTATATCTTCCTGTGGAAATGAGGAAATAGAATTGAGCCTTTGCTCCAAAAAGTCCATGACATCAGAAAGTGCCTGAATTTCTCTTGTCTTTTTGACATGGCTTTCATATAAATTAAGGGATTTGTTAATGTGTAGGCTAAGGTGCCTGGCATACAGTACATGATAGAGACCTGCATTGATACATTCAAATGAGCAAATGAATCATTCAATTCAAAAAAGTGTACACTATTTTACTGAACAGCTCCAAATAAATGTGAATGAATGTTGTAATATTGTCTGTATTTGACAGATACTGCTCATACTCAGTATAGTTCTGTACAGTATAAAATGAGTACACCAAAATTGGTGTACAGTTAACTTAGTGTACAGTGTTTTGATGTACAGTGTACTTACTTCTAAATACGTAAACTTTTTAGTTGATTTAACTTTACTTTTATTAAAATCGTTACAAAAAATATTAACTATTATAATTATTAGAATTGGAGTGTAAAAACAAGATACTATTTACCATTTCTGGCGTATTGGCAATTCTGCAGCGTTTTTCGGTTGTGAGGTTTATAGCAACCGAAAAGCCCTTTCGGAAGCTGCACTGCTAGCTTGGTGCATAGCTTCTTCGACTCATTGTCAACTGTTATATCAAGATGGTCGCGCTTAAGAGTATTGGCCTTGGCGAACTTGTAAATGTGCTTGTTTGTGCACTCGTTGCAACTACATCTGTTATCTCTAATCCATTTTTATCGACTATCCGGAAAAGGTCTCCCAAACCTTGCTTTTGATACATATGGCTTTAGTTCATTGGGTTCTATTTTTGCCTTAACATCAGCAGCGTACTTCTTAAAGTCATTCAGCGAATTCATGGTACCGATTGGGTCTTTGGTATTACCCAACAATGATTTCTAGTTTTATTTAAGCTAAAATACATAATTTATAATTTGTTGTATCATTTAAAATTTATTGAAGTGAACTTATGTACATCGACTTGAATATTTGTAGCACTCATTTGTACAGTTGTATATTTTGTTTTATTTACTGTACACCTTGTGACGTTCGGAATAGAATTGATATTCATACCCGAAATATACAACTTTTACTGTCACTCACTTTCAATGAGAACAGTACGAAAGTTGTACAGGCTTTTTTAACATATTGAATATACTGTACAGTATAGAATGAGTACAGTATTTTTGAGAACACCAGACTACTGTACAGTACTGTATACTTAGAAATGAATGTATTCATGCAGATCTCTAGTACATGAACTGTCTGCCTTGTGTCGCCGCAACTAGAACATGAACCAGTTGGACTATAGATGGTGCACATGAGGGTCTGAAGACTCAGCGACAGCCTCTGTTGAATGCAGCCAAATGAGTAACGCTTGCATTGTGGTCAAAACAATTACTGATTTTATTAAGGAAACTTAACGGTATTTATAGCTAAACAAAGTATGAAAAATATGCTTATGTCAACGAAATTGTGGGTTACTGTGTATTATGATCTATGCAGAAATGGGAACGGTGCCCAATTCGACTTCTTCATGTCAGCATAATATGCATTCGCGCTCGACCTGATAATCGCTACTTTTGTTATTGCATTTACAAATTGCTGAATTGAGACTGAACATTGAACCATCGCTAATGTTGAAAGCAAAACTGCGTGAGGCAGGTTCCAGTAACGACTGCTCAGCATTTTCCTGAGGCTTGGAGGTTCGTTGTCGTGGCTTCCATTTGCTGTATTGCCGTCGTAGAATGAATGCAATGCTCACTATAATTGATATTGCTAAGGCCACATAGGCAGCTACTTGATGGTGCTGCACAGTGCTGAAGTGATTTTTCCATGTTGTATCCTTCAGTTTGGCCAGTCTTTGTTGTAGGACATCTAATTCGTCTAGTTCGGATACTCGGGTTGTAGTTTCTTAAGTTGGTTCTGATGTTTCTTCTACGTCAAACTTGGTGATATTGCCGAAACGAACATATGTTGATTTCGTTTCGCTGATCGTAGTGCTGAATGTGCCAACACTAATTTTTGAGTTGCGCGCGGTGCAGCCTGCGGAGAGTGATAGTAAGCCCGTTCCTTCAAGGTGTACTGTGGAAGGTGTTCCTTTGCATACAGCTTGAAGCTCTATGGGACTGTGCGTTGCAAACATCCATCTGTTCCGTTGATGCGTCTTTGTCCAAATCAGATCGGATTTTGTTTGAACAGTCTCACATAGTGTTTCAGTCTTGTTGTTAAACAACTGAAATTCACACTGGTTGTCCGCGCTAAACGTAGCTTGATGATTAAAGCATATGTGCTCATCCTTTGGCACTTTTAGACATAACTCAAATTCGTCTTCAGTCAATCTCATAAATTGATCTCTATGGGCTTTGACGGCAATGATATTTGTCTTGATATCGAGTCTATGCCAGCTTCCTGCCTTCCACGCCGGGATGGGGATGATGCTGAACACTTCCTGCTGCGCTGTGTATACCAGAGGAAGTGTATTCTTGAAGATTACATGATCGGTAGTTGTTGTGCCTTCAGCGTGCATAATTCGGTAGAGCTGGATAGCATTTTCCGATGATATCGGTAACATTTGATCTGGTAGAAGATGATCCCGAATTTTTTCAAGTTGATCTCTCAGTTGCTGCGGAGATACTAGCATGGGACTAATGGTTCGGTGGCGGACATCAGTAAGGACGTTAGCTATCTCATTTTGCATCCGCTGCATTCCAGTCGCCAGCAGGGTTAGCTGGGCTGTTAGGAACATGAATGCTTGCTGTAGGTAGTCGCCTTCGTATTTGCCTCTCTCTCGATACGTACAAAATGAATGATAAAATTTATCATCAGGGTGCCTCCACACTTGCCGATACATTTTTTCTGTGTCTGCTGTGAACACATATTTGTGAGTGCGAAAGCGTAGCAAGATTGCAAACAGCTCGCTTATTCACAGATTTATTGCTTATGGTTTTACAGGAAGCATCAAATGGTAGTATTTTGTTGTGCTGCTTTCAGGTTTAAGCACACAGTGGTGTGGGATAAAGTAGTGATCCGCTGGTATGTTTGAAGGATGCACTTGTTTCATATGTCCAAGTCGTTCATACTCCTCCATAAAGTCCACATACCCTTTCCAGATTTCAGGTGAAGTTCTCCGCTCCAGTGCCAGGAATCTGTTTGTTGCAGTTTTTTGTGATGCCCCCAGGGCTGAAGATTGTTCAGAAAATGGGAGTTTGACAATGAATTTTCCATCAGCTGCAACTTGGAGACTTCCTACAAAATGTTTTTCGCATTGAGCCTCAATCCGTGATCGGTGTTTTTCTTCAGTTTCTAGAGTTTCTAAAGTCCAGAAGCGTTCCAATAGCGTATCAATTTCTTCATCTGTAGCTGCAGCTGCACAAATTGCAGCTGAGTTTAGCTCCGCCGAAACTTTTCCGGCCACAATCCATCCAAGTTTTGTATTTTGAAGAATTGGGCCTCCTGGCTTTAATAGAGTTTGGTTCGGTAGAAGCAATGAATAGTAGTGCTCGGCTCCGATAAGCATGTCAATCTTTCCTGGCTTGTCGAAGTTTGGATCAGCTAGGGCAATGTAGCTCGGAACTTGCAGATTTGTAGAAATTAACTGATGAGCCGGTTGATCAGCTATGATGTGTGGTAACACAAAAGCTTCAACTTCTTGAGTAAAGTCATTATGCATCGATTTCATCAGAACATTTACTCTGGCTCTACTAGTTTTTGGATTGCCTCCAATTCCCTCGATACGTAGTGAAGTACCGTGGCGTTTTAGTGATAGCATTGAAGCCATTCGTTCAGAAATCAAATTTATTTGTGATCCTGAATCAAGCAGAGCTCTGAAGGTCGCAACCTGACCATTGCTTGCTTTTACTGCCACTTTGACGGTGGCGAGTAGGTTGTAATTTTTGTTGCTTGCTGCACATACAGTAAGCGATTGTGGCTCGGTTGCTGCACCTGATGTGGTTTCAAGATGCAGCAATGTATGGTGTTTTTAGTCACATTTAAAACACATGCGACCTCGGCATTCCTTTGCCTTGTGGTCACTGCTAAAGCAATTTACACACAACCGTTGTTTTTGCACCCAATTGAGTCGTGTTGCGGAAGTCATCGCATTTGTAAAGCGGATGATTTCTTTTGCAAAACGGACAGCTTGATACCTTTCCAGCGCTGGCAGAGGTACATGTAGATTTCATATGCTCCCTTGTTGCCTGTTGGCCTCTTTTTCCTGTCTCCAGTACTCGAATTCGTTAATCCAGGAAGCTGACCATTGTGTCCAAGCTTTGTAGCTCTCGAGACCCATCTAACGACTGTTCGTATAAGGCTCTAGTTGCAAAATCTAATTTTTGCCTGATGATGGCAATCAATATTGCACCCCAGCTAGATACATTGATGCCAAGTCCGTTTAATGATGCCAGGGACTCAATCGTTGCAATGTACAATTCTTTTAATGACTTCGGATCGTCACTATTTGTGCGTTGTTGCAGGAGACGATTGAGAATCGTGTCTGCTACATGTCGGGGATTGTTGTAAGCGTCAACCAATATACCCCATGCATGCAAGTAATTTTCTTGCTTAAGATCGATATGCCTTATCAACCTTTCTGCCTCTCCGGTTACGGTGGTTTTGAGAAACCACATTTTCCGTACGGTGGGCATGTTAGTGTCATGGACCATGCATTTGAATATATCGAAAAATTGAGTCCATTTGAGCCACAATCCATCCAAGTTTTGTATTTTGAAGATCTCCATCGAATTTTGGGATGCTGACTCTGGGCAAGTGCACATCTTCGTTGCTTGATGTATTGTTTTTTGCCCCTAAGACCGCTTGAATTTCCTTTTCTAGTCCTAGGAAGGACTGCATATCATATCCTCCCTTAATTGGGTCATCGTATTCTTCGTGAACGGAAAAATGAATTTCTTGCGTCTGAGACCATAGTGATTTTATCAAATCACTTGTGATGGTCTTTCCTGTCTCTGAAAACTCTTTCAGAGCGCGTTTGATAGACTCGGATATCTGAGTTTATGAGATGCTATCATGGGTTGATGTATACTTCCCGCTTCTGGATTTGCATCAGCGTGGCTTGTTGATTGTTCTATATTGTCGAGCATGTTCGCTCTGTATTCTTCGTATGTGTCACGACAGTCATTGTAGAACTTGGTATACTCAGTGGTTCTATATTTTTCAGGAATATTGAGATGGTTCGTCGCAAACCGATTCCACGCGTCATCGATGGCGGCCAGTTTGGTTTGGTAATACGTGGGTTTTAGTTTCCTCTCCGCTGAATCCTTTTTGTAGTTGCGGATATATTTCGAGATCTCTTGACTGATCTTTTCTTGCAAGTCTAACGTCTCGGCGACTGCTTGCTCTTCCATTGTATTAGCTATTATAGTGTTACTTCACTTCTGAACCGTTGGGAGTGTTTTATTTGCTGAAAAGCTGGATACGCTCCTGTTCGCAACCGTCGATGGTCGAAGAAGTTGAACACTGACTTGGAAGATTTCTTCAAAGTGTCGCCTTGTTGACAACTTTTAGAAGTGTGTGCAGGATAGTTTCCTGTAGGGATCACTGACTGTGATCAACGGCTAGAAGTTCTGAGCCAAAAGGATGTTGAAATCCCTCAAAGTGTCGCCTGATTGACAACTCTGAGATTGGGACCAAAGGATGATTGAAATCCTTCAAAGGTCGGATGTTTCCTGCGATTAGGAACGGCTAGAAATCTGAGTTCTGAGCCAAAGGATGATTGAAATCCTTCAAGGATCTAGGATGTTTCCTAGACCGTCGGGGTCACCAAATGTTAATGTCTAACGTCTCGGCGACTGCTTGCTCAAAGTGTCGCCTGATTGACAACTCTGAGAAGTGTGTGCAGGATAGTTTTCTGTAGGGATCACTGACTGTGATCAACGGCTAGAAGTTCTGAGCCAAAAGGATGTTGAAATCCCTCAAAGTGTCGCCTGATTGACAACTTTGAGATTGTGACCAAAGGATGATTGAAATCCTTCAAAGGTCGGATGTTTCCTGCGATTAGGAACGGCTAGAAATCTGAGTTCTGAGCCAAAGGATGATTGAAATCCTTCGAGGGATCTAGGATGTTTCCTAGACCGTCGGGGTCACCAAATGTTAATATCTAACGTCTCGGCGACTGCTTGCTCAAAGTGTCGCCTGATTGACAACTCTGAGAAGTGTGTGCAGGATAGTTTCCTGTAGGGATCACTGACTGTGATCAACGGCTAGAAGTTCTGAGCCAAAAGGATGTTGAAATCCCTCAAAGTGTCGCCTGATTGACAACTTTGAGATTGGGACCAAAGGATGATTGAAATCCTTCAAAGGTCGGATGTTTCCTGCGATTAGGAACGGCTAGAAATCTGAGTTCTGAGCCAAAGGATGATTGAAATCCTTCAAGGATCTAGGATGTTTCCTAGACCGTCGGGGTCACCAAATGTTAATGTCTAACGTCTCGGCGACTGCTTGCTCAAAGTGTCGCCTGATTGACAACTCTGAGAAGTGTGTGCATGATAGTTTTTCTGTAGGGATCACTGACTGTGATCAACGGCTAGAAGTTCTGAGCCAAAAGGATGTTGAAATCCCTCAAAGTGTCGCCTGATTGACAACTTTGAGATTGTGACCAAAGGATGATTGAAATCCTTCAAAGGTCGGATGTTTCCTGTGATTAGGAACGGCTAGAAATCTGAGTTCTGAGCCAAAGGATGATTGAAATCCTTCAAGGATCTAGGATGTTTCCTAGACCGTCGGGGTCACCAAATCACTGACGTCGGGGTCACCAAATGTTAATGTGTAGGCTAAGGTGCCTGGCATACAGTATATGAACTGTCTGCCTTGTGTCGCCGCAACTAGAACATGAACCAGTTGGACTATAGATGGTGCACATGAGGGTCTGAAGACTCAGCGACAGCCTCTGTTAAATGCAGCCAAATGAGTAACGCTTGCATTGTGGTCAAAACAATTACTGATTTTATTAAGGAAACTTAACGGTATTTATAGCTAAACAAAGTATGAAGAATATTCTTATGTCAACGAAATTGTGGGTTACTGTGTATTATGATCTATGCAGAAATGGGAACGGTGCCCAATTTGACTTCTTCATGTCAGCATAATATGCATTCGCGCTCGTCCTGATAATCGCTACTTTTGTTATTGCATATACATATTGCTGAGACTGAACAGGATTCTTTGTTGAGTTTTCTTAGAATTATGTGGGCAAAAATTGCATCCACATCGTCTGATAATTCTCCCTTTAATTTGATAATATAAATTGACTCATTAATTGTGTCAATAAATGTTTTAATTTGCCTATTGGATTCCAAATTTAAATTGGGCATATCCATCAGCCTATTAATGTGCTCCGAGAATATCTTTCGTTTATTCTCATACCGCTTGGTTAAAAACTCCCAAGTGGCTTCGTAATTTTCTCCCGAGCCGAGCAACAAATGAGTAACCACATTCCTGGCTTCTCCTTTTAATGCTGACTTTAGGTAATTAAATTTCAGAGATGGACTGAGGTCCTCTCTTGTATGAATGAGCTCTTTAAAGAGCTCATTAATCAGATCCCACTCTTTGGAATCACCAAAAAACGTGGGAATATGAATTTTCGGCAGGGTTGGTAACTCCTCCGTCTTTACTTCCGTCGATACTTCAGCAAAATTTTTATTCGAGCTGAGCTGTCTTTTTATGGCAGTTTCTATATTTTGCTTATCGAATTCTTTTTCGCTAACAATTTCTTTAAAAACCGAGCCTTCAAAATGTTCTATTAGGTTACATACCTTGTTCCATTAAAAACTGATCTTATTTTTCCTTATATTAAGGAAATCTGGACTGCTATCTATAAGCCTAGACGACTCTTCTAGATAATCTCTAAGCTTTCCAACATTATCTAAGAATGCCTGTTCTACTTTTACAGCAATAACCCTTTCATATTTTATTTTAATTTGAGCCAATACCATCATTATTAAATCATACTGCTTAGAATTAAAATATTCATGATCGACTATACCGATCTTTAGCAAGTAGCTATGATTTGCAATGAAGTGCTTTTGTAGCTCTTCCAACCTAGCAACATCTTGTTCTTCTAACTTAACTTTTACCTAAAACTGTATAATTTCCAAAATAATATCGGACTGTTTTTTTAAAAACTCTATTGTTTTTTCCGACATCATCTTTAAATTATCGACTTTAAATTATAAAAAATAGCAATTTTATATAAATGATGATTAATATTAATATTTTCTTTCAATCAAAAAACAAAGTTTAATTTTTAATAGATTATAAATTCAGCTTATCTGCGTCCTTGTTTTTGAAGATGTTGGAGGTGTTGTCATTGTTGCTGGCTTCGTTGTCGCTGCTATTTTTTGCTGCTGTTGTTGTTGCTGGCTTCGTTGTCGCTGCTATTTTTTGCTGCTGCTGTTGTTGTTGCTGACGCAGTGGTTGTTGCTGCGTTCGTCCTTCCTTCTAATATCGTCATTTTTTCGTTTCAGTTTTTTGTTTGATGTTTTTTCTTGCCTTGGAGGTTGCTGTTTTGTTTTGGCACTTCTTTATTTTTGGTTTTGGCACTTCGTTCCAGTTTAACTTAACATAAGCTAAGTATTTTTATGCTCTTATGGCATTTAATTTTTGTTTGATATTTATGAACTTTTTATTTTTCACATTCACTGCTAATGTTAAAGCCTTAGCACGCTTCCACTTTTTTTTTTTTATTTTGCCGATTTCTCGACCACAAAATTTTGTATTAACCCAACCAATTTTTTGAGTTGGAAAAATAATTAAGTTTTAAACAATAAGGACTCTTATTTATCCTTTTGCTTTTAAAGTGATACTCTGTTTCTTACCATATAGGGGGAAACAAGAGTTAATTATTTGCTGCTAATGTAATTTTGCTATGCTTAAAGGAGCTGGCCTTTCTCTGAGTCCCTTACCATATAGGGGGAAACTGCAGAGTTTTATCGAAGTAAATATTCTTCGAAGGCTCGATTGACCAAAATGTAAGAGAGGCTGCAAATAAAGCAAACGTCTACATTTGTTGAGTTGATATTGATTTTATTTTTAATAAGTCCTAGCTTAGGTAGCTAACTAAAAATCTTATGTCTAGTTTTATCTTCTAGACCCACGGGTCTCATAATCTTATCTCTAACAAGACCAACGCAACGGTCATCTGTCCCTCTAGCTGGGAAGCCGTTCTCAAGTGCAAGCAGGGATTTTCCGCTGCAAGATAAACATATGTAGTTGCTGTACAATTATTTAAGGGATGAACCCAAGCAACAGTTCGAGATACATTTCTAGATTCCTAGTGGCGTTTATATTTAGGTCTATGCAGACACATGCTTATCAGTAGAGTGCTGCAGCGGTTTGCTGATTACATAGGATTCTTATATATATATACGTGTTCATGTGTGAACATCACCAAACTTCTGACAATTGTAGATCTTGTGTTCCTTTGACTTACATTTCACATAAGCACCTTTTTCCAGCTATAACATAGCGTGTGATGATTGCTTGGCTTTGTTTTGATGTGGACCAACCTTGAAGTCCGTCTCAGTCTCACTTTTGCTTACCTCTAATTCCTCGCAGCGCTGGTCTAAAAACTTGAGTAAATTGTCTACAGTTGGCGATTCCAGATCCCGACATCCTTCTATTCATTTGCGTCGGGTTTCAGCGTCAATTTTGGCCAGAATGAAATGTATTATCCAGCAGTCCCTGTTAGTTAGCCCAACTGCATCCAATCCGCGTACGATCTCCGTAGCTCCATCTGTCACCTTACGTAGAATTGCAACATTTGCTCTGGAAGTCGAAGGTAAATTCACAAAAGTATCCAGCAGAGTATTTACAATGTGGCGTGGTCGGTTGTAACGCACAGTTAGACAAGTCCAGGCAGCAATATTACCTGCATCTGTAATTGGCATGTGTCTAATCAAATCTGCTGCTTCTCCAGAAATATATGTTTTCAAGGAGTGCTACCTTTGAATGGCTGTCAAATGCTAATTGCTGTGAATCATACTTTTAAAGAGGTTCATGAAAGCAGGCCATTCTTTGTAGTCGCCATTGAACGACTTGTGGTGTATTTTTGGCAATTCGTTTTGCCCTCTATTCGCTGCCGAGTTTGCGCTCAATAACGTAGTTTGTTGCTGCGTCCGACTCAGCTCTTGTTGTTGTTGTAGAAAACGAACAAGTGATGACGATCCGTGAAATGCGCTCTCGTCGATGTCGTGCCCGCACTATTGTTTCCTCGCTCGCTCTCCTTTGGCTCACAAGCGCGTTTTAGAGAGAGAAGTTGTGTGTTCGCACGCAAGTATTTGTCTTCGTAGACCTCGTTGCTGATGGCTGAATCAACATACCCTTCCCCCTCGTCGTAAAGAGTGCTCCTTTTAGGCCGAATACCAGCTCTGGGCTACGTAAGGTTTGGAAGTTGTTAAGCCATGAAAAGTGCGAATTCAGGCAATGCATGATACTTTGACCGCGATTTTCTCAAAATTGGGACGTGATGGAAACTTTTAAGTTTCGGACAAGTTATGTACCGGTTCAGATCTATAAGAATCAATGGCTTTTATTCGCCGGCATTTTTTTTTTGTCGTCCAATGTTCAGGTTTTTAAAGCATATCTTAGGGACTGTCAATATTCGCTCAATTTGTTTTTTTTTTTCAGATACATAAGAATTAAACAATCTTGCGATGTAACAAACGTCTTTGCTAGGAAAAACCAACTTATTTTCATAGTTTATTAATTTTTTATTTTTCGGAAGGGGTGTAATGGTTTTATTATCACAGGTCGACAAAGATCAAACTTTTTTCTACCCGGCGATTAAACGCTTTCAATTATGAAAGTTTTTTACCGGTACATAACTAGTCTGAAAACTTTCCTTCTCGTACCACTTTTGAAAAAATCGTCGTCAAAATATCGAGCACTGCTTGAATTGGCACTTTTTAAGACTTAATAACTCGCAACCCTCTCGAAGCTCATAGCTGGTATTAGGCTTAAAATAAACTTTGATCTAACTACTTCAATATTGAAAAGAACCAACAATGAAGCACCTCAGGTTCATTAGTTGTAATGCATTTTGTTCGCGCCACAGGGCGCTTAGTTTTCCGAGTCAGTGTGGGAGCGAGCGCCCTCGCTCTCGCGCTCGCCTGCTCTCCCTCTCCTCGTCTATTTCGCGCTCCCTACATTCCAGCTGGGAAAGGGCGCCTCTCCACCGGCTGATGCTGCATTCTTTTCCTTCTTGTAAGTTAGTCTTAAGCACACAGCTGAAGTGAAATAAACATATTTTGTGAATCCGACGCCACCTTCTACTTCTTCTTCTGGCACCACGGGGATATTTGTTCCAGCCTTCTACTCCAACCTGCGCCGACCAGCAGCCTTCATCATCTTCTACCACTACAGCCGACGAAGCCGGCATTATTATCTGAAGGATCCGCCCCCTCCAATTCATGGTCCTTCGAGCCGGATCAATCCTGATCCTCACCAGCTACACTTCGCGGATTTTTCAAGATAAGTACGAGTTTTTATATTAGCAATTACACAGAGAGAAAAAGAACAATTCCGAAATTCTGCCTCTGTGTGATTCGCTAAAGTCCAAAGTTCAAGTGCAATTTTTTCCGTGGTCGCCATATTGTGTTTTCCATCCGTGTCTTTTTCTAATAAAAAGTGAGAAAAATAGTGTTTGTGCAAATATATACGCCCCAGCCGCAGTGAGAAAATATTTCCAAATATAAAGTGCAAAATTCATAAAAAAGTACTTTGCCAAAAACGGCCCCCTACATTTCTTTTTCTTATGCTCTGCGTTCCTGCTGGTGCCCAAGCGCATATATATACACACACACACACTCACAAATACATAAAAAGTTCCAAAATTTTTAACTAAACTGCAAGTTTTAATTCGCCAAAGTTCTATTCCTACATAAACACAATTTCGTACATTTATTTACATAAACATACACTACAATTTTACCGGCGAATTTACATAAATACATAATTGCCAAACATACATACATATCTACATATCGCTACATTTATTTCACATATATATATATATCCAAAAACAATTTACATTTAAATATATTAACCCAACAAACATTTATAACCAATCTGCAATATATTTATTCCAAACATATACCAACAAATATATTTAAATATTTTACATACAAATATTTTACATAATAAACATCCGAAAATTCCAAAATTTATTCCTAATAAATACATATTTTAAATCAATAAAAGTTTCAGAAAATAAATAAATAAAACATAAACCCGCAATTAATTTGTTTTTTTAATTAATCAACAAACTTCGCGCTATTCTGCACGAAGCAACATACATACGTACATACAAAATTAAAGGCATTTACATATTTGCATTCCAAACATACAAACATACATATAAGTCCGAAGCGGCAAAGCCGGCGTCTAGCGTCGATTCCTCTTTGTTCCCTCCGCCAGCTGCAGTGATTGCACAGGGCCGGTGCACACACCCGCACTTATACATTGTCCGAAATTAAACTAAAGAACACAGTGCCGAAACAAAAAAATCCTCCACTAACGATTTTAGGAAAATTAAATCAGAGAGCAAATTTTTAAACTGGCCGAATAAATTTTAATTATTGGTCGCCATACGCCTTAGCTATTTTCTAGCGTTTTTCAGCTTTCTTGGCGGGTTTCTATTTTTTGTTTCTCTGTTCCATGCAAGTTTTTTTTCTATTTTTTCGTGGTGTTTCTAAATTAAAATAAAGTAAGCCAAAGAATTTTTATAAAGAGTCAGCTAATTTCGCCAAACTCTAAGTGATTTTTTCCAAGCTATTTTTTTTTTTTTTTTTGGGCTATTTATTTGTTCTTTGCTGGCTTGTTATTTTGGGGTTTCTTTTTGTTCCACCAGCCTTCTTAGTTGTCGCATTCCTGAATATTCCTGATAACTGGCAGATAAGCTGGTCCAGCTCGACAGCTACTTTTTGGCTATTTTTTTTTTTCGGCGTGTTTTTTTGGTCTGTTTTGTGTTTCTCGCACCGTTTCTACGATTTTTGTTGTCGTATTCCTGAACTAGTTTCAAACAAGTGGCTTATAATTTCCGGCAATTTCCATAGCTAGTTTTAGCCATTTTTTGGCTAGTTTTTAGCTATTTTCTAGCTATCTTGTGCGAATTCCGCTATTTTTGTAATTTTTTCACACAAGTTGCAGTTTTGGTCGTGTCTGCTGTTCGATTTCTATTGATTCATCGATTTAAATTCGGACTGGGAGTGTTTTCTCCCATCGAGCAGCGACATTTTCGATTTTTTTGGAGCTTTTCTTCCACTTTCTTCCACTTTTTGCGGCGTGCAGGGCTTCCTATTTGTAGGGTATAGCTGAGTATGCCCAGTGAGGGTGATAAGAAACCGACAGCTACCCCAGGAAAAGAACAAAAAACCAGCCCGTCCTCTCCGCTTCCCGCTCGCGCTAAGCTAGCACCTAAGGCCTCAAGTCCATCAGTCAGAGCGGTATACACTCCTAAAGGAAAGAATCTTCCAACGACAAGTTCGAAGACAACTCCTAAAATTGTTATTTCCAAACCGTTGACGAAATCTTCTAGCGAGTCTTCACTTGCAGTCAAGTCAGAAAACCCATCTGCTTCCGGAACCGAATTCCTAAGGGTAACTCGCGCTATCAGCAAGAAAATGGCATCCTCAGACCAGCCAACCGCCGCGACCGCTGCGTTGCACAAATTTATTGCAGTTAGCGATCGCGTTAGCCTCTTTGAAGCAAAGATAAATACTCCTGAGCAAGCTCCTCCGTCTCTACACACGTTACAAGTCCGTCTTCAACAAGTGCGAGCCTTATGGGACAAAGTAGAAAAGGAGTATGAAACGTGCTCTGATCTAATTGCCCAAGAAGGATCCTCAGTACATTGCCACTGCTGCAATCAAAATATGACTACTGCTATTCAGTATACGAGTCATGTGCAGCACTTATTGGCGAAAATATCGACAGAGCCACGCCTCAAGCCGTGCAAGTTTCATCCCAGCCGCTAATTTCGTCCGGTTGCCGGTTACCTCCTTGCGATACGGAAGTTTTCGACGGGGATTATCTTCGATGGCCAACTTTCAGGGACCTTTTACGGCAGTATACGTCAATAACCCCAGGCTGACACCGGTCGAGAAGTTATTTCACCTCATCACCAAAACAAGTGGCGAGGCCAAGGCGATTGTAACCAAATCCCCTCTCACCAATGACGGTTTCGCTACGGCTTGGGAAGCACTTCAAGACCGTTTCCAAAATAAGCGACTTCTAGTCAACAGCCAACTCAAGCTCTTGTTTAACTTGAGTTCTATATCCCACGAATCTGGTCTTGCGTTAAAAGAACTTCAAACCACGATTCAAGGGTGTTTGACAGCACTAGCACATTCCCAGATATCCACGGAAAACTGGGATTGTTTGCTGGTATTCCTGTGCGCCAGTAAACTGCCTAAGGTGACCCTTTCTCTATGGGAACAATCCTTATCTTCCAAGTCTGAAATTCCTGCGTGGGAAGAAATGAACACGTTCCTAAATGAACGATATCGGACATTAGAGGCCATCGAGGACATGAAGCCAAGTCCATCGGTTCCGAAAAACTTCAGTCCTTCGAGACAAAGGTTAGCTTCAAGCCAAGAAGCTGTGAATTGTGCTCAAAGGAAAACCATCCTGTACGGTTGTGCCCGCGTTTTCTCCAGATGTCAGTGGATGCGCGTTCCGCATACATTAAGAAGAAACAGCTATGCTTAAATTGTTTCGCAAGAGGCCATCAGCTCCGCGATTGCTCCAGCACTCACAGCTGTTTCACCTGTAGAGGCAGGCATCATACCTTGTTACATCGAGGAAACTCTAGTTCTTCGGGGTCAAACTCCACAGCCGCCTCTTTGCCAGTTCCACAACCTGCTGCGAGACCTTCGAGCAGTAACCCACCGGAGAGCACTTCCACTGTGCAAAATTATTTTGCCTCAGGCACTACAGCTGTTCTGCTGAGCACGGCGATTATTGACATCTGTCATCTGGGGACCAGCTATCGAGCGCGAGCACTGATTGACTCGGGATCCGAAGCAACGTTCATTACAGAACGCCTCTTCAATCTAATCAAGTTGCCATTCCGACCCATTCAAACCCAAGTTTCCGGTCTAAACCAGTCGGTGTCCGCGAAGGCCACCAGGTTATGCCACTTCGCAATTCGATCTCCAACGAAGCCGGGTCTACAACTAGACACCGCAGCCTACGTCCTTCCGGAATTAGCAGGCAAATTGCCTTCCTACACAATTCCTCAGAATTCTTTAACAGATCTGCCAGCTCTTCAATGGGCAGACCCCGCTTTTATGAAAGTTCTCAGATCGACGTCTTGATCGGAGCCGATATTTTACCTTCCGTATTGATGAGCGGCATGCGTAACAATATCTGTGGCTCACTCCTAGGTCAAGAAACCATTTTCGGGTGGGTGCTCACTGGACCGATTTCCAATACCCCAACCAATCGAGTCGCATCCTTCACGACGCAGGTGAACCAGGACAGAGAAGGGTCATTAGACAGACTTCTCACCAAGTTCTGGGAGGTGGAGGATCTACCAGTTCAGATGGTAAAAGAGTCGGATTCCTATTGCGAAAGAAACTTTCTTCAAACTACTAAAAAGACGCAAGCGGGAGGTACGTGGTGACGCTTCCTTTCCGCGACCCTGAAAATTCCGGATCCGATCTAGGATATTCGAGGTCCATTGCGTTAGCTCAGTTTCTTAGAAACGAGAATCGTTTAAAAGAGACTTTCCCTTAAAAGAGCAGTATGACAGCGTGATTCAAGAGTATCTGGATCTGGGTCATATGAAAGAAGTTCCTTCGACTCACAGTTCTCCTACCTATTACCTTCCACACCATGCGGTAATTAAGCCCGAAAGCACCACCACGAAGCTTCGCGTTGTATTCAACGCTTCAAGCCCTTCGGCAAATGGGACCAGCTTAAACGATATACTTCATGCTGGTCCAGTCCTACAATCCGATCTGACGATACAGATCCTGAAGTGGCGGTATTTCCAATATGTTTTCAGTGCGGACATTACCAAAATGTATCGCCAGATATGGGTCGATCCAAAGCATACGCCCTTTCAGAGAATTCTGTTCCGAAACAAAGAAGGTGAGATCCGAGATTTCGAGCTCCAAACAGTTACCTTCGGGGTCAATTGCGCGCCATTCCTCGCTATTCGAGTCCTGCAACAGCTAGCAGATGATGTACAAGGGCGATTTCCAAAAGCCAGCCAGATCATTAGACATGATATGTACGTCGATGACGTTCTGGCAGGTGCCAGCTCACTAGAAGAAGCTCAACTGTCCATCCAAGAGCTGCAGGCAGCTCTAGGCTCCGCCGGTTTCCCACTGAGAAAGTGGACGGCCAACCAAAAGAGCATCCTAAGGGACATTCCTGCTGAGCACCTCCTGCACAGCGAGTTTCTCGACATCGATGCCGAAAGCACGGCGAAAACGCTCGGTATTCGATGGAAGGCTATCTCCGACGAATTCTATTTTGTCCCGCCAGAGATAGGACTCGAACCATCATCTTATACAAAACGTGAAGTTCTGTCCCAAATCGCCAAATTGTTCGATCCTGCCGGATGGCTTGCGCCTTTATCATCCGTTCCAAAATCTTTATGCAGGAGATTTGGTTGCAAGAGTTGGGCTGGGATGAAAGTATTCCCACCGAAATGAGTCAGAAGTGGCGAACTTTCCTTCAAGAATATACCGACCTCAACAAGATCCGTGTTCCTCGATGGGTCGGGTATCAACCAGAGGTCAAGGTTGAACACCACGGGTTTTGCGATGCGTCTCAAAAAGCATATGGAGCGGCTATTTACTTACGAGTCGAGATCGGTTCCAAGATCTTGACGTCTCTTCTCACAGCCAAGACCCGAGTCGCTCCGGTCAAAACCGTCTCACTTCCAAGGCTAGAACTCTGCGGTGCCGTGCTGCTAACCGAAATGGTGACAGCAATACTTCCAAATATGCCGATTCTACGATTGTTCTGGCTTGGTTAAAGAAGCCAGCTTGCCACTGGACCACGTTTGTGGCCAACAGAGTGGCCAAGATAACTCTGGCAACATCTGTCGACAATTGGGCACACGTTCGTTCCGAACATAATTCCGCTGACTTAGCCAGTCGAGGCGTATCTATGCAAGAGCTAGCTGGCAGTCAATTTTGGTGGCAAGGACCAGAGTGGCTACAAAGACCAAGAAATCTATGGCCAGCGCAAAGCGACGCTCATCCAACAACCGACCTAGAGCAGCGAACAGTAAAAGTTCATTTTAGTCAAACGCCCACTGACGATTTTCTAGACCGTTTTTCCAAGCTAGATAAAGCACTGCGGGTCCTGGCGTATGTTTTCCGATTCTTGAACCGCTGCCGCAAGAGCTCGGTCTCGCCCAGTTCAAGACCCACTAGGGATGAGATCCGAGAGGCAGAGAGAGTTTTGATCTCCATTGCGCAGCGCAGAGCATACGGCCAGGAGCAGAAGCACCTAGAAGAGAAAAAGCCCCTTCCAGTGTCGAGTCCGATAGCGAATTTGTTCCCTTTCATCGACCAACACGGCCTTTTAAGAGCATGTGGTCGCCTCAGCGCCTCCAGAGGTTTACAATACGATGAGCGCCATCCCATAATTCTTCCGTACGCCTGTAGACTGTCTCGCCTTCTCATTCAATTTGCTCACCAGATTACTCTTCACGGCGGTAGCCGATTAATGGTGCGCCTGATCCGATCGAAGTATTGGATTCCTAAAATCAAGAATTTGGTGAAAGCTGTGGTGAATTCGTGTACGATCTGCACGATTCACAAGAAGAAGCTACAAACACAGCTCATGGGCGATCTTCCGACAGACCGAGTCTCGTTCTCAAGGGCGTTCACGTACACGGGCATTGATTATGCCGGCCCTTTTGAGATCAAGAATTATACAGGGAGAGCGTGCCTTATTACGAAGGGATATGTTTGTGTGTTTGTGTGTTTCTCTACGAAGGCTATCCATTTGGAACCCACCTCCGATCTCACAACCGAGAAATTCCTCGCGGCCTTTGCTCGTTTTGTTGCTAGGCGCGGATGTCCTCAGCGGGTCCATTCGGATAATGGCAAAACCTTTGTGGGTGCAGCAACTCTGCTTTCTCGGGACTTTTTACAAGCCGTGAAGGAGTCCGTGACTGATGCATATAGCCATTAGGGACTAGTGTGGCGGTTTATCCCCCCAGGTGCTCCGCATATGGGAGGTCTGTGGGAAGCGGGTGTTAAAAGTTTCAAAACGCTTTTCTATAAGTCCACCGCTTCCCGCAAATACACGTTCGAAGAACTAGCCACACTTCTTGCAAAGATTGAAGCGTGCCTTAATTCCAGGCCGCTTTCCCCTATGTCCGAAGATCCAACGGACTTGCTCGCACTCACGCCAGGCCATTTTCTTATAGGCGGGCCGTTGCTTTCCACGGCTGAGCCCGAAATAAAAGGCGAAGCCAAGTCGATTATAAATCGATGGCAACATTTGAAGGCCCAACATCAGCAGTTTAGTGCACGGTGGAAAGAGGAGTACCTAAAAGAACTCCACAAACGCAATAAATGGCAATTTCCGACCAAGAACCTCCAAATCGACGACTTGGTAGTCGTCAAAGAGGACAATCTTCCATCGAACGAATGGCGGCTCGGCAGAATTGTGTCTGTCTTCCCAGGAGCCGATGACCGCATTCGAGTCGTTGAGATCCGCACAGCTCGGGGAACAATAAAGCGCCCAGTCCATAAAGTTATCCTTCTCCCTGCGGAGAACCAAGTATCCTCCGTTCCTAGGGATTAGAGTCCCTCGCGTTTCAATGTCCAAAGTGTAGTCCACCCATACTAAAACAAGTTTTTCTTTCTTGTCCTTTGTTTTATCGCAGAACAAGTTTCCCGACATGGCTCCTCGTCCTCGTTCCGCCCAATCGTTGGAGAGCAGGCGTACCAGAGGTATTCAATCCTACCGCTGCCGAGTCTGCCGTGGAATCCATCCTCTTCGGAAGTGCAAGAGGTTCCAAAAGCTGAGCGCTAAAAAGCGCCTTCGAGCAGTGCTTATTAATAAGTACTGTTCGAACTGCCTCGCACATCAGCACTCAGGAGGAACCTGCCGCAGCGAGGACGGCTGCAAGAAATGCGGAGGAGACCACCACACGCTGCTGCACATGCACGAGGAGCAAGCGCCACGGCCCACCGTTCAACCAGCTCCATCTCCGCCTCGCCCCTCACGCAACTGCCGCCAAGCGTCGAGACCGCCTCCGCCCCCATCTGCCATGTCCGTCTCTCGGTCTCCGTCGCCATCTCGGAGCATCATCGAGCGCCAACGTCTGGAGGACTCCGCTAGGACTCCATCCGTCGCCACGTGGGTCAAGCAGAAGGTGACTCACATCCTCCCGACAGCGGTCGTCGTGCTTGACGCGGGGTCCACCACCTTCGAGACCGGGGCGATGATCGACCCATGCATGGCGGTGAGCAGCATCGATCGCTCCTTGGCATCCGCTTTCCGGCTGCCCATTACCAAAGTGGGAGGCCAAGAGTTTTGCTCGGCGACGATCCAGTCTCGAACAGGAGACTTCCACCTCGGGGTCGTCCTAAAGATCGACCCAAGCCTACAAATTCGAACTCCTACGCGGGCTCTGAGCGACGCCGTAAGGGCGAAATTCAAGGATATCCGCCTCGCCGACGAACATTTCCACCGCCCAGCAACCATCTCCCTCGTGTTGGGATCGGACATCGTGTTCAAAATTATGCAACCGGGGTTCCTAAAACTGGAAGATGGGTTGCCGATTGCGCAGAACACTGTGTTCGGATGGACTGTCTCCGGCGCATATCAGGAGGCCTGACGCAGCAGATCCTTTCGTTGCTTGCGCCAGGGGGGGGAGAATGTTCGCGCCACAGGGCGCTTAGTTTTCCGAGTCAGTGTGGGAGCGAGCGCCCTCGCTCTCGCGCTCGCCTGCTCTCCCTCTCCTCGTCTATTTCGCGCTCCCTACATTCCAGCTGGGAAAGGGCGCCTCTCCACCGGCTGATGCTGCATTCTTTTCCTTCTTGTAAGTTAGTCTTAAGCACACAGCTGAAGTGAAATAAACATATTTTGTGAATCCGACGCCACCTTCTACTTCTTCTTCTGGCACCACGGGGATATTTGTTCCAGCCTTCTACTCCAACCTGCGCCGACCAGCAGCCTTCATCATCTTCTACCACTACAGCCGACGAAGCCGGCATTATTATCTGAAGGATCCGCCCCCTCCAATTCAGAAAGAAAAGAAATTACATTTTGTCACAAAAGCCCTGAAATTTAAAAAATCTGGTGAGAGTCTTAGCTTAGGTTAGAAACATCGACGTAAAACAAAAGGTATTTGGGCCGACAACAAATTCTCTAGACATTTTTGATTATAATATTTAGGACAAAGTTGAATTCATTTCCTAAAGTATTCAGCTTATCAACAATTCAATTCGTGAAATGTTGGAAGAAACATCAATGTTTCGAACCCAAAGCAGTCTCTAACAAAAATGTTTAAATATCAGGGCTACTACATTGCAAAAATTTGTGGCCAAATTAAGTTTGTAAAATGCACTATAACTGATGAACCAGATGCCCCCATTGGATATTCTTTTTAATATTGAAGTAGAAAGGCCAAAGCTTTAATCCTAATTCCAGCTCTAGGCTACGTAAGGTTTGGGAGTTATTAAGTGATTTATGCGAAATTGGTACGTGAAAGAAACATTTCACTTTCGTATAAGCAATGTACAGGTAAACCCTTTCAGAATCAATACCGCTTTGCCGCCGGGTACGGGTAATGATTTTTGTCGACCTGTGCGATCATATCAAACAAAAACCTCTTAAGGAGGTACCAAATTTGGTGATGACTACCGGCGTTCAGCCTACATCAGGGTCATAACCATGTGTAGTAGTTTTTAATATCAGTAAGTCACGACCTCTGGAAATTTTATTCAGGTATAATACTAATTATATACTATATATATATTATAGTATACTAATTAACACTAACAATGGGTCATTTTAAAAATTTCTGATATCACACAAAAACACCTCTTAACGAGGTGTGATAAAAGGGTCGATGGCACCTCCAACTTTAAAAGTTTCTGATAACTAAAATAAATTTCAAAAAATTCCACTAGATTCTAATTTGACCGCTGGTCTTTAGTTTTAAGGCTAGATTTTTAGAGCTTGGTGCCGAAACCGAAACAGCTGAATTTTTAAAAATTTATTTTTGTTAACTTGACTATTAATCGTTAGGTATATGGTATCTTTGCTTCTAATTCTAATATCTCGAGAAAGTGAATTTTTCGAGATGTGTGCTATATACCAAAAGTTGAGCAATATCAAGGGCTATACGGTTGAGTGACTATCAAAAACTTAAAAAAAAATGTAATTTTCATTATAAATTCTTAAATATTTTTTTTACATATTTTACGTCAAGGCAAAGTAATTTGCATTTTACATTTTCCAATGACATATAGAATTTATGAACTCGGAAAATCTAGCTTTACGAGGTGTGTTCAAAAAGTATCGCGAATTTTGAATTTTCGCGGGTTACGTATATTCGAATTTCGATTTTTTTGTGGTTGGTACTTATTGTTGACAGCTGCTTTGCTTGCACGTGTTTTGGATCGTCTTCGATTTTTACCTATTCAAAAAAATGTATCAAATAACCTGTATCAAATTTTGTGTGAAAAACGAAATTAAGTGCGTGGATGCATTCCGAATGTTGACTTTGGCATACGAAGAAGCTACCTAAACCCGAAGCAACGTTTATCGGTGGTACAATATGTTCTCAGAAGGGCAAGAAGATTGGCCTTTTGGCCAAAATTTGGCTTATGTACCACCGCAGCCGCAGCCACCGTATTCCCCAGATCTGGCCTCCTGTGACTTTTTCTTGTTCCCTAAACTGAAGAGGCCCATGAAAGGGCGACGTTACGCTACGCTTGACGAGATAAAGACGGCATCGAAGGAGGAGCTGAGCAAGATAAATAACAAATTTTTGAAGTGCTTCGAAGATTGGAAAAACCGTTGGCACAAGTGTATAATATCTCATGGGGATTACTTTAAAGGGGACAAAATAGATATTCATGAATAAATAAATAATTAAAAAAAAAAAAACACAAAATTCGCGATACTTTTGAACACACCTCGTAAAGCTAGAACACAACAGCATTCTCAGTTTGGGAATTTTTGCTCCACCGGCCCCATCAGCTCCAAATTTTCTAAAATTCCACTTTTACTCCCATTTATCCTGAACTAATCAGTTTAAAAAATCTTAGTATGCAGTTTCAAAGAGCTTTACAATACCTTTTGATCAAGATATAAATGGTTCTGATCGGACTTTCGTAGCAGATTTTCAATTCGACGGTTCTATATACTAGTCTCCTTGCGCAACACAGCCTCGGTGCTTGTCGTCACTACGTGGACTGCCGTCCATAGTAATGCGATTTTTTTCTAATAATAATTATCTACAACAAAGCAAAAATTTGTGACAAATTAAAGTTATAACTAAAGAACGAGAGGTCCATTGAATATTCTTGTTTAATATTGAAGTAGAAAGGCCAAAGCTCTTAATAAGCTGAATATCCGCTCTGGGCAACGTAAGGTTTGGGAGTTATTAGGCCTTGAAAAGTGCCGATTCAAGCAGTGCGTGATACTTTGGTGGGTGATGGTAACTTTTCAGTTTCGGACTAGTAATGTACCGGTTCAGATCTATCAGAATCAATGGCTTCTATTGGCCGGCCAGTGTAATCAAAGCCATTAATTAAAAACGTAAAAATCAGAACTTGTTAAACCTTTGGGGAAGTGGATAGTACGGTCAGATCCAATAATTTTGGTGCAGTTTATTTTCATCAATGTCTATTCCAAGTGTTGGATTTGTATACCCTGGCAGGGTATTATAATGTAGACCAGAAGTTTGCAAGCAGTCAAGGAAGCACCTCCGACCCCATAAAGTATTTATATTCTCTATCAGCATCACCAGACGAGTCGATCTAGCCGCGTCTGTCTGTCCGTTGCTACGCAAACTAGTCTCTCAATTCCTGAGTTCCTCTTAGAATAGTCTTATTTCTATTGCAGTTAGTATTTATGTCATAGGATGCCATAGGATTGATCGAGCCAATGGGCCGATTTTCGTTGTATTTAAAGATATCGGATTTAAATTAAACATATGATTCTTTAATTTAATTATACCTATATATAATTTCATCCAAATCGGACCACTATATCTTAAAGCTGCCATAGGAACAACCGGGACAAATTATCCGATTTTCGTAGTTTTTAAAGATTTCTGATTAAAACGAAATATATGATCGTATCTGCAAGGGTATTAAACTTCGGTTTGACTAAGCTAGCTTCCTTTCTTGTTTTATCTAAAAATAAAGAAATTATCATTGTTTACGGTCCCCGTTATAAACATAAAACACAATATGATTTTAAGTTATTACGCGCGAATGGTCCACACAAGATGTGTATCCTATCTGCAAGGGAAGTTACCTGCCTTTCTGGATTTATTTAAAAATATAGAAATAATAATTATTTACGGCTCCGGTTATAAACACAAAACACGATTGTACATATGTGTCCAGATAACCTAATATATATATACATATATATTTTCATAATATATAACGAAACATGATTTTAAGTTATGACGCGCGAATTGTCCACACAAGATGTGTATTTTTCAGAAATGTTCGTGCATAGTAAACTCTAGCCACCTGGATTTACAGGAATTTTGGACTTGAGTTTGGGCTGTTCTCTTGCGCTATAAGATATAAGCAATAGAGAGAAGAGATGCCCAATCCTATAGCACCACCTAACGCACATCTCCGTAGGCCAGCTGCAAGAATTTTGAAGTTGTTAAATTTATTCTATAGGTCGGGTATTCAGACTCGCCTGTTGATTTGTATAAAAGCCCTGTGACAGAGCCCGCAATCACTGTGTTGACATGGTCATCCTCCCCACGAACGAACTGCAACAACACCCCACACGCCGAATAAAGAACAGCCAGTGTGCCCAACGTGTTTGCCGTGCCCGATCCTTGCTTCATAATGTGGTTGATTAACCTATGCATGATGGAATTAGTATAACTATTAAATTTAATTCCGGCTTTGTATTTTACTTACTGAGTTCGCCGGAGGTTTCCCGTCTGATTAAGCGCCTTAGTGACTTTAAAACCATTATAGACGCCCGCAAGACCGCCAATTCCTCCACCAATCATCACCGACGTTCCTATTTGCGAGAAGGCTAACTCAAAGCGTCCTCGCTGTTTATTAGCTCCTTCGGGAAAGATAAACTCGGGCTGGGCTTGCTGCAGGAACCGGGAATCATAGTTGAGGTACGGAGAGACTGGAGCGCTACTAAATGTGCTCGTAGCCGGAGTGTAGTTTGTTGTTGACGCATCTTCAATATTCCACATTTATTTTCATTAAAAAGAAAGAGAAGGTCAAATGGCAATATACATATGTAACAACTTAGCCATATTGCGTAACTAAATTCCATACACGCTTACCGGTCGGTGCGGGCGCTAAAGAGAATGGTTTCCTCAAAAAGTCGTCACTCATTTTGGAATTTGATTTTGTGGTTTGCCAATGATGGGTTATTGTCACAATGTCGGCTCTACCCAGATTCAGTTCTTCTATACATATAAGAAAACAATGTTTCTCGTACTCCGGATTAAAATTTCAAACTTTCAATGTGACATCTGTTAGACAATAGAGGTGAAGAAACATCGACTAACATCAATTAAATTTGAGAAAACGTCGATTTCACTATTATTTTTAGTATCGATATAAATAAAAAATGCGATACATCTTATACCCTGTTTAGACTGGGTTCGCAACCGCAAAAACTGTAGAGTCGCAACATCGACTTTTCCTCCCATAAGCTGTGCATGTACTAGAAAGAGACAGGAAAGAGCAGCAAACAGCGAATTGTTGCGTTTTTGACGCAGTATATTTTTGGTATATGTAGTATTTGCTCACATATGTATGTATGTAAATATTGCTTTTTTATTTTGGTTTTGATTTTGCGGAAAATTATATTTAAATCAAATTTAAACCAATGGTAACTAAGATTAATAATAATAAAAAAAGCTAGACTTCTTATTATTTGCGGACGATTAACGATAAAGATTTCACTTGGTATTGCCAGCTCCGATTAGAACCTGACAGAACCTGAACCTGACCTGACCCAGACATTGTAAAACGAGAAAGCAGTCAATATCCTCATGGAATTAGTATAAATAACACAGGTCGACAAAAATCGAACTTTTTCGACCCGGCGAATAAAAGCCATTAATTCTGATAGATCTTACCTGGTAAATTACTAGTCTGAAATTAAAAAGTTTCCATCACGTACCAATATTGAGAAAATTGCGGACAGAGTATCATGCACTGCTTGAATTGGTACTTTTCAAGGCTTAATAACTTCCAGGTCTTACGTAGCCCAGAGCTATTGTATTTACTTAAAATGAGCTTTGGTCCTTCTACTTCAATATTAAACAAGTATACCTAATGGGGGACCTCTCATCATTAGTTATAATGGATTTTACAAACTTACATTTGTCAGACATTTTTGATATGCTGTAGCCCGTCGCGGGATATTAACATATATTTCATTCCTTTCGCTTTTCCCTTGCGAAGGTTCATCCGATTTAAAAGACCTAACACTATGTTCATTCTAGAATATTCTAGTATTTGCAGGCACACAAATGTTTTTTATGTGTTAAATCGCGTAAAATATACCTTGCCTTCACGACTTTTATCAATTCCACAATTCCTTCACCACAATTGCGACGTCAAACATTAATAATAAGCCCAATTTTATGCGTTTAAAGTCTATTTATATAGTTTTTTTACAAAACACAGCTGGAAATACAAGTCAGTGTGACCGATTTTGACAAATTTCTTTGCTTTCTTCGGTCACACTGGTTGCCGAACGAAATATATCACAATTTCGCTCACGGAATTCCGTAAGCGATTTTCGATCTTAGTACTAGCCTTTAAACTCGACCAAACGAAAAACCAGAAACTTATTCTAGCTCTTTTCGTTATTTTTTTCTTACATGAAGTTCTCCGCACTCGGGATTGTTTTCGTCGATGTTAGTACTAGCCTTTAAAGCCCAATTCACACTGCAGTGATTTTCGTGCGAACGATGAGAGGATTGTGTAAAAAGGATATCGTGTTTACATTACACCATCTACCGTCGACCGTCAGCCTCTTCTTCGTTCTCAAGTGAAAGGTAAACAAACATATTAAAATAAACATATTTAATAAAACGATCAATTTAACCAATATTACATGTTACAAAAGATGTTTTATTATGAAATAGTTAACTAGATCAATGATCAATGATGGTGTAGGAGGGATGAGTCCACTCTTATTTCAGGGTATCCACCGGGCCATTAGGCGGACTCGACTGGATTTAGCAGTCGTAACCGACGAAACTCCTTTCGTTGGAAGATTTTAAACTTTTGCATTTTCTGGAACATTATATTTTTGGCCATCTTTCGATGAACAGGTGCTGGCTGTTATTGCTGCAATTTTCGGCTGCTGTTGCTGCTCTGTATTGTGGCCATGTCGGTGGGACGGGCAGTGGGCAGGATCGCGATGATGGCATCGATCAGGTTCTTGCCATTGGTGTTAACCTCTGCGCTCCACGTTCCATCGCCGTGCAGGCCAAAAAAATATGCATATTGTTGATGTACATACATGGGATCGGAAAAGTCCACCTTGTTCACGCCATCAACTGATTCCCACCCAGGGTGATGGCGAGCAGATTGTGCTCGCGGGTCTGGGTGTTTTAGGAGGTGCCAGTCTTGTGGTGGACGGCCACGATAAGCACAGAGCAATCAGCCTGGGGAGGTGCTGTATTCATGTTCTTTTTGATTACATTTATAACAAATATTACCTGTTCCCTTTCCCGGCACTTCGACTTTGATTACATTTGCGTTGTGAATGGCAACTTTTCCACTGTGAATGGCAACTGTGGTGGAGCCAAAAATAACGTATATCGGCTGGGTAAAACAGCCTGATATAAGCTACGTACTCAGTCACGCGAACAGCGTTTCTAAGCAGTAAGAGAGAGCGAGAGGTTAATAGTCTAGAAAAACTTTTCGTTAGCGCTGTTTTAAAGACCGGGATTCAGACGAGAGAAAAAAATACTAGAAAGTCGCAGGGAAAGACTTTTGGTATTTCGAGAGCGGGGTGACGAAAAGAACAAAACATTTATTAAAACAGGTCGTTCTCCACTATTGGGCTCACACTCTCTCTTACTGTTTCTTCACACATTTTAAATATATAGATCCCTCCAAGAACAATAATTTACACAAAATCCGAGTCCAGGAGTTTAGAAGAGATAAAGTTGTAGTAATTAAATTGGTAGAGTCAAATTCAATAATAAGGGACTTGGGCTATATAAATGGCTGGACAAATCCTTCATTACATGGAGAAAGACATGTTCAGCAATGGATAGATCAAGCGCACCTTCAGCGAAATGTATGCCAGCAAGGATATGGTGTACAATCAGAGTAACTTCGAATACTTCTCAAGTCCAATTTTGGGGCAGCAGGAGTAGCTACGGCAACCACCCAGATGGTGGTGAATTCGATTTCGTAAAATCAGAATCACCAGCAGCAACCGGTAGAGTAGCCCTTGTCCTCGTTGTCGATCGAGGAAAGAATGTTTGATAACTAGTATGAGGAAAAAGAGGCGGTTGTACATGATCGAGAGAATCTGAGCCACGGTGTCGGAGGCCATTGTTCGCAGATGAGCTAGTCCAAAACGAAGCTGCAATCTGTGCAACTGCCTTGTCTTTCGAATGGATTATATGTAGAATTTTTTGTAATATTTAGGTAATTTTTACTTTGCTTTTTAGAGATTTTCAGCAATAAGAAGGTTTTTTTTTACTAAAAAATGTCTTCATGCGCCCAAGTCACCTGGTTTGAAAACAAATATTTAAAGCAATGAAATTTAATTTAATTTAAAGCAATGAAAGGAAGAAGGCTACTTGGAGTGTCGAGACCTAGAACAATTCTGTCGTGGCATCGTAATAGCTACGCTCTTAGCTTATATGCGCCGATCTGATTAAATCTTTCGCCTTCACTATGTCTGAGGAAATCACCCCACTCGACAAAGCCAAGATTTCATATATTTTTGCGTCCATCCATTTTTTCGTCCCGGAAATGAAAATATGTAATTTTCTCACTCGGTTTGTTCGCTTTTGACAGTCGAGAGCTTTACGCTTAAGATTCACAGCCTAAACAGAGTCGCAACAACTTTTCGTAACTGTCACTTAAAGCGGCAGTCTAAATATACCTTTAAGCTTGAGTAAGCTTTACTGGTATTTACGATCAATCTCATGGTATTTAGTGGTATTTTAAAATCACTTAGGAGATCTCAAGGAAGGCAAAACAAGTGCTATCGGTCAAAACGAGCAAGTAAAGGTACATAAAAGACTTGGAAAAACTTCATAGCTAGAAATGTACAAAAAAAAAAAAAGTTTGAAATTAAGGTCTTTTTTTAAAACTGAGCTGACTGTAGAAGGCGAATTTTACTCTTTACAAAAGTTTTACGAACGTTTTCTTGATCTGGCACAGGATCCAAAGTATTGAGAGTATTGACATGGAGCTGATCTGGCTTTGTTTACATTTGAATTGGGACGGCGTCCATCATACCGCGGCCGAAAGTGGTCATTGCAGGCTTTCTTTTACGACGCTTGAACGACGTGAACACCGTGTCCTCTTCAAATTTAACCGACCCAATCAGGGACCTATTAATATCTATGCTTGGAGTTTTAAAATCTTGTATATAAAAAAAACGAGTGTTTTCTGCCGCGACCGCAAAGCAGAAATATTTCCCTGCACCAGCTTAGGGAGCATCGCATTATGCATTAGCGACAACGAAATGCTCCGCTGGATCTAGTTTTCATTCTTCTTGTCAAAAACATTCATAAGTTCAAAAACAATAAGAAATTACCACGTCCACGACGGCTGCTGCCACGAACTTGGCGTTTAAGACGCCGCGCGGATCCTTGGGACTGACCACCACGATCTCTCTCCATGAGCTCTGCACGGAACCCAAAGGCGGCCGCTTGCCCAGTCGTCCCGGGTCATTACCATTCCCTTTGCCACTTCCCGAGGACGGGCTGCTCTCATCCTCCTTCTTGCAGTCCTTGTATGCTCTGAAGCACCAGCATTTTGGGGTGGCATCCAACTAAGAAAAGAATCCCAGTAACCGACCACTGGTCAGGGACGAGTAGAGTAGAAGCCATTATCATGTCTATAATTTTTTTAATTGGGATTTTGGCTCTTTTCTATTTAATTTGCTTATTTCCCTGTGAAATTACATTTTTTAAGACTTAATTTTATTTCAATTTTTTATACCCGGTAACCCATAGGGTACAAGGGTATTATAAGTTAGTGCCAACCGAGAAATATCCGACCCTATAAAGTATATATATTCTTGATTAGCGTCACTAGCCGAGTCGATCTAGCCATGTCCGTCTGTCCGTCTGTCTGTCCGTGTGAAACAACAGATCTCAGAGACTATAAGAGCTAGAGTTAGCAAATTTGGTGACAACATTGGAATCTGTTGCACGCAGATCAAATTTGTTTTATATTTTGGCCACGCCCACTTTCGCCCCCGTAAATCATAAAAAGCGGTATATAACCATATGCGTGATTTCCGGCGTAAAGTAAATAGATAGACATAATAAGTAAGCAATCGTGGACGTGCTCTGAAAATTTGAGTAAAATCAGATGATAAACATAGAAGTTATTAAACAACAAAGTTTCTGAAAGAGAGAGAGAGAGCGCACGTGCGTGTTGCTCAACATGTTCCCAGCAAATTTGTCTTTGTTGGGTGTTGCTCAACATGTTTCTGGCAACATTTGTCGCTTTTGAGAGTTGCTCAACATGTTCCTAGCAACATTTGTCTCTTTTGAGTGTTGTTCTACATGTTTCTAGCAATATTTGTCTCTATTTGTCAACATTTCCTTTTTTCCTTGTTCATGTGCTGTTTTATTTCACCCACAATGCTTTGGGTACCGGGTATCTTACAGTCGGTCACACTCGATTGTAGCTTTCCCACTTGTTTTATTTGTATTTATTTAATGGTCAAGATCCCACATAATTCGATCTTCATTAATTGTATTGTAAATAAATAAATTTTTCCGCGCTGAGAAAAGCCTCCGATAGTATATTCCAGTATTTGTTTTAGCTCATCTGCGTAGCGACCTTGCTAAGAGGCGCCGCTCGCACTCATTTGGTTGCTAAATTTAAGCGCTATTGAGCACGTAGCTTGGACCATTCTCGAGAATGGAGCAGAATCAGAGATAATCTATATAGAGCCGCAATTTTTGCTGTCGAACATTTTCCTCTGCCGACGTCGACAGATCTAAACAGAGCTTATAGGATGGTATTGTTGTTAAATATGGAATTCAAACACTTTAGAACGCTTTTGAACACCTTCGAATGCTTTCAAACCTGAGAGTTATTTAATGAATTGTTTAATATTTTAGCGGTTCTGGAGTATATTTCCTAAAGGATTTTGAAAACAAAATACATTTTTTATTCTTTAGGATAAATAAAAATATTTATTTATGTAAAAATATGTACTTCTGCCTAATTTTCAAGCATAATATGGTTTGGGAAGGTTTAGCATGATTATAATTTGATCAGAAGCGGTCTATATTTTAACGGTTTTTGTAAAAAAGGCTAGTATTCTTACAAGAATTAGGTGGAACCCAACGAAGAAATAAAACCCAAAAAACTGACGTCACGCAGGCCGACAGCGACCCAGTCGGACCTGGTCGTTTCCAGCAATCACATTTCTATGCGTTCTCAGCGAGTAAAGAATGCATTCTCAATATGTTGCGGTCTTCCTTTCAGATTAATATGGGGTGAAACAAGGAAACAACTGTTCTTTTTTTTGTATGCTGCAACAGTTATTTCGCAACATATAAATAACGTATATTACTCTTCGGCAATCTTCGGGTTTCGCTTCCAACTTTAGTTTCTAAAATATGCGTTATATAACCCATCTGCAGCACATATCAATAACGGTTCTGTAGCAATGTACCTTTCATGCAAAATACCGCTTCATAATAACCCATTGATAACAGTTATATAACTGTTATGAAGGAAGGCTTTAAGAACACATCTGTAGCATACATAAAGAACTGTTCGGTGAGAATGTATTAATAACCATTAAAACAACAATATAAACATATTTATAAAAGGTGTATTTTATTGCTTTTGACATGTATATATTCAATATGTAGGTGAACTAAATCGTTCAATACATTTTTTTATGTGATTAGTCAAGAAAGAAAGTCTGCAAATATATTGAAAATAATAATATTGTTTTTTGATGCAATAATTAATACAAACCAATACAATATATTATTAAATATAATTAAATATACAAATATTTAATGGAAAACTACAAATGTATACACTTGCCATAAAACTCAAATAGAAAACGCAGAAACCAACCGCGTGTTTTTTCATTCTCTTTTCTTCTTAATTGCTTGTGAGTTTCTTTTCTTTTTATTCTCTTATTTACGTTTCAAATGCTGGTTTCCGAAATAATGCATCCTTATACGTTCTAAGAGAAGCGTTTGCACTTATATGAAAGAGAAAGAGAATAAAAAAGAATAACAAATGCTGGTTTCGGATAGAACGCATATTTATGCGTTTTAAGAGAAGCGACGATTGTACGGACCCGAAGCTATAGAAAAAAAAGCCGACTGTTCGGGAAGCGCCCGGGTAATTTACTTCCAATAAAACGTATATTTATGCATTCTTAGAGAAGCGAAAGTTGCACAAACTATTTATTTTATAGCTCATTTCTTCGCTTCCAATAAACCAACAAAAGAACATATGTTATTGCATACATCTAATATGTATTATATCATAGTTCTGGCAATTTTTGAGCTAGAATTGGCGGCATATAGAACCGTTTCAGAACCGTTTTTTTTTACAACCCGTTCTACAAGGTCCGACTGGGAGCTCCTTTAACCTATACACGTAGCCAAAATACCCATTCATTTGCACCAATACATATGTCAGGTTCGACGTTTCGTTAACAGAGTGATTCCATAAGCAAAGCCATGTTAACGTTAACATGACTGCTTATGGAATTGCTGTGTTAGCGTAACATAGGGTTGTAAAATCCAAAAAATACGTACTTAACAATTGCATATGCTTGGCTATGCATAGAAAAGGGTATATTGATATCGAATGTTTAACAATAGTTACTTAAAAATGATTTCTTTAACAAATATTAAAAAAGTCTTTGTTAACATCGAACAAGTATGAAATGCCATAGGTTACTACCCTGTTGGCTTGCAACCGTGAGAGCGAGAGAAAATTGCGCCTTTAAGTTACAGGGATGTCATTTTTATCTGACCAAAAAATGCGGGATTGACAAAATAAAACAGGTAAAAAAAGCGGAATTCCAGGGGGAAAAAGTTAAGAAAATAGCTGATTTTTTTAATATTATTGTTTACGCAAAATAAACAAGAAAAGAAAAAGACACAATCCAAAGGAAAACAAATGATATTCATAGACACTTTATATTAAGTATAATTATACCCTTACAGGGTATTATAATTTTGTCCAGAAGTTCGCAACGCAGTAAAGGAAGCATCTACGGCCCCATAAAGTATACATATTCTTGATCAGCATCACCGTCGATTTTCGTTGTTTTTAAAGATATCGGAATAAAACTTAGTAAATGGTGATTTAATTTAAATAAAGCCATGCATTTAAAATTTCATTGAAGTCGGACCACTATGTTCGCGCCAAAAGGGCTCTTATTTTCGAGAGCCAGTGTGAAGCGCTAGCGGCTTCGAATTGTCCCGCTTTACGGAGCTCTCTTTACGCTCTCGCACACTCTCTCTCCCTCTCTCTTCCTCCTGACTTCCAGTCCGCAAGAGCTTTCCAAGCCGCTCTCCCAACATCTATTTATATGTCATGTAATTAGTTCGAATTTGCGATCAGCCGATGAAGGCGAATAAAGTTCAACACAAAATAATTCTGCCCAACCGATCTTATTTGTCTTCGGGGATTTTGGGATTTCACCCTCGACCTATTCTTACTTGGCTAAGAATCCGCCCCCTCCAAAACATGGTCCTTCGAGCCGGATTTTCTTCCTGATTGCCTCCGCATTCCAGCGTTCAGCAGCGGCTTGGTTCCTAAATAAAAAGATAAGTACAAGTGTTCAATTTTCACGAAAAGAAATCACACAGATATTTCCGAAGAATAAATCCAAGTGTCATATATCTGTGTGTCCAAAGTCCGAAGTCAAATTTCTCCGACATCTTGCAAATTCCGTTCGTGTTTTGGGCAAAGTGAAAATTCCAAACAAAAAAAAAAGTGACTGTGAAAATATACATACGCGCCCAGCCGCAGTGAAAATTAAGAGTTTCGAAATTTCATACATTATTTTCTCGTTCACTGTGTTCCTGCTGGTGTCCAAGCGTACATACATGTGTACATAAATATTCACACGTCGACATACATAAATATTTCCATACACTACACTACACTACACTACACTACACTACAAAATCAAATATATTCAAAATTTACACCCATTAATATACAATAAAATTATATACGTATGTCCAAATAAAATGTTCAAAAATACTCCGAGACAAAAGTTACCGTCCACATCCACCCACATATTATTAAATATATACCCAAAACAACTGTTTTATTTCTAGAGTTGGCACAGAACGCCGACTTAATTATTATATTCATTTGTTTACCTCCGTGCCATTCTGCGCGGCCACAGACATACATACATATATATATTCATATTTGCATTTACATACATACATCAGAATCGTCGAAGTCGATGCACTGATTTTTTGGCAATTCTTTCCGTCTCTCGTTTCCGCCTCTCGTTCTCTTCTCTTGTTTTGTTATCTCCGCTATCTGCATTGACCCACGGCCAATGCACAAACATCTAAACGCATTAAAAACAAGAGCGGCGAAACAGTGCCGATAAATAAAATTCCTCCACTACAAATAATACAAAACTATTAATTCCTAAACAAAAACAAAACAGTTAAGAATTTATCAAATAATTACAAGACAACATTAAATAGCTAGATATATCCAATTTAGCTAGTTTTTGTTATTTTTCATTGTTTTAGCGTTTTATTGGTTCAAAAATCGCTAAAAATACGGTTTGTTTCGTTCCTTTTACTTATTTAATTCTTTTAACGTAATTCCAAACTTAAAAAAGATCCCGTTATCAAAATAGTAGTCCGGTGCTTCATTCCACACATTCCGGTGGTTCATTCCACACATTCCGGGGTTTCATTCCACATATTCCAGTGTTCGATATCACACTTTAAAGTGTTTCGATATCACACATTCCAGAGTTTCGATTCCACACATTCCTGTGTTTCATTCCGGTGTTCCGTCCTACATACACATATATAAATAAAATACAAAATGCCGCTCAGCGAGAAGCCCACTGCGACAACTGCGGCCTTACATAAATTTATTGCCGTTAGTGAACGTGTAAGCCAATTCGAGGCGATGGTCAACACTATTGGCCTCTCCACGCCGTCGCTCTACACATTCCAAGTCCGCCGAGATCACATCCGAGCCTTATGGGGCAAAGTTAAACAAGCATACGAAGCCTGTTCGGATCTAATAGCAGTAGAAGGGTCGATCGACACCTTGCCAATCCTCCAGGCCATATATGACTACTGCTACTCAGTTTACGAGTCATGTGCAGCTCAACTTAACGAGCAAATTGAGCGAGCGACGTCTCAATCAGCACAATCCAACTCCTGCAACTCTCAAAATTATACTCCAGTAGGTTGCCAGTTACCTCCGTGCGACACAGAAGTTTTCTCGGGCGATTATCTTCGTGGGCCAACGTTCCGTGACCAGCGGTCTATATAGATAACCCAAGACTTACCGCTGTCGAGAAGTTATTCCATTTAAATGCCAAGACTAGTGGTGAAGCTAATTCCATAGTTTCCAATTCGCCACTCACCAATGACGGTTTTCGCTCAGCTTGGAACAACTTAACTGAGCGTTTCGAAAACAAACGGTCTTTGGTGAACAACTCATTAAAAAGGTTATTCAATGTGCAATCCATAGCACATGAATCTTCAGCTGCCTTGAAGACGCTGCAAGAAACCATTCAGAGTTGTCTTACGTCCTTAGAAATGTCCGGCATGAATACTGAAAATTGGGACTGTCTTTTGGTTTATTTGTGCTCTACGAAGCTACCAAAGCTTACGCTTTCATTGTGGGAGCAATCCTTAAAGAATAAAACCCAGATTCCCAAGTGGCAAGAGCTCGATGCATTCCTGACTGAGCGCCATAGAACACTAGAGGCCATAGATTCCATTCAACCTTCCAAGGTATGTCTCCGTCAGTTCCAACCGACAACCTCCAAGGTGTCCCACGAGTACTAAAATCCTTCTGTACACAAGTGGTTCCAAAACCGACAACCTTCGAAGTGTCCCCACGAGTGCTGAAGTCCTTCAGTACGAAAGTGGTTCCGAAAACGGCACGCTGCGATTTGTGTTCAAGAGAGAACCATCCAGTTCGTATCTGTCCAGACTTCCTACAGATGACGGTAGACGATCGTTCGTCCTATATCCGAAAGAAACAGTTGTGCTTGAATTGCTTTGCAAGAGACCATACACTTCGGGATTGCACAAGCGCCCACAGCTGTTTCACTTGCCGAGGTCGGCATCACATGTTGTTGCATCCAAGCAACTCTTCCTCCGGTGTTACGACTCCTCCTATTGATTCAAGGCCAGTATCCGCCCCCATCCAGCGGATTTCCGGGTTCTGCACGAAAGTTTCTAAAACTCCGGATTCATCCAAATATTGTGTTCCGTACGACGCCATGAAATGCAGACGTTCCCAAGGTACTTTATCCTACCAATGCCGAATCTGCCAAGGGAACCATCCTCTTCGGAAATGTCACCGTTTTCTGCAGCTAAGCGCTGAGAAACGGCTACAGGCGGCCATTGATAAGAAGTACTGCGTCAATTGCTTGGCTCACCACCACTTTCTCGAGCTACCTGTTCCTGAGGTTCTTGCTGCGTACCCTCGCAAGGGGGGGAGAATGTTCGCGCCAAAAGGGCGCTTATTTTCGAGAGCCAGTGTGAAGCGCTAGCGGCTTCGAATTGTCCCGCTTTACGTTGCCTAGCGCTCTCGCACACTCTCTCTCCCTCTCTCTTCCTCCTGACTTCCAGTCCGCAAGAGCTTTCCAAGCCGCTCTCCCAACTTCTATTTATATGTCATGTAATTAGTTCGAATTTGCGATCAGCCGATGAAGCCGAATAAAGTTCAACACAAAATAATTCTGCCCAACCGATCTTATTTGTCTACGTGGGATTTTGGGATTTCACCCTCGACCTATTCTTACTTGGCTAAGAATCCGCCCCCTCCAAACTTATAGCTGACATATGAACGATCGGTCCAAATTAGCCGCTTTTCGTTGTTTTTAAAGATTTCGGATTAAAACGATATTTAAGATTCCTTATTTTATATTTAATTTATTATCTGCAAGGGACAAAAAGTTTGGGCTTGCCGAAGTTAGCTTTATTTTTTGTTTTATATTTAAATTAAATTAAATATATATATATATATATATATATATATATATATATATATATTAAATTATATATTAATATTAATATATATATTTAAATTAAATCGTACAAGTGTTCTTATTCGGACGGATAATAATCACGTTGGACTAGTGTGGCAGTCCATACCTAAAATGTTTAGTAAATTAATTTCGAATTTTAATATAAATCTAGTGTTGGACCTTTTATTTAAAATAGCGTTTAGTTTAGTTTATTGTTTTATATCCTAGCGTCACAAGTATAATACTTATTTTTACTGCGCTAGTCACTTTTGACATTAAATCTTATTACATTAATGACATTAACTCTTACAATTACATTACAAATACTATTACAATTTCAATTACATATTACATTTCAATTAATTTTTACTGTTGAAGGCTTTAAATATTTACTTAAATTTATATTCTGTTTGATTTTAATTTTAATTTTAGGTGTGTGTGTTAAGGTGTTCTTTAAGTTTATCACTAAATTGTGATGTGCCAGTAATGGTTTTTAGAATATGTGGCAAAGAGTTCCACGCTCGTATAGCATAAACAAAAAATTGTTTCTCCGAACTTGCAAGTTTTGGTCTAATGCTTATTATGTTTTTTGTTCTATGTGAGGATGTAAAACGAATCATGTTGTAAAGGTAGTCAGGCTGTCTAGAATTTATAATTTTGTGAGACTCTAGTGTCAAGCTAACCGGTTGTGTTCATTTTAAAGCTCCCAAATTTCTTAAAATTTTGTATATACAATTTTTCCTCCAAATTTTTCGGATATTTTGGATACAACTTTGTGTTGTGTTTTTGTCGGCCTTGCCCACGTTCTTGGCAGGCTGGCTGTTGCGCGTAAACTTAATTTCTTTAATTTTTCTTAGTTCCGTGTACAATGGCGGATACTAATACCTTGCCGGGGAAGGATGTATACTACTTTCAAGGTACCTCTGAGACTGAGAGTCGTATGATTCAACCCAATGAACAACAAGTTCCGAAACTATCAGCTTCCGCAAAAAGCAAGATATCCCGACCTCCAGTTAAAACTGAAGATGCAATTAAAGAAGCTGTAGTTCAGGCTTCTAAGAATGGCAAGGCGACTGCTTTTGATGCCAATAGGTGCCTAAGTGATGATGATATGGATATGGAACCGGACTGCTCCGTAAATGCTAGCCCTAAGTGGATAAGCAAGAGTGCTGCTGACGAGGAGCGCTTTACTCAAGTAAGGAATCTCAGGAAAAGGCGAAATCTTGAAGAAATCGGCGATCATAAGTCATTGCAGCTGAAGAGTCTTCCAAACGGACAAAAGAAATCTTATATTGGCAAGAATAATAGCTTCGCCATTCTGTCTGATGATGATGAGAATCATTCCCGGTAATACTGGTGATACAATTTACTCGGCTGAAGCTTCGCAACCCAGAACCAACAAACGGGATCCCCGTCCCCCACCCTTTCTTTTGAGGGGTATTACGGATATCAAAGAACTGATTGCCCTACTATCTCGGGTGACGACTGGATTTCGTCTTAAACGACTGGGCGATCCTCCTGCCGAATAACTGTGGATGATGGAAATGTATACAGAAAAGTTCAAAAACTTTTTAAGGATAAGGGGATTCCCTTCAGTACCTATCAGTTTAAAAATGAGCGAGCTTTTCGAATCGTAATCAAAGGTCTTAATGCATCAACCGAGACTAGTGAAATTATTGCAAGACTCAAAGAACTGGGGCACAACCCCCGAAATGTTTACAACCCCTATGGTGAGAATGGTAAGGGAAAGCGAGACATGTTCTTTGTAGAATTAGAACCTGCAAGGAACAACAAGGATGTGTATGACATTCGAGTCATTGACTACCAGGTGGTGAAAGTAGAACCTCAACAACCCAGAAAGGGCCCCTTAAGATGTTTTCAATGCCAATTATTTGGGCATTCGAAAAACGTTTGTTCATTTTCACCGAAGTGTGCCCGATGTGCTGGTGACCATAACACAAACGAGAAGGAAAAGTGCCCCGCTGTGCAAGACGAACAGCTCAAATGTATAAACTGTGGCTCCAATCATAGTGCGTCCTCACGCAGTTGTCCCGCCTACCTGGAGGCGCAAGTCCATTGGCTCAACGAACCAACGAACTCAAAAGCGTCCAGATTTTCAACCTGCTCCGCCGCCGGCTCAGAATGCTTGGTTTACATCTAGTCTTCCAATTTCATCAAACCAACAATCAATGGCATCTAACTCCTGCCTAAATGTGCATTCAATAAGCCAGCCCCATATTGGAACTGACAGGAAGACTCCCTCAATTGAACAACCTGCTCAAGACAGACTACTGAAATTCATTAATGATTTACAGAAGCAGCAGGAAGCTGCTGCAATATCACAAGCGGCTGCGATCGAAAAGCTTCTGCTGCGCTTCGATCAAATGATGTCGGTGATGACGGCGACAATACAAATGTTACAGAGCGTGATGTCTAAACACGCCAGTCCCTTGGAGTCAACGCGTTGCGATGACTAATTACGGGATAAATATAGTTATGTGGAACGCCAACAACTTAGTTGGCAAATCCCTAGAGGTTGAGCTTCTCCTCCAGGAACGCAACATTGGCATCCTGCTGATCTCTGAAACACATTTTACCAGCCGTTCTTTCTTCCGTGTTCATGGATATGCAGTACACTGTGCCAACCACCCCGATGATCGACATCGTGGAGGTGCTGCAATCATCATTAAATCCTCCTTGGACTATAACCTGAGTGCCTCAATATCGGAACCCTACCGGCAAGCAAAAACCATAAATTTGCTCACCACACTTGGAAGAATTTCGTTTGGTGCTGTTTACTGTCCTCCTGGTCACCGCCACTCTTGGTCAGCTGAGCAATATCTTCGCCTGTTTGGCTCTATGGGCAGTCGCTTTGTAATTGGAGGGGGATTGGAATGCGCACCACAGCTTCTGGGGATGCAGACGCTCCTGCCCTCGGGGAAATACTCTGATGTCCGTTGTCTCTAGCTCAACCATGCAGATTCTGGCTACCGGGGGACCTACGCACTTTCCTTGGAATAATGATCATCTACCGACAGCCATTGACTTTGCAGTGTATAGAGGCATTCCGTGCAGCCACCTTGCCATTTCGGAGTGCTCGGGCCTTTCCTCTGACCACATTCCGCTCCTGATATATTTCTGCGTTGCTGCCTATCAGGTCGTTCCTAAAACCAGGCTTTTGCCTCGGGGATCAGACACAAGAAGTTTTAGTGCCAGACTTTCTGCACTGACTGAAGATAACCCATCACTTGTAACGGCGGATGACATTGATTCTTTTGCTCAGGACTTAGTAGACAAAATTCATCAAGCTGCCCCTCCTGCTAGATGTATATCTATTCCTCCGCCATCCTGGACATCATCAAAGCCAGAAATTGCAGCCTTGGCCAGGAAGGGTCATGCACTCCGTCGTACCTGGATGAGGACAAGGCATACTATCGATTTAGCTAGGTGGAAGGCATCTGTCTCAGAACTTAGGAAAGTTCTCCGCTTGGCTAAGTCGGAATTTTCGTAAATCATCTCAATGCCATCGATCCTAACCAGGATCATGGGTTTGCTTTATGGAAATGCACCCGAAACCTAAAAGGCAGCCACTTCCCAGGTTTTCTCTTAAACGAAGCGATGGTACTTGGGCTCACAGCGATTCCGCTATTGCTGAAGTATTTGCAGGCGATCTGGAGAGACGCTTTACTCCGTTTGATTTTGCAACAAGCCAGGAGACCCAAACAACAATCTCTAGGTTTGGGCTCTCCTTTGGTTCTCCTGTTGCTGTGCGGCCTGTGGATCAAGATGAGGTACGTGATCATATTAAGCGACTGCTTCCCACTAAGGCTCCTGGCATGGATGCAATTGATGGTAGAGTAGCAAAGGCACTTCCTAGCTCAGTTATTGCACAGCTCTGCCTTCTCTTTAATGCTTCCCTTAACCTTGGCCATTTTCCATCCCCCTGGAAACGTGCACTTGTCACAATGGTCCATAAGAAAGGGAAAGACCCGTGCACATCAGAATCTTACAGGCCGATAAGTCTCCTGTCCACTTTCTCCAAGATATTCGAGCGGATCGTGCTTGCTCGGTTGCTGAATATTGACGCCTTCATGGACGCTCTGCCGGGGCACCAATTTGGCTTCCGAAGTCGCCATAGCGCTATTGAGCAAGTTCACAGAGTGGTTAACCACATTCTGAGTGCTTTAGAAGATCGCAAATACTGTTCAGCTGTATTTCTAGACGTACGGCAGGCCTTTGACAGGGTTTGGCATGAAGGTCTATTTTACAAATTAATGCCGCTTTTACCTGAGGGACTCTGGAAGCTTATTGTGTCATTTCTGGATAACAGGAAGTTTTCCGTTGAGATCCGTGGACATCGTTCGGAACTACGCCCAATTCATGCTGGTGTACCTCAGGGCAGTGTTCTTGGCCCGGTACTGTACACACTTTACACATCGGATCTTCCAAGCCCCATTGCTCGTGGTACTCTTCTAGCAACCTACGCAGATGACACTGCTTTTCTAGCTGCTGGCAGCACCCCATATCGGCTTCCAATCGTGTCCAGACATTCTTGGACGAATTCGAGTGTTGGGCATCTCGATGGAACATAGCGCTTAACATTGAAAAGACACAGCACGCCACTTTCGCCCTTCGGCCTGGCCGCTCACGTGCCCTTTATATGGATGGGAAAAGACTAAAGCATGAGGATAAGGTTACGTACCTTGGCGTAACCCTAGACCGCCGACTTTGCTGGAAGGGGCAGATTGACCGAGTCTGCGGATCAGCAAGGACAAAGCTTGAAAAAATGGATTGGCTCCTTCGTTCTGATAGCGGTCTATCACTCCATGCCAAGGTGCGATTATTTAAAGCCATTGTCCTTCCGACACTGAACTGGGGGATTACATGCTGGGGCACCGCTTGTGACTCTTCACTTAAAAGGGTGCAAACATGCATAACGAAGGCTCTGAGAAGGATGCTGGGAGTTAAGTGGCACCACTACGTACACAATGACACGCTATTTCAAGACACAGGAATACCAACTGTAACAGAAACAATTTCATCATTTGCAAACCGATACAGAGACCGCCTGCTAGCGCATACGAACCGTTTGGCAAGACACCTTGCCACCCCGTTAGGCCGACGACGTCTGCGCAGAAGACACCCTGCGGACCTATGGATACTCGGCCGAGACAGACATGGACGATTACTTTAACACCATATAATCACACATAAAATGCCCCAAAGTGGCGCTCTTTCCCACCCGCAGTTTCCGGGATCTATAGTTACTATTAATCAAACACGAAAACAAGAGCTACTCTTGTGAAGCGTGATAATTAAACTTACAAAAAAAAAAAAATATATATATATATAATTTTGTGAAGGAATACTAATATTTTTAAGTCAATCCATTTCACATTCATGTTAAAGATTTTGTTTGCGCTTTCAGTTACATGGTCAGTCCTATCCAATCGAAATATATATCTAGCTATGTTATTAAATGCCACTTTTATTTTTTGTCGACTTGCTGCATCACAGGTACCAAAAATTTCGACTCCATAAAAAAGAGTTGGAACGACTAATGTTTTAGCGAGTAGTAACCGGATGGAAATTGGCAAGAAAGTTTGTGTAGCATGTAATTGTCGCAATATTCCATACGTTTTTCCTGTGGCTGCACTAACATGATCATTCCATGACAGAGTTTTATTAACCCATATGCCCAGGTTATTAGCTTTCTCAACATATTCCAACTCTACATCTCCTATTCTAAGCTTTTGAAGATCATTTGTATTTATATTTTTTATAGATGACCAAGCACTTTGATTTAACTGGATTTAAGCTCAAGCCATTCCTTGTAGCCCAGTTATCCACATTCAACAAACAAGTATTGGACAAATTGATAAATTCATTCACTAGACTCAACGAACGACTAACATATAACTGAACATCATCCGCATACATATGTACGTTACACATAGACAATTCATTAGACAGATCGTTTATATGCATTGAAAACAATAATGGCCCTAATACCGATCCCTGCGGAACCCCACGGTGGGTTTCTCCCAAATTGGATGTTTGTTCTTTAATAACAACAGCTTGCTTTCTATTGGTGATATAGGATATAGGAAATAATTTCGCCAGCTTCATTATTAATATTTTGTGGTCAACTGTGTCGAATGCCTTACTAAAGTCCAGCAATGTTAGAAAGGTAATTTTACTTTTATCAGTTTCCCTACGTATGTCCTCTACAATCTTTGTAATAGCTGTCGTGCAACTTCTCTGTTTTCGGAAACCAGACTGATCATTATTTAACAAATTATTTGTAGCTAAGAATGTATTAATTTGTCCGGCAATTAGCTTCTCAAAAATCTTTGAGCAGTATGAAAGTATTGAGATAGGCCTGTAATCATTTTTGCCCTTGGGTATAGGCATAATTTTAGCTAATTTCCAGGTCTCTGGAAAGGTTGATGTTGTTATGGCCGTATTAAATATATGAGTCAAGTGATTAATTATTTTGGGTAATATTATTTTCATAAATTTTGGATTTACATCATCAAGTCCTGTAGCTTTTGATTTGATTTGTAGAATAGCTTTTAAGACATCACATTGACTTACACGAACAAAATTGAAACAATTAAACATACTATCTACGGTCTCAGTTGTCAGATAGGCGCTATAGTCAGGATCAGGTACATTTATGTTTAAAAATTTTTTATTAAGGTCATCTACATTTACATCGTCTTTTATCACAGCTTCAACGCTTTTCGTTTTTACCAAATTTCCTTGGCTGAAAACTAGACCATTTGTGTGTAAGCCTCTTTCGGCATCGTCAGTGTGATTTTACTCGGTTTTACAAATGAACTTCACAAAATTAGCGATGGTAGGCGCGCCAAATTTTGGTGTTGACTTTTAAGGGAAATTATTCGATATAAGTAAATATCGATACTGTTCCGAAAGAAATACATTTTCACTATTTCAACCGTCAAAAACAATTAAGGGTACTTTTTCACTACGTTGCTTTTTCCAACTATCGCACGAGAATCACAAAAGCAAAAAAGGTGTATTTACTAGGAAAAAGTGCTTCTCAGCACTCTCTTGAAGGGAAACAGCTGTTTTTTGTTTTCGTTTTGATTTGGCGGAAAATTAAATTCAGTGTTTACTAAGATTAAAAATGAAAGAGCTTGACTTTATTTTCTATTTGCGGCTAAGTAAAAATAAAGATTTCATGTGGTTTAGCCTGACGCCGACAACTCGGATGCAGACGCATCAACCCTTCTCTTCTCAAGCAAGTCTCTTATGATCCCAAATTCACATCACCTGGCCCTGCCCAAGGAGGAGTAAGTGGGGGCGATCGTGCCCTCGGAGGAGAAGGACAAGACGATCCTAGCTGGCGTACATGCTGCACTGGCGGCCACCGCCTCCTCCTTCGTAAAGAGCGTCCTCTCTTCCTAGCCGACCACTTTCTCTGCAGCTGCTCGGCTTTGTAAAACTCTACTTGGGCATTGCAATAGCTTGCAAGCTGACACCTTCATATAGCTGAGCCCTGTGGACAGAAGGACTTTGGTGCGTAGCAGTGGCGTCAGCGACGGTGCGCAGGGATCCTCTCACTTTTCTAAATTCGCTTCATGTTTTTAACGGAAGCGGAGGCGGAGTTTGGTCGGTGGCGGGGCGTATACCCAGATTTATCTTTCTCCTCCGGGGGCACGACCGCCTCCACTTACTCCTCCTTTGGCAGGGCCAGGTGATGTGAATTCGGGATCATAAGAGACTTGTTTAAGAAGAGACGGGTTGATGCGTCTGCATCCGAGTTGTGGCTTTAGTCTATGAGATTCCAGTGGACTGAAGTGGTTCCTGCAAGTTCCTCCAGTCAAGCGGCTGCATGGCAGAATTATTGCAAATAGAAAATAATGTCTAGCTCATAAAATTATAATCTTAGTAAACATTGGTTTGAATTTTGAATTGAATTTAGTTTTCCGCCAAATCAAACATAAAAAAAAACAGCTGTTGCCGTTCACGATAGTGCTAAAGAGCTAGTAGAAACACCTTTTCTGCTTTTCGTGATTTTCGTGCGATAGTCGGAAAAAGCAACGTAGTGGAAAAATACCCTAAGTCACATGAAGACTGTACAATTTATAAAGTTCCTTAAAAAATATTAATAAGATCTTTTTACAAGTTCAAGTCATAGAGAGACTATTGTAACGGAACTGCTTTTTCCCGGAGGGCAGTGCCGGCTATCTCCGGAATCCCAGGGCAGAGTTCTCCCTCTGCCCGCAGTCCGCACAATCAATATATCGATAACAAACCGACGTCTCACTAACATAAATTTAACCACCACTAGCAACAAAAAGTAAACAAGCTACATAAATTAAATTTGGACGACAATAAACGGAAGAAATTGGTGGCATCGATGGACTCGCCACGACGCACCCACCCGACCATGGATGCCTCTTGGGATTTGCTGAGGCATCACTCATCTCCGGCGGACCGGAGTCTATTCCGGGCGGTTTCGCGACCGGCTCATCTCCCCCAGGTAAATACTCTTACTCAATTGCCATATTTCACGATATATAATTTAATTTACTTAAATATAGATATATAAATAATCACATTTCATTTCATTAGCAATGAGCACTCCGCCGAGGTGGGACCACGACCTGGGCCAGGAATGCGCTTGCGCCAAGTCCGCGAGATTGACGCAAGGGAGAAGTTATTTAAGATCTATAGCCACAAGATGGGCGGCTCGGATAACCCCTTTGGTCACCTACAGGTCCCTACTGGAGCTCCAAAAAGGAAAATTAGGGTGGGTACAATACAAAATTTACATCTCTGAACTTCTTCCCAACTAATCTCTATCTTTTTTTCAGGCCTGGGTTGCGCGGAAACCGGGCTCTGGTTCACGGGACTACGCAGACAAGAATTAACACATGCACATGAGTTTAAACTAATAATGTTTTATATCTATTCGCAGGAAATGATCACGGCGGGACAACAACAATTTAATGGCGACAGCAGATGGCAAAGCCCGGCCGGTATCGCCAGTTGTGACCAAAATGGGAGCCGAAGCGGAGCGTGGCTATCCGGAGCGGATTCCCTGGCAGCAGCCGGAATAACAAGGGCAGGAGTTGCCCAAGCGGCAACCACAAAAACAAGCACTCGGCCGTGTCGCCAGTTAAATTTGGGTCTGGTGAAATTATGCAACCGGAACGGGCTCACCGGTAGTTCTCCACTGACCCAGGCTGGTCAGGATTAGTAGGTCCGGGCACCCAAGGTACGTGGCTGCTTTCACAATTGTGCATTAAGTTGAATAATAAAATGATAAATTGAGTAATAAAAACCAAAGAAAAATCTCCGTGGCCAGTACCGATCGTCACTGCCACGCTGAAAGCACAACACAAAATTGTTTTTCAATTCCAATTCACAATTTTTTGGTCTTTTGCCTGCACTCACGTTTTTTCTTAAATTTCAGCAAATCACTAATTTTTATTTATTGGCTGCCTGCCGCTCCTCCGTGTCTCTTTCTACTGCCTCTCCTCCAACGCTTTTGCATCCCTATATCGGTTCGTTCCACTGACCGCGTTCCACCTTACGGGACTCTTTTAGCGCTCAGTGCAACGGCCAAGTTCAAGGGGCAACCCTCAGAGAGAGCGATGCCTGAGCGAGAAGGTGAGATCGCTTGCCCTTGCCTTTCCACATTTAGTTGGCGCCACTAGTTCGAAGCCTGCCTATCGCTATTTTCCCCCGACTATTACCTCTAACCTATCGGTCCATTTCAGCCGATTCCAACTCGAAATGCAACACTATATTAAAGTATTAAAGTTCCTTATACAATAAAAAAAGGTTTTGGTTCATATAATTTTTATTTTTGTCATATTACTTTTAAGTTTAATAAAAACTTTGTTTAAGTTAAATGAAGACTGTTTTCGAATAAAGGCTCTTAAAATATTAAAAATAAATATTATAAGAAACTAAAACAAAGTGTGTACAATAAATAAAATTGTTATTTAAATAAAAAAAAATCATTAAATATTTTTTTTTTTTGGCATTATTTGGCCAAAAAGTATTTTGTATCGTTATCGGCCCGGACACGCTGAAGAGAAGAGAAGAACCAGTGCAGTTAAATTGTAATTTGGTGGCTAGATTTAGCCTTTTTAGCAGGGGCCGTTAATAATGATTATTTTTTTATTTTTCAATCAAAAAATCTAACACTTGGAAGAGACAATAATAATAAACTGGGCGAGTATTATTATTATTATTTTTTTTTGTATTTTATTTATTTATTTCGATAAGTTCCCTAATTCCATACAGTATTTCTACTATTATGTTAGCGCGCTAGTCACAAAAAAACTTCAAACATATTTACTTAAATTTATGTCATTACTTAATATTAACATTATTTAATTGTAATTAATATTATTTTGTATTTATTTTTTATTTTATGTTTATTTTTTTTTTTTTACCAAACTATCCATTTCCGCCGATATTTAAATGTCTGATTTTTACGTTTTTAATTAATGGCTATGATTATTTATTTAACTAAATTTTAGACCATAATTATATTTTTTTATAATGATTACTTTTGGGTTTTATATTTTTTATCTTATTTCATATCCTTATAAAAGGAAATATAGAATATAGAAACCAAACATAAGCATGAAGAGAAGGCTGAAGTTGAGGAAAGAAACGACGCAAATAAAAACATTTGTGTTTTTAAAACATAAAGCTTTTTTATCCGGTACCCATAGGGTTCAAGGGTATTATAAATTAGTGCCAACCGAGAATGTATGTAACAGACATCAGCGTCACCAGCCCAGTTTATTTAGCCATGTCCGTCTGCCCGTTTTGGTAAACAGATCTCAGAGACTATAAGAGCTAGAGCCACCCACTTCCGCCACCGAAAATCATAAAAATCGTTATATAAGCTATAGTCGTGATTAAAGTAAATATGTAAAATAAATCGGTAGGATAATCGGATGATAAACATGAAAGTTATTAAACAATAAAGTTTATTTTTATGCTTTTTCTATGTTGAGAGCGCACGTGAGTATTGCTTAACATGTTCCTAGCAACATGTTTCTAGCTACCTTGTCATTTGTCAACATTTTCTTTTATCCCTGTCCATATGCAATTTAATTTCACCGACAACGCTTTGGGTGCCGGGTATCTCACAGTCGGTCGCACTCGACTGTAGCTTTCCTAATTGGAGTTTAATCTTACAAGTAATTTAGATATTGATTTGCTTGACACGTTGCATCTTTGATCAGATAGTACCATTTTTAGTGCGGAAAATTACCTTTCAACGCTGACTTGCGTTGAGGGTACACAGTGTACCACTTTGGCCTGCTGATAAAGAAGAGGCTACTTATTTTGTTTTTCCTTCAAGTTCTCCATTATGTCTTTGCTAATATAGACTGGCTTTGGACTAAAACTGTCAATTTCAGCTTTTTATCAGCTCTATTTAATAAATGCTGGATTTACTGATTCACAAGTGATTATTTATTTTCAGTAAAAAAAAAAATAAATAAATAAAGTTATAATGATAATTAAAGGCGGATGGATGAGGCGGGGCAAAACCATGGTATACATACGTACATATGTATGTATGTACATGATCCTTTAGGTTTGTTCTAAACGGATATGCAGTCAGCCAAAATCTTCATAATTTGCAAATGATTTTTATTTTGAGTAAAAGAAGAAAAATTAAGATATTTATTTTTTACTCAAAAATAATGAATATTTATTATAAAATTATCTTTATAAAATTACTCAAAATTAATCATTATCTGTAATGAAAATCAAAAAAATCATACGATTTTTAAAATAAAACTTATAATGATTACGATCCCTGCATTTTAGAGTTAAATAGCTAGTTTTTAAGTCTAAAGAAAACAAACAAATTTTAGTTTTGTGGTACAATTTGACCAATTGCTTAAAATAAAATATTTATAAATTGCTAAATTTGTGGCTAATACCAGTTAAAGAAAATAGTTTTTAATTTAGTTAAATTTAATTTAATTTCTAAAAGTTGCTAGGTATTGCTAAAGTGGCACCACTGACTGTAGACATATGTATGTATAATAAGTACGACACCACGTCCCAAAACTTGTTAATCAAATCAAGTCGTGGTTTTTCAATGCTAATAACTTTTAAACAAATTTAGTAACGTCGTAACGACTGATCTAAAAAATACATATGTAAGTTTGACCATATATAAATGTTAATACTTTAAATAGGTGTAGGCTCCATGTAAATATCAACATTAAATAAAACAGTGATGGAATTTCAATGGGTTGGCAAGAAACTAAAGAGAGCCGGTTGCTGATAATACTCACATACATAGGTATGTATGTATGTATGGATGTACATTTGCGCTCACTGCGTGTGTGCTTTCCAGTATAGTCCGGTTTTTTTTTCGTTTTGAGATTATGTACAAATATCAAAGGTGAACTAGTAGATAAACCATTTTCATATTTCGCAGCCAATCACTTGACAAGATATTCGATAAAAGCAACGCCAATATGAGGTTCCCAAGCAATGGAAAAGCTTTTTTAAATCTGGCAAGTAAAAACCTAAACCTCCCAGACCTCAATAAACGCCATGAACCCCATTTACAGACGAAGACGTCGCTTCTTCAACAAACGAAAAATGCATACGACAGGCAACTGCTTCCAGTCAGCTACAGTAGTACCAAGGAAATCTCGTCGCATTCGAAGCAGTTAAATCTCTTACCCTACCATGTATTACCCCTTGAAGAAACGTTAAATCGGTTTATGACCACTGTTGAACCTCTGCTAACACCTACGGAACTGAAGCAGCAAATGAAAATCACTGAAGAGTTCTTGAACGGGAAGGGTAGTGAACTACAAAAACTCTTGGAAGATGTTGGTAGCAAAGAAAAAAACTGGTTAGCAGATCGATGGCTCAATGCGGCATATTTACAATACCGATCCCCAGTCACTGTCTTCGTCAGTCCCGGGATGACCTTTCCCCGACAAAACTTTAAGGATGTTCATGCTTTTGTTTCCTACACGTCTAAAGTAATTTTTTGCTTGGGTGAGTTCAATAACATTATACAAGCCGACAAGATTCCAATTGTCAAAATGGGCAATAATGAGTTGGACAACAGTCAGTTTGGTAAAGTGTTCGGTACATGTCGCATACCACGGAGGAGGACAGATGAGATCGTATATAATCCATATTCTGATTATGTGGTCGTAATATATAAAAATCATGTAAGTAGAATTCATTAAAATGTATTAGTATTAGTAGTATTAGTATGTATTATATAAAAAAAAGTTCGTGCCAGACTAATAGATGCGAAAATAATTATAGCAATAATAGGAGCGCCAGCATAAGTCATTTTTAAATAGTTTTCCACCTCAAAATTTTATTTACCTTCAGGGAAAAGTTGAATACATTTTTCAAATCACATATTTTAAGTTTTCAAGTTAATTATTTTTTTTTTTCTTGTTTTAGCCGGCTTGTGGTCAAAAAGGGGGTGAGGTAACCAGAGAATAAAACAATTGTTTTACCTCCGCCACTTACGATATACCGATTTCAACCGAATTCAGGGCAACTATGTTGACATAAAACAATAATAAAACAATAATAATCATTTAACAAAAAAGGGTTAAAATCAAAAACATAAATAAACATGACTTTTCACGTTCGCACTGTTTGACGTAGAGTTTCGTTCTGTTTGTTTTCTTCTGAGTAAGTGTCTGTATACAGTGACGAAAAAAAGTCATCATACGACCCCTTTTTTGCGATTTACCCGGTCCCATACCTTTGAACGAAAAAGTAATGATGCATTCTTGTTTTAAATCTAATTTGAATACATTAACCAAAATTTCATGTTGATCCAATAGTAACTTTCAAAGTTATTAACAAAATATAATAAGTTAGGGCGAGCGCGAACTAGCATCTGAAAGCGGAACATATAGCTGCGATTTTCAGAGAGCTTTCAGCTCGAAAAAACAAACGCTCAGCTTAAAAGTACGCACACTGAAAGCTTCGCTGAGCTGATCAGCTGTAAATTCAGTTCAGCTCTGTTTGAACGATCAAACCAGTTTGATTTATCAGCAAGCTGACAATCTGATTTAAGGCCAAGCGCACACTAGCAGCTGAAAGCGGAACTTATTGCTGAGATAAAAAGCGGGCTGATAACTTCAAAGCTCCTCAGCGAGCTGAGATTTTTCGTGCACGCTCACCAAACGCTTGAACTGAAGCTGATGCTGATTACAAATAAAATTACATTTACATCGAAAATCTACTAATTGGGCCCGATCATTCCAATGGCAGCTATGTGTATGTTATAGTGGTTAGATTTGGATAAAATTTTAAGTGTATGTCAATAAAAGACCATTTACTATATTTTAATCCGATATCTTAAAAAACAACGAAAATCTGACCATTTGGCCCGATAATTCCTATGACAGCTATATGATATAGTGGACAGATCTGGCCCGTTCCGACTTATATACTTTCTGCAACAGAAATAAGACTATCTGCCAAGTTTCATTCAGACAGCTTTAAAACTGAGAGACTTCACCGTTTATCATTTTGCCTCCGATTTCGCAACACAATTAAAACAGCTCGTCAGCTTGCTGATATATCAAACTGGTTTGATCGATCAAGCAGAGCTGAACTTAACTTGCAGCTGATCAGCTCAGCTGAACTTTCAGTGTGCGCACTTTCAAGCAAATAGAGCGTTTGTTTTTTCGAGCTGAAAGCTCTCAGCAATAAGTTCCGCTTTCAGCTGCTAGTGTGCGCTTGGCCTTATTGTATTATGAAGTGGAAGGCAAAACATTAAGGCTGAAATGACACTTTCAATTTCTAGCATCAATTTATTGTGCGGTGAACACCGCGAACTCAAAGTAGAGTTGGGTCCATGAGAGCTCACTCACGATAGTATCGGTATATCGAATATTTGGTTTTGGAAATCACTATCGAGTTTTAAATTTCGATAGTAAGCGATAAAGGCAACGAGCAAGTTTGACTTGTCGAAATGAAAATGCCTTTTTCTAAATCAAATCAATTCTTAATTGCAAAAGGAAGCAAATAGTTGACTTGTTGGTCTATCGATGTTTATTTCACCCATCAGTAGATCAATCTAGTTCGTATTTACTTTTTAAAACATATTTTTCTGACCCCACCTCGAATTTGCAAATAAAAAATTTGACGTCGGCAACAACAACTTTTGTTTTGGTTGCCACTGCTGCCGTACTGTTGGTGAAACGATACAATCTAATCGAAATGCTTGTAAAATTTAATAATGAGTGGGCTTTAATAATGTTCAATGAGGACAATATAAGGTTTTATTAAAAAACCAGTTTAATATCATTGTGTAAATGGTATTTTTACCAATTAAAAAAGGTATAACAGTCTTTGAGGCCACTGGGATTGGCACTGTTTAAAGTAAGGCAGCCCTTTTGGACCTATAAATAAACAATTTCTGGCTTTAAAACAAACAATAAAAAATGTAAAGGCATTTAAACATACCGTTTGCTTCTCAAAACATCCAAATCAACTGTTTGAGCAATAAAAACAATTATACAGGCAGGCAGAACCTTCGATCCTGACGCGTGTCCGCCTACACCCATCGTTTTTTGTATTTAATTTAATATTTACCGCATATAAAAAACAATTCTTAGGCCCTGTTTCTACTACAGTTGCTTTTTCCAATTCTGCTTTTTCCCCAAAAAGCAGCTTTTCCATGTGTATTAGGTATAGGAATCTAGTTGTGACAAAAATGAGAAAAAGTTGATTTTTCGTGGTTTTGTTCGATAGTATCGATTATTTCAGTCTTTTTCTGCCTATTGATGTGTGATTTTCCCCAACTATCACCACTAGACAGCTGTTTTTTGAACAAATGAAATTGGCTGGCTTAATAAATATTGAACAAATTCATGGTTTTCTCCACGTTTTGAAAACTAATTAGCCTTTAAAACATATTTCGTTTAGCGGTCTGTGGATTGAACTGGCTATTGCACTTCTGGACGATAGTTGGGCAAAATAACACATCAATATTCCGAAAAAGTTAAAATAATCGATACTATCGGTCTAAACCACGAAAAAGCAACTTTTTATCATTTTTGTCACCACTAGATTCCTATACCTTATACACTGGGAAAAAGTTCCTTTTTGCCCAAAACAGTAACACTGTAATTTCATGTCAAATAAAAATTTGGTTTCTATCTAGACGGAAAAATGAATTGCCTCACTGACTTTATGCAAAATGACCATTCTCTGCGATGTATCATTGTCAGATTTCAAGAAAAATCTAAGAAAACCCACTTTCATTATATATATTAAATTTTCTTTATTGAAACAGATAAATTCATTTATGGTTGATTTTTTTACAATACACTAAAGAAAAAGGACCAGCCAGCGCAATATCATTATCTCAGTTAATTTCTGGATAAGCTAGTCGTCGGTTTCTACGCGAACTAGTTTGGTAAACAATTTTTAAGACCCTGAAGCATTATTTAAAATTTTTTTTTTTTTTCGATGGGCAAACATTTTTACTAAGATTGTCCCCTCTTAATCTAATCTTAATCTGTTTAATTTTTCTTTGAACATATAATTTTTTATAATATCACGCTTTTTTGCAATGCACTGCGTTCCACGTTTATGTGTTTTACCTTTTTAAAATCAAAAGAATGAAATCATAATCAAATGAGAAAATGTGATAATCACTTGCTTTCTTTTAAGGTAATTTAGCGAAAGATAAAATACACGTATTTTTATACCCGGTACCCATAGGGTACAAGGGTATTATAAGTTAGTGCCAATCGAGAATGTATGTAACAGGCAGAAGGAGGCATCTCCGACCCCATAAAGTATATATATTCTTGATCAGCATCACCAGCCGAGTCGATTTAGCCATGTCCGTCTGTCCGTCTGTCCGTCTGTCCGTCTGTCCGTCCGTGTGAAACAACAGATCTCAGAGACTATAAGAGCTAGAGTTACCAAATTTGGTGACAACATTGGAATCTGTTGCACGCAGATCAAGTTTGTTTTAAAATTTGGCCACGCCCACTTTCGCCCCGAAAAGCGTAAAAAACTTTATATAAGCTATAGTCGTAATTTTTGGCTTAAAGTAAATAGATAAAATAAATAAGTAGGCATTTGCGGACGTTTTCTGAAAATTTGAGTAAAATCGGATGATAAACATGGAAGTTATTAAATAATAAAGTTTTCTGTCAATTCCTTCTGCCCACAAAGCAGTATGTCAAAAAAATTTGGTTTCTATCTAGACGGTGAATTGCCTCACTGACTTTATGCAAAATGACCTTTCAGCTGCATGTATTTGTCAGATTTCAAGAAAATCTAAGAAAACCCACTTTTTATATATAAAATTTTCTTTATTGAAACAGATAAATTCATTTATGGTTGATTTTTTACCATGTTGATATGTTATTTAACGACCCTGAAGCTTTTCTCACTTGTTTTAAGAATGTTTTGGTGGTTCTATTATTTTTTGGGTATTTTTACGGTATTTTTATAAAAAAAAAAAAAACGAGAAAGAAAGCTATCTTCGGTAAACCGAAGTTTGTATACCCTTGCAGTCTGCAATTGGATCATTGAAATTCGATCCATTTTGGTAATGTTAAAAGAAAAATGTCAAATTATGTAAATTTTGTAAATTTTACATTTTACATGTAGAGTTTTACATTTTCATATAAATCGACCGATCCCTTCTATGGCAGCTATATTATATAGTTGTCCGATCTTAATGAAATTAAAACCGTAATTCTAAAACTATAAAAAACGACAATATCTCGAAATTTATAGAAATTCGTTGAAAAACAGAGAAGTTAACATTTTTTTTACATTAATTTCCCCATCATTTCTATGGCAGCTATAAGATATAGTGGTCCGATTTCGGCCGTTCCGACATATATACTGCGTGCTAATGAAATAAGACTATGCTGAAAATTTCAGCCCGATAGCTCAAAAACTGAGAGACTAGTTCGCGTAGAAACCGACAGACGGACAGACGGACAGACGGACAGACGGACAGACAGACGGACATGGCTAGATCGACTCGGCTGGTGACGCTGATCAAGAATATATATACTTTATGGGGTCGGAGATGCCTCCTTCACTGCGGTGCAAACATCATGACAAAATTATTATACCCTCTGCAAGGGTATAAAAATTAAGTGGAATTCGAAGAAACACTACAAAATATAATGAAAATCTTTTTATACCCGGTACCATAGGTTAGGTTACGTTAGATTAATCCGGACGGACCTCATTGGGCCTTACATAGGCCAATATGGCCCCTAGTTGTCCGGATGGATTTGTATGGACCTTTCGAATTTTTACCAGATTTTGATCTAAAGGATCGAGGTGTTTTTCGCAAAGGCAAGTAGTTTGCCTGGCGTCCTCCTGGAGGCATCTTCTAGTGATGACAATACCGAGGCGCCTAGGTATCTGATTCTTGCCCATGAAAGGGCGGGGCACTTGCAGATGAGATACTCCAAGGTTTCAATTGTGATTCATCACGTTTCCTGCAGTTGCCGTTATCGGTTTAACTGCGTGCATCAAAGCCAGGCAGTGACCCGTTCGGATTCCCACTAGCAGTCTGCAGTCTTTTCGTGGTAGATGCAGTAGGTAGTGGCTGACTTTTTCGTTGCGCTCTTTGATTTTTGAGATTTTGCAGGTTGTGGAATTCATCCACCTTCCTTTGGATCGCGCGTCCGCCCGTCTTTCTAGCTCTGGAGCGTTCTTAAGGAGACAGGCACGTTCTCCATTCTGTCATTCGCCAGCCTGACGCCTTCCATTTTGCAATATCGTCCGCCGCCTCGTTACCATCAATGCCTGGTGGCTGGGAACCCAGTAGATCCGCACTGACTTAGTCGTGCTGAGGATATCTAGTGCCTCCCTGCTCGCCAGTACATTTTTGGAACAGACCGCTGACGACTGCATGGCTCTTATCGTGGCTTGGCTGTCGACGAATAGGTTGACCGCCTCGTATTGGCGGATTATATTCTGCGCGGCCTCTGCCGCTTTACTAATGGCAAAGACTTCAGATATACTGATCATGTATCGACCCAAATCCTTGTAGCGACATGTTTCCTGCTGCAACTAGGCGTAGTGCTGCCTTTCCTGCACTAAGTTGCGCGTGGGGTAAATTCCGAGTATAGTTTCGAGCGCTTTTGTTGCGGTAGACCTCAGCGCCCCTGATATGCAGAGCAGTGCCTGCCGCTGAGTTTTCTCCATTAGGCTGTTGTAGGACCACTTTTCCGTGGCCTGCCACCACACTTAGACTCCATACAGCAGAGTCGGACGCACCACCGATATGTAAATCCAATGCATTAGAGCTGGTGATAGACCCCATGTGCAGCTAAGCATTTTCTTGGATGTGTATAGCGCATCATATTACATTGGGTTTCCATGCTAGCTTGCTGTCTAGTACTATGCCGAGGTATTTGACTTGTGCTTTCGGGGTCAGCGTGGTTGAGTTGACTTTCGGGGGGATCCATAGCGGTATCTTGTATCTCTTGGTAAAGAGAATGAGGTCCGTCTTGTCCGCGTTGATACTGAGTCCTACCTTCTCCGCCCAATCACATATCCCCCTGAGTGTTAATTCCATGATAGAGCTGAGAGTCGATGGACAGACTCCCGTAATAATTATGCTTATGTCGTCGGCATAAGCTGTTATTTTTGGGGCTTTCCTTTTAATCTCTTGATTAGGTCGTTCACCACCATATTCCATAGGAGGGGCGACAGAACTCCACCTTGTGCTGTGCCTCTGTGCGCCCCCTTCACAATGAAAGCGGTGCCCCAATCGGATTGTACCCGCCTACAACTAAGGAGGTTCCTTATTTAGAGGTTGATGGCAGGATGCGTGCTGGTCGCTTCTAGGCGTTCCATTATTGCTTCTGTCTTGACGTTGTTAAATGCTCCTGATGTGTCCACAACCACTACGAGAGCATATTCCTTGTTATGTAGGGCTATCCCTATAGTGGCTACTAACGAATGCAGTGCCGTTTTTACTGATTTCCCTTTGGTGTAGGCATGGTGGTTGGTCGACATTAGTCTCCCTACATCATTTCTGATGTGTATGTTTAGCAGCTTTTCGAGTGTTTTTAGTAAAAATAAGGTGACGCTTATCGGTATGTAATCCTTGGGGCTCATATGACTGCATTTTTCTGCATTCGGCAGGAAGGCAATCCGAGAGGTTCTCCATTAGATAGGGATATAGCCAGTACTTAAGCAAGCTGTGTATATTGCAGGGATCATGGGGTGATGTGTTCTTTAGTCACCTGTAGCATGGCTGCAAAGAAGTCTATAGCCCAATGGATTCTTCTAGAGGATAGTAGATCATTTGGGGGGTTTTCTTCTCCGGTTTCCAGGTCTTGGTGCACATTGGCATCCGAAACTTCCGTGCATCCGAGGAAGTGAGATTGCATTATTGCTGTTATTGCCTCTTCGATGCCCACAGTCCACTGGCAATCCATGGCTTCCTCCATGGCAGTCAGGAGTTCCGTCGATGCGACTTATCTCTTATGGAGGTTGAGCTTTAGTACCCTCAATGGCATGGGCACTCTGCTCACCTCCCGACGGGTTGACTACAATTGTCAGGTCACCGTCCTCCTCCTCATCCGAGCCTTCGAGCGATAAGTCGTGGGAGGCGTCCACAATGGTATCCAGACGTAAGTCCTTCTCCACCTCGCCTGCCTGCAGGGTGTGTGCGTCCTTGTCTGCGGGGTGGCGTATTTTGAGGCGCAGGTAGACTGCGGTGGTAGACCGACCGCGCGTCGGTCATCTTGCTATTTTTGTCGCTCTGGTCAATGAGTACCTTCGTCTTCTTCTTGGTTGGCTTCGCTTTGCTGGGTGGAGGGCCTGCCTCCTTGGGCCCTCGTTGCCGCATGGTCACCGGAGCGTCCTTGGCTGCGCTCTCGGCGGAGCGTTGTCTTTTGTTGGCGAGCACCCCTTATTGGCGAATCCACCCTTCTAGGCCATTTGAGGTAGCTTTCCTTAATTCTTTGCTCAGCCCAGGCCAGCTTTTCCTTTTCCTCAGTGAAGAGAGTGGGCTTGTCCTGGAGCCGGCTTTGAATTCTGAGGCAGTCTTATACCGTGCCTTCGCCTTCATCCCCTTGCTTGAACGTTTCGGGCCGTCCCTGCACAGGGAGCTGGTGCCTGGTTTCGACGTGCGGAGAAGCCTGTCCTCCTCTTCCTGTGTCAGCTACACGCTCTCCAGGTCCGAGTCTGCCTCGACGACGACACCTGTGCGGCTTAGCTTGCTCTGCAGTTTAGTTGTTGTTGTTGTTTTGGCAGCAGTGTTACAACTGGTATGAACTGCTTCCGTCATAACAGAGGTGTGACCGCTGGCGACTCGCAGAGAGGACTGCTCCCCTCCCGTGCCCGCAGGTGGTAGCAGTCAGTATTTAAAGTATTTAACTTGCGATGTGGACGATGGTGGAGTTGAAGTTCGATGCCGGTTATGACGATGTTGAGTTGTGATAAACGGATCGAGTGAATGATTTATCGATGATGATTAGTTGCAATGGTTTATTTATAAATAATTTGTTAATTAATTGCTTATATACAAAGAATTACCAGAGTGCATATATGTAGTCTGGTATTAAATGAGATTATGATTACATTATTGGGTACAAAGAGAGACCAGCTGAGGAAAAGCTTAAGTTTGACCGAACAGGGGAAATTGTAAAAATAGCCGACATTGACTTTTGGGCAGATGAAGTTTTGGAAGTTATGGGACAAGTGGGTTTCTTGCAGGCATAAAACATCAGGTGAGAGGTCGTTTATGATAAGGGAAAATTCACTATAATTGTAAAATTTTTCATTTATATTTCATTCAGTTATTTTTACTGACATTCTGGGATGAGTATATGGGATGTTTATACCCGGTACCCATAGGGTACAAGGGTGATATAAGTTAGTGCCAACCGAGAATGTATGTAACAGGCAGAAGGAGAAATCTCTGACCCTATAAAGTATATATATTCATGATCAGCGTCACTAGCCGAGGCGATTTAGCCATGTCCGTCTGTCCGTCTGTCCGTCTGTCTGTCCGTGTGAGACAACAGATCTCAGAGACTATAAGAGCTGGAGTTACCGAATTTGGTGACAACATTGGAATCTGTTGCACGCAGATCAAGTTTGTTTTAAAATTTGGCCACGCCCACTTCCGCCCCCGAAAATCATAAAAAACGGTATATAACCATATGCGTAAAATAAATAAATAGGCTTAATAAAAAGGCAATCATGAGCATGTTCCGAAAATTTGAGTAAAATCGGATGATAAACATAGAAGTTATTAAACAATAACGTTTCTGAGAGAGAGAGAGAGAGAGAGAGAGAGAGAGAGAGCGCACGTGCGTGTTGCTCATGCTTCCATGTTCATCTGCTGTTTAATTACACCCACAATGCTTTGGATACCGGGTATCTTACAGTCGGTCACACTCGACTGTAGCTTTCCCACTTGTTAATGGCTTACATTTGCAGGGGATTTTGAAAGAATTATTTGCTTATCATTAAAATCCATAGATGAGTCTGAGTCGCTGGGTGTGTTTTTAGATAGAGGTTTAGGGCTGTTTGAATCTGATGTCATATCGGTAGGAGTTAGGAGATCTCGTATTTCTCTTCTAAGAGCTCAAGATCTTTCCCACAATTCGTTGTGGCGATTCTTTGCGGGATGGTTCCAATATGGAAGAAGGTTGATGGAAGGGGTTTGCGGTAGGTGGACGATAAATGCAAGATGGGGAGGACATACATTATCATATATACATTTATAAAGTCAACATTTCCAAACTGGTAAACTGACTCTTTTCTGTTTTATTTCTAGTGTGTAGGACGTTTCTGGTCAACTCAAGTTTCGCATTTACTGGTTTAAGTAAGTTGCGCCCGATAATGCTAACAAAGTCATTAAGATTGTTAAAAAGGAAAAAGGGTTTTCTATTGAACACAGGCAATCGGCATTTTGTATCTATTTTGGTAAAGCCGTGGATTAACTTTACGCTGAATGGGGCCCTAGAAGTGGGGTAATGTAGTTTTTAGAGGTACCTGTGTCAATTAATAGTTGCCAGAAAGGCGTGGAAATTTAATACCGTGTTACGAGGTTAATACAACTGCCCCTGGGCCTCTTACTCTATTTTTGAGGGTTCCGACTGCCTGATAAAAACGAATGATGCCTTAATAGGACCTTGTAGGCTACAGTAGCTGCCCTTTCCGGGAAACGTAATTTTCCTGTTTTCCATTTAATTCGAATTTATTATATCAATCGGTTCATTACATTTTACCCCTAGCACAATTTTCATTTCTTAAAATATCTTGTTTTCCGGAGTTTTGTTTTTTAATACATTTAGTTCCCCTATAACCGCGGCTTATTTTTCATCAAATTGTGCTTGCTGTGTTTCGAGTGCGACGGCTTGGCGGTCTCCATTATTGCAATTTGTTCTGTCTGCATTATTACTGTTTGTTGAATTTCTGGGTTTTTGGTTTGCCTGCGCCCCTAATGGTCTTTTGGTTGAATTCCTGATTTTCTTTTGTTTGATGTATTTTGACATTTGTCTGTTCATCTGCTCTTCTATAACTTCCTCATCTGTTCCCATTCATGAGTTTCGGAAAGAAATATTCGTGGTTACTATAATATTTGATCAAGAGTTTGTTAAATTTTGTATTTATAATTTATGAGAAGAAGAATATCGTATAAATACACATTAAATTTCAAAAAGCCTTTTAAATTCTAAACGTATTTTCTATTTTCTTATTTTTGTATTCAAAGACATGTTTCGTTGACACAAAAAATTCTTGTTTTTCTTAATTTGTAGAGGGTATTGTAATTTTGCCATGATATTTGCAACGTAGGAGGCATCTCCGACCCCATAAAGTATATCGATTCTTGATCAGCATCACCAGCCGAGTCGAAATAGTTATGTCCGTCTGTCTGTCCGTCTGTCGAATTCTACGCGAACTATTCTGTAAGTTTTTAAGCTATCGGGCTGAAATTGGTTAGCATAGTCTTTTGTATTTTACAAGCCGTATTTATGTCCGATCGGCCGAAATAGGACCGCTATGTCCTATAGCTACCATAGGATAATGGTGAAATTAATGAAAAAAAAATTATAACTTCTTTGATTTTTAACGTATTTCTATAAATCGCGATATATGTATAGGGGGTTTTTACGATCCTAGAATTACGTTATACATTTAATTAAGATCGGTCAACTATATTATAGCTGCCATAGAAGCGATCGGTTGATTTATGTGAAAATGTAAAATTCAATATGTTAGGTGTAAAATGTGTAGGTTAATGTTATACAAATTTACAAATTACGATATTTTTTAGTTTTATTAAAATGGATAGATTTTTAATGATCCAATTGCAGACTGCAAGGGTATACTTCGGCCCACCGAAGTTAGCTTCCTTTTTTGTTTAGATCATTTTCATACACTGCACAGATTAAGCAAATAATTTTTTATTTTATTTGCAATATATTTTTTTAGTTAAAAAAAGAAACGAAACCTAACAAATAGCCTAATAAGATGTTCCTATATTTATCAGATTTTTTTTGGCCAAATAAAAGATACATATTATCGATTCGAATATTCGATTATTCTTTCGGAGGGGCCAAAGCTCTCTTAAATTGCCCTGTTGGTCATATTTTGTAGATTTCGCGATATTCATTGTTTCGTTTTGTTTGTTGCACTTTAATTTTGTGAAGTTTATTGAAAGAATGTTGCGGACTGCGGGCAACATACGAGGTGTGTTCAAAAAGTATCGCAAATTTTGTGTTATTTCAAAAATTATTTATTTATTCATGAATATCTATTTTGTCCCCTTCAAAGTAATCCCAATGAGATATTATACACTTGTGCCAACGGATTTCCCAATCTTCGAAGCACATCAAAAAATAATTTTTTTATACCCTTGCAGAGGGTATTATAATTTTGCCATGATATTTGCAACGCAGTGAAGAAGGCATCTCCGACCCCATAAAGTATATATATTCTTGATCAGCATCACCAGCCGAGCCGATCTAGCCATGTCCGTCTGTCTGTCTGTCTGTCCGTGTGTCTGTCCGTCTGTCGGTTTCTACGCGAACTAGTCTCTTAGTTTTTGAGCTATCGGGCTATCAGCATAGTCTTATTTCTTTTGCACGCAGTATATATGTGGGAACGGCCGAAATCGGACCACTTTATCCTATAGCTGCCATAGGAATGATGGCGAATTTAATGTAAAAAAAATTTTAACTTCTCTGTTTTTCAACTAATTTCGAGATATAGTCGTTTTTTAAAGTTATAGAACTACGGTTTTAATTTCATTAAGATCGGACAACTATATCATATAGCTGCCATAGAAGGGATCGGTCGATTTATATGAAAATGTAAAATTCTACATGTAAAATGTAAAATTTACAAAATTTACATAATTTGACATTTTATTTTTTACATTACCAAAATGGATCGATTTTCAATGATCCAATTGCTGACTGCAAGGGTATACAAACTTCGGTTTACCGAAGTTAGCTTTCTTTCTCGTTTTATCTTGTTCAGCTCCTCCTTCGATGCCGTCTTTATCTCGTCAAGCGTAGCGTAACGTCGTCCTTTCATGGGCCTCTTCATTTTAGGGAACACGAAAAGTCACAGGGGGCCAGATCTGGGGAATACGGTGGCTGCGGCATCATTAGTGTGTTGTTTTTGGCCAAAAAGTCGCGCACAAGCAACGGTGTGTGACCACGGTCGTTATCGTGGTGCAAAAGTTAATTTTTGGCCAAAAGGCCAATCTTCTCGGTCTTCTGAGAACATTTTGTACCACCGATAAACGTTTCTTCGGTCCAAGGTATCCGCGCACTTAATTTAGTTTTTCACACAAAATTTGATACAGGTTCTTTGATCCATTTTTTTGAATTGGTAAAAACCGAAGACGATCCAAAACACGTGCAAGCAAAGCAGCTGTCAACTATTAAGTGAACATTCAAAATGGTCGAGCTTGTCGGCATAAGTGAGAGACATGAGTACCAACATAACGCCACAATAAAATCGAAATATACGTAACCCGCGAAAATTTAAAATTCGCGATACTCTTTGAACACACCTCGTATCTTAAAGCCGGAAAGGTGTAAGCCCTGAAATGGTTAAGTATATATTTTATAGACTTGAAGAAATTTTTAAATTTGTTAATTGCATATTGCCAATGCAGTTAGATAGATTGTTTTTTCGTGGGCAACATAATATGAAATACGGTAAAATAGGCAGAAATCCTTATAGATGGTTGAATTAAAAAAGCTTCTAATTGCTAAGGTTGTATAGATCACAAAATATCTTAAAAATAAATAAGGTCGAATTCACCAAATATTAAAAGTGGAAACGTATATTGAAAATTCTAAATATGTATATATGTATTACAGTTCTACAAAATGCAAATATACGACAAGAAGGGACAACTGATTTCTGCTACCTGTCTGGCATTTCAACTGGAAAATATCATGAAAACTGAGACGATTGTTGGTGTAGGCTATGGAATTCTCACCACAGACTCAAGGGACAACTGGGCCGAAGCCTACGAATACTTATCTAAAACACCTGGAAACCGAGATGCCCTGACAACGATTCAGGGTGCTTTGTTTACAGTCTCACTTGATAAGTGCACCAATTTAAAGAAAAGTGAAGAGGACGACGACCTAATATCTTCGCTGATTCATGGAAACGGCAGTCAAGTCAACAGCGGCAACCGATGGATGGACAAGACAATTCAATTGGTTGTTAATCCGAACGGTAATGTTGGATTTACTTACGAGCATTCGCCTGCCGAGGGCCAGCCTATCGCAATGATGATGGACTATGTAACGAAAAAGTTGTAAGTAATTCTATAAGTATGGTGTTTTTAGTTTAGTTGTAGTTTTAGTCAGTTTGCATTTACAGCCTATTCGATTAGCCAACTAGAACAGTGCGTTTATAAACTAGTCTTTGAAGCTAAGAGCTATCTGGATGAAACTTTCTAAATAGCCGTTTATCCATTGCAGGTAGTATATACATATGTCGGAACATTCTGAATCAGACCACCATATCTTATAGCTCGCATAAGAAAGACCGGAAAATTTATTTAAAAAAATATCATAAGCTTACCCCGCTTTTTTCCGTCTACCCTGCAGTACTAGGTGACATCAATGGGCCGTTGTCTTCAACGACTTCGGCTTTGGCCAAACCGACGCTCTCTTCGACAATCGTTTCAAAACCGACTCTCTCGATTTTTCTATTCAAAAATTATGTTGATGAACTATTGATAAAATGTTAAGAAATTATCGATGAAAAGTTAATGAACAATTGATGAAATTGTTGATGAATCATCGATGAAATATTGATGAAAAGTTAATTAATCATCGTTGAATTTGTCACTGATGACGCCTAAGCACAAAGTTAATTTCATCAGTAATTTGTATGGAATTTCATCGATGGCTTATCATCAACAACACCGAAGTTTTTTTAATGACTTGTTGATGAATCGATGATGACTGGTACTGCAGGGTAGTTTTAAGTAGCTGAATTCGCCGAAAAATGTATTAAAATTAAAATATATGTTAGAATAATACTGTACTGCTTGCGACTGCAAACTACTTTTGGCCGTTTTGAGAACTTTAAGTGAAACTTTAACTAACCTTCTAAACTCTGAAAAATACCAAGATCTAAATAGAACAAAAAATAAAAAAAGGGGCCAGCCATTCAGAAAAATAACAACAAAAAAAAAGAATGGAAAATAAGGACGGCCGCGCACTGGAGTCGAACCATCGTTCTAATCTAACCACTGAGCTTTTTGTTTGGTTGAAAGCGACTGGTCAAAGCTGCATTAAGAGTACTTTGAAATGCAAATTTTGCGAAAATGCGAGTTTTCCGGATTTTCTAGTAGGTCGATTAAAAAATCCTCTCTTAGCGTGCAATTTAACCAAGATCGAAGGACTTAAAAAAAAATCATGTCGATAGGTCCAACAGTATGAGCTAGGCAAGCGATACCTACAAAAAAGTGTTAGACGTTTGGATGTGTAAGAATAAGTTATTCCCCGGGTAGGTAAAGGGTCCTCCGAGGTTTTATCAGCTATCTTTATGCCAAAGTATAAGGGATTGGACTCTAATTGTAGGATTAGTGTAGCGAGTCTCCGCAGCCTTGTTGTCACTTCAAAGGTTTTTCACAAATGAGGTGGAAGTCAGCATTTCCTGCCAAGTCATCAACTATCCTCAATTGTATCGTAATCCTGACACGGCCACCGGAGCTACACTCGATACAGATTCACAAACTGTATCCCACTTTACCCGAACTGTCAATGGCACCCCATAGCCTATTTAGGCGCGAAATTCAAATAACATGTAATACATACTCTCCGACACGGCCATACTGACAACTTACACGTCCTCGTGTGATGCAAAAGGGACTACTTTCTCCGACTATGTCATTCTGACCACTTACAAATTCCCATATTCTATAACAGAAAAAAAGTCTTTCTCCACCACGGCCATACTGACAGCTTTCACGTGCAACCCAAAGGATAACGTTTCTTCAACAACGCTTTCAAATTTATTTAACAAAGTTTGTTTACTCTTAGTTACAGTATTTAGTTTCTTTATACGATCTAACATCTTTGTTACACAAAATAAATTTTTTTAACCTCTGGGCCAGGTACCGCCACGTAGCATCGACATTACAACACACCAGTGCCACACTGGTTTCACCACACGCTAATGCCACACCAGCCACAACGAAAGGTCCACGAATTTTCGGGTCTAACTTAGTTTGCTGTCGCTCGGTATTCTTGAGAAGCACATAATCTCCTTTAGTAAACTTGAAAAATTTAGCTTTGCCGTTGACGAATCTTGTTTTGTCAAATTCTGCTGCGCTTTCCATATTCTTTATAGCTTCTGCTCATTGTTTATTTAAATCAAACTCACTTTCCTCGCCACAAATTGGCACCAAACAAAGTGGTCGTGATTTTTTCCAATTAATAGCTCTAATAGACTAGAATTCGTAACTCAATTAATGGAACAATTCAATGACAGCTGTATTTCTCCCAAAGCATTCTGCCATGATTGATCACAAGATTCAACCACAGTCAACTTTTTTTTTTTGTAGGGTACTCATTACTTATTCAACCTGCCCGTTGGTGCGACTTACAAGCCGCATTTTCTGGGACGCACAGAACTCAAAAAATGTTGTTCCCGTAAAACTTCTGCCCTGATCAATTAAATTTAATTTAGTTGATAACTGAGATCTGTTAGGGAACCGCACTGACCTGCCATGAGCACAATCTTGGAGAAAATCGCGGCCATTGAGTCGGAGATGGCCCGAACCCAAAAGAACAAGGCAACATCGGCGCATTTGGGTCTACTGAAGGCGGCCAAGCTGCGGCGTGAGCTGATTTCTCCCAAAGGCAGCGGCGGTGGCACCGGCAAAGCTGGTTTCGAGGTGGCCAAGACCGGAGATGCCCGGGTGGGTTTCGTGGGTTTTCCCTCCGTGGCGGCCTCCGAGTTCACCACGCTCACGACGGTGCCCGGTTGCATTAAGTACAAGGGCGCCAAGATCCAGCTGCTAGATTTGCCCGGAATCATTGAGGGCGCCAAGGACGGCAAGGGTCGTGGTCGGCAGGTGATAGCAGTGGCGCGAACCTGTAACCTCATTTTCATGGTGCTGGATTGCCTGAAGCCACTGGGTCACAAGAAGCTGCTGGAGCACGAGTTGGAGGGCTTTGGCATCCGGCTGAACAAGAAGCCGCCGAATATCTACTACAAGCGGAAGGACAAGGGCGGCATCAACCCCAACAGCATGGTGCCGCAGTCGGAGCTGGACACGGATCTTGTCAAGACCATTCTGTCTGAGTACAAGATACACAATGCGGACATCACGTTGAGGTACGACGCCACCAGTGACGACCTGATCGACGTCATCGATGGCAACCGCATCTACATACCCTGCATCTATCTGCTGAACAAGATCGATCAGATCTCCATCGAGGAACTGGACGTAATCTACAAGATTCCCCATTGTGTGCCGATCTCGGCGCATCATCACTGGAACTTTGACGATCTGTGGAGCTGATGTGGGAGTACCTGCGACTCGTACGGATTTACACCAAGCCGAAGGGCCAACTGCCGGACTACAACTCGCCCGAGGTGCTCCACAATGAGCACACGAGCATCGAGGACTTTTGTAACAAGCTGCATCGCTCCATCGAAAAGGAGTTTAAATATGCGCTGGTCTGGGGTTCTTCGGTGAAGCATCAGCCGCAGAAAGTGGGCATCGAGCATGTCCTGAACGACGAGGATGTGGTGCAAATTGTGAAGAAGGTCTAGACTTGCAGTGCAACGGTTACATATTTTGATTGTTTGATTGCATTTTTTATTCGGAAAATAAAAAAAAAGAATGTTCTTTAAAAAAAAAAAAAAAAAAAAAAAAAATTAAAAAACCTTTCCGCTATCCAGTCGGTCTCCAATAAACTTTCGGATAGGGACCATTTAATTGTTCTTGGTGTTCTATTTGGTCCACAACTGAATCCTCTAACATACTTTAAACTACTGCACGTCACGATTTTATTGATGGCTTGTTTGACATTTCGTTGTCTCAAGTCAACCATGTACGAAATTCCTTAGATCGCTTGCTAGACCTCTGCTTTGTCTCTGCTCCGGCAAGAGTCAGTTTGGTTAGGGTCCCGCCATTGACGCTACCCGAAGATCCATACCATCCTACTTTCGATGTGACTATCGATATTGGGACTGCTATGGAGAATAAGTCTGATCGGCCAGAAAAGAAAATTCACTGAATTTGATTGGTCCGATCTCTACATGTGCACTGACATGGTGGGTGCCATGGACATATTTTACAATGCCATGAATTCCTTTTTTACCGAATGTGTTCCGTTATACTATCCGTCAATCTCAAATGAGCCTCCCTGGTTTAGTAAAGGTTGACTCGCCTCAAAAATGTCAAGTCCAATCTCTATTCTAAAATTAAACGTAACGGTTCTCAAGCAGTTCACTCCCGCTATTTAGCGGTTCGGTCAAAGTGTACCGTGCTTAACGCGCAGTGTTACAAAAACTATTTAACTCGTTGTAGGGTTCAGTTTGCGCAGGACCCAAAACAGTTTTATAATTTTGTCAACACTAAACGTAAGCCTATTACACATCCTTCCTCGCTTTCATTTGAAAATACGACAGCAAACAATGATCAGGCAATCGCCGATCTTTTTGCTCAGTTTTTTCAAACTACTTATTCTCCGTCATCCGATTCAAACCAAACCTATTCTTATAGCATGCCCAAATCAAACCTTATCTTCGGTCCTAGCTTAAACGAAAGCTCCCTTCTTTTGGATCTTCAACGTGTCAAGCCGGTTTATTCGCCAGGTCCCGACGGAATACCAGGCTGTGTGCTTAGGTATTGTGCCGAGTCCCTGTGCAGTCCCCTTCTAAAATTGTTTACCTTATCTTTAGAGACTTCCCAATTTACCCTTATTTGGAAGGAATCATTCGTGATTCCTCTTCACAAAAAAGGTAGCAAAGTGGATGCTTACAACTACAGAGGAATCTCTAAGTTGTCAGCCATCCCAAAACTTTTCGAAAACGTAATTACTCCCCATTTGCAGCACCTGTGTAGATCAGTAATTTCTCCATGCCAACATGGATTTATTAAACGAAGATCAACGACTACTAATCCTTTGGAGCTCACTTCTTTCATTATAAGGGGCTTTCCACAAAATTTGCAGACAGATGTGATCTATACTGATTTCAGTAAAGCATTTGACTCCGTTAATCATTCCCTTCGTGTAAGGAAACTCGACTTAATGGGTTTTCCTGTCGATCTTCTTAGGTGGATCTCAAGTTATCTGAATGGCAGGACGCAAAAGGTCCTCTTTAAAAACAACTTGTCGAACGTTCTCCGGGTGACCTCTGGTGTGCCGCAAGGGAGCCACCTGGGTCCCTTACTTTTTACTTTATTTATTAACGACTTGCCCAAAGTCTTGACTAACTTCAGAGTTCTCATGTACGCTGACGACGTTAAACTTTGTGTGCAATACAAAGACGGCGCTTGCCAGTCGGATTTACAAGACGATCTTAATAACTTTCAAACATGGTGCCATGCAAACTTATTAAACCTAAATGGATCCAAATGCAAGCTGATGACATTCTCACGTGTCTCTCCCATGCTAGCGACTTATACGCTGAACTGCTGCTCTTTGGAAAGGATCACTCTAGTTGACGATTTGGGTATCCGTCTAGATCCTAAACTGGAGTTTATTGATCATATTTCGTGCGTTGTGAATAAAGCCAGGGGTGTGCTTGGATTTATTAAACGGTGGTCGAAGGAATTCGATGACCCCTACGTCACGAAGAATTTATACACTTCGCTAGTTCGTCCTATTTTAGAATATGGATCTTGCGTTTGGAGTCCCCAGTGAGACGTCTACAGCAAACGGATTAAGTCAGTTCAAAAGAACTTTTTACTTTTCGCTCTTCGTGGCTTAAACTGGGATGCAAACCTTAGGTTGCCCTTTTACTCTAGTAGACTTCTCCTAATTAGCCTACCTTCCTTAGCAAACCGTAGAACGATGCTAGGCATTGTCTTTATGTATAACCTGATCCGTGGTGACGTGGAAAGCACCGATCTATTGGGTCAGTTGAATTTCCACGTACCATGTAGAACCACAATATCCTACCTGCCTTTGGTTTTGCACCACTGCAGAACATCGTATGAAATGCATGAACCCTTTAGAGTATTATGTGCGAATTATAATGATTTGTATAAAATTACCTCATCTGTAGATAGCCTTCCTAAACTAAAAACATTCATCTTTACCAAGATTGATAGATAGCAATCAAGCTGCAAGATAGCAATCGAGCTGCACGCTATTAGTATATATGGTGGAGGGTAGTTTCCTCGCATTTTTTTACCTATACTCTTCTTTCGCGCCTATTAACACTTCACCCTAACAAGCACGTGCTTGGTTTCGAAGGGCCACTTGAGTGTACTGACCGTAATGCATCAACGCCCAACGAAAAAAAAAAAATTTTGCACGCTTGGCACTCGGCTCGACTTTTGAGAAATTGGATCTCTTTTGGTCCAGCAAAAAGACTTGCAACTCTGACTGCATATCACGTCTGGTTTTGACAGTTGACAGTTGACAGTTTGACAATCGACGGTCTTGATTCGCCAGATGTCCAAGTACAACAGACGCTGCAATTTCTTCTTTTCCATATGATGCCATTTTGTGATGAGCGACGTCATTTTTCGACTTGCATACACGGCAAGGCTCTCTCCAGCACTTGGATGGGTGTTTAGCAAATTTAAAATTGTAGCCGCCGGTTAAATTGCTTCCAAGTGATGCCAGGGTAGCAGACCTGAGACAGCCACTGGGACGCACTTCCTTCCAGAGACTTCGTTAAGGGCAAAATGAATGCACTGCTTGCAAGGGTTCCTCACCCACAATTATGTCTACGGTAGCGCACCAATGCATAGCATCAGCTCCAGCTATGCCCGAGTTGAATTTCGGGAACACGAAGCCACCGTTTTGCTGAGACTCTCCTGACGACTACGGCAGCGCTTTTGCCAGCTGCAAAAAGTTCTGGTTTTGCAGCTCCAATAAAACGCGAAACTGCTCCGGAAAAACTGAAGGCCGGGAGTCAGATCCCACATCTGATGTCGAAGAATAAGTTCCTCCCCGGGTCGGTAAAGGGTCCTCCGAGGTTTTATCAGCCTTCTTTATGCCAAAGTATAAGGGATTGGACTCTAATTGTAGGATTAGTGTAGCGAGTCTCCGCAGCCTTGTTGTCACTTCAAAGGTTTTTCACAAAAGAGGTGGAAGTCAGCATTTCCTGCCAAGCATCAACTATCCTCAATAGTATCGTAATCCTGACAACGCTCACGGAGCCACACTCGATATAGTTTCACATACTGTATCCCACTTTACCCAAACTGCCAATGGCAAACCATAGCCTATTTAGGCGCGCAATTCAAATAACATGTAATACATCTTCTCCGACATATACATATAAAGAATACGTTAGGATAATATTGTACTTCTTGCGGCTGCAAACAGTTTTTGAGAACTTTAAGTTAAACTTGAACCAACCTTCCGAGCTCTGAGAAAATTGGTTGTCTGTAAAGTCGGTTTACTGACGATAGTTGAACGTGACAACGTCTTAAGAAAATACTGATGGAATGGTAACATTTACTTAAGATGTTGTCACGTTCAACTATCGTCAGTAAACCGACTTTACAGACAACCAATTTTTGAATACATTTTATGCTCAAGGAAAGTGCAAAATTTACTTCATTTAAGACCGAATAATTTTCAATTTAATACACAAAAGTTCTTAGTTTAACAACGAATTATTCTCAATTATTTGACACTGGGTAAAAAAATTATGTAAAATTGAGAGAGGGAAGCTGTAAATGGCAAGTTTCTGGAGAGAAGTTTCTGGAGAGGATCAGTGGCCAGTTTCAGGAGAGGATCAGGCAGTGCCCGCTGCAAATGGCCAGTTTCTGGAGAGGATCAGGCAGTGCCGGCTGCAAATGGCCAGTTTCTGGAGAGGATCACGCAGTGCCGGCTGTAAATGGCCAGTTTCAGGAGATTATCAGGCAGTGCCGGCTGCAATTGGCCAGTTTCTGGAGAGGATCAGGCAGTGCCGGCTGTAAATGGCCAGTTTCTGGAGAGGATTAGGCAGTGCCGGATGCAAATAGCCAGTTTCTGGAGAGGATCAGGCAGTGCCGGCTGTAAATGGCCAGTTTCAGGAGAGGATCAGGCAGTGCCGGCTGCAAATGGCCAGTTTCTGGAGAGGATCAGGCAGTGCCGGATGCAAATGGCCAGTTTCTGGAGAGGATCAGGCAGTGCCGGCTGCAAATGGCCAGCTACTCGAGAGGATCCTTCAGTGCCGGCTGTAAATGGTCAGTTTCTGGAGAGGATCAGGCAGTGCCGGCTGCAAATGGCCAGTTTCTGGAGAGGATCAGGCAGTGCCGGCTGTAAAGGGCCAGTTTCAGGAGAGGATCAGGCAGTGCCGGCTGTAAATGGCCAGTTTCAGGAGAGGATCAGGCAGTGCCGGCTGCAAATGGCCAGTTTCTGGAGAGGATCAGGCAGTGCCGGCTGCAAATGGCCAGTTTCTGGAGAGGATCACGCAGTGCCGGCTGTAAATGGCCAGTTTCAGGAGATTATCAGGCAGTGCCGGCTGCAATTGGCCAGTTTCTGGAGAGGATCAGGCAGTGCCGGCTGTAAATGGCCAGTTTCTGGAGAGGATTAGGCAGTGCCGTATGCAAATAGCCAGTTTCTGGAGAGGATCAGGCAGTGCCGGCTGTAAATGGCCAGTTTCAGGAGAGGATCAGGCAGTGCCGGCTGCAAATGGCCAGTTTCTGGAGAGGATCAGGCAGTGCCGGATGCAAATGGCCAGTTTCTGGAGAGGATCAGGCAGTGCCGGCTGCAAATGGCCAGCTACTCGAGAGGATCCTTCAGTGCCGGCTGTAAATGGTCAGTTTCTGGAGAGGATCAGGCAGTGCCGGCTGCAAATGGCCAGTTTCTGGAGAGGATCAGGCAGTGCCGGCTGTAAATGGCCAGTTTCAGGAGAGGATCAGGCAGTGCCGGCTGCAAATGGCCAGTTTCTGGAGAGAATCAGGCAATGCCGGCTGTAAATGGCCAGTTTCAGGAGAGGATCAGGCAGTGCCGCCTGCAAATGGTCAGTTTCTGGAGAGGATCAGGCAGTGCCGGCTGTAAATGGCCAGTTTCAGGAGAGGATCAGGCAGTGCCGGCTGTAAATGGCCAGTTTCTGGAGAGGATCAGGCAGTGCCGGCTGTAAATGGCCAGTTTCAGGAGAGGATCAGGCAGTGCCGGCTGTAAATGGCCAGTTTCTGGAGAGGATCAGGCAGTGCCGGCTGCAAATGGCCAGTTTCTGGAGAGGATCAGTCAGTTCCGGCTGCAAATGGCCAGTTTCTGGAATGGATCAGGCAGTGCCGGCTGCAAATGGCCAGCTTCTCGAGGATCCTTCAAGTGCCAGCTGTAAATGGTCAGTTTCTGGAGAAGATCAGGCAGTGCAGGCTGTAAATGGCCAGTTTCTGGAGAGGATTAGGAAGTGCCGGCTGATTGTTGATATGTTAAGTTAAATGGATATAAATATTATAGAACCCGCGATCGTTAGATTAAGACTCGAAAACTCTAGCCTCTGCACCACGCATGCAAACAAGAGGGCGGCGTCAAAGACTGAAATACACACATACGCGTGCGTCAGTGTTCGAGCTATAAATAGACAAAGCGGGAGAGCAGAGCGAGACGGAGAAACACCGTCGCAAAACGGGCGGTAAGAGCGAGACGGAGAAACACCGCTTTGCCCTTGCGGTTGCCAGAGCAGTGCAAAGCATTAAATTTTAACCACTCTCTCTCATTCTCTCTCTTCTCTGCTGCTGCTGCTCACGTCACGTTTGCTCTGCCTGTGTCGCGGCTGAGGTAACGACAAATGAGTCATGCTTTTTCGAGCGTACAGCCTGCTCTATCGATTTATAAGACGTTATCACGTCGCACAAGGCACAAATAGAACATAAAAAAAACAAAAAACAAAGAGGAAGCTAACTTCGGTTAGCCGAAGATTATATATCCTTGCAATTGGATCATTGAAAATCGATCCAATTTGGTAATGTTAAAAAAAAATCAAATTTTGTAAATTTCATTAATTATACATTTTACATGTAGAATTTTACATTTTCATAAAAATTAACCGATCCCTTCTATTACAGCTTTAATGATATAGTTGTCCGATCTTAATTAAATTAAAACGGTAATTCTAGAACATTAAAAAACAGCTATGTATATCTCGAAATTTATAGAAATTCGTTGAAATACAGAAAAGTTATAATTTTTGTTTCATTAATTTTCCGATCATTCCTATGGCAGCTATAAGATCTTGTAGTCCGATTCCAGCTGTTCCGACATATATAGTAACCGCTATAGGAAGAAGACTATACGGAGACGCTTCCTTCACTGCGTTGCAAACTTCCGGATAAAGTTATAATACTCTGCAAGGGTATAAAAAGGCCAGCCATTCGAACCACTGCACTATTGGGCCTCTAGAACAAACGGCGTTACAAAAATCATATTTTATGCTCGCGTTTGATGTTTTGAATACGCAAATCTTATTACAAATACAAAATATTATTAGACTACGATTTTTTTTTTTAAATATACCGTATTAAAGTTGACCAATTTTTCATTTTCAACAAAACACAACATTTTTAGGAAATTTGAGCAACTTTCAGGTCGAATTTCAAGAATTTTTTTTCATTTATTAAAGTACTTATTAGGTATAAAATAAAGAAAAATTTTAATGTTTGCTTTTGTTTCTTTAGGTAATTAATTTTATACTAACTGTCCATATATTCACAATTTTTTAACTTTGATGAAAAATAAAAAAAATTGTACATGGATTCAGAGCTAGCCAGAGTAGTTTTGATAGGAATGAAATTTTTGGTGCGTTGGGAAGTAGATAGATTTATCATGTCATCTAGATAGTCAGGTTGTTTCGTTTAAACTATTTTGTGGAGGAGTGTCAATGCTTTAAGTTTCATCCAATTCGTCATACTTATATCAAAAATCCTATTTGAATAACACGTAACATATTCATATCTCTTAACATTGCATACATAACGGGCAATACTATTGAACGCTACATTTAATTTGTGTTGGCTGGCTGCATCACATCCTCCGAAAATCTCAACCCCATAAAATAGTTCGGATGTTAAGCACGCCTTGGCGACCATAAGCCGTATATTCAAAGAAGTGCTGCGATAAAGATAGGTTCCTAAGCACACCATATGTTCTACCTACAGATTTATTATCTTGGTCTGTCCATGATAGGGAATTATTTATTGTAATACCCAGGTTCTCCGCCTTAGCAACATACTCAATCTTTTTGCTCCCTATGGTAATATTATTTAAATTGTCAGTATTAAGGTTTTTTTTTATATATAACAAGACATTTACATTTAAACGGATTTAAACTGAGACCATTTTTCCGTGCCCACTCACTAACAAGTACCCTGCAGTACCAGTTGTCATCAATAGGCCGTTGTCATCAACGTTTCATCAACGCGCCGACTTCGACTGCGGCCGAGCCGACGCTCTCGTTCAATCGTGTCAAAACCGACTCTCTCGCTCTCTATTCTCTCTCGCTCAATTTCTCTCTTCAAATATTTTGTTGATGAAATGTTGATGAAACGTTGATGAAATGTTGATGAAATGTTGATGAAAAGTTGATTAAATTGTTGATGAATCTTCGATGAAATGTTGATGAATCATCAATGAAGCATTGATGAATTTGTCACTGATGACAGCCTAGGACATGCCCATGTAAATTTCATCAACAGTTTATTTGGAGTGTCATCGATGATTCATCAACAAAAACGAAGTTTTTGTTTTTGGGTGTCTGCAGTTGCCGCAAAGCCGTGACAGCGGGGGACGAATCGCGAGGCGTCCTGGATGCCGGTGTTGGCGACGGAGTCGTCGCCACTTCAGGATCTGAATCGTCAGATCGGATTTTAGGACTGGACCAGCATGAAGTATATCGTTTAAGCTGGTTCCCTTTTGCTGAAGGGCTTGAAGCGTTGAATACAACACAAAGCTTCGTGGTGGTGCTTTCGGGCTTAATTACCGCATGGTATGGGAGATAATAGGTAGGAGAACTGTAAGTCGAAGGAACTTATTTCATATGACCCAGATCCAGATACTCCTGAATCACGCTGTCATCTTGCTCTTTTAGGGGAAAGTCTCTTTTTTAACGATTCTCGTTTCTAAGAAACTAAGCCAACGCAATGGACGTCGAATATCCTAGATCGGAACCGGAATTTTCAGGGTCGCAGAAAGGAAGCGTCACCACGTACCTCCCGCTTGCGTCTCTTTTAGTCGTTTGAAGAAAGTTCCTTTCGCAATAAGAATCCGACTCTTTTACCATCTGTACTGGTAGATCCTCCACCTCCCAGAACTTGCTGAGAAGTCTGTCTAATGACCCTTCTCTGTCCTGGTTTACCTGCGTCGTGAAGGATGCGATTCGTCGATCTCAGAACTTTCAAAAAAAGCGGAGTCTGCCCATTGAAGAGCTGGCAGATCTTTTAAAGAATTCTGAAGAATTGTGTAGGAAGGCAATTTGCCTGCTAATTCCGGAAGGACGTAGGCTGCGGTGCCTAGTTGTAGACCCGGCTTCGTTGGAGATCGAATTGCGAAGTGGCATAGCCTGGTGGACTTCGCTGACACCGACTGGTTTAGACCGGAAACTTGGGTTTGAATGGGTCGGAATGGCAACTTGATCAGATTGAAGAGGCGTTCTGTAATTAACGTTGCTTTGGATCCCGAGTCAATCAGTGCTCGCGCTCGATAGCTGTTCCCCAGATGACAGATGTCAATAATCGCCGTGCTCAGAAGAACAGCTGTAATGCCTCGAAGGTCTCGCAGCAGGTTGTGGAACTGGCAAAGAGGCGGCTGTGGAGTTTGACCCCGAAGAACTAAAGGTTCTTCGATATAACAAGGTATGATGCCTGCCTCTACAGGTGAAACAGCTGTGAGTGCTGGAGCAATCGCGGAGCTGATGGCCTCTTGCGAAACAATTTAAGCATAGCTGCTTCTTCTTAATGTATGCGGAACGCGCATCCACTGACATTTGGAGAAAACGCGGCTACAACCGTACAGAATGGTTTTTCTTTGAGCATAATTCACAGCTTCTTGGCTTGGAGCTAACCTTTGTCTCGAAGGACTGAAGTTTTTTCGGGACTTGGCTTCATGTCCTCGATGGCCTCTAATGTCCGATATCTTTCATTTAGGAACGTGTTCATTTCTTCCCACGCAGGAATTTCGGACTTGGAAGATAAGGATTGTTCCCATAAAGAAAGGGTCACCTTAGGCAGTTAACTGGCGCACAGGAATACCAGCAAACAATCCCAGTTTTCCGTGGATATCTGGGAATGTGCTAGTGCTGTCAAACACCCTTGAATCGTGGTTTGAAGTTCTTTTAACGCAAGACCAGATTCGTGGGATATAGAACTCAAGTTAAACAAGAGCTTGAGTTGGCTGTTGACTAAAAGTCGCTTATTTTGGAAACGGTCTTGAAGTGCTTCCCAAGCCGTAGCGAACCCGTCATTGGTGAGAGGGGATTTGGTTACAATCGCCTTGGCCTCGCCACTTGTTTTGGTGATGAGGTGAAATAACTTCTCAACCGGTGTCAGCCTAGGGTTATTGACGTATACTGCAGTAAAAAGGTCCCTGACAGTTGGCCATCGAAGATAATCCCCGTCGAAAACTTCAGTATCGCAAGGAGGTAACCGGCAACTGGACGAAATTAGCGGCTGGGATGAAACTTGCACGACTTGAAGCGTCGCTCTGTCGATGTTTTCGCCAATAAGTGCTGCACATGACTCGTATACTGAATAGCAGTAGTCATATTTTGATTGCAGCAGCGGCAATGTGCTGAGGGATCCTTCTTGGGCAATTAAATCAGAGCACGTTTCATACTCCTTTTCCAATTTGTCCCATAAGGCTCGCACTTGTTGAAGACGGACTTGCAACGTATGTAGAGACGGAGGAGCTTGTTCAGGCGTATTGATTTTTGCTTCAAATAGGCTAACGCGATCACTGACTGCAATAAATTTGTGCAACGCCGCGGTTGCGGCGGTTGGCTGGTCTGTGAATGCCATTTTTTTGCTGATAGCGCGAGTTACCCTTAGAAATTCGGTTCCGGAAGCAGAGGGATTTTCTGGCTTGACCGCAAGTGAAGACTCGCTAGAAGATTTCGTCAACGGATTGGAAATAACAATTTTAGGAGTTGTCTTCGAACTTGTCGTTGGAAGATTCTTTCCTTTAGGAGTGGATACCGCTCTGACTGATGGACTTGAGGCCTTAGGTGCTGGCTTATCGTAATTTTTGTTGAGAGGATGTTGCATTTTCGAATTTTGAGGAATAGAATGCTCGTTTAGCATTCTTAATTAAAATATTTACTTCTTTTCTTCTTGTCTGTACTGTCTGAAAAAAAGTAATATTCTATATCGTTTCCACTTGTCATAATTATAGTCCCGCTTATTTATTGCACTTTTTTTGTATGTATTAAACCATAAACTGACAGCCGGTTTTATACTTTTAGTCTTAATCGGAACGAACTTGTCATATAAATATTTAACATTTTCTTGGACTATATTAACCTGTTCTTCAACCGACGTCAACGTTTAGATCACATTCCAATTGCACATACTACATTCATTTGATAGTAAGTCATAATAAATGTCCCTTAATTTTCTATATTGAATTATACGGTTTTTATAGTATAGTTTTAATTTGTACGTCAAAAAAATAAGGTTATGTCTTGAGAAAGCAGGTACTAATAGTTGATCATATAACAATATGTTATTTTTATATTATTAACTAGGAAGATGTCCAGAAGAGTATTGCAGGTTGTTGTAAAGTATGTGGGTACGCTAGAGCTTACAAGATGTAAGTCTAGCGATCCCATTTCGTCCGAGAGATGTCGTTCCACCAAAATTTTTTTGTTTAAGTCCCCAGATATTATAATGTTCATATACGTCAAAGAAGGGTTATTTAGCGTGTCAATCAGGTTCGAGGAGTCAGTATTTTTGTGTGGTCTATATATGCAGCCAACAAGGGTTTTATTATTATACCCGGTACCCATAGGGTACAATGGTATTATAAGTTAGTGCCAACCGAGAATGTATGTAACAGGCAGAAGGAGAAATCTCCGACCTTATAAAGTATATATATTCTTGATCAGCGTCACTAGCCGACTCGATATAGCCATGTCCGTCTGTCCGTCTGTCCGTCCGTCCGTCCGTGTGAAACAACAGATCTCAGAGACTATAAGAGCTAGAGTTACCAAATTTAGTGACAACATTGGAATCTGTTGCACGCAGATCAAGTTTGTTTTAAAATTTGGCCATGCCCACTTCCGCCCCCGAAAATCATAAAAAACGGTATATAACCATATGCGTCATATGCGGCGTAAAGTAAATAGATAGGCCTAATAAGTAGGCAATCATGGACGTGTTCTGAAAATTTTAGTAAAATGGGATGATAAACATAGAAGTTATTAAACAATAAAGTTTCTGAGAGAGAGAGAGAGAGAGAGAGCAACATTTGTCGCTTTTGAGAGTTGCCAAACATGTTCCTAGCAACTTTTGCCTCTTTTGAGTTCTGCTTAACATGTTTCTAGCAATATTTGGCTCTATTTGTCACCATTTCATTTTTTCCATGTACATGTGCTGTTTAATTTCACCCACAATGCTTTGGGTACCGGGTATCTTACAGTCGGTCACACTCGACTGTAGCTTTCCCACTTATTTTATTATCCAATTGCCTATCAATTCGCACAGCTTGTAACACTTTAAAGCTTGTCTCTTTGTTTGCACTTCTCAATTTGATTTTCTGATCTAATACTCGAGTCTTCACGTAAGCTTAAGTTAGGTTTTCCTGCGGTACACCCTGTTGTGGCGAAACTTAAGAAGGAATCACCCAAAAATTCTATTAGCAAACTTTTTGCAACTCTTTCTGCTTTCTCCCACTGTTCACTTTCATTAGCTGGCTTTTCTTTTTATACCCGGTACCCATAGGGTACAAGGGTATTATAAGTTAGTGCCAACCGAGAATGTATGTAACAGGCAGAAGGAGAAATCTCCGACGCTATAAAGTATATATATTCTTGATCAGCGTCACTAGCCGAGTCGATCTAGCCATGTCCGTCTGTCCGTCTGTCCGTCTGTCTGTCCGTGTGAAACAACAGATCTCAGAGACTATAAGAGCTAGAGTAACCAAATTTGGTGACAACATTGGAATCTGTTGCACGCAGATCAAGTTTGTTTTAAAATTTGGCCACGCCCACTTCCGCCCCAAAAACGTAAAAACTTTATATAAGCTAGATTCGTAAATGTTGGCTAAAGTAAATAGAAACAATAAATAAGTAGGCATTTGCGGACGTTTTCTAAAAATTTGAGTAAAATCGAATGATAAACATGGAAGTTATTAAACAATTAAGTTTCTTCTCGTCTTGAGCCACAACGGCAGTAGCGAAAAAAAGTGTTGCGTGCTTTTGGGCGCAGTATTAATTCGTAATGCAGCTGTGTACAGTTGCAGAATTTGTCTCTTTTGAACTTTGCTTTATTTGTCAACATTTTGTTTTTCCCATGTCCGTGTGGTATTTAATTTCACGCACAATACTTTGGGTACCGGGTATCTCACAGTCGGTTGCACTCGACTGTAGCTTTCTCACTTGTTTTTTCGTATATTAGTGAGTTCTAGAAACAGATATTCAATCGGGCTGTCCACTGGATGTTCAAAAACTTATTTACATTTTAAACGCGTACTGACAAATATAGCAACACCTCCTGCATGATTCATACGATCAGAACGATAAACATTAAAACCATCACAAACAGTTAATGAATTATTTAAGTCTGGGACAAACCATTTTTGAAGAGAGGGCTTTATAGAAACACACAGAAAAAGAGACAAAATAATTAATGAGATAATTCTTAAGAGTTAAATTAAAAAGAGAAATGATTCCAACAGTTACATTATTAGGAGCAGAAAAGAGTCTTATCTGGCTGCTGAGTAGCAGACTCCGCGACGCTGCTTACATCTGCTAAGCTTTGCTCTGGATCATCTGGATCAGCTTGCAGTTGAGAGAGCTTTAGCATGCTGTCAACGCAACTTACTCTCCCCCTTTCATTCTTCTTGACATGCACAAGCGAACGGCAGCAGAATACCGCAGTCAATAACTTGTGTTTTTTCATCTGCATCGCTTCCTTAAAAATGCTGTAGTTCTCCTTTGTGAGCTGTTCGTTCAGATAAATGAGAGCATTCGAGTCGAAGCTCATCAAACTTAGCGTTAGTTGTTGTTTGGCCTCTCTTCTGAGCGTCGCAGCCGCGTATAAAAACGATGTCCATATTGTCCTTATTGACAATAATAATAGGGTCAACAACTGTGTTCGCCCTATTCGCTGGCTTGTCCCTGAAGATGTCTCGCAACCTCGGTGCCGGTGTTACACCCAGTGAAAAAGAAAGGGTGTTGAAGAGCGATCGCAGCGATTCCCCTTGGACAAAAGGCACACCATGCAGGCAGATGTCATGCGCAACAGTTAAAGTTGACTGGTCAGCAAGTTTTTTCTCCAGATTGCAGGGCCTACGGGCCCCGGACATCATCAGCTTGTTTCTTCAACTGCTCAACGCGCTGGAGTAGACTCTGCATGTCCCGGCTCAGTCCCTCAATTCGGTCTTCTACATAGATTTAGTTAATTCGTAATTATTGCAAAATTTAATTATTTTGTTTATTAATCTTGCTTTTGTGCAGAATAGTTGCTGAAAATTATGCAAAGCCTTCAGCAAAAACCAATATATTCTGTGAGACCGTTTTGTCTAATGAGACATTAATATACTTTATAGATACAACTTTATGCATTACAGACGGTATTTTCTATCGAACTCATTTTTTGTCTGGTATTTTTTTCGATAGACTTATCGGGTTTGTCAATTAATGAGCAATTAATGCATTAATCTTTTATTAAAAGTGCCGTATAGTCGTCTTGCTCGCACTTAGGTAAAACCTTATGGTTGCTGCCAAGCCTCTAATGAATACGGCAATTAATGACGTTTTTAATGCAGTGTCATAATGCTATTAGCGTGCATCTTTACCACGATCGAAGTATTAAAAAAAAAAAAACTTGTCGATAGGTCCAACCGTATTAGCTAGGCGATCGATACTGGACCCTAGTATATTTTAAAGCTAGCTTATGTCCTGTTTAATTTTTAAATACAACCTAATCTCCTATTTTTAAATCAAAATTTAAAGTACTTTTGTCCTAGTTAATTTTTTGTATTTTCTTACCTGCTTCTAACATTAATCTAGTTGTCTTATATGCTTGTTCTAGTCTAAATTTAGATTCTATAGCACAGTTCTATATATAATACTATCGGAACCGGCGAACTTTGCCGCGCCCAAATTCAACACCTTTATACACGAATATTTTTTCTAGAAAACATTTTTTTAGTTCATTAAAAAGAACTATTTACTATAAGTGTGCAGGGATGTACTTATAATCGAAGGCGTTGCAAATAATTAAAGTATACTTTGTTTAGGTTAATAAATTATTCTTTATTAACTTAAAGTATATCTTTTTAATTACAACAATTTTTTATTAATTATGACAGTTGGGAAAAAGAAAGATTAATCTCTCAGCGCAATGGATATATTCTTGATTAGTCCGCCTTTAGCCAGCACAAATAAACTGGATGGTTTTCCCACGCGACAACATGCCACACATAGTTTTCCATGGGAAAAGCATTGTGTTTCCAAATCTAAGCCACAACACATTTTCGCCACGAAACTTCCCATTCAAAATGATGGCTTCAATGACATTTTTCATTAATTTCTAAATTACTAATCGTGTACCATTACACAGCCGTGGTGGGTTCAAGTTACGAAGTAGAATTATCAGAGCTCCAACCTTCAATTATAAATGGTGTGGGCATGCCTGGGAAATCCAATGAATTTAAAAACTCAATTGGATAATTTACAGTTTCGCTGGTATGACAAACTGCATAGATAGTTTTGTATGATACCAAGTCCCCAGGCAATAGGTGTTGTATTTTTAAAATTAATTCATTGACGTCCACATTTTTTGCTGACAAAATCGCTATTTCTGCCAACCACTTATGATTTTGATATTGTGTGCGTACATCGGGAAATATGCGATCGTTGAGAGTGTTTTGCGAGTCGATGATTGTGCAGAAGTCCGTTTGTAATTTTATACATCCAGTATCCGCGCAATGGTTCAGGTGGTGTTTTAATTTCGGGTAGTTGTACTTTTCCTGATGAGCAATACATCCCAACTGGCTCATTTTTAAATTTAAGTGCATGACAAAACAGGCATTCCTTTTCCAAAGTACCAATAATCGAAGCAATGACCCTGATGTACATGCTCGATGAACTTATTGGCGTTGTTGGTCAATTCTTCTACGTTGATTAAATATGAATCTACGCACTTCTCTTCGATGTAGTTGTCTTTGTTGATTGAGTTCATCTTGTGCCTCTTGCGATTGTGATTGACGTAACAGCGCAATGCTCACACGCACATTTTCAATATCTTCTTTGATTTTTTCGCCTGATGTTCGTGCTCTTCTATTCTTCTATCTCCCGTGGCTGTAGAATTGACCGTTCGACGACTCAAATTGGCCCCTTTGTGTTTTTGTGGCATTGCAATTAAGTTACATATTGTAAGTAATTAAGGAAATTTGTAGATAGAACTTATAAATGAATGAATTTGAAATATTGAAAGTGATAAATCAAATTAAAAAAAATAAATAAATGAGTGACAGATATAGACACCTGGCGGGGATAACTGATCGATTAATACTCGTAGTTGATAAGTTATCGACCGACGAAAGCGGGAAATCGAATTTCAAATTTAAACAAATCGTCATTAAAGGAAATTGAAATTATTAACTCTGAATAAGAATTTATAGTACTAAGATTATTATATTCCATTGCCACCTAGAAACGGTATTGCGGATTTGAAAATAGAATAAAATAATAATAAGAAAAATTTTGTCGAAAAACTAAAATAAAAAAATTATTTGTTAACCACCCATAAGATTTAGGGGTATGAAAAAAAAGTATTTTCAGATTCTCAGGCCTAAGGATATATACACAAACTTTCACTAAGATCGGACGAGCCATTTCGGAGGAGTAACTTAAAAAAAATGCATACCAAATCCGCAAATTGAGTTTTATTTTTGAGCAAAAAAATAGAATTCTCAGATAATAGTAATTTTAGATTTGTATTTTTTTGCTCAGCTATTATGATTACTACCTGAATTTTATAAAAATACTCAAAAGTAATCATTATTTTCAAAGAAAATAAAAAAAATGAAATTTTAAAAACAATTGGACAATTGGACAATAAGAATAATAATGGTGCAATTGATGTCTCCGTAGCTTAATTGTAAGTCAGTGATTTTTTTTTGTAAAAATATATAAATAATCATTATTTTTGGTTCCCTGGTATAATGACCAACAGCGTGACATGAGAATTTCATATATAAGATAGGGGTTTTGTCTTATCTATACTATTACAATGATTAGGTCAATTTTAAGTTTTACCAAAAACTAACTCATATGAACAATAGTCATGTGCCATAGAGGGGGTTGTGTTAAAGCAATATATTGTATTGTAGCCATACATCCCAATCTGTTTTGTCATCTGAGATTTATGAGTGGATAAACTGATTAAGTGTGATGTGGCTTCGCACCACGGTACCTACAGTCTGGTGATGATTTGCGTGAGAAGTTATGTTTTTGATTGGAACGTACTTTAGAATAAAATCTTCAAATATAGCTGTTTCTGTTCATTTCCCTGTTCAGATTTGGGTAGCGGACCGATCGTATCCAAAATTACCCTGTCAAAGCATGTCCAATAATGCCTTTTGGTCTAGCTATGCCTGTATGACCTCCCTTGTATTGGATCGTCATGGAATGTAAACAGTATCTTTCTCTTTTTCATTATTGTATAATAGTATCACCGGCTTGAGTAGCGCTACTTTAACAGATTGTAATATTTTGTTGCCCACTATTTTAAATGATTCTATTGAGATGGTGTCAAAGATCTTTTCGCTCGGTGCCACTTTGAGTTGGCTCTTATTAAGTATACCGGCTTTTTTCAAGTCTGTCCTAAGTCGAGAATTTCATTGGTGTTCATATCTCTAACGTCAATAAAGATAGTGAATCCGTTATTCGCAAGGTCACTTTTTGTACCTCATTATTTACAATGACTTCGTATACGTTGCGCTGGTAAGCTTTTCTTATGGAAATCGAATTGTTTTGTGCCTGCGCAGCAGGTTTTCTGTTTACTTTGGTTTCTGGTAATGACTTTCAGAATTTTATTATTTGTCTGGATATTTTTCAAGTCCGTGAGAGTACATTTTGATAGCGTATTGGCTTCATAATTATCTTCGCTGTCTACCATAAATATATGCCCTGAAATGTGTTATTGCCCAATGAATAACTGATAGTTCTTGTTCTGTTGTACTTTTGTTACTTTCGCCTTTTGTAAAAGCTCATTTTTGTTTTGCGCTGTGGACTGCTCCACATGCTCGCTTGCTAGCATCTGTATTAGGCAAAATTCTTTGCTGAAGTCTGGATATTGTAAAAGGGTTGGTTTCATTAGTGCTGATTTTAGATGTACGATGGCGCTTTCAGTTACATGGTCAGTCCTATCCAATTGAAATTGATATGCAATATTATTAAATGTAACTTTTATTTTTTGTCGACTTGCGCATCATAGGTACCAAAAACTTTAACTAGAGTTGGACTGACTAATGTTTTAGCGACTAATAGCCGGATAGAATTTGGCAAGAATGCTGTGTATCATGTAATTGTCGCAATAATCCATACGTTTTTCCTGTGGCTGCACCAACATGATCATTCCATTGGAGTTCATTTATATTTATATTTATACTCTTCCAGGGTATTATAATTTTGTCTAGAAGTTTGCAACGCAGGAAGCATCTGCGACCCCAATAAGTATATATATTCTTGATCAGCATCACCAGCCGAGTCGATCAAGCTATGTCCGTCTATCTGTCTGGCTCTCCGTCTGTAGGTTGCTACGCAAACTAGTTTCTCAGTTTTTGAACTATCTGAATGAAACTTAGCAGATAGTCATCTTGTATCTATTGCACGGCTGAAATCGGACCACTATATCTTATAGCTGCCATAGGAATGATCGGAAAATTATTGGAAAAAAATTATAACTTCGTTCTTCAAAGTATTTTTATAAATGTTTTAATTTCATTATGATCGGACAACTATATCATTTAGCGTTCATATTTAGCGTTATATTAAGATTTATATGAAAGTGTAAAACTCTACATGTAAAATGTTAAATTTGTAAGTAAATGTTATAAAAATTTACAAACTTCGATATTTTTTTTAAGTTTACCAAAATAGAAGGACTTTCAATGGTCCAATTGCAGACTACAAGGATATACAAACTCCGGTAGGCCGAAATTAGCTTCCTTTCATGTTATTGTTTTTCCTTGTTTGCCGTTTATTTTACATTGCCATAACATTGTTTGAAGTTTGATTTACATTGAAAGCTGACGGTAGATGTTGGATGGTGTCGTGGGAACAGGAAATTCATATTTTCACCATCTTCTCATCGTTCCCCCTGTAATCACTGTAGTGTGAATTGGAGTTAACGTATTGAAAAGTTTACTTTTTCAAGTTTATTGGGCTCTCTAGTTACTTCATTACCTATAAAATAAAATATTGGACGGCTAAAATGATTGGCTACAAATCGAAAAAAATTTCTGATACAAAAATTTATGTATTGTACAATTTTTTAATTAGTTTCAAAATCAGCACTAAGCTAAAAAAATGTAAACAGGCAAAACAAGCAGCGTGCCGATTTTGAAACTAATTAATAAATTTTCAAATATTTTTGTTTAAATAACTTTTCCAAACTGGTCTTTAGGATATCCCAAAATCTACCAAACCGACTTAGCTCAAACTTCCACCGTATATTCTTAAATGTACTCGGTATGGAGCATCGTGGGATTTTTTTGATTATGGTCCTCATTTTTAAATTTATGAATTTTAAGAGTCAATATTTTTTTTTTCAAAATTCGTACTGTTTTTGCAAACATTTATAATTTTTTAGCAACAAAATATTTCAAAATATTTCACCATAGCGAGTACATTTCTTAAAAGGAATATAAGAAATTAAGCTTGGAATTTTCTGGCTTACCGTTGTTCCGGAATCGTGTTCGCCATGTGCAAGAATTTTGAAAAAAGCACCCTACTAATGACTCTTACCTACGCCATTTAAAATTTTGTATCCGTAGAAAAAATGTTAGTGACATTTGGGGGTTCAACTCTATCAGAATAAAACAAATAGTCATTGTAACGGTTAGATCAGATTGCAAACTGCACACTACACACATTACATATTCGACTTTCTTAAGATATACTTAAATTTTTTACTTTTTACCTTAGGGAGGAGGATCCTAATTTCGGAGAATACGGTTCAGATGACGTCACTCCTGCTGAGAAAATACAGTTTGGTGAACTAACTGATTGCATTGGACAGTGGCTAACTATTGCACAACAGAATGTTGATAAGCTGGCAAAATCGCTTCAGATCAAAGTTCTTAAGTTCGATTACTATGGAAAGGATTTCATAAAAAAACAACGCCTGGGTCCGGATAGTTTTATACAGATAGCGTTGCAGCTTGCTTTCTTTAAGTAACTGGCTTCAGAAACGATATTTTATTTTATTCCTATATAATTTTGTATTTTATATCACTATTTCCAGAATGCATTCCGAGCCAGCTGCGCAATATGAGTCAGCACATTTGCGTATATTTGATGGTGGTCGGACTGAAACTATACGGTCTTGTTCCAATGAATCCGTGTCCTTCTGTCTGGCTATGCAAAATGACTCGAACGCCACGAATGATGAACGGGCGGATAAACTTCGTAAGGCAGTAATGAGTCATCAGATGTATGCTAAACTAGCACTGCAAGGCAAAGGTGTTGACCGTCACCTGCTCGGACTAAAGATAATGGCGATAGAAAATAATCTGCCTGTTCCAGAGTTCTTTTCATCACCGGGCTTTGTCAAATCAAGCCATTTTCGCATGTCAACCTCACAAGTCGCTACAAAATATGATGCGTTCATGGGATATGGACCAGCTGTTATCGATGGATATGCATGTTGCTATAATCCTCGCGAAAACGACATTATTTTAGCTATATCTGCTTGGCGGCACTGTAAAGTGACAGATCTCTTAATTTTTACAGAGACCCTTCAACAGTCTTTTCTTCAAATGAAGGACATTTTAGAAAGCTCGGCAAAGACTCCTTCTAAATGTAAAAGCAAATTGTAATATGTGCAAAAAAATTAAATATATTTTGTTCGCCATAGATAAATTCTAAAGGTTTTATATTGAGTGCTTCAACGAATAAGGAGGATGTTGCAAAAATCTGAAATCCATAAACGCGCGCTTATTACAAGCGTGTTAAATTTTATCTCAGCTGCGTTAAAGGCAGATTTGTTGCCTTTGATTTGGGACACCATCGAGGGAGTTAATGTTCATACAACATTAAGCGATATTACGATCAAATCCTAGTGCACGAAACGCGCATAAAAAAAGGGAAAAGGTAATTTGTTAAGGACTTATTTTCATCTTATTCTGCGCCCAGCAAGAATATACCCAAACGTTTCATAGAATCTGCTTAAGGGGGACATCTAAGTGCCTTAATGCATCCCATGTATATATCAAGCGCCTTAAAACTTTTAACGCGCTTCTCTCGAAACCACTTTTTTTCCTATGGCCAGACACAGGTCGAGGAAATCTTTATCGATCAATCTGAAATTTCCATGTCAGTGCACTTGTAAAGGTTAGACCACTTAAAGTCAGATATGAAATTATTCAGCCGTCGAAAATCCGCCCAGCGAAAACAGTGGACTTTCTTAGCTAGTCGATCAGAATTATTCTCCATAGCAGTCCCAATATCGATAATCACATCGAAAGTAGGATGGTATGAACCTTCGGGTTGCTTCCAGGGCGGAACCCTAACCAAACTGACTCTTGCCGGATCAGAGGCAAGGATGAGATCGAGCAAGCGATCTAAGGAATTTGTTTTGAAATTGGCGGACATAGGGCTGTGGGATTGGCCGCCCGGATAGCACCACGATTGGTTCAGCTGAGCTCGCCGGATTTGGGGTGAGTTCTTGGGATGCCACTCGCTTCTCCAAACGTAACCAGAACAACTATTTACGTGCCTGAAAAGAAAAAAAAGTAGATGCCGTTCGTAAGTCTGTCTTTCTTTCCACACCGCCCGCCAATTTTGCGGAAGCTTGATCAAATCCGATCGGCAGTGTTTCAGCCAATTCCCTCCCCTTAACGACTTCGCGAGCCAATGGATCATCGCTGGCTGCCCTATATGATCCCCTGTTACTGAAAGGATTCCGCGCATACCGCAAGATAATGCAGGGACACAAGGACCGGCGCCACTAGTTGGAGAAGGTTGTGACCCTTGCCAACACCCTGTCCAGTGGCCATATGTAAATCAGAAGGAGGACCAAAATTAACCAATAACAGAAGCAACCCACATCAACAATAGCATTCAATCTGAAGTATGACCCTACTCACACAGCGATTCAAATAATTGAACCAGCAATAGCAATTATTAATAAAATTAAGTGCTAATTCATTCAAGAAAAACTGTCAACCAAAAATTATCCAGCAGTCAGACAAACAAACCAAAACCAAATAAATGCATTTAATAAATTGAATCAAAAACAACAATAGTTTTGTGAAGGTGAAATGTGAGGATCCCATGAAGGCACCGCCGCACAGTGGGGTAACAGGGACCAAAATGGTGATCAAATCAACTAAGCGTGATAAAGGAGCCATTTAATTAACTTAAAAAAAAAATTGGTTACAACAAAAAAAATTTTTGTTTATATTTAAAAATAGTTAAATTTTTTATGTAAAAATTGTAATTGTACTACTTTACGATATATTTACTGAAAATTAGGTAGCAATTATAAGTTTTAACCAATTTTTAATATAAAAAATATAATTTAATAAAAATATAAAAATAAAAACATTTTTTAAGTTTAAAATACATTTTTAAAGAAGATTTTAATGAAAATAAGATACAGGGAGAGATAAATTAATTAAGCTTTTTATTCACAGAAGCTACTTTGGTAAGTGACCCTTAGTTTCTTATACTAATGCCAATAACTTATAAACAATAAAAGAAACGCAAAAAAGACAGATTCGAATTCTGCGACCAAAAACGATTTAAGTTTTTTCTCTGTAAATGGTAAAAACAAGATTAAAAAAGTTTCCGGCACACAAGGGCACCTCTATTTTTATATAGGGAATCATAAGTTAGTGCCAACCGAGAATGTACGTAACAGGCAGAAGGAGAAATCTCCGACCCCATAAAGCAGGGGTCGGCATCCAGACACTCACAGTTTTTTAGTGCGTATGTATTGTGAGGAGTTGTGATTTAAACTCCCCACAAAGTAGTGTGCAGGAGATGCGCACTGCTGAGGGCAGCAACAGCGCTGTAAATAACAGCGGCAGCAGCAACAGACGAGCGGGGCAGAGAGTTGCAAGGCCGCCAAAAGGAGACGCTGCTAATATAGCGGGACTCTGGCGGACCTTGGACTCGGTGGCGTGATCGGCGGCCGTGGACTTTGGCCGGCAAGGAGGAGACGCCGCTAATATAGCGGGACTCGGGCGAACTTTGGACCCGGTCACGCGAAATGCACCGGACTTTGGACCGGGTGGCGTGACCGACGCCGGCAAGGATAACGGTACTGGCGGAGCCTATAAAAGGCGTCAACGGAGAAAAGTAAAACCAAGTTCGCGAAGAAGATCGAGATCGCAAAGTCGAGACGTTTGGAGCTTGAAGTGGCAAGCTTTCCAGACTGAGGCTTCAAAGCTGAGATCTGTCGCGTGCAGAGGTTACGAAGACAAGGAGTCAACAGCTGAAGGAACAGCGAGGTCCTGCAGCGAGGACCAACGGGAGAGATCAACGGTCGAGTGGAGGCAAGTTGTGGGAGTTGCGCGCGTGGCTAGGCTTTGCCGGGCGATACACCGTGTCGACGATATCCCAGACCAAGGCGCAGAGCGGGCGATAAGGGTGGCTAGTCTTTGCCGGGCGATACATCCTGCTAGCTCGGTGCTTAAAGCTGCAAAGCGGGCGTTCGGAGTGGCTAGGCTTCGGCTGGGCGATACACTCTGCTAGCTTTGTAGTGAGGTCGCGAAGTGGGCGTTCGGGGTGGCTAGGCTTCGGCTGGGCGAAACACCCTGCTAGCTTCGGCAGCAAGGCAACCAAGCGATCGGCGAGAAAGGAGTGCAGCCGCACCCGGGAGGAGCAGGACGCAGCAGAATTTGTATTAACAGCATCCAATTGAAGTGCAATAAAGGCCGTAATATTAAATTAACCCGAAAGCGTTCTCTGGGCGGGCAATCACGCATAATACAAATTTGGTGGGACGCGCACACGATCTCGACTGAGCTAGCCGCACACAATAGTTGCGAGCTAAACCGACGGAATCAGCTCGTTACATCTGGCGCCCAAAAACGTGATTGTCTAAACAAAGAGAAAACAACAAGAACCCAAGATGGGGAAAAGTTGGATAAAGAATATAAGAAAGGAAGAGAACGATGGCGTGGCAAAGACGCTGGGCATCCAGCTCATCGGCTCTGTCGACGCCATGAGGAAAACCTTGGCGGAATTCGAAGATCAACACGGAAGAGAACCAGAGGTGGCGGAAACATTGGCTAAGCTGGAGGAAAAATTCAGCAGAATCCCAAGTATAAAGGTACAGCTCGCAGACCCAGAAGCCCTAATAGCAAGCCTAGATGTCGCAAGCATGCAGGACACAGGCCGAAGCAGGGAATCGAGCAGGAGAGACGTCCGGAGGAGATAATATGCAAGCCAGACTACGCGAAAGTAGCAAAACAAGTCCGAGAGTGGAAGTTCAAATTCGACGGAAACGACAAGCCTTTGGAGTTCTTAGAACAAGTGGAATGGTATGTCGAAACATACGGCATCGACCTGAACCTGATCCCCAGAGCGATGCCAGAACTCATGCAAGGCAAGGCGTTGAAATGGTTAATCGCGAACAACAGGATGTGGAAGAGCTGGGGAGATTTTGCCTACGTCTTCCAAAATTTCTTCCTGCCTAGAGGGTACCTGGAGAAGCTGGCAGACCAGGTCAGGCAAAGGAAGCAGCGATACGGCGAAAGGTTTAAGGACTACATGGTCGAATTACAGACTCTAATGCGACCATTACGGATGTCAAAAGGGAGATACTGGCAAGGATACTTGAAAACAGCACGCCAGCACTCCGCATATTCATGCGTCCGTACGAATGCAGAGACCTCGATGCCGCCATGGCACTAGCGGAATTCGAAGAACTATACCAGCAGAGAGGGGAATTTGAGAGGGAAAACTCTGCACTCAGGGTCAGGTCCCACCAACCGCTAAGGACAGACCAGAGTGCGGTATGCAGAAGATGCCAGGACGAGGGAGAGCACGCGGGAGGAAATGTGCAGTCCGGTCGGAGACCAGCGATGCCCCAAAGGGAGTGGTGCAGAACCCAGCACAGGCCTGTCGTAGGTGCGGAGGGCAAGACCACTGGGCGAGAGAATGCCGGAATCAGCGGATAACATTCTGCTGGGTATGCGGAAGGATAGGAAGAAGGACGGTAGACTGTTGCCAACCGTCGGGAAACGCCCAGCGATCCAAGCCTGTGAGAGGCCAGCAGGGATCGCACGGCTCCGCCTCGCAAAATTAGTGGGCAACTTAACAGCCGAGGAGACACAGCTGACCGCAACGGTACTGATAGGAGGAGTCCAGGTCAGAGCAACGGTGGACACGGAAGCCACGGCCAGCTTCATAAGCGAAACGTTGGCGGTCACAATACAAAGAGTCGGAACAAGGGAGCCCGTTAAACGACAAGTTCACATGGCAGACGGAAGCCGAGTTCAGATCAACGAGCAGATGGTAGTACAGATCGGACTCGGAACAGAAACGGTGACAATACAACTGCTAATACTCCCAGGAATAATCGACGCGCTGGTTTTGGGTTGGAATTTTCTCACCAACATCGGCGCAGAAGTGAAGTGCGCAGGACACAAGGTGGCGATACCAGCGAGGAGACGGAACAATGGATGGCTAGAAAGGCCTCAGCAAGCCAGCGAAAGAGAAGAGGAGAAATTCCTGGAGGCAGAGTTGGCCGATTTCAGGCAGATGAAAGGACCGTCAAACGTAGCCGTACACAGCATCACAATGAAGGACGACAAACCGATCAAGCAGAGGTACTACCCGAAGGAGAAATCAATGCCAAGGTGGATGAGTTGCTGCAAATGGGATGCATCGAGCATTCCAAGAGTCCGTATAGCTCCCCCATAGTTATGGTGAGAAAGAAGACCGGCAAGTGGAGATTATGCGTCGATTTTAGGCAGATCAATGCAAAATCAATAAAGGACGCATACCCCATACCCAGGATAAACTTCATCTTGGACCAACTAAGGAAGCACGATACATCAGCAGTCTTGATCTCAAGGATGGATACTGGCAAATTCCCTAGAGGAACGGAGCAGGCAATTTACAGCGTTCACAGTGCCGGGCAAAGGTCTGTTCCAATGGAAAGTGATGCCAACAAGGACAAGGTAGCAGCAATCGCAGAGCTGGAACCGCCATCAACTGTGAGAGAACTCAGGCAATACCTAGGGGTGGCGTCGTGGTACAGGAGATTTTTTTTTTTTTTTTTTTTTTTTGATTGCATCGGATGGCACATTCAAGGCTGCTTACGCTTTGGCCTGGGTTATTTATTTATTGCATAACAAATATCTGTTAGCACAGCTATACTTAAATTCTAAACAATAAGGCTTAAAACTATAAACTTAACAAAATTACAGTTCGGACGACTCAAGAAACATGTAAATCTTATTTGTAATGACTTTGATTGATTCGTTAGAAATTATATGGTTCACAGCATTGAAATTTTTACATAAAACATTAAATGGGTCGTGCTGTGCATAATTAGATTTACATATAGGCAAACGTAAAGGACGGAAAGAACGAGTAAATCTTGAAGGGACAGCAATATCAACATTATTTAATAAAATTGCGAGTCGATAAGACCAAGAAGGAGCTTGTGGACGAAGATCGCTCCACTGCAAACTCGGCGATGATGTAGGGACGGAAGGTCGATTAATTTAAGCCTATGCCGGTAACTCGGTAAAATTTTTCAGAATCCCAGTTTAAATTTCGAAGGGCAAAGATAAGAAATTGCTTCTGAACAGATTCAATAAGATCTTGCTGTTCCTTATACTGCGGGCTCCACACACAGGAACAATACTCTAAGATTGGACGGACTAAGGATACATAGGAGTCTTTGTAGTATAAGGGTCATTTAATTCTTTGGATCATCGCTTGATAAATGCTAAGACACCTTTAGCTTTATTTACCATGGCAGTAATGTGGCTCTTAAAACTTAATTTGTGATCGAAAAGAACTCCTAGGTCATTCGATGATTCTATCCGATCAAGTGAATGATTCCCCAAGGTGTAGGAGACAAGATGAGGAGAATAGCGATAAAAGGTCATGAGCTTACATTTAGAGTAGTTAAGAAATAGAAGATTTATCGAACACCAACTGAGAAGAGAATTAAGGTCATGTTGAAGGTCATTATGTGAGAGTCGATTTGAGTATGGTAGGCAGATCTTGACGTCATCGGCATACATTAGAACAGATGAGAAGGATATCACTTTTGGAAGGTCGTTAATAAACAAGATAAAGAGAAGTGGACCAAGGTGACTGCCTTGTGGGACACCGGAAGTGACATTAATAACATTAGACAGTACATTATTGAACAGAACACGTTGAGTACGGTTTGCCAGCAAGTGAGATACGATTCAGCAGTGATAACTCCGCTAAATTCACATTTCCTTGCGGTGCAGATTATACTCATTTTGTCCAGTGTTTATATGCAAACCTCTAAGTTAAGAGAGCGCACAAAGAGAGTGGTGAATAGCTGATCTTTAAGCAGAGCAAGTGCAGTAGCCACAGGCGGTCCAGCTGAGAGTAGGTTCAAAGCTGACAGATTGGGAGAGCAGTTCAAAAAGACCTGCCAAATCCAGCGCAGGTTGAAGATCGGCAAAAAGCAGGAGCAGCAACAACAGCAACAGCAGAGTAGTTCAGGAGAGTCCAAGAGAGCGGTCCAAAACCCTGCACAGGCAGCGTCAGTGCGACGATCCAGCGAGAGTAGGTTCTGAGCAGACAACTTTGGGAGAGCTGTCAGATTGGGAGCAATCAAATCCCGCGCAGTTGAGGATCGGCGAGCGAAAGTACAGCTTCAGAGAGAGCTTTACAGCAACAGCTGAGTATTCGAGAGAGCAGTCCAGGAGAGCGCAGCAGCGTCAGTACGGCGATCCAGAGAGAGTGTAATAGGAGAAAAGAGCAGCAAGCGCGGTGTAACGGGGTCGAAGTGTAAACAACAACACCGAGGATGTCCAAAACAAAACACTTGGCGGTCTTTTGTATGAGGACAGTATATGCAAATTTATAAATTGTTATATACTGGCAAGGTAGAAAGTTTTGCGGTCCAATGGTAACGTAAATATAGAAACGTTCCCGGCTGATTACAGTAAAATCAAAGACAACAATTTTAAATGACTCTTTACAGGCGAATCAAAATAATCGTAGGAGCGAGCAAAAACACGACCGTCACCTTCGAAAGCTTTTGCTAATTCGTCCCAGACTTCGCAAAAATCGTAATGCCCTTAAACGAACGCTGCGCAAGGGCACGAAATGGGAATGGTCCCAAAACACCAAGACGCCTTCGAAGAAGTCAAAGCGAAGCTGGTTGCAGATCCAATCCTGGCATGTCCAGATTTTGGAGAAATGTTCGTGCTGCAGACGGATGCTAGCGACTACGGGATAGGAGCAATCCTCACTCAGAACACAAAGGAAGGAGAAAAAGTTATATCTTACTCCAGTAGAACACTAAACGGGGCCGAGAAGAACTACTAGACCACGGAAAAGGAGTGTTTGGCGATAGTGTGGGCCGTACGCAAGCTGCGACCATACCTGGAGGGGTACCATTTTAAAGTTATCACAGACCACATGGCTTTAAAATGGTTAAACAGCATAGAAAGCCCTTCAGGCCGAATAGCGAGATGGGCCTTAGAACTACAGCAGTATGATTTTGAGATAGCATACAGAAAAGGCCAGCTGAACGTGGTGGCAGACGCTCTATCCAGGCAACCACTACCTGAGACTATTCGCCAAGTGAAGGATACGACCATATCGTCGAATGAGCCGTGCCAATGGATCAAGGAAGTGGTAGAAAATCATGAGGAACCCACAGAAGTTTCCCGACTATATGCTGGAGGGATCAACCGTGTACAGGCACATTCCACATCGAGCTGGCAGTGAAGACGTCGTCGCGTGGAAATTATGCGTGCCCCAAGGACTAAGGAGAGCGTGTGGGAACGAGGAAAACGATAGCCAGAAAAGCAGCAAGATATTACTGGCCAGGAATGCAGCGGGACACGAGAGCGTATGTCAGGAAATGCGAAAGTTGCCTGAGGTACAAACCAAACTTGCTGCAAGCAGCAGGACAAATGCTCACGCAAGTGCCGGAAGAACCCTGGGCTACAGTGTGCGCCGACTTTGTGGGACCGCTGCCGAGATCAAAACATGGGAACCAGATGCTGCTGGTGCTGATAGACAGGTTCTCTAAATGGACAGAGCTGGTCCCCATGAGGGCAGCAACGGCAGAATCGCTGCGAAAGGCATTCAGAGAACGAATCATATCAAGATTCGGAGCATCAAAGGTAGTGATAACGGACAACGGGGTCCAATTTGCGAGCAAGGCTTTCAATAGATTTCTGAAGGAAATGGGAATCCGCCATCAGTATACGGCCCCATACACTCCACAAGAAAATCCAACTGAGAGAGCGAACCGAACGGTCAAAACAATGATTGCCCAATTCGCCGGAGATGACCAGAGGTGCTGCGACGAAAAGTGGCCAGAGATTATGCTAGCCGTTAATACGAGCAAATCGGACTCCACCAGGTACTCACCGGCGTTCCTAACGCAAAGACGCGAACCCAGACTGCCGAGCGCCTTGTACGACAAGGAGACCCTGGGCACGGGACGACAAACAGAGACGCCCGATGAAAATGCTCGAAAGTTGAAGGAAATCTTCGAGACCGTCCGAAGGAACTTGGAAAAGGCGGCGCAGGACCAGGCCAGGTACTACAACCTGAGAAGGAGGCCTTGGAATCCAAGAGTTGGAGACACGGAGTGGGTAAAAAAGCACCATTTATCGAAGGCCGTGGAAGGATTCGCGGCGAAATTGGCACCCAAATACGACGGACCATTCAAGGTGACGAATTTCCAGTCGCCAGTCATCTGCGTCGTACAGCACGAGATCACAAAGAAGGAAAAGCTGGTACATATGAGTCAATTGAAGCCACAGTGTGTAGAAGAAGGAGTCGCGGATGTTACGGCCAGGGCAGAAGACTCCGACACTCGAGTCAACAACGCGCCACAGCGAGGTATCAGCAGGGCGCGCGAGGACAACGATGAGGATGTTACCGCAGAGGCGGAGGACTCCAACGACAGAAGCAACGAAGAAGGCCAGGATGGTACCGCCAGGACGAAGGACTCCGTCGTCAGCACCAGTCACACACCACTGCGAAGATCCAGAAGAGTGCGTGAGCGAACCCAAGCGGATGCTATCGCCAGGCGGAGGTATAAGGGAAGAGAAGAGAAGACAAGGAAAGTTAACGGAAAACGGAAATTAATCAACAGCCACGGAAAACAAAAAAAGGAAACATTTATAAAGGTCCTGCCCACGCAGATGACTCGCAATGGAGGCAACTGCCTGTTGCATCCGAAGAAGGGAGGAGGACGATACGCGGTATCGGAAGCGAGTCAGCGGCAACAACAAAAGCAAAGAAGCCGGTAGCGGAAGAAGAAGACGCGATCCGGAGGGCAAGGGAGAGGATACGTACCAGCGGGCAATTCGCGATCCAGGCCCCAGGAATCGGCATCGGTTACCCTGATCTGCGAAAGCCGGCACAAACGAAGATCCAGAGGAGTTCTAACGAGGGGCTGCAGCAGGCGCCACCTCAATTCGGCTGTCGGTTCCGCTGCAGTCGTCGTCGCAGCACGGCTTGGCCGCTGCCGGACAGGTGATGTTCCTCTGCAATCCCGCTGTCGTCACCGCTGCCACCGCAGGCGCAGCGCTGTCCAGCCGCTGCCCGGCCGCTGTCCAGCCGCTGCCGGGCAGGTGATCGTCCAGCATTCCAGTGCCTAGGAGGTCAAGCGGAGGTAAAACAACTCCAACACTCACCAAAATGCAAATTCACTGGCTGGCAGTGTTGGGTAGATGCGCAGATCGGTAGGAAGATATCGATAGCGACCTATCGATAGCGATCGTCCGCGATAGGGCACACTCTAATCTGGTATGTTTCAGTGTTGAACAACTTCGTGCACTGGAAAATATCAGAAATGATCGATAGCAGTGTGACCAGAAGAGAAATGGTGTTTAAATACCAGCACATGAAAGAAATACCGCGGAGGACGGCGGGAGTTTTAAATTGGAGAAGGCAATTAAGAAAATTTATCCCCGAAGAAAGCCGCAGTCTTTTGCGTTTTCGAAAGAAGTTGTGATTTAAACTCCCCACAAAGCAGTGTGCAGGAGATGCGCACTGCTGAGGCAGCAGCAGCGCTGTAAATAACAGCGGAAGCAGCAGCAGACGAGCGGGGCAGAGAGTTGCGAGGCCGCCAAAGGAGACGCTGCTAATATAGCGGGACTCTGGCGGACCTTGGACTCGGTGGCGTGATCGGCGGCCGTGGACTTTGGCCGGCAAGGAGGAGACGCCGCTAATATAGCGGGACTCGGGCGAACTTTGGACCCGGTCACGCGAAATGCACCGGACTTTGGACCGGGTGGCGTGACCGACGCCGCCAAGGATAACAGTACTGGCGGAGCCTATAAAGGCGTCAACGGAGAAAAGTAAAACCAAGTTCGCGAAGAAGATCGAGATCGCAAAGTCGAGACGTTTGGAGCTTGAAGTGGCAAGCTTTCCAGACTGAGGCTTCAAAGCTGAGATCTGTCGCGTGCAGAGGTTACGAAGACAAGGAGTCAACAGCTGAAGGAACAGCGAGGTCCTGCAGCGAGGACCAACGGGAGAGATCAACGGTCGAGTGGAGGCAAGTTGTGGGAGTTGCGCGCGTGGCTAGGCTTTGCCGGGCGATACACCGTGTCGACGATATCCCAGACCAAGGCGCAGAGCGGGCGATAAGGGTGGCTAGTCTTTGCCGGGCGATACATCCTGCTAGCTCGGTGCTTAAAGCTGCAAAGCGGGCGTTCGGAGTGGCTAGGCTTCGGCTGGGCGATACACTCTGCTAGCTTTGTAGTGAGGTCGCGAAGTGGGCGTTCGGGGTGGCTAGGCTTCGGCTGGGCGAAACACCCTGCTAGCTTCGGCAGCAAGGCAACCAAGCGATCGGCGAGAAAGGAGTGCAGCCGCACCCGGGAGGAGCAGGACGCAGCAGAATTTGTATTAACAGCATCCAATTGAAGTGCAATAAAGGCCGTAATATTAAATTAACCCGAAAGCGTTCTCTCTGGGCGGGCAATCACGCATAATACAAATTTGGTGGGACGCGCACACGATCTCGACTGAGCTAGCCGCACACAATAGTTGCGAGCTAAACCGACGGAATCAGCTCGTTACATCTGGCGCCCAAAACGTGATTGTCTAAACAAAGAGAAAACAACAAGAACCCAAGATGGGGAAAAGTTGGATAAAGAATATAAGAAAGGAAGAGTACGATGGCGTGGCAAAGACGCTGGGCATCCAGCTCATCGGCTCTGTCGACGCCATGAGGAAAACCTTGGCGGAATTCGAAGATCAACACGGAAGAGAACCAGAGGTGGCGGAAACATTGGCTAAGCTGGAGGAAAAATTCAGCAGAATCCCAAGTATAAAGGTACAGCTCGCAGACCCAGAAGCCCTAATAGCAAGCCTAGATGTCGCAAGCATGCAGGACACAGGCCGAAGCAGGGAATCGAGCAGGAGAGACGTCCGGAGGAGATAATATGCAAGCCAGACTACGCGAAAGTAGCAAAACAAGTCCGAGAGTGGAAGTTCAAATTCGACGGAAACGACAAGCCTTTGGAGTTCTTAGAACAAGTGGAATGGTATGTCGAAACATACGGCATCGACCTGAACCTGATCCCCAGAGCGATGCCAGAACTCATGCAAGGCAAGGCGTTGAAATGGTTAATCGCGAACAACAGGATGTGGAAGAGCTGGGGAGATTTTGCCTACGTCTTCCAAAATTTCTTCCTGCCTAGAGGGTACCTGGAGAAGCTGGCAGACCAGGTCAGGCAAAGGAAGCAGCGATACGGCGAAAGGTTTAAGGACTACATGGTCGAATTACAGACTCTAATGCGACCATTACGGATGTCAAAAAGGGAGATACTGGCAAGGATACTTGAAAACAGCACGCCAGCACTCCGCATATTCATGCGTCCGTACGAATGCAGAGACCTCGATGCCGCCATGGCACTAGCGGAATTCGAAGAACTATACCAGCAGAGAGGGAATTCGAGAGGAAAACTCTGCACTCAGGGTCAGGTCCCACCAACCGCTAAGGACAGACCAGAGTGCGGTATGCAGAAGATGCCAGGACGAGGGAGAGCACGCGGGAGGAAATGTGCAGTCCGGTCGGAGACCAGCGATGCCCCAAAGGGGAGTGGTGCAGAACCCAGCACAGGCCTGTCGTAGGTGCGGAGGGCAAGACCACTGGGCGAGAGAATGCCGGAATCAGCGGATAACATTCTGCTGGGTATGCGGAAGGATAGGAAGAAGGACGGTAGACTGTTGCCAACCGTCGGAAACGCCCAGCGATCCAAGCCTGTGAGAGGCCAGCAGGGATCGCACGGCTCCGCCTCGCAAAATTAGTGGGCAACTTAACAGCCGAGGAGACACAGCTGACCGCAACGGTACTGATAGGAGGAGTCCAGGTCAGAGCAACGGTGGACACGGAAGCCACGGCCAGCTTCATAAGCGAAACGTTGGCGGTCACAATACAAAGAGTCGGAACAAGGGAGCCCGTTAAACGACAAGTTCACATGGCAGACGGAAGCCGAGTTCAGATCAACGAGCAGATGGTAGTACAGATCGGACTCGGAACAGAAACGGTGACAATACAACTGCTAATACTCCCACGAATAATCGACGCGCTGGTTTTGGGTTGGAATTTTCTCACCAACATCGGCGCAGAAGTGAAGTGCGCAGGACACAAGGTGGCGATACCAGCGAGGAGACGGAACAATGGATGGCTAGAAGTGAGATTGTCCGTCGCCGTCGTCGAAAGGCCTCAGCAAGCCAGCGAAAGAGAAGAGGAGAAATTCCTGGAGGCAGAGTTGGCCGATTTCAGGCAGATGAAAGGACCGTCAAACGTAGCCGTACACAGCATCACAATGAAGGACGACAAACCGATCAAGCAGAGGTACTACCCGAAGGAGAAATCAATGCCAAGGTGGATGAGTTGCTGCAAATGGGATGCATCGAGCATTCCAAGAGTCCGTATAGCTCCCCATAGTTATGGTGAGAAAGAAGACCGGCAAGTGGAGATTATGCGTCGATTTTAGGCAGATCAATGCAAAATCAATAAAGGACGCATACCCCATACCCAGGATAAACTTCATCTTGGACCAACTAAGGAAGCACGATACATCAGCAGTCTTGATCTCAAGGATGGATACTGGCAAATTCCCTAGAGGAACGGAGCAGGCAATTTACAGCGTTCACAGTGCCGGGCAAAGGTCTGTTCCAATGGAAAGTGATGCCAACAAGGACAAGGTAGCAGCAATCGCAGAGCTAGAACCGCCATCAACTGTGAGAGAACTCAGGCAATACCTAGGGGTGGCGTCGTGGTACAGGAGATTTTTTTTTTTTTTGATTGCATCGGATGGCACATTCAAGGCTGCTTACGCTTTGGCCTGGGTTATTTATTTATTTATTTATTGCATAACAAATATCTGTTAGCACAGCTATACTTAAATTCTAAACAATAAGGCTTAAAACTATAAACTTAACAAAATTACAGTTCGGACGACTCAAGAAACATGTAAATCTTATTTGTAATGACTTTGATTGATTCGTTAGAAATTATATGGTTCACAGCATTGAAATTTTACATAAAACATTAAATGGGTCGTGCTGTGCATAATTAGATTTACATATAGGCAAACGTAAAGGACGGAAAGAACGAGTAAATCTTGAAGGGACAGCAATATCAACATTATTTAATAAAATTGCGAGTCGATAAGACCAAGAAGGAGCTTGTGGACGAAGATCGCTCCACTGCAAACTCGGCGATGATGTAGGGACGGAAGGTCGATTAATTTAAGCCTATGCCGGTAACTCGGTAAGAATTTTTCAGAATCCCAGTTTAAATTTCGAAGGGCAAAGATAAGAAATTGCTTCTGAACAGATTCAATAAGATCTTGCTGTTCCTTATACTGCGGGCTCCACACACAGGAACAATACTCTAAGATTGGACGGACTAAGGATACATAGGAGTCTTTGTAGTATAAGGGTCATTTAATTCTTTGGATCATCGCTTGATAAATGTTAAGACACCTTTAGCTTTATTTACCATGGCAGTAATGTGGCTCTTAAAACTTAATTTGTGATCGAAAAGAACTCCTAGGTCATTCGATGATTCTATCCGATCAAGTGAATGATTCCCCAAGGTGTAGGAGACAAGATGAGGAGAATAGCGATAAAAGGTCATGAGCTTACATTTAGAGTAGTTAAGAAATAGAAGATTTATCGAACACCAACTGAGAAGAGAATTAAGGTCATGTTGAAGGTCATTATGTGAGAGTCGATTTGAGTATGGTAGGCAGATCTTGACGTCATCGGCATACATTAGAACAGATGAGAAGGATATCATTTTGGAAGGTCGTTAATAAACAAGATAAAGAGAAGTGGACCAAGGTGACTGCCTTGTGGGACACCGGAAGTGACATTAATAACATTAGACAGTACATTATTGAACAGAACACGTTGAGTACGGTTTGCCAGCAAGTGAGATACGATTCAGCAGTGATAACTCCGCTAAATTCACATTTCCTTGCGGTGCAGATTATACTCATTTTGTCCAGTGTTTATAGGCAAACCTCTAAGTTAAGAGAGCGCACAAAAGAGAGTGGTGAATAGCTGATCTTTAAGCAGAGCAAGTGCAGTAGCCACAGGCGGTCCAGCTGAGAGTAGGTTCAAAGCTGACAGATTGGGAGAGCAGTTCAAAAGACCTGCCAAATCCAGCGCAGGTTGAAGATCGGCAAAAGCAGGAGCAGCAACAACAGCAACAGCAGAGTAGTTCAGGAGAGTCCAAGAGAGCGGTCCAAAACCCTGCACAGGCAGCGTCAGTGCGACGATCCAGCGAGTAGGTTCTGAGCAGACAACTTTGGGAGAGCTGTCAGATTGGGAGCAATCAAATCCCGCGCAGTTGAGGATCGGCGAGCGAAAGTACAGCTTCAGAGAGCTTTACAGCAACAGCTGAGTATTCGAGAGAGCAGTCCAGGAGAGCGCAGCAGCGTCAGTACGGCGATCCAGAGAGGTGTAATAGGAGAAAAGAGCAGCAAGCGCGGTGTAACGGGGTCGAAGTGTAAACAACAACACCGAGGATGTCCAAAACAAAACACTTGGCGGTCTTTTGTATGAGGACAGTATATGCAAATTTATAAATTGTTATATACTGGCAAGGTAGAAAGTTTTGCGGTCCAATGGTAACGTAAATATAGAAACGTTCCCGGCTGATTACAGTAAAATCAAAGACAACAATTTTAAATGACTCTTTACAGGCGAATCAAAATAATCGTAGGAGCGAGCAAAAACACGACCGTCACCTTCGAAAGCTTTTTGCTAATTCGTCCCAGACTTCGCAAAAATCGTAATGCCCTTAAACGAACGCTGCGCAAGGGCACGAAATGGGAATGGTCCCAAAACACCAAGACGCCTTCGAAGAAGTCAAAGCGAAGCTGGTTGCAGATCCAATCCTGGCATGTCCAGATTTTGGAGAAATGTTCGTGCTGCAGACGGATGCTAGCGACTACGGGATAGGAGCAATCCTCACTCAGAACACAAAGGAAGGAGAAAAGTTATATCTTACTGCAGTAGAACACTAAACGGGGCCGAGAAGAACTACTAGACCACGGAAAAGGAGTGTTTGGCGATAGTGTGGGCCGTACGCAAGCTGCGACCATACCTGGAGGGTACCATTTTAAAGTTATCACAGACCACATGGCTTTAAAATGGTTAAACAGCATAGAAAGCCCTTCAGGCCGAATAGCGAGATGGGCCTTAAAACTACAGCAGTATGATTTTGAGATAGCATACAGAAAAGGCCAGCTGAACGTGGTGGCAGACGCTCTATCCAGGCAACCACTACCTGAGACTATTCGCCAAGTGAAGGATACGACCATATCGTCGAATGAGCCGTGCCCATGGATCAAGGAAGTGGTAGAGAAAATCATGAGGAACCCACAGAAGTTTCCCGACTATATGCTGGAGGGATCAACCGTGTACAGGCACATTCCACATCGAGCTGGCAGTGAAGACGTCGTCGCGTGGAAATTATGCGTGCCCCAAGGACTAAGGGAGAGCGTGGGAACGAGGAAAACGATAGCCAGAAAAGCAGCAAGATATTACTGGCCAGGAATGCAGCGGGACACGAGAGCGTATGTCAGGAAATGCGAAAGTTGCCTGAGGTACAAACCAAACTTGCTGCAAGCAGCAGGACAAATGCTCACGCAAGTGCCGGAAGAACCCTGGGCTACAGTGTGCGCCGACTTTGTGGGACCGCTGCCGAGATCAAAACATGGGAACCAGATGCTGCTGGTGCTGATAGACAGGTTCTCTAAATGGACAGAGCTGGTCCCCATGAGGGCAGCAACGGCAGAATCGCTGCGAAAGGCATTCAGAGAACGAATCATATCAAGATTCGGAGCATCAAAGGTAGTGATAACGGACAACGGGGTCCAATTTGCGAGCAAGGCTTTCAATAGATTTCTGAAGGAAATGGGAATCCGCCATCAGTATACGGCCCCATACACTCCACAAGAAAATCCAACTGAGAGAGCGAACCGAACGGTCAAAACAATGATTGCCCAATTCGCCGGAGATGACCAGAGGTGCTGCGACGAAAAGTGGCCAGAGATTATGCTAGCCGTTAATACGAGCATATCGGACTCCACCGGGTACTCACCGGCGTTCCTAACGCAAAGACGCGAACCCAGACTGCCGAGCGCCTTGTACGACAAGGAGACCCTGGGCACGGGACGACAAACAGAGACGCCCGATGAAAATGCTCGAAAGTTGAAGGAAATCTTCGAGACCGTCCGAAGGAACTTGGAAAAGGCGGCGCAGGACCAGGCCAGGTACTACAACCTGAGAAGGAGGCCTTGGAATCCAAGAGTTGGAGACACGGTGGGTAAAAAGCACCATTTATCGAAGGCCGTGGAAGGATTCGCGGCGAAATTGGCACCCAAATACGACGGACCATTCAAGGTGACGAATTTCCAGTCGCCAGTCATCTGCGTCGTACAGCACGAGATCACAAAGAAGGAAAAGCTGGTACATATGAGTCAATTGAAGCCACAGTGTAGAAGAAGGAGTCGCGGATGTTACGGCCAGGGCAGAAGACTCCGACACTCGAGTCAACAACGCGCCACAGCGAGGTATCAGCAGGGCGCGCGAGGACAACGATGAGGATGTTACCGCAGAGGCGGAGGACTCCAACGACAGAAGCAACGAAGAAGGCCAGGATGGTACCGCCAGGACGAAGGACTCCGTCGTCAGCACCAGTCACACACCACTGCGAAGATCCAGAAGAGTGCGTGAGCGAACCCAAGCGGATGCTATCGCCAGGCGGAGGTATAAGGAAGAGAAGAGAAGACAAGGAAAGTTAACGGAAAACGGAAATTAATCAACAGCCACGGAAAACAAAAAGGAAACATTTATAAAGGTCCTGCCCACGCAGATGACTCGCAATGGAGGCAACTGCCTGTTGCATCCGAAGAAGGGAGGAGGACGATACGCGGTATCGGAAGCGAGTCAGCGGCAACAAAAGCAAAGAAGCCGGTAGCGGAAGAAGAAGACGCGATCCGGAGGGCAAGGAGAGGATACGTACCAGCGGGCAATTCGCGATCCAGGCCCCAGGAATCGGCATCGGTTACCCTGATCTGCGAAAGCCGGCACAAACGAAGATCCAGAGGAGTTCTAACGAGGGCTGCAGCAGGCGCCACCTCAATTCGGCTGTCGGTTCCGCTGCAGTCGTCGTCGCAGCACGGCTTGGCCGCTGCCGGACAGGTGATGTTCCTCTGCAATCCCGCTGTCGTCACCGCTGCCACCGCAGGCGCAGCGCTGTCCAGCCGCTGCCCGGCCGCTGTCCAGCCGCTGCCGGGCAGGTGATCGTCCAGCATTCCAGTGCCTAGGAGGTCAAGCGGAGGGTAAAACAACTCCAACACTCACCAAAAATGCAAATTCACTGGCTGGCAGTGTTGGGTAGATGCGCAGATCGGTAGGAAGATATCGATAGCGACCTATCGATAGCGATCGTCCGCGATAGGGGCACACTCTAATCTGGTATGTTTCAGTGTTGAACAACTTCGTGCACTGGAAAATATCAGAAATGATCGATAGCAGTGTGACCAGAAGAGAAATGGTGTTTAAATACCAGCACATGAAAGAAATACCGCGGAGGACGGCGGGAGTTTTAAATTGGAGAAGGCAATTAAGAAAATTTATCTCCGAAGAAAGCCGCAGTCTTTTGCGTTTTCGAAAGAAGTTGTGATTTAAACTCCCACAAAGCAGTGTGCAGGAGATGCGCACTGCTGAGGGCAGCAGCAGCGCTGTAAATAACAGCGGAAGCAGCAGCAGACGAGCGGGGCAGAGAGTTGCGAGGCCGCCAAAGGAGACGCTGCTAATATAGCGGGACTCTGGCGGACCTTGGACTCGGTGGCGTGATCGGCGGCCGTGGACTTTGGCCGGCAAGGAGGAGACGCCGCTAATATAGCGGGACTCGGGCGAACTTTGGACCCGGTCACGCGAAATGCACCGGACTTTGGACCGGGTGGCGTGACCGACGCCGCCAAGGATAACGTACTGGCGGAGCCTATAAAAGGCGTCAACGGAGAAAAGTAAAACCAAGTTCGCGAAGAAGATCGAGATCGCAAAGTCGAGACGTTTGGAGCTTGAAGTGGCAAGCTTTCCAGACTGAGGCTTCAAAGCTGAGATCTGTCGCGTGCAGAGGTTACGAAGACAAGGAGTCAACAGCTGAAGGAACAGCGAGGTCCTGCAGCGAGGACCAACGGGAGAGATCAACGGTCGAGTGGAGGCAAGTTGTGGGAGTTGCGCGCGTGGCTAGGCTTTGCCGGGCGATACACCGTGTCGACGATATCCCAGACCAAGGCGCAGAGCGGGCGATAAGGTGGCTAGTCTTTGCCGGGCGATACATCCTGCTAGCTCGGTGCTTAAAGCTGCAAAGCGGGCGTTCGGAGTGGCTAGGCTTCGGCTGGGCGATACACTCTGCTAGCTTTGTAGTGAGGTCGCGAAGTGGGCGTTCGGGGTGGCTAGGCTTCGGCTGGGCAAAACACCCTGCTAGCTTCGGCAGCAAGGCAACCAAGTGATCGGCGAGGAAGGAGTGCAGCCGCACCCGGGAGGAGCAGGACGCAGCAGAATTTGTATTAACAGCATCCAATTGAAGTGCAATAAAGGCCGTAATATTAAATTAACCCGAAAGCGTTCTCTCTGGGCGGGCAATCACGCATAATACAAATTTGGTGGGACGAGCACACGATCTCGACTGAGCTAGCCGCACACAATCGTTGCGAGCTAAACCGACGGAATCAGCTCGTTACAGTATGTGAAGCTAACAGACCCGAATGATACTAACAGACCTAAAAAATTTGCTTCTCTGCTGCTGAGCGATTGTGCTTACTTTTTTGACAACGTATAACATTTTGGACAACAAAGCCATGCCCCGAACGATTTGCTTCTCTGTTACTGCGAGATCCGAGCAATTGTGCATAGGCTATTCGGTCATATCTCTGCCGCAGCGACACCTGAAAATTTTTAACATTTGATACGAAGCCGTTTTTACATAGCTTTGACGCTTGCTACGACAGCCTAACAGAATTCCGAACAAACACGAAGCACTTATCTATTTATATAAAAGGTTAGTTACCTACAACTGAAAAAAAATTTGAGAAGGTCAGAACGTAATAAAATTTTTAGGAAATCCTCCAGGGTAATGGTGAAAAACAGATAATTAAAATATCAAATTATATAAAACAGTTGTGTATCGAAATATATGTCAAAGTAAAAACAAATCGTTTCAATATTATTCGGTTTCTTATTCGTTTTTATCAGACGTCCGGATTTGTTTAATTTCTTCCTGTGATTTGTAGGAATAATGCCTGCTATAAGACGGCCAAACATTGGACGACGTACACGTCGAGCAACATATAGTCGGAATGTCCATGAAAGTCGAACGCAAGACGAACGTGCAGAAAGAAATGAATCAAGACGAACCCGTTTAGCACAGATTCGCTCTACACAAAGAGTACCAAGAACAGACTTGAATCGCGCTGCATTTGCATACAATTTGTCAACGTCCTACAAAGACCATAGCTGCGTTGTTATCGGTTCATTGTCTGTGGTATGTCAGCACTGCAATGCACTGAAGTTTAGATTGGAAGCTCCCGGCTTATGCTGCGCAGGTGGCAAGGTAAAATTGCCGGTTTTGACTCACCCACCAGAGCCATTGTATTCGCTTCTATATGGAAATACAAGCAAATCAAACCATTTCCTGTTGCACGCACAAAAATATGACGGATGTTTTCAAATGACGTCATTTGGAGCAGAGGTTGTTCAACAACCAGGCTTCAATCCGAGTTATAAGGTAATAGCGTCACTCTTTTATCAACATGAACAACTATAATTTTTCACGAAATTGCATCACAAAATTCAGATTCAAGGGAAATTTCACCATCGAGCGGGCGCTTTGTTACCACCACCAAACAAAGATCATAAATTCCTTCAGATCTATTTCGTTGGTGATTCGGCAGTTGAACTTAATCAGCGTTGTGCAATTTTCACTGCAACTAAACGTGAAATAATACAACAATTGCAAAATCTTCTTCATGATTGTAATGAATTGGTCAGATTGTTCAAAACAGCTTTGGATACAATGCATTCTGACGACCACAAAATCATTATCAGAGCAGATAAAAGACCAGCAGGAAGCCATTCAAGATAATTCAATGCGCCCACTATCAATGAAGTCGCAGTGGTGATTGTTGGCGAGAATGTGGAATCACGCGATATTGTTCTCAAGCGTCGGGATGATGGACAATTGCAACGCGTTTATGAGACTCATCGGTCATATGATGCACTTCAATATCCGTTGATGTTCTGTCGTGGAGAAGATGGCTATCACTTCAACATAAAGATGGTCAATCCAACGACAGGTTTGTTTAATCACTTCTTTTTCATTCTGCACGTAAATTCGAATTCATATTACAGGAGAAGAAACGAATTAGAAAGTCAGCTCAATGAATTTTTATGCATATCGATTGATGATTCGACTAGATGTTGACAATCATCTGTTGAGATACCGCCGTTTGTTTCAGCAGTACTGTGTCGACATGTATGTGAAAGTAGAAACGGAGCGTCTCAATTTTATTCGTTTCAATCAGTCAAAGTTATGATCTGACGAGTACATCCACTTGCGTGACGCCATCGCTACTGATGGACACGCGGCAAACATTGGTTGTTTGACCATTCTGACAGCTGCGGATCTCTGCGAGAGGTGGACCACCCTTTCTCCGCCACTCGTGGGAACAATGATGGACCAAACAAAATACACAAGCAACAAAAAGGAGACCGGAACTCCCATAAATCCGGCGAGGACCGAGGGTCCTAAACCAATGACAGAGGTGACCGCACCTAAAGTCAACCCAACGGCAGTCACTGCCACTGGAGGAATGACAGAGCTCACTGGAGCTAAGGTCAACTCCACCCCGGCGAAACAGCAGCCAACTGGGCTAAATCGCCCCCTGGTCAGAGGCAAAGTGGTGACCGAAACCAGCACTCCTGTCACCTCGAGCGAACAGCAAGGCGCTACTACAAGCGCAGCTGCAGCTCAGTCAGGTGCAGGGGTGAAGGGAAGGTCTGCCGCAAGCAAGGCCAAGCAGGAGAGGTACGAGGAGAGGAAATCCGCCGCGGCCATTCTGAAAAGACAGGAAAAGAGCAACATCACCACCCCCTCAGCGGAGTGGCTCAAGAAGCTGGAGTGGGCTAAGTCGGTGTTGCCCAATTTCGTGCTGGAGAGACCGAAAGAGGACCCTAAGAATCCTAAGCGGCAACGCTCCCAGGAAAGTGCGGCTCAGAATGCCCCGAAGAAGATTCGCACGCACATGCCAGTAGCGGCGAGCAGAAGCTTCGCAGAGATGGCCAAGGACAAGATCCTTTTAGGAGTCCTGGACCAAGGCGACACGGAAGTCAGAATTCCGAGGAACCAGTGGAAGTGGGTTGAGGCAGCACTGGCTGTACAATGCTTCGAGGTGCTGGAAGCGGACCCTGGACCCCCACCAATCTGCAAAGATGCAGGGTGGTATCAGGGTAACGTCAAGGGGATGGCGTGCGAAGGGCCAAGCTGGTCGCTGTTGACTGGAAGGACATTCGGAGTAGGCCAAGAGCCGTTATGTGGATCCCGTCCTCCTTTAAGGAGCCGGAGAAGATCCTTTCAATGCTGCAGAGGTGCAACCCTAGCCTGCCGTCCTCCGACTAGAAGGTGGCAAAGGTGGAAGAGACGCAGGGCCCGGTGCGTCAGGTGTTGCTAATCCTTAACAAGGACTCTACCGCACCCATTGAGGCTATGCACGGGGAGCTAAACTTCGGTTTTAGCTCGGTGCGACCCCATTTTTGTAATTAAGGACAGGGAGGAGGTCATAGACCTAACCCTTATTTCTAACTGCATGCATGACCAGCTTATAGGGTGAAGCGTTTCTAAAGAACACTCTTTCTCGGATCACAAATATATTGACAAAAGATTGTGTGCTCCCAACCCTGACCCAGTAACGTTCCCAACCCCCGTAGAACCAACTGGCCAGCTTTTAAAAATAGATTGGCTAAAGCCCTTCCTGTTCCACCAGAGCAGACTCCACCATCGGAGGAACATCTCACTCTTCTCACGACAGTCTTCACTGAAGCCTGCAACAGTGCATATAAAGCATCCTGTCCAATCAGCAAGCCGAGAGGCAAATGGAAACCACCCTGGTGGAATCAAGAAATAGACAAGCTGAGGAGGGAATGTAGGAAACTCTTCAACAGAGCAAAAAACTAAGTTGTGAACAACATTGCTCTAAATATAAACACAGTCTAGCTCAATTAAAAAAGCTCATTAGACAGGCAAAAAGAGAGGATTGGAGAAAATTCTGTTCGGGAATTGAATCCTCTTCGGAAGCTGCAAGATTACGAAAAGTACTCTCAAAGTCGTCCTCAAATCTGGGGTATCTCAGGAAACAGGACGACTTGTGGACTTCTTCTAGCGAAGAAACACTGATGCTATTAATAGACACGCATTTTCCAGGAAACACCTTAGGTCCCCAAACAAGCGACCCACAACCATACCACCCGATCAGATCATTGGACAGCATTATGACTGAATCCAACATCAAATGGGCTATAAATAGATTCGCTCCCTACAAATCTCCAGGATATTCCCGGCACAGTTGCAGCAGGGGGAAGATCTCGCTGTCCCTTGGCTAAAAGCCATCTTCTCGAACATTATGGCGTTAGGCCGAATTCCCGATTCCTAGCTAACTTCCAAAGTAGTTTTTATACCCAAGGCCGGCAAAGCCTCTCACACAACACCGAAGGATCTCAGGCCAATAAGCCTGTCCTCCTTCCTTCTAAAAACCTTGGAAAGATTGATAGGGCTACACCTGAGAACATCAATCAATCTCTCTCTGCTATCTGAATCTCAGCATGCATACCGTAAAGGCAAATCGACAGAAACAGCACTTCACTCTGTCATATCCCGTATAGAAAAATCCCTGCAGGACAAGGAGTATACCCTAGCCGCCTTCTTGGACATAGAAGGTGCTTTCAACAACATCGACTCAAGATGCTCAGTTGGTGAGATTAGTCACGCAGCTGCTCCTGAGCAGAAAAGTGACCTCTTCACTAGGAGCATCTACTCTGTGCAGGCACGTCAGCAGAGGTACTCCTCAAGAGGGGGTACTCTCTCCGCTTCTATTTAATCTAGCAGTAAACACGCTGCTACGCGACATAGAAGATGCCGGGTGCAAGATTATTGCTTATGCTGATGATGTGGTTGTTATGCTGCGGTGAAAATTTCCGCAAAGCCTATGTGACATTATGACAGTTAAATTAAGATAACTGTCAAGATGGGCATCCGAAAGCGGGTTAAACGTAAACCCAAGTAAAACCCACCTTATTCTCTTCTCCAGAAAGACTAAGATCCCAAAGTTATCTGCCCCCAAAATTAAATGGTTCCGACAGTGCAAAATACTTGGGGCTTGTACTAGACAAGAAACTGAACTGGAATCTCACTTAGCGGATAGAGTGCGAAAAGCCAACATTGCACTCTTCACTTGTAAAAAGGCAGTAGGCCTCAAATGGGGGATGTCCCAGTCTGTATTTAGCTGGTTATACAGTGCCATAGTTAGACCCATCCTACTGTATGGGGTATCCATTTGGTGGTCAGCGCTGCCGTATAGTTCTAAACTCGAGGCGCTCAACAAGGTGCAGAGAGTAGCTCAACTATGCATGACAGGAGCTCTTAGAACAACCTCTAGTGAAGCGCTCAACGCTATTACTAGCATATCCCCAATTCTACTAGTGGCAAAAGAAACCGCCACCATTACAGCACGACGTCTGAGAGACGCAAACTGATGGACAGTCCATCAATATGGGCACTCATCCATCCTATCAGTGGGCGCAAGCAAGCAATCGACAGATTATTGCATACCCGTAGAACACACTTCTACAACATTCAAAACTGTCTTTCCCTCCAGGAAGGCTTGGGCGGCAAGTCCCTTTGGACAAAATTACTGCATAAATTTCTTCACAGACGGCTCCAAACTCGATAATCGAGTTGGAGGAGGAGTCTTCTGCGAACAACTCAGTATTAAAATACACTTCCGTCTTCCGGACCACTGCAGCGTTTTTCAGGCAGAGATTCTCGCCATATGCGAGGCTCTTAGTTGCCTACGCCACTCTAGCCTTATAAACGGAGTAATAAACATTTACTCGGACAGTCGGGCAGCAATAAAATCACTTCGCGCGCTATCCTCAAACTCGACGATAGTGAACAACTGCCGCAAATCTCTTCAAGAGATGGCACAGCAGTTCGTTATCTCCCTAGTCTAGGTGCTAGGGTACCAAAATATTGAGGGGAACGAAATAGCTGATGAATTGGCCAGACGCGGCACCACCACAGCTCTCCTTCCAGACAAGGAGGACTTCCGTATGCCCCTAGCCACTTTTAAGCTCAGGACAAGGGAAGTTTTCAGATCCCTTGAACAAGAAATGTGGAACAATACCACACACTGCAACATCAGTCGCCAAAACATGGCCTAAAGTTGACGCCAAACGCACAAAAATGCTTTTCAGTCTACACCGCACACAGTGCTCAGCTGTGATTAGAGCAATCACAGGTCACTGGCTAGTAGGAGCCCACGCATCCCGACTAAACGTCCTAAACAACGACTTTTGTAGAAGTTGCCAAATCGAGGAGGAAGTAGAATCAGAGCACTTCTTCTGCTCCTGTGTGGCCCTAATCAGGCGCAGGAAAAAGTATATGGGAGAATATTTTCTCCATAATCTAGGTGAATTAGCAGCTGTCCCCCCGAAGAAAATAGCAGGTTTCATAAGAGAAACGGGCTGGGACTCTTTCTAACTTTGTGGTAAGAGGGTATAAAAGATCCATTGCGGTATCACAATGGGCCAGTGATGGCCTAAGTGGGTTGACCTTGTGTCAGCCGCCGCCCTAACCTAACCTAACCTTAATTACTGTTAGAATTAAGTGTATTGATTCTTGGATACAAGTGCTCTCGTTAATTTAATAACTTTGGGTTGACTTTGAATTGAATTAGGAGTTTCCTGTTTGCGAGCCGAACTTTGATTGTCTTCGAACGTGTGATCGCGACAATTGGAGGGAGTTGTTTAGTCTCCGACTTGGACTTAGATTTGGGGACTTTCCGTTAGCCTTCGCCTGTGGGGTCCTTTTACAAGTGTGGGATACATGATGTGATAGGAATGTTCGGGTATTGTGTGTTTACATAAAGTGATTTGAATATTCAGAGGACTATGGATGTGTCACTCCCTCATCCTTTGAATTTGGCCTGTCTTCAGAACGTTAGTCATTATATATATAATCATAAACATTATATTATCCTTTGAACTTTCGTCAATATTATTATTATTGGTTACTGTTCATGCTGAACAAAGGGAGATCAGCAATAACTCCAGGTGGACATCACTATGTACAAAATGTACCTTTTAGCCGGTTCCGAGGCGGGCACGAAGTCGCCATATTTTTGTATACTAACTTACTCTAAAAAAAAAAGCTAAAAAAAAGCTAAAAGCTTTGAATCTTGTGGTATTATTATTAATTGTTACATTGTTTGAAATTTTTGTATTTTGATAATATTATTGCCAGTAATCATAACTTCCGTATTTATACAATCTTGATTTAAGACTGATTTCTGTACATTCCAAGTTACCAAGATATTTGGTTCTATGTAGTTAATCGGAAAATTTCGAGAGTTGGCCTCTGTTTAAATTCCAATTATACATTTGTCAAATACAATTTGCTCTGTGTTTTTATTAAATACCCTGTCTTCATAAATGTAAAATTTGTCAAAAGTATCTTCATAATATCGAATTCATCCGGATATCGAACTATTGGAGTTTTAATTATTGCATTCGGAATGTGGGAAATAATCAGGATTTCGTTTGTGTCTGTTTTAAACCAAGTAGATGTTTTAATTTTCAACAACTTTTCAGAATTAACCTGTTTCAAATAATCATGTCTTAATAACTTCGGATTAAAAATACCTAACTGCATTTCTAATTCTACGTTCTCTATATACTCAGTGAACTGCTGGAGATTAAAAATCAAAACTGCAGCATGCTGCTCCTTGACTTTCGTTTCCTTGAGTTTGTTAATTATGTCAAGTCCGTTATAAACGATATCAATAATCATATTAAAGTCATGATTTTAAATGAAATTTTCTGACAGATTATTAATTTTAGTTTCAAGTTCTTCTTTGTCGTTTTCATCTAACGTGCCAAACAAATATTTATATGCTGAACCTACCACATTAAAAAACATTCTTTTGCTACGTTTGACTATTCTTAACTCATTAATATCCCTCTTTTCTTTCTCAACTAAACTCAACTAAACGGACTTGGACTATGTTTTGGAAATTCTTTGCTTCTTCCAGTAGGTTGTCGAGTGTCAGTTCGGTCTTTGTTATATTTATACTCAAGTAGTGGTATTCAAAATTTGTTGGAATTTTCATGAATCCAGTTTTAAATATGAGATATACATTCTTGGCGTTTATGGGATTGATTCCAATATTTTGTCCATTGATGATACTTATGAGACATGTTATGATCATGAGTGATATGGGGACAGTTCGGTTACGATTTGTCTTCGTCTTCTTCGGCTGGTCTGGAATTATCATATTTATTTTTATTAGTCTTTTTCTGCTTCTTGAAATCAGACTTATAGTGAGTAATCTTCCTGCCTCGGTTCGTTTCTTAGAAGTGTTTATCGTCAACCTGTCTGACTACTCCTGTTTTCTTGAAAGGATTGGTTTTCTTAGCTTTCACAAGTGGAGCCTGCCTATATTTTGTGTCGACCTTATAATCATGTCTGTTCTCACTTAGTTTGGTTATTTTGTCCATCTTGTTCTGTTGTGGTATGAAGTCTCGTGTGCCTGCATATAGAAAGATGTTCACGGGAGTTCTATTAGTTGTGTTGTGTTTGGTTTTGTGATTGTACACATATAGGATCGATTCAAATTTCGTACATCGAACTTCTTTATTGTCCTCACTACCAATAACCTTTCTATATCAGATATACCATATTTGCTTGTTGTTATTGTTATATCTACACCTTCGGATTTTAACCAATTCTGCAAGGCTATGCACATAAAAGGTGAGTCTTTATCCGCTTTGATTTCTTGCGGTTTCCCATATCATTAAATACCTTCATTATGGCTCTTGTAGCTTCTAGCCAATCTCTATTTTTTACCTTAATTAATGGATATCAATACATGATAGGAATTGTTGGTTTCCAACCAAATCAATAAGAAATCAATAACATATCGCTCTCTTGCATTGAATATTTCTGGTGTGACTTCAAATGATAATTTGGTGTTTCTGTGTTCCGTTTTCGCTATGTTGCAGATTTCGCACTCGTTAATGATGTTCTGTATTAACTTTTGCCTATCGGAATAATAATGTTCCTCTTTAAATCAGTTAATAGTTTTTTTCAATTCCTGGGTGCCGGAGTTCCTTTTGCCTTCTGAGTATCATACTCTTAAAGTCAAAATATCTTTCAACTTGAGTGTACATTTAACCAATTTGGTCAAATTGTTGGGACTTATAATTTCAATATATGTTCTTTGAAATGTTAGAAAATCCTGAACATTGTGAAATTAGATTGCGCTCTTTTTGGTACATAAATATTCCTTAATGATGTCCTTAGCAAAAGCTTCTGCCATTTCTTTGTATGTTATTGTGATTTTCAATTTCTGAAAATAATTTTTTATCTCAGTGTTATCAATGTCTCCCTCCTCCCTCTCCTTCAACTCTATTTGTCTAGAGAAATAGTTGAAGGCTCTCTCTGTGATGGGTATATAATTAAAATTATCTTCAGAAGCGCTATGTATTGTCGCATCTACGCTGTTAGCTACTTTACCAAGCATTAGTTCTTCTATCTTAGTACGGGATAGGGCGTCAGATACTTAATTCTCTTTTCCTGGAAGATATATGATTTTGTAATCAAATTCGTTTAATTTAATTTTCCATCTTTGTAGTTTCATGTTTGGATGCTTGATGTTGTTGAGCCAAACAAGGGGTTTGTGATCACTTAATATTCAAAAGATCTTCCAAACAAGTATGATCTGAAATATTTCGTGGACCAAACTTTTGCTACGAGTTCTTTCTTTCTTTCAAGGAAAAGGGCCTAGTAAAATCAGGGTAGATTAAAATCGAATCTAAGGTAATAAGCAACTTTAGCTTTTCAAACGCGGCTACGTAATCTTTATTGTTGATATCAATTGTTGCTCCTTCCTTCAATTTAAGGGTTATTGGTTTAACTATATTGGCAAAGTGGGGAATAAACTTGCGATAGAACCCACATAAGCCGAAAAAGGATTTTAACTGCCTTGGAGTCTTTAGTAATGAAACGAGAAAGAGAGCTAACTTCGGTAAACCGAAGTTTGTATACCCTTGCAGTCTGCAATTAGATCATTGAAAACCAATCCATTTTGGTAATGTTGAAAAAAAAATGTCAAATTATTATTTTACATGTAGAATTTTAAATTTTTATATAAATCGACCGATCCCTTCTATAGCAGCTATATGATATAGTTGTCCGATCTTAATGAAATTAAAACCGTAATTCTAGAACTATAAAAAACGACTATATCTCGAAATTTATAGATATTCGTTGAAAAACAGAGAAGTTAAAAATTTTTTTATACCCTTGCAGAGGGTATAATAATTTTGTCATGATGTTTGCAACGCAGTGAAGGAGGCATCTCCGACCCCATAAAGTATATATATTCTTGATCAGCGTCACCAGCCGAGTCGATCTAGCCATGATTTAGATTCTGGTCGTTCTGGAAAGTTGTTGCGTTGTTATTAGAGTTATAATAGGAACTTGATTTTCGTTGATTATCGTAATACCTTTGGTTGTTATCTTGATAATTTCCCCTATTCCTGTAATGTCTACGGTTATTTCTATTTTGCGCATATTGTTCTGCTAGATATGCGGCATAAAAACCTAGTTCCATAGCCACTTTTTTTTAATTTTGCAATATTGGTAATATCTTTTCGGGCTAACGACATGTACATACGATCAGGAAGTTTTCGATCAATTGTGACAAGGTCTGTTTTATCTAGCATTTTAGTGTAATTAATCTTATCTGATACATTTCGATTTTGACTTTCAAGCTCACCTATGAACTTACTGATGAACGGTGAACTGCGTCTCTCCCAATGTCTTGATGATCGTCTCGTAGGGCCTGTGATCCTTGAACGCAATGGCTGTCTTAATGGTGAGCCAATTGTTCGCTCCACCCTGGGCGATTGCTTCTGCTGAAACGTCTACGACCACTCTTCTGATGGCTCCAAAGATAACGTGCGCCTGCCTCGTATCCTGGGTTGGATACAGTTGAAGTAGGTACTCGACCTCATTGATAATCCCGGAGAGTTTTCCCGGTTTCCATCGAAGTTCTGCAACTCTTTGCTTTGAGCCAGAAACTGGTTCAAATGCACTTTAGACAACTGGGGAACTCAATTTCTTTTGGATTTTGGAAAATATTTAATCTCTGACCGTATAGGATTTTTAAATTGTTTTATGTCACTGAAACTACACAATTAGATTCTATTGCGGATTCAATTCACTTTATTCGCTTCGCCGATCAAGGATTACAAGTCGTTTAGTTATATCCATTTTAGTTGATCAGTACCGATAGTTAAAGGGACTTTATTTAAGATCCTACCGACTGCGCCAATTATATGTCTGCAACTTTAGTTTAGGAAAAAAATATAATTATACCCTTGCAGAGGGTATTATAATTTTGCCATAATATTTGCAACGCAGTGAAGGAGGGATCTCCGACATTATGAAGTATATATAATTTTGATCAGCGTCACCAGCCGAGTCGATCTAGCCATGTCCGTTTGTCTGTCCGTCTGTCTCACCGTCTTTCTGTCCGTCTGTCCATCTGTCTGTCCGTCTGTCTGTCTGTCCGTCTGTCTGTCTGTCTGTCTGTCCGTCTGTCGGTTTCTACGCGAACTAGTCTCTCAGTTTTAAGGCTATCAGGCTGAAATTTTCAGCATAGTCTTCTTGTCGGAACGGCCGAAATCGGACCCCTATATACTACAGCTGCCATAGGAATGATGGCGAAATTAATGTAAAAAAAACTTTAACTTTTTTGTTTTTCAACGTACACCAATCAATTTCACGACATAACACTTTTTTACGGTTATAGAATTAGGGTTTTAATTTCATTAAGATCAGAAAACTATATCATATAGCTGCCATAGAAACGATCGGTCGAATTAAATGAAAATGTAAAATTCTACATGTAAAATGTAAAATTGTACATGTAAAATGTAAAATTCTATATGTAAGATGTAAAATGTTAACAAACTAAGATATTTATTCAACTGTAACCAAAATGAATCGATTTTCAATAATCCAATAGCAGACTGCAAGGGTATACAAATTTCGGTTTACCGAAGATTGCTTTCTTTTTTGTGTTTATTTAATTTAACAAACTATTATATTGAGGTTTCAAACTGAACTTAACTTGGTATTCTGATTTACTTGATGATCAAGCCTTGGTCTCGAGCTTTTCTAGATTTGTGTGAGTTGTGAAATTATTCTGCGTGAGCTTTAGATTTTTACTTAAGTGAAACTTTAATTACTCTTGGATTCAAGTGTCCTGACTCTTGGATACAAGTGATCTCTTTAATTTAATGACCTGGGTTGACTTTGAATTAAAATAGGAGTTTCCTGTTTGCGAGCCGAACTTTGATTGTCTTCGAACGTGTGATCGTGACAATTGGAGGGAGTTCTATATATATATAACAGAGCAGTGCACAAATTGCCAGGAGTATGGACATACCAGGACATACTGCACACTTCTATCAGTCTGTGTAGCTTGCGGAGACTTCCACAATTCCGCAAACTGCCCTGCTAACAGGGAAGAAATGTGGAAACTGCGGTGGAAACCATACGGCAAACTACAGGGGCTGTATGGTCTACAAGGAGCTGAAGAATCGAATGCGACGAGTGACAGCAATTCGCCATCAGAATACACGAAACGTGTTCACTAATTCACAAACGACGCCGGACGTATTTTTCGCCAAGGCCGCAAGATCCTCTTTTGGTCCGCTGAACGCCCAGAAGGGCTACGCCGATGCCCTTTGATCAGGTATGGAAAACCCACTCAAGTCTAATCTGGAAAACGTTTAACAAGCCCCAGGACAGCCACAAAGCACAATGGAAGCTCTGATGTTTGCCATGCAACAAAGTCTGACGGAATTAATGTCCTTCATGAAAACGACCATGCAAACACTTGTTAAAAACCAGAACATGGTGATACAGTTGCTTCTAGCTCAGCAGTCCAAATAACTGATGATGACATATGTTTAGTAGCGGGGCGATCCTGCCGCTAAAGAAGATCCTGATGTGCACCACAAGAAATCCCACGGCGCGAAACGAAGAAATAACCCGTCGAGGTTAAAAGAAAAAAAGATCGGGGCCGTCGAGGTTCACTTCAGTGCGTGTGCGCGTCAGCTTTATTTCGCTGCATACATGAGACTAAAAACTAAGCTTAAGCATAAGACCGCGCTCCCGCCCGCTTTACTCCGCTAAAGCGAGAGCGGAAGTTCGGCAGCGGCCGACCGTGGAGTTCGGATCCGAACATGAGACCCGCGCTCCCGAGCATGGAAGATGCGCGAGAGCGAGCGCGGGAGCGTAAGAGGAGCGAGAGCGAAAACGGCGGAAGAGTTCTGTGGAGTGGTAGCGGTGCTCCGCGACTGACGTGCCGCCGGACGGGACTGGCGGGAACGCATCGCCGGTTCGTAGAGATGTAAAAGCGTGTGGTGATCCTGGCCGCACGTTTTGCAGCGATCACCTCGCCGACACGTTCCGTCGGAGTGCTCGTGGGCCAAGCATCTGGGGCAGTACCGGTTGGCAAGGACAGCCCGGAGCCTCTTCTCGGCACTCAGACGGAGGAACCGACGACATTTCCGAAGCGCGTGGATCCCGCTGCAGACTCGGCAACGGTACGATTCCATACCTCGAGAACATCTGCTTTCCAAGGCACTGGCGCTGCGTGGACTTGGAGACATCGTGGGTGATCTGATTGGCGGAATAGGACAGATGAAAAACATTGGATCAGTACTGGTATCGTTTGAAGACGGGCTAGAAGCGTTGAAAACCACCCGCACTTTAGTGGTTGTGCATTCGGGCTTGAGAACGGCATGATATGGAAGATAGTACGTGGCGGAACTGCTCGTCGATGAAACCTTGGCCTTGTGACCTAAATCAATATATTCTTGGATCACAGCGTCATACCGGGCCCTTAGGGGAGGATCCCTTTTCAGGCGCTGCTAGTTACGCATACCCTGAGCCAGAGCGAAGGATCGTAAAGATGCGAGTTCGGAACCACTCTGCTCGGGGTCGCGCAAGGGAACCGTCACAACGCATTGTGTTCCCAGACAGAATCAGTCTTGGCGACGATTGGGTGGCCACTTCCTCCACCTCCCCGAATTCGGTAAGGAGCTGGTCCAACGAGTCGTCGAGGACGCAGGCAACTCGCGTAGAGAAGACGGACACACTTCGAGGGGCCGCTGAAGATATGGGGCCTGTCAACACCTATCCAAAAATGGTTTCCTGGCCGAGAAGCGAACCGCAAATGTTAGCTTTGGAGTTGCCGAGGAGGATGAACGGGAGAATGTCGGCTCCTATCAACACATCGATTTCAGAACTCTCAAAGAATTTGGGGTCCGCAAGGCGCATGTCAGGAAGTCCCTTAAGAAGATCTCGTGGGACTGGATACGATGGAAGATTCCCTGCCAACTGCGGAAGAACATAAGCTGCGGTTTCTAACTGCAGCCCGGGTCTGGAAGGCGATCGAATAGAAAGATGGCAAAGTTTCGTGGACTGAGCGGTACCGGTTTGGAAGGTCTGGATAGTCTTGAATGGAAGTTTGACGAGGTTGAAAAGCCTCTCCGTAATAAAGGTGGCCTCGGAACCGGAGTCGATCAAGGCTCGTGCCTGGAAATTGCACCCTAGATGGCAAATGTTAATGAGGGCTGTCCCCAGTAGGACGGCTCGTAAACCAAAAGCGAAACACACTTGCACATCAGAGTGATCCTCTGAGGCTACCGTGCTCCTTGGCGTAGGCGCTGGTCGAGGCCTGGCTGGCGCTGACGGACTTGGAGCGGCCGCGAATGGATTACCGCGGTGCAAGAGGGTGTGATGGCGGCTGTGGCATGTGAAGCAACTATGGGCACTAGTGCAATCCCGTTGCTGGTGCCCTCGGGCAAAACAGTTCAGGCAAAGCTGCTTTCTTTTAATGTAGTCGGAGCGACCATTGACATCCATTTCAAGGAAGCGCGGGCATAAGCGAACCGGATGGTTCTCCCTGGAACAGAGATCGCACCCTTTTGGGCCTGGAGCAACTCTGGCCTTGTAAGAATTGAGTCGCCGTGCTGGGGCGCTCGCCGAAGGCGACCTTGACGGAGCTTGCCCCTAACTGCTAGGTCTGATGTCGTCGATAGCTTCCAGAGTACGATGACGCTCTGTCAAAAACGAGTCTAACTCATTCCAGGTTGGAATTTCGGCCTTGTTGTGAATGGATTGCTCCCACATTGGAAGGGTGATTTTGGGAAGCTTTAAGGAAACCATATACTGTAGTATGCACGTATATTGAATACCCACTGTACCGAGAGTACTTAAAGGGTACGCACTGTAACACTTTGTTGCAGTGTTTGCATATTTCAATGTCCCGGTCATAAACCCTAAGTGGCCGAAATATGAACCGATCGCTATGGCTTAGCCCGCACACAGAGAGTGCTAGCGTCGGCATAATTGTAACAAACGGACAGCATGTGCATATCCCTCGCGCCTCCACTTGAGAGTGCATAGCCAATGTATATAAGTACATTCATACATACATAAGTATATACCTACCTAACCGTCTCTCTGCCGCCGTCTGCGGGCAGCGCAGCTACGAGACCTAGCCTTAATTAGACTTAAAGAATAATGTCCAAAGACACAGACGAATATGGGTTCGGAGCGGCAGCACGGCTGCTCCGACAATAAAACCTAAACCAATTTTAAATAAAAGAAATCATACAAAAACAACTAAAGACTATCAAATTGGGAAGGCTCTATCTACGCATACTTTGGAGGCCCGGCGAGACTTCTTCTTCATCACATGGCGACCGTGACAATCTTCTTGCAAAATTCGGATGTGTAAACTAAATGACTACAACAGCAACTAACAACACCGATGAAACACCGAGGAAGAAAACCACTATTAAAACACAGTGAGTAGAGTGTGATGTGTGCGAAACGCAGTGGCATTGTGAAAAGACTAAAGGCCAGAAAGGCTGAACTGCTAAAGCTGCTGAACAGCGGCAGTGAATTAAGTTGGACCAACTCGGTAAAAATACATGCCGAGGTTGAATATATAAAAATGTTCTAACAACAAGAAACAATAAAACCACAGCCACACGCACATCCACCTACCCTGTGACAAATATTGCCAAACCTGACAAAAATTGCCTCCGCCAGAGAAAATTGAAATCCCAAAACTGAAGATGGCGTGCCCGAGACTGCGAGGGACCCTGTACTCCCGCATTGTGAATCCACCTGTATAAAGCCTGTGCGATGACCGGCACCGGCACCGCCTGAGCCCATAGGCCCAGGACAACAGCAGCCGTAGCAACAAGTGTGAGGGGCAGGCCGCCCCTACGCCTTCGAAGGAACGTCAGCGTAGCCAAACCGGCGACGACCAGCTGACGTGGACAAAAGCCTGGACCAAAGAGAGGAAGAGCTGAAAAAAGCCCAAACCCATGCACTGCGTTGCATAATTTTTGATTGCACTGCGATGCATATTTTTTACATAGTATATAAAAATATTGTACAATTGAGCGACATTAAAGTTGCCCAATTAGCGTGTGGCCTGAAAACCATACAAAAAATTAGGTAGGAAACCTGTTAATTTTAATGAATAGCAATGCAATAAGCAAATTTTCAAAAGAAAACAATAACAATTATAATAATACATATAGAGAAAAAGTATTTTTAAAACCCACTAAAATGACTTTGGACATAAAAACAGTGGATTCCACTGCCAATGTCATAAATAAAGTAGAGTCAAGTAATATTGATTTATATTGGGTACATATACTTTTAATAATTGTTGTTGTCATAATGTGTACCAATTTTTTTTATAAATTGTACAAACTACACAATAAATGTTTAAAGAAAAAATATATGAGCCAAGCCAACGACTTGGACAAAATTTAAAAAAAATATAGAATGAAACGCACAAACAACAAATAAATAATTTAGTAAAACATAAAACTTTTTAATTAAGTAACGTTAAGAAAATGAAATAAAATAAAGTAAATTCAAACCAAAATATATATATATTAAAGTATGGATACACAAAGGGCCATAAGCAAGACACATGAAAGGGACCCATTCTTTTCTGAACGAGTTCAGCAGTTAGTATCTACAACACCAATGAGTATATATGAGCTACAGAACATCTATTTAGAAACTTTCAATCGTAATGATTCACCTATGATACACTGCACGGCAACCCAAAAGGCAATAGTACTAACAACCATTCCTGGTGTGAGAGTCAAATCAAGAATAGATGACCATCCAATTCTAGGTAGAGCTATAGTTTTGATGGTATCTAAGAAATAATCCATATCCATAATATAATGGAATGGAAAGAATTATCTAAAGAATTATCAAACATTAAAGCAGAATTTGACAAGTCGCATAAATCGCTTACCCAAAATAGGCCAATACAGAAGACTACAGTTAGAAAACACGTAGAAATATTAGTTAAATGCTTTAATGAAGCACGAATACTAATATATGAACATAGAGATAAACTTAATCAAGATCATTGGTCTCAGGTATCAAAGCTTTTGATCAGACTAAGATCTAATCTAGTAACTATTACAAATAAGTTCAAGCTAGAGATATCAATACCTAATATACTTAATACTTCTGTAATAATTGAAACTGGTGAAGAACCAGAATCAAAAGAAGTAATTGATACCGACGAGCAAGAATTAGTAGAGGAAGATTTAAATAATCTCACTATCCCAGCTATATTAATGTCTGATTTGGACGATTCAGCAGATTCAGACAATAGCTCGTGTATAGTAGAAGAAAAAGTTACTACAATGGCACAGTCAAATACCGATTTTATTAACACTGCATCAAAGCTTATACCAGTATTTGATGGTAAAGCAGAAAACCTAACAAGTTTTCTCGATGCATTGGAAATTATAGAATCAATAAAAGGCGAACACGAACAATTAGCTATTTCAATAATAAAACAAAGCTAAAGGTGGCGCCAGAAACTTAGTCGGAAATGAAAAACAATAACAGAAGTCATCTCCGGACTAAGAAGCAATGTCAAAGGCGAAACTGTAGAAGTGTTGTCAGCTAAGCTGATGAATCTACAGCAGCGCAACAAAACTGCTAACCAATATACTTCAGAGGTTGAGCAGATGACAAAAGCTCTGGAAAGTGCGTACATATCGGACGGCTTACCACTTGCGTTAGCCAGAAGTTATTCTACACAGTCTGCAGTTAAGGCAATGACTAAGAATTGCGCAATTGATAAGGTAAAACTTATCATGCAGGCTGGCACTTTCAACACCATGAATGATGCCATATCCAAATTCGTAAACAGTTGCACGGAAGCAACTGGCCAACCAAATACTGTCCTTTATTATAGGAACTATCCTCAGCGTGGTGGAAACCGTGGTGGAAACCGCGGACGTGGAAATTTTAGAGGTAGCTATCGTGGTCGTAACAATAGTTACAACAACTACAATAATACCAATCATAATAATACAAATTATAATAATGGAAGAGGACAATACGGAGGAAACAATCGAGGACGTGGTAACTCAAATCGAGGCCACAATAACAATAACCATAACAATGTGAGATTTACCCAAAATGCATCGGAAAACTCACAAGCCCCTTTAGGTACTCAACAGTAGACAATGTGATGGTTCATGCAATTAATCTCAGTCAGAATATATTTGTTAATTTTACTAACGTAACCACAGGAAAAGAACTAGTGTTTTTAGTAGATACGGGTGCAGACATTTCAATAGTCAAAGAAAATTCCGATGTCTATCATGACATAAACGTTAATTATATAATAGATATAAAAGGAATAAGTCAGGAGGTTACTAAATCAAAAGGGTTAACCTCTATTGAGATACAAACAGATAAATATATAATCCAACACGACTTTCATATCGTGAACTTAAATTTCGCTATTCCATGCGATGGCATATTAGGAATCGACTTCATAAAGAAATACAACTGTCAATTAGACTTCAAGCCATCGGAAGACTGGCTTATAATCAGACCCGATAATCTTAAATATCCAATTTACGTTCCCATAACGTATAGTTCTGGCAACAACTCAATACTTCTGCCAGCAAGGTCCCAAGTTATTAGAAAAATTCAATTAAATTCTCAAGAAGACAGTGTATTGATTCCAACCCAGGAAATTAAACATGGTATTTATATAGCTAGCACAATAGCAACAACAAAAATGCATTTGTAAGGCTACTTAATACAACAAATACCGACCAAGTAGTCAGTACAGATGATCTAACATATAAATCACTTTCGAACTACGATGTAGTCAACACAAATCTAGACAATAGAGAAAATCTGTATTATCTCAACTTTCAAAAACTTCCTCCACAGTTCAAGTCACAGCTTTCTAGCCTATGCACCCAGTATAGCGATATATTCGGACTGGAAACCGAAGCAATAACAACAAACAATTTCTATAAACAAAACTGAGATTAAAAGATGATGAACCAGTTTATATAAAGAACTATCGAAGCCCACATAGTCAGGTGAACGAGATACAGAAGCAAGTCGGAAAATTGATCACTGACGGAATAGTCGAACCTTCTGTATCTGAATATAATAGCCCATTATTACTTGTCCCCAAAAATCATCTCCCGGTTCAGATTCAAAGAAATGGCGATTAGTGATCGACTATCGTCAAATAAACAAAAATTATTGTCCGATAAATTTCCACTCCTAGAATTGATGACATCTTAGATCAACTAGGGCGAGCAAAATATTTTTCGTGTCTTGACCTTATGTCAGGATTCCATCAAATCGAACTTGAAAAAGTTCACGGGATATAACGTCTTTTCAACGAGCAATGGCTCGTATCGCTTCACGCGATTACCTTTCGGTTTAAAAATAGCGCCTAATTCATTTCAGAGAATGATGACTATTGCATTCTCTGGATTAGAACCTTCACAAGCTTTCCTTTACATGGATGACTTAATAGTTATAGGTTGTTCCGAAAACATATGCTTAAAACTTAACAGATGTTTTTGAGAAATGTAGGAAATACAATCTAAAGTTACATCCAGAAAAATGCTCATTTTTATGCATGAGGTGACTTTTCTCGGTCATAAATGCACAGATAAAGGAATACTTCCAGATGACAAGAAATATGACGTCATCATGAATTACCCAGTGCCGCACGATGCGGATAGCGCTAGGCGTTTTGTAGCTTTTGCAATTATTATAGACGATTTATTAAAACTTCGCCGAATATTCCCGGCACATAACAAGATTATGTAAAAGAATGTTCCTTTGAATGGACAGTTGAATGCCAAAACGCATTCCAATATTTAAAAACAAACTAATGGAACCAACATTGTTACAGTATCCAGATTTTAATAAAGAATTCTGTATAATTACGGATGCAAGCAAACAAGCATGTGGAGCGGTTTTAACTCAAAACCATGATGGACTCCAACTCCCCATTGCTTATGCATCTAGATCTTTCACTAAAGGAGAAAGTAATAAGTGTACTACTGAGCAGGAATTAGCTGCAATACACTGGGCGATACTACATTTCAGACCATATATATATGGAAAACATTTCTTAATAAAACAGACCATAGACCTTTAATATACCTCTTCTCAATGACCAATCCCAGTTCTAAACTGACAAGTATGAGGCTCGAGTTAGAAGAATATGATTTCACAGTTGAATACTTAAAGGAAAAGACAACTATGTAGCTGATGCGTTATCAAGAATAACCATCAAAGACCTACAAAATATAACTGGCAATATCAATAAAGTCACTACAAGATACCAGAGTAGACAGAAAATCCGCGCGGAAAATAAAGAACAAGAATTGCCTACGCAATCTTTAAATACAGCTTCTAGGCCCAACGTATATGAAGCCATAAACAATGACGAAGTACGTAAAGTAGTGACATTGCATGTAAAAGATATGTTATGTTTATTTAAACATGGCAGAACAATTACTGCAAGATATGATGTTAGCGATTTATATACCAATGGAGTCCTTGACTTAGGTCAGTTTTTCCAAAGGCTTGAGATGCAAGCCGGTATACATAAAATCAGCCAACTCAAAGTGGCACCGTGGGAAAATATCTTTGAACATGTTTCTATAGATAATTTCAAGAAAATGGGCAATAAAACATTAAAATCATTGAGAGTAGCGCTACTCAACCCGGTGACCCTAATAAATTCTGAAAAAGAAAAGAAGCAATTCTGTCTACATTTTATAATGATCCAATTCAAGGAGGTCATACTGGCATATCAAAAACTTTGGCCAAAGTAAAAAGACACTATTACTGGAAAGGTATGTCTAAAGATATAACTGAGTACGTACGAAAATGTCAAAAATGCCAGAAAGCTAAAATAACTAAACATAGCAAGACCCCACTAACAATTACAGACACACCCATAAATGTTTTCGACAGAGTGATAGTGGACACTATTGGTCCGCTACCAAAATCAGAAAATGGCAACGAGTATGCAGTCACTTTAATATGTGATCTAACTAAGTACTTAGTTGCCATACCTGTCCCAAATAAAAATGCTAATACTTGTTACGTACGTCGGTTCTGCTGACAGGGACAACAGGTACACGTGGAAGAGAATAAGGGGGGATAGAAATAACACGCCAGGTGCTACAAATGCACGGCCCAAAAGCGAAAATGGCGACCTCACGGTTCTCACGGAGGTACTGCAATCCCATGGTCTTAGAACAGCCGCGTTGGCAAAAAGTTACGCTAGTACATGGTTGATATTGATATACATAAGCACACCAATTCAGACTGCGGTCCCACGGTAACCCAGCACCGGTGAGTTGGTGAGCGGCCACCATTCAAGGTGGGAAAATACTCGGACAAGAACACTTTTTTTGGGGTACAAGGAAGGGAACTGCACATAACCGGGAACACATTCATTTTCGGGTGCAATAAAGGGGAATTGTACTTAACCGGGAACACATAAGTGGTACATTCAGGTGGAATAGTAGGAATCTGGAACACCCTTGGGTATAAAAGACCCTGGCCGATTGGTACCGAGACAAGAAGAAACCAAAACTTGGAAGCCATCGGCAGATTTCTAATATCGACCACCGCAACCTTAAAATTGTATCGGTTAATCCAAAGTAATTGGACGCACATTTTTAATTTCGGAAGACAAAGAGCTTAAAACTAACCTAAATCGCAATAACTAAACGGGAACAACCATGGGATCTACCGCTTCGAAGATTTCCGATTCCCCGGCCAACGTAATCAATTCGATTGAAGTAGTGGACCACAAAGAAGACATCGATAAGGTGTACCGCATACTGCAGATTAACACTGCCATTCTCCTCATCGCCCTGATCCTCAAGGGACTGAGTGCCTACAGGAAGATGGTCCAGGGAAACAGGGACCGCCAACACGAACTGGAGAAAGTGGTGACGATGGCTAATACCTTGTCCAGTGGCCAAAACTAAAGCCGAGCCGCGTGTTCAACAGCTAACAACAATAAACAATCAGCTGCAGCAATAATTTTTTATACATTTCTAACAAATAAGAACAAAACTGTTAAACAAAAAATGTCCAAAAATCAACAGCAGCCAAACTAACAACAAGATACAAAATCTGAATAAAATGCATTAAATCAAAACCACAATAGTTTCCGTGAAGAACCAAACCCAGTTGGAGCAATACATATTGACTCCCTACAAACAGCAGTAATATAAACACAAAATAAATACATTTAATGCATATGCAAACGTGCACCCTCCCTGTACCCATCAAAGAGAATCAACGCGAAGACGACACCACAGTCGCAACCCCGGCAGTGACGCAGCTCTCCGAGTTTAATTCTTTTGTATTTTTCTTTTACTTCAATTTTGTCTACCTAAGTTGTTTTATATATATTTTTTTATTTTTAAATTTTTGAAGTGCACATAAATATAACATAATATGACTCTAATTCTGCAGCCCAAGATTCGACCGGGAGATCTCTCGTCGTTGGACTTATAAAGAGGGTAAGCGTTACGGGACATAATATTCCCACTTTTGTTTGATATATATTTATGTGCCGCAAATACTCCACTAGGAGAAACATTCTATAACACTTGTCTGTTTAAGTCAAATTTAATACATACATTTTCTTTACGGTTATTCTAATACATTCCTATAATGTTAATTTAAATCAACTCTCTTTCCTTTGAAATAAGCAAATTTAATTACTCACCATAGTTTTGCATTATATACTTATATAATTTCATATTTAAGATTCAATTTGTCTTTATATAATTACCTTTTCTTTTTTTAGTATGGCCAACTAATGCCACTCCATTTATAAATAGATTTAATTCAATTTATCTTTTCTCAATATCAATGACCTATATTAGAATATTAAACCTTTTCAATAAATTTATAATGTTCACAGAATACTAAACATGTCTTGGTAGAAACCATATAAAAAGGGGCGTTGGTACGAATGGGAAAAATGGGTCAAGAAAAAATGACGTAACTTTTGACTGACGAATATACACTACAGGGGATCATATAGCGCAGCCAGCGATGATCCATTGGCACGCGAAGACGTGAAGGGAGGAATTGGCTGAAGCACTGCCGATCAGATATGATCAAGCTGACATGGAGTTTGTGGGCGGTGAAGACAGAACGACAGACTGACGAACACATCTTTCTTTTATTTTCAGGCACGTAAATAATTATTCTGATTACGTTTGGAGAGGCGAGTGGCGTCCAAAGAACCCACCCCAAATCCGGCGAGCTCAGCTGCACAAATCGTGTCTGCTATCCGGGCGACCACTCCTCAGCCCTATGTCCCCTAAGGACTGAGGCACAACGATACCACCGACGTAACAGAAATGGCGCCCAACTAATTAGGCAGTATCCTTTGATCCTTTATTGCCCAGAACTTATTTTTTTGACGAGAAACACTTTAATATCAAAATAAACCTTTTTATTGCAGTTTCAAGAATTCAGAGATATCAGAGCGGATCCCTTTGGTGTCTAAATTAGCTTACAATTTTTATAACATTTTCTGTAAATTTAATATATACATCAAATATAACTTTTCTGTATCTTCTTTTAAAGTCACCCACTTCTCAGACAGATAGTTGTAGAAGCGGAATGCATGCCGATCCGACACTTGTAGTTTTAGAATTGGCACTTGACTTTGAGGACCCTTGGTAAATTTTAAATACTTAATTCAACACTTAAACCATAGTTCCTCGTTAAATTAAATAATACCATAATAGCTTCTCTATAAAAGTGCAGACCATTTTGAAATATTTAACGTAAATAAATTTAGCTGCGCTTCCTGGCCGACGCTATTCAGTCGTACTAGGCTATGCCAGGTCGCTCGCAAGGTTCGAGTCCAGGAAGAGCAGGGTCGCAAACGAATAACGGCGCACCACCGACCGGTCTTAATAGTATCCAGTCAAGCCATAATACAAGCGCCATCATCGGTCGGGGCAGCGGTTCGTCAGGCGTTTGTCGATCCAGTACTGAAGGGGTGGGGAATGACCGTAACCGTGCAGCCGACGCTATTCAGTCGTACTAGGCTATGCCAGGTCGCTCGCAAGGTTCGAGTCTGTGCGGTTATCATGACTACTGGGCGGGATGACAGAAACTATCTCTGGCCGACGCTATTCAGTCGTACTAGGCTATGCCAGGTCGCTCGCAAGGTTCGAGTCCAGAGAGAGAGGAGCAGGGAGACAATTCCTTTCGCCTGTCTGGAATATAGCTACATCCGTCTGCATGTGAGCGAGTCTACCTGTTTTCCGACGACAGGGGAGGGGTTCGGACAAAGCCTTCCTGTGGGAAAATCGCAGTCCAATGTACTGTGTTTTCACGGGAAGAGGTCAAGTGGGCACAGGAGGAACTGATCACTCCGGTGGAGGGCAGTTGAATCCATTCTGTGGATCCATTTGGATAGGGCATATTTAAATTTTATTTGGGGCTTAATTTCGGACGATTCTTGACCTATACCAATACCCATGAGTACCAGCGCACCCCGCTTTTGATTACACATTCATTTTGCCACACGAGTTTTTGCTGACCAGCAAAAATATTGCAACACACAAAGACGAAAACGAACGATAATTTTTCTTATACAACCAACGAATGCCCATCTTTTATATATATATATATACATTTCTATATTTATATACTACAAAACAATTAATTAATCAACACGATAAATAAGCAATTCGGTTACGCGACAGAGTGGTCGACCGAATATAACTATACAGATTACGATAACATATGGCAGGAGATAAGAAGAAGAAGAAAGTTACTCTTAATATACCTTCGCTGCGAACAACTAGAGCAGCAACTCTGGCTGCTAGAGCAGCTAGGCAAATTAGGGCCGAATTACCAGAAGAAAGGACCAGTTTATCACCAGTCGGCGAAGACAACCAGTCACTAAGCTTTAATAGCAAGCTAAACAACTTAGGAAGTCTGGCCGATTGTAGTAGTGTCATTATGGATGATTCCGAAGGGGCTGTTGGGGGAACATATTGAGTTAGGACCACCACAAGGGCGGTCCAGCATTCTTCCGAATACCCAAGGGCTAGGCCAAGAGGGAGGAAGGCGAGAGCCGAATCGAAAGAATGCTTGCCGCACTGGTGGTGTCTAATAATGAAATAAGAACGACCATGGCAACTAGAATGGCAGAGCTACAAGAGGATCTCAGCAGCTTGCGGCGCAAGGTGACGGAACTATCAGCGACACAACCAAGGGATAGCCCAATACCCAGGGAAACCCTGAGGTCAGTTCGACACCTCAGAAACAGGGAGCCGTTCGGCGGAGCCAACACGAGCCAAGACATATACCTACAGCAGCAAATCAACCAGTACCAAGTCCGCGGGAGAGAGTGGGGAGAACCAATACCACTCCAACTCTAGAGACAGCGAGGCTCAGCTTACCAGTTACCCGGGAACTCGACCAGTCAGATTAGACAAATGGAATCTGAAGTTTGATGGATCCAGCAGGGCGTATCGGTAGAAAGTTATATATTTCGAGTGAGCCGCCTGATGGAAATGCATGGATACAATCATGAACAAGTTTTAGGAATTCCACTGTTTATTAAGTGGCACGGCAGCCAAGTGGTACTGGCAATTGATGGAAGACCGTGCTGATGATTTTGAATTTGGGTATTATGACATGGTTCATGAAATGACTAAGGCTTTCTCGACGTCAGACAATGACTACGTCACCATTAAAGAACTTATGGAACGGCGTCAAGGGTATAACGAGAGTTTTGACGACTTTATTGCAGCCATGCATAACCTGCAATTCAAATTGAAAATCAAGATCCCAGAAGATAACTTTGTAGGGATACTGAAGGAAAATCTAAATACACAAATGGGGGCTTTCTTACTTGCCTCGCCAATAAACACCTTGGCGGCTTTTAAGAAAGAGGGAATTCGCGTCGAGAAGTGGATCCGAGAGAAACGGGCGACCTAGGCAGGTAAACGAGATCATCGAAGACCCAGTGGGTGATATAGAATCCGATGAGTACCAAGTTGAGGCCTTCCAAAGAGCCGTACTCCCAGGACAGCGGGGAGCCTCGTATGGGAGAGGGAACAATTTTGACAGGAAACCAGGTGGGCAAACTTTGCCAGGTAGGAGGAACGCCGACCCCGGGAAAGAATGTACGTCGCCGTTCCACACTTATCTTTGTTACACCTGTAACAAACCACCAGACTTTTCCGAAAACGAGGAGGAACCGAGGGGCCAGATGCCAAGCCCGCTTTCACGAGACAACCTGCAACTTCTGTGGCAGAAACGACTCATATCATTCAACTGAGTCAGCGTTTTACCACAGAGTCTGACAGGAGGGTCGGGGAAGCCTGCTCAGACCAGTCCTACCCCAACATAATCAGACATAGCCACGCGCGGCCAGTACAGATTTCGCCAGACAAATCTTATTGTCAGCGAAAACAAGAATACGAGGCAGCGCGCGAACGAATATTTAATGGCAAAGACACTATAGAAACCAGAAAAGACAAAAACTTCAATGTTTACATCGATGCAAAGAAGTTGCTAAGAAAACAAAGATAAAATTATAGCAGCAGTAATAAGCCTTCAGAATGACAATCGCCTATTCGCCAAGACTAAAGTAGACGGGGAAGAAATAGTGGCACTACTGGACACAGGCGCCAGTGCAAATTGCATTGGAAAAGGGGCGGAAATATTTTTGCAGGGGCGACAGCATAGAGTGCACACATTGAAGAAACAAAACGTACAAACAGCAAACGGAGGAAAAACTCAAGTTACCGGCACAATTCATTTGCCTGTCGAATGGGAGGGGGAAACGAAAGAATTAGAATTTTTAATAGTGCCAGCCTTGCAGCAGCAGTTTTATTTTGGAATTGAATTCTGGGATGAATTTCGGTTGCCGTTGCCAGGGCGCCGCTTAGCACAGGTCGCAGAGCTAGGAGTAGGGCAATATCGGAAGAAGAAGATGTAACCCGACCCGAGACAGCGTATATGCCGCATGAACTAACTGCTGAGCAAAATAGCTTGTTACAAAACTAATTAATACTTTTCCATCTTGTACAGACATGGGCTTAGGAAAACCGATTTAGAAGAACATGTCATCGAAGTAACGCAAGAAAACTTACCCATTAAACAGCGTCACTATCCGATATCACCAGCTAAACAACAACTAGTGTATGCAGAATTAGATAGGATGATCGGACTAGGAGTGATTGAGGAAAGTAATAGTAGCTGGAGTTCCCCGTTACCTTAGTGCAGAAGGGCACAAAGAACCGCCTTTGTTTAGATGCACGCAAGGTAAATTCACGGACAGTTAAAGATGCATTCCCTTGCCACATATTGAGGGACTATTAAGCCGACTGCAAGAAACATATTATATTTCAGCAATCGACTTGAAAGATGCCTTTGGCAAATCCCACTCGAAGTTAAAAGTAGAGAAAAACTGCATTTACCGTACCCGGCAGGCCCTTATATCAATTTACAGTCATGCCTTTTGGCTTGTGTAACGCTGCACAGAGAATGTGCCGGCTGATGGACAAAGTAATTCCAGCTGCGCTACGCGAAAATGTATTTGTATATTTGGACGATTTGTTGGTATGTTCTCCCACTTTTGAAGAACACTTGGAGATGTTGCGGCAGGTCAGTGATTGTCTCAAACGGGCCAAACTGACCATCAATGTAGAAAAAGTAAATTCTGCTATAAACAAGCGAAGTATTTGGGATATGTCGTAGGAGGGTGTATAAAACCGACCAGTCCAAAATTAAAGCTATTCAGGATTTCCCACAGCCTATCTCCGCCAAACAACTGCGAAGATTTTGGGAATGACTGGATGGTATCGGCGCTTTATCCAAAATTACGCACAAATTGCGGCGCCTCTACACGAGTGCCTGAAAAGGACAGACTCAAAAGATTTGAGCTAAGTGAAGAGGGGATACAAGCGTTCGAGGCATTGAAAGTGAATATGGTGTCAGCACCCGTACTGCTCACACCAGATTTCAAGAAACCATTCACTATACAATGCGACGCCTCTACAACGGGAGTGGGGAGTATTATTTCAAACAGACAATGACGGCGGCGAGCATCCAATCGCTTATGTATCCGCTAAGTTAAATAAAGCTCAACGGAATTACAGTATCACCGAATTGGAGTGTTACGCCGCGATAATTAGTATCAGCAAATTTCGGGCCTACGTAGAAGGAATGCCGTTTAAAGTAATCACGGACCACGCTAGTTTAAAATGGCTCATGGGTCAGAAGGATTTATCCGGGAGACTAGCCAGATGGAGTCTTAAATTACAGGCATTTGATTTTACAATTGAACATCGAAAAGGGGCTTTAAATGTAGTACCCGATGCGCTCTCTCGGGTGCATATGGACGAAATTAAAACACCTTCTGCTGATACTTTGGAATTACAACTGGACCTCAAGTCACCCGCTTTTCAGTCTCCAGAGTATAAGTCATTAATACAACGGATTGAGCAAAATGCGGGAAAATATCAGACACTCAGATATCTGAGGGCGTAGTATTTAAACGCTTGAGTGCCGGTACACATGATGTGATCAGCAATGACAGAGCTTGGAAACTCTGGGTTCCATCAGAACTCCGTGAAGACTTAGTTTGGAGATCACATCATGCCCTTTCCGCTGGACATGGCGGGTTTCACAAAACACTAGCGCGACTGCGCCAGTTTTACTACTGGCCGTCCATGACAACCGACGTTCAGCAAGTGGTAAAAACTGTGAAATCTGCAAAATCAGCAAAACTTCAAATCAGACCAACAGACCACCTATGGGACAACAACGTATTTCGGAATTTCCACTACAAAGACTGTTTATCGATTTTATGGGGCCTTATCCCAGGACAAGGGCCGGTAATACGGTAATCTTTGTGTGTATAGACCATTTTACAAAGTTTGTCTGGCTGCAGCCCATGCGAAAGGCTACCGCCACGGAGGTGATCGACTTTCTGGAAAGACATATTTTCATCAGTTTGGGGTACCTGAGTATATACACTCAGACAACGGGAAACAATTTGTAGCGCATATATTCGCCGAATTCTCTCTCGGTATGGTATCCAAGCGGTGAGAACTGCATTTTACTCGCCTCAGTCCAATGCAGCTGAACGTGTAAACCGATCGGTCTTGCAAATGCTGAGGTCAGCTGTTGATGAGGACCAGCGAAATTGGGACACTCAACTAAGCCGAATAGCGTGTGCACTAAGGAGTGGGCATCATGAAGCGCTGGGGTTAGAACCATATTACGCTATGTTTGGAACCCGCATGGTTACCCATGCTAGTGCGTATCCGGTGCGCAGGCTTATCGGAGACTTAGGGACAGAGGAGTATAATGTTTTGCTATCAGACAAAATGGAACTCATTCGTGAAAAGGTGAAACAAGGATTAGCGCAGGCTCACGAAAAGGCGGCCAAAACATATAACACTAGAAGTCGGTTGATCGAATTTGCTGTAGGTCAGGTGGTATACCGAAAAACTACAAACAAAGCAGCCGATCCGAAGGGTATAACGCAAAGTTAGGGCCCAACCGAATTCGATGTGTTGTATTGCAAAAAGGCAACGCTATGTATGAGCTGGGAAACGGAGCCGGGAAGAGCGTTGGGATCTACCATGCAAAAGATATTTTTGCAGCATGAGAGAACTCAGAATTCTCGGTTTCGGGGAGCGAAGCCAAGTTTCCAGCATTCACTCTGAATCCAGAAATCAAACAAGATGGACCGTAAGATGGATGACAGCCCTGTATGCGAGAACGAGCGGCTGCTCGGGATGTACTATCCAGCGTACGTAGCGGCGGTACGGGAGGAAAACGCCCGAACCACCAAGCGAGAATGGGACTGGTGGGACGGCGTGCGCACCGTCCCAACGCCGAGGACCCTACAGGACCTCGCGATCGCGGCTGTGGACAAGGAGATACGACGGGTCCTCTACGAGGAGGAGTTCGAGGACCGGCGGTTGGAGAGGCGGGCGAGCCTACCCCGAGTTACCGAGTCCCGGGGAACGCTTCCTCTGGAAAGGACAGTGGTACCTCCCACACGAAGAGCCCTCGGACGACGAGGAGGAGGAGGTACGCCCCAGGAGGGCTCGGTATAGATGCTGGAGGCAATTTTCTTTTTTTTCTTTTTACTCTGTATCAACAAAATAAGAAATAAACAAAATTTGTGAATTGTAAAAGGAAAATCATTACACTTGTTTTACTTTACTCGGGAAAGAGGGGAAATTGTTTTTTATTTTCAGCTAATTCTTTTTCAGTAACATATTTTGTAGTCGGTCCGTATACTGTTGACGATCCCCAGTATTAACTGAATTTTTTTATACATATTTTATATTTTATTTTTCTTTTGTTTGTTTTGTTTATGATTCAAATGTACAGTTCAGCCCGGCTAGCTCAGTCGGTAGCATGAGACTCTCAACCTCAGGGGATGGGTCGAAGCCCACGTTGTTCACAAAAAAAAAAGAAAGGCATAACCTCCAGTGGAATTTCCTCACGGGATCATTCCATGCTGTCTAGCATCGACGAACCCGAGCTTGTTACGTACGTCGGTTCTGCTGACAGGGACAACAGGTACACGTGGAAGAGAATAAGGGGATAGAAATAACACGCCAGGTGCTACAAATGCACGGCCCAAAAGCGAAAATGGCGACCTCACGGTTCTCACGGAGGTACTGCAATCCCATGGTCTTAGAACAGCCGCGTTGGCAAAAGTTACGCTAGTACATGGTTGATATTGATATACATAAGCACACCAATTCAGACTGCGGTCCCACGGTAACCCAGCACCGGTGAGTTGGTGAGCCGGCCACCCATTCAAAGGTGGGAAAATACTCGGACAAGAACACTTTTTTTGGGGTACAAGGAAGGGAACTGCACATAACCGGGAACACATTCATTTTTCGGGTGCAATAAAGGGAATTGTACTTAACCGGGAACACATAAGTGGTACATTCAGGTGGAATAGTAGGAATCTGGAACACCCTTGGGTATAAAAGACCCTGGCCGATTGGTACCGAGACAAGAAGAAACCAAAACTTGGAAGCCATCGGCAGATTTCTAATATCGACCACCGCAACCTTAAAATTGTATCGGTTAATCCAAAGTAATTGGACGCACATTTTTAATTTCGGAAGACAAAGAGCTTAAAACTAACCTAAATCGCAATAACTAAACGGGAACAACCATGGGATCTACCGCTTCGAAGATTTCCGATTCCCCGGCCAACGTAATCAATTCGATTGAAGTAGTGGACCACAAAGAAGACATCGATAAGGTGTACCACATACTGCAGATTAACACTGCCATTCTCCTCATCGCCCTGATCCTCAAGGGACTGAGTGCCTACAGGAAGATGGTCCAGGGAAACAGGGACCGCCAACACGAACTGGAGAAAGTGGTGACGATGGCTAATACCTTGTCCAGTGGCCAAAACTAAAGCCGAGCCGCGTGTTCAACAGCTAACAACAATAAACAATCAGCTGCAGCAATAATTTTTTATACATTTCTAACAAATAAGAACAAAACTGTTAAACAAAAAATGTCCAAAATCAACAGCAGCCAAACTAACAACAAGATACAAAAACTGAATAAAATGCATTAAATCAAAACCACAATAGTTTCCGTGAAGAACCAAACCCAGTTGGAGCAATACATATTGACTCCCTACAAACAGCAGTAATATAAACACAAAATAAATACATTTAATGCATATGCAAACGTGCACCCTCCCTGTACCCATCAAAGAGAATCAACGCGAAGACGACACCACAGTCGCAACCCCGGCAGTGACGCAGCTCTCCGAGTTTAATTCTTTTTGTATTTTTCTTTACTTCAATTTTGTCTACCTAAGTTGTTTTATATATATTTTTTTATTTTAAATTTTTGAAGTGCACATAAATATAACATAATATGACTCTAATTCTGCAGCCCAAGATTCGACTGGGAGATCTCTCGTCGTTGGACTTATAAAGAGGGTAAGCGTTACGGGACATAATATTCCCACTTTTGTTTGATATATATTTATGTGCCGCAAATACTCCACTAGGAGAAACATTCTATAACACTTGTCTGTTTAAGTCAAATTTAATACATACATTTTCTTTACGGTTATTCTAATACATTCCCTATAATGTTAATTTAAATCAACTCTCTTTCCTTTGAAATAATCAAATTTAATTACTCACCATAGTTTTGCATTATATACTTATATAATTTCATATTTAAGATTCAATTTGTCTTTATATAATTACCTTTTCTTTTTTAGTATGGCCAACTAATGCCACTCCATTTATAAATAGATTTAATTCAATTTATCTTTTTCTCAATATCAATGACCTATATTAGAATATTAAACCTTTTCAATAAATTTATAATGTTCACAGAATACTAAACATGTCTTGGTAGAAACCATATAAAAAGGGGGCGTTGGTACGAATGGGAAAAATGGGTCAAGAAAAAATGACGTAACTTTTGACTGACGAATATACACTACAGGGGATCATATAGCGCAGCCAGCGATGATCCATTGGCACGCGAAGACGTGAAGGGAGGGAATTGGCTGAAGCACTGCCGATCAGATATGATCAAGCTGACATGGAGTTTGTGGGCGGTGAAGACAGAACGACAGACTGACGAACACATCTTTCTTTTATTTTCAGGCACGTAAATAATTATTCTGATTACGTTTGGAGAGGCGAGTGGCGTCCAAAGAACCCACCCCAAATCCGGCGAGCTCAGCTGCACAAATCGTGTCTGCTATCCGGGCGACCACTCCCTCAGCCCTATGTCCCCTAAGGACTGAGGCACAACGATACCACCGACGTAACATACTGTCGCTAAAGCAATATTCGAATCTTTTATCCTGAAGTACGGTCCAATGAAGACGTTCATTACGGACATGGGAACAGAATACAAGAATTCAATTATAGACGATTTGTGCAAATACTTAAACATTGAAAATATTACATCTACAGCACACCACCACCAGACAGTAGGAACAATAGAAAGAAGTCATAGAACTTTTAATGAGTATATACGATCTTACATATCGGTTGATAAAACTGATTGGGACGTATGGCTTCAATATTTTGTCTTTTGTTTCAACACGACCCCTCCATGGCACATACTTATTGTCCATATGAGCTAGTATTCGGTAAAACAAGTAATTTACCGAAGCATTTTAATAGCATTGATAGCGTAGAAGCACTATATAATATAGATGACTATGCTAAGGAGAGTAAATATAGATTAGAGGTAGCATATAAAAGAGCTAGAGTTTTGTTAGAAGCAAATAAGAATAGAAATAAAATACTATATGACCAGAAAGTAAGAAATATAGATATATCAGTAGGAGATCAAGTTTTACTAAAAACGAGACAGGTCATAAGTTAGATCCTAAATACACAGGTCCGTATAAAGTAACGGAAATAGGAGATAGAGATAACATAGTAATAACAAATAATAAAAATAAGATACAGACAGTTCATAAGGATAGATTAAAAATCTTTATTTCATAAATTGTACTTAGTATGCCCATACATAGATAGATACATCCATACATAGATACATATATACATATTTTTTAGTAATTTCATTTTCTTTGATTATAATAATATAATACAAAAAAAAAAAAATTAAAATAATCAAAAAAAAAAAAAAAAAACGTAAAAACAAAAATGTATTAAGTAAAATTGTTATAAAAATAACTTCATTATATTACGTTATTTTTCAAAAGGAGGGAGATGTAGTATGCACGTATATTGAATACCCACTGTACCGAGAGTACTTAAAGGGTACGCACTGTAACACTTTGTTGCAGTGTTTGCATATTTCAATGTCCCGGTCATAAACCCTAAGTGGCCGAAATATGAACCGATCGCTATGGCTTAGCCCGCACACAGAGAGTGCTAGCGTCGGCATAATTGTAACAAACGGACAGCATGTGCATATCCCTCGCGCCTCCACTTGAGAGTGCATAGCCAATGTATATAAGTACATTCATACATACATAAGTATATACCTACCTAACCGTCTCTCTGCCGCCGTCTGCGGGCAGCGCAGCTACGAGACCTAGCCTTAATTAGACTTAAAGAATAATGTCCAAAGACACAGACGAATATGGGTTCGGAGCGGCAGCACGGCTGCTCCGACAATAAAACCTAAACCAATTTTAAATAAAAGAAATCATACAAAAACAACTAAAGACTATCAAATTGGGAAGGCTCTATCTACGCATACTTTGGAGGCCCGGCGAGACTTCTTCTTCATCACAATACACCAGGAGACAATCCCAAGTCTCGACTTGAATAGCGGACATCTCTAAGGCTGTCAGGCAACTTTGGATTGTGCCTTGCAGCTCTTTCAGAGCGGCTCCAGACTCTTGGGGGACAGCCTGAATGTTGAAGAGAATTTTTAACTGGCTATTGACCAATAACCGCCGATTCTCGAAGCGGTCAGTGAGGCTTCGCCACGCGGAGATAAAACCTTCATTGGTCAGCGGGGCCTTGGAAACAATGGCATGCGCATCGCCACTTGTCTTGGATAACAGGTGGAACAACTTCTCCACCGGTGTGAGACGCGAGTTGTGGATGTATATCGCGGTGAAAAGGTCTCTGAAGGTGGGCCACCGAAGATAATCACCAGCGAACACTTCGGTGTCCACTGGTGGCAAACGACAACCCGTAGACGGGGTGTGGGAACACTGACTGGAGCCTGGACGGACTGGGAGGCGGCCTTGTTTATTATGTCCTGAAGCTGGACAAATCACCTTGAATAGATGGAGTAGCAGTAACTGTACTTGGATTCAAGCACTGTCGAAGTGGCCGTGCTATCGGCGGACACGGCAAGAAGATCCGAGCAGATTTCATAGCTCTTTTCCATATTTTCCCACAGGGCCCGGATTTGGTCCCGATGGCATTAGCACATGCCAGGGGAAAACCGTTCAGAGTCAGGGGCTCCCAGAGTATGGATATCCGCTTCAAATTGACTTATCCGGTCTGTTGTGGCAATAAACTTTTTGAGGGCAATGTCTACCTCAGTTTGAGCCATTTTGGACATAAACCGAGTAAGCCTTGACGAGGGATCAGAAATAGTATTGACGGACTCGTCGCTTTTTGCCCTTGAAATGGCAGGGGCAGCCTTTGGCGATAAATGAGACGGCCGCGGAGACGGGAATTGGGATCTTGACAATCGGATTGATGGGATCGACCGCGGCTTCTTGTCGTCTCCCGTGGGCATTCTCGGCCTCGGAATACCAGACAGCGAATGCCACAAAGTACTACGAGTAAAATTGTAGGCAACTGTGTTCCGATGGACTTAATGTTAGTTGTCGGAAGGGGAAGCAGATTAAATGCAGAAATGAATTGATGCGAATTGTGGAAACGGAACCAGTTGGAATTTTTTGGACTTGAACTAGAATGTCGGAAAAAGAACGTTAAAGCAAACAGCGACGAAAAAAAAGGAAAAAAAGGCAGAGTACGGTCACACTGCTAGTATGTAATAATTTAAGCGGAGTGGAAGGCACAGTGCAGTAACAACAAGAAAAAAACGGGACCAGTATCTGGAGCTCGATAAACCTGTATTATTTTATTTAATTTTGTTATCCCCTTTGTTTAGTTCTTGTTTTTCTTGTTTATCTTCACTATTTCTTTTAGTATAGTTTGCCAAATTATTTAATTGTATTTATTTATTTTATTATTCTAGGCGAAATTGTTTAATTATTAATATTGCCTTTTGGGGGTGGCGAAATATTTTCGCTCGCTAACTATAGTAGCGAAGAGAAAAAACAAACAAACAGGCCGGTAATAAAAAAAAAATAACTGATGACTCATTTCGGTACTTTTAGCCGTAAATAATTTTTTTTAAAACGTAATTATTACGGAGCCGGAAAGGTGGAATTAAAAAACCTTGGCTTTGGTTCGGGAGAAATGCTTGAATTAAATCGATAGGTATATGGTCACACTATTGCGGATATGGAGGTGCACTTTGGTTTCTAACTTTATTAGTTAGTTGGAATCTAATAAAAAATCATTCAAGAATTATTTTATTTGAGTGGATATATTTCGTTGACCGCTGCTGTATTTGCACCGATACTGTTTTGAAGACAATGCGTGTGTGTGTTTATATGTTTTTTCATTAACCGTTTGCCAATGCAGTATAGCGAAAAATAGCTGGATGAGTGAGCCCGCCAATATGTATGTGTGTGTACTTGTGTTGAATGCTGCTGTTTATCGAACAGTGGAAACCCGATAGCTGGACTGTAGTTGCGAGGGCGTACAAAAAGTATGGAGGCAGAAAATATATTTATATATGAGCATACACAACATGTATGTGTGTGTGTGCATAAATTGGATGCCTCTCTTTTCCGTACAGTGGAAACCCGATAAGTGGACTGTAGTTGTGAGGGCATACAAAAAAAAGTATGGAGGCAGAAAATATTTTTATGTATATATGGGCATGCATTCGATTATGTATATGCGTGGGTACAGTAGAGTGTCGATAAGTGGACTGTATTTGAACTGACGGAACAGAAAAAAAAAATATGTGGAGAAAAAGAAAATATGTCATAAAGAGGACAAAAAAATATCCCGACAACGGCGGACTGTTCGGCGACCAGGGAAACTCCCGAAACGAGTGCACACCGGTTGGCTGATATTAATTATGCCTTTTTATTTTTCACCACACAAATTCACTTTTAGTCGGCGAATTTTCTCACGGAGGCAGAATTGCGCTGCAATATGTGCATAAGTTGGCGCGCGTATGTGCGTATGTATGTATGCACATATGCCTTGAACGTTGGCAAGTTGATGTACAACGGGGAAACGAAAAAGGAAGGCAAGAAATATGGCGGGGAACACAAAGCGGAGACGGATGGAAAATTTGACGAAGAATATAAATTTCTCAACTGCCGTTGTGTCGGAAAAACTCCGACATGGAGTTGATACGAAAAATTAATCTTGCAGCGTGTGAACGAAATTTAATGTTCGGACCACTGCTGAAGACCGGCGGCAGGAGGGAGATGGAGAAGGCTTGTACTTATCTTTTTAGCGGAAAAACCACCGGAACTGCTGGCGGAAGGCAGAAGGATATCCTTATCTGGCTCGAAGGACCAATGTTTAGTAGGGGGGCGATCCTGCCGCTAAAGAAGATCCTGATGTGCACCACAAGAAATCCCACGGCGCGAAACGAAGAAATAACCCGTCGAGGTTAAAAGAAAAAAAGATCGGGGGCGTCGAGGTTCACTTCAGTGCGTGTGCCCGTCAGCTTTATTTCGCTGCATACATGAGACTCAAAACTAAGCTTAAGCATAAGACCGCGCTCCCGTCCGCTTTACTCCACTAAAGCGAGAGCGGGAGTTCGGCAGCGGCCGACCGTGGAGTTCGGATCCGAACATGAGGCCCGCGCTCCGGAGCATGGAAGATGCGCGAGAGCGATCGCGAGAGCAAGCGCGGGAGCGTAAGAGGAGCGAGAGCGAAAAGCTCGGAAAGCTCAGTGAGCAGCGGCGGTACAGTGGCCGCTGACCTATCAGTTATTTGGACTGCTGAGCTAGAAGCAACTGTATCACCATGTTCTGGTTTTTAACAAGTGTTTGCATGGTCGTTTTCATGAAGGACATTAATTCCGTCAGACTTTGTTGCATGGTAAACATCATAGCTTCCATTGTGCTTTGTGGCTGTCCTGGGGCTTGTTGAACGTTTTCCAGATTAGACTTGAGTGGGTTTTCCATACCTGTTCAAAGGGCATCGGCGTAGCCCTTCTGGGCGTTTAGCGGACCAAATGAGGATCTTGCGGCCTTGGCCTTACGTCCGGCGTCGTTTGTGAATTAGTGAACACGTTTCGTGTATTCTGATGGCGAGTTGCTGTCACTCGTCTCATGCGATTTTTCAGCTCCTTGTAGACCATACAGCCTCTGTAGTTTGCCGTATGGTTTCCACCGCAGTTTTCACATTTCTTCCCTGTTAGCAGGGCAGTTTGCGGAATTGTGGAAGTCTCTGCAAACTACACAGACTGATAGAAGTGTGCAGTATGTCCTGGTATGTCCATACTCCTGGCAATTTGTGCACTTCTCTGGGCCGTTTCTTTTATGTGGCTCTTCCACCGTAATTCTTCGCTGCAATAGGAATTGGAGGTTATAGATGGGGTGCACTTTATTTTTCTTCAAGGCTCTGCTGTCTGGCTCCAGCTCGAACTTGAAGAGTGTTTGCGGCTATTTAGTTTTATACCCTTGCAGAGGGTATTATAATTTTGGCATGATATTTGCAACGCAGTGAAGGAGGCATCTCCCTTATAAAGTACATATATATTCTTGATCAGCATCTTGATCAGCATCACCATCGAGTCGATCTACCCATGTCCGTCTGTCTGTCCGTCTGTCTGTCCGTCTGTCTGTCCGTCTGTCTGTCCGACTGTCTGTCCGTCTGTCTGTCCGTCTGTCTGTCCGTCTGCCTGTCCGTCGGTCGGTTTCTACGCGAACTAGTCTCTCAGTTTTAAGGCTATCAGCATAGTCTTATTTCTTTAGCACGCAGTATATATGTCGGACCGGCCGAAATCGGACCACTATATCCTATAGCTGCCATTGGAATGATGGCGAAATTAATATAAGAAAATTTTTTCTTTTCTTTTTTGTTTTTTAACGTATACCAATCAATTTCAAGATAAAACAGTTTTTTACGGTTGTAAAATAACGGTTTTAATTTCATTAAGATCAGAAAACTATATCATATAGCTGCCATAGAAACAATCGGTCAAATTAAATGAAAATGTAAAATTCTATATGTAAAATGTAAAATTCTATATGTAAGATGTAAAATGTTTACAAACTAAGATATTTATTCAACTGTAACAAAAAAGGAATCGATTTTCAATAATGTAATTGCAGACTGCAAGGGTATACAAATATCGGTTTACCGAGGATAGCTTTCTTTCTTGTTGTTTATAATTTTGCTAACGTTCTTTGCTGAAAACCCCTTTTCTTTAAGGGCATCTTTAATTTCGTTGGGAGTTACGTCAGGCTCGATTCCTTTTAATACTACTTGCAAGCCCTTGCTGCTTTTTAATAGGTACGTGTAATAATTTTTCGTAGCTTCATCCAGGTATTTGGACACTTCTCGGAAATTTTCTCCAGATTTGGTTTGCAGTTTCGTTTCATGTTCCATCCCCGACCAGCGCAACAATTTTGTTGACCAGGGCGTTCGAGCTTTTCTCCCTAATGTAAATTGGTGGGGGCTTTGGTTTCTTTTGAGTCTCTTGACCCAGTTCCGGTTGTTCATCCGCTAAAAGTTCAAATTTGTTGTTATTAGATCTCTCGGGTTGATCGTTGTCTCTTTGGACACGGTTTATTTTTGGCTTATTACCGACCGCGTTGTTCTGCGGGCTAAGCTTACACTTAATTTGGATGTAGCGATCCATGCCGGTGTGAATGGCCGGGCCGCTTGTTGAACATTGCCGATATTGGCTTTGGAGCTTGCAGTTTTGGTTGTTATTGTATTTGCAGTCGATGACATCGTAGTCGTTACCGCGATACTAGCCGTTGTTGTAGTTGTTGCTGTTGTTTTTGCCGCCGTTACTGTGGTTGCTGCTGTTGCTTTTTCCGCCGTCACTGTTGTTGTTGCTGTTGCTTTTGCTGCAGTTGCAGAAATATTATCAGTGCTTGTTGTTGGAGTTAAGCACTGAGAACTCCATGATGTAGGTATAGGAGTGAGAAGAGTTGGTGAGCAAGACCGTGCTCTTTGGCTATCGACCGACAAACGTTTGCTCTTTATCGCCGTTTCGTTGTTGTTGCTCGTTGGGAAGTACGAGAAATAACCTTTACTTGGGCTCACGGAGCTTCTACGCTCTTTCTTTTATTCGTCGCTTATTGTGCTATTTCGCGTGGCACTTATTTTTTTTTAAGTAATTATGCACTTGTTTTAATCATATCAATAATTTTTCGTCTTTTCGCTTATCTTGGAATTCTCCAGTATATTAAACTTTATTTTTTTGTCTTTAAATCATCCACTTTCTATAATTTTCCCGGAGCTCGCGCGAAACACGTCCGCTCTCTACGGAAGTACGATTCGATGATGTAGTCCTCGTAGTTTTGTTTTGGTTCCGTTTAAGAATTTGGTTTTTTTCGTATTGATGATGATCCAGTAATCAGCTGGGTTTATTTACCTGGGGGCATCGGTGAAAAATCCCTCCCTGAGCAAAATGGCTGGCCAGCCTTGTCCCATCGTTGAGCAGGTTGCAACAAGCGTTACACTAAGCTAGCCCTTTGGCTCACACCGGATTTCAGTGAAGCTACCGAATGTACCTGATCAAATGTGTTTGATGACCTTGCGGTTTGGGGGAAGCTGCTGCGTTTTGCTGTCGTGCAACCTGGTACTGACAATGCTTATGAGCAAAGCTAACTGGCAAGTGGTGTACAATGGGATGTCATCATTGCTTTCGCCAAGAATTCCTTTGCGACCGTATTTTTCTTTTCGTTGCTGACGAATAACCTGTGACTGCACCTACGGAGTCCAACCACCGCGATTACATACGGAGATAAACGTGAGTGGGGCGTATTAGTCTATGCCGCTTCTACGGTGTTTAACCTTTGCCGCATTAAAACTTCGAGACCCCTAAGACATATAACCGGTGCCTGTAGCTAACTAACTTTTTTTCGCTACTGCGTTTGTGGCTCAGAAGAAGAAGAAGATGCATACACAGAAACTTTATTGTTTAATAACTTCCATGTTTATCATCCGATTTTAAACAAATTTTCAGAAAACGTCCGCAAATGCCAACTTATTTATTTTATGTATTTACTTTAAGCCATAAATTACGACTATAGCTTATACAAAGCTTTTTACGATTTTCGAGGGGCGGAAGTGGGCGTGATTTTAAAACAAAATTGATCTGCGTGCAACAGATTCCAATGTTGTCATCAAATTTTGTAACTCTAGCTCTTATAGTCTCTGAGATCTGTTGTTTCACACGGACAGACAGACGGACAGACGGACAAGGCTAAATCGACTCGGCTGGTGATGCTGATCAAGAAAATATATACTTTATGGGGTCGGAGATGCCTCCTTCTACCTGTTACATACATTCTCGATTGGCACTAACTCATAATACCCTTGTTCCCTACCGGGTATAATAAAATAAATGCTTTAAGCCCGTTGATGCGAGATTCCGGTAGAGTTGAATAGAATAATAAAAAAAAGAATAATACAAAAAAAACAAAAAACAAGTGGGAAGCTACAGTCGAGTGTGATCGACTGTAAGATACCCGGTACCCAAAGCATTGTGGGTGAAATTGAATAGCACATGAACATAGAAAATCGAAAATGTTGACAAATGTAGACAAATGTTGCTAGGGACATGTTAAGCAACATGCTTTGGCATTCTCAACATCTCTCTCTCCCTCTCTCAAAGGCTAAGTGCTCAGACACGCGAAATTATTTCTAAGCAGTGCGATAGAGCGAGAGAGTGTGAAAGCATACGTACGTAGCTTCAACATACACAGGAACTTTATTGTTTAATAACTTCCATATTTATCATCAGAATTTACTCAAATTTGCAGAGCACGTTCGCCTCGTTATCAATTCTATCTACTTACTTTAAGCCCAATAGTAAATAATACGTTTTCGGGGGCGGAAGTGGGCGTGGCCAAATTTGAATTCCAATGTTGTCATCAAATTTGGTAACTCTAGCTCTTATAGTCTGTGAGATCTGTGAGACGGACAGACGGACAGATGGACATAACTAGATCGACTTGGCTAGTGTCGCTGATCAAGAATATATATACTTTAATGGGTCGGAGATTTCTTCTTCTGCCTGTTACATACATTCTCGGTTGGCACTCACTTATAATACCCTTGTACCCTATGGGTACCGGGTATAATAACTTAATAAAATAAACTCTTAAGACTTAACTAATGACCGCACAGGTGAGGGTAGACTTTAAATACTTTCAGAAATGGACGGGGAAGGGCTGCTGAGGGCCTCAACGGGACTTCGATGCGTACCAGGAGTCTCACCCCGAAGTGTTAATTCCCTTGCAGGCAAAGCGTGATCGTTCACAAAATGTGAGCGAGAGTGCACGTAAGGGAGCAAGAATGCTCAGGGGAGGGCAATAACGACAACATGCGAAGACAACATCTGAAGTAAAGATCGCAAGCTTCAGTGAATCTCACGATCCTTCTCAGAAAGAGAGATATCGGCATCGCACTACTACGAGAGCCATACACTACGGGCAAGCAAGTCTCTGGCCCGAAACTCCTAGGATACGCACAACGACAGACGTTCTCGACGGGTAGAACGAGAGCAGGTATAGTAATTAAGAAATATTTTAATGCTTTTCTTCGCACAAATCTCAGCAATTCGGATCCGGCAGTTGCTAGCTTCGTAAAAGCAGATGGGGAAGGAATTCGAATCGCCTCGGGATACATGGCCAGTTTTTGGTATCTATAAACAAAACGGTACCGAGGCAAAACCCCACAGAACCAAGTAAGACAAATTTGGTGAAATTGTCCACTCCGAAGTCAAAAATTGTAAATGTATGGCTATATTTAAATTAAAAGGCCATTTACTACGTTTTAATCCGATATCTTCAAAAACAACTAAAATCGGCTAATTTGGCCCGAGCATTTCTATGGCAGCTATAAGATATAAATAATAAATTTAGTCCATAGTCAACCTAATCTTCAAATATAAAAATCAGATTTGTTGTCTATCAATTGTCAGAAGACAAATGCAGCAGGTTTGTTCATACAGTCTGTTTCACTCTTATCAAGGAGATCATCATGAACTTTGATGCAGGTCGAGCTTCAACATTAAATGCGTCAATATATATATATCGTGTTTTACGGAACCCAGACTTGGGAATCAGTAAAAGCTATGCATTAATTTCGACCGCGCTTAATGTTGGTGGCCAGGGAAGGAGTTTTATTTCCCCTACCTCTGTGTGCTTTTTTTTCATTACTGAAAGAGACAGCACTTATTTATTCATTTTTTTTATTTTGATAAATTACGATTAATTTTTACTTTTAGCTTAGCGCGATAGTCACAACATGTTTCAGACAATTTTAATTACTTATTTACTATATTAACATCATTACTTAATATTAACATTATTTCATTATTGCATATTATTTAATATTACTATTTTTATACCCTTGCAGATTATAATTTTGCCATGATATTTGCAACGCAGTGAAAGAGGCATCTCCGACCCCATAAAGTATATATTTTCTTGATCAGCATCACCAGCCGAGTCGACTTAGCCATGTCCGCCTGTCTGTCTGTCCGTGTTTGTAAACAGATCTCAGAGACTATAAGACGAAATTTGGTGAAGCATTGGAATCTGTTGCACGCAGATCAACTTTGTTATAAAATTTGGCCACGCCCACATCCGCCCCCAAAAACCATATTAGCTATCCTCGTTATTTTTGGGTAATAGTTGATAGATAGAGAAAATGGGTAGGCTTGAGCGGTCGTTTTCTGAAAATTTGAGTATAATCGGATAATAAACATGGGAGATATTAGCAATAAAGTTTGAATTTTAAGGCATCCCCCAAAGGCAAAGCTGCGTAGCCTGTAGCCGCCTGGCTTGTGGGTTCGAGCACGGCCTCTGGGACATTACCTTTAGTACACGTAAAGCAGCCATTTTCATACTAAGTATGCTTCGACAACTGTTAACTTAATTTGGCAAAACTAAAAAAAAATGCTAACTGAATAAAAAGGAGAAAAACTGAAAAAAGCCAGAGCTCTGGCCTTTCTTGAATAAAAAACGTTTTCCCAGCGCTTAGACCGCTAGGCTAACAAATTAATCAATGATTCATTATCCTTTCATCAACATTTCATCATCAGCAATTTCATTAACTTTTTTCGCCGGCCGAAGCCGGCGCGTTGATGACAACAGCCTTTTGATGACAACTGGTACTGCAGGGAAGAGACGGCTAACATACAGTTCAACCTTATCTGCATGCATGTGGACTTCACAGTTAGACAGTACATTCGGCAGATCATTTATATAGATCGTGAACAACAGGGACTCTAGGACGGAGCCCTGAGGAACACTCTGAGGAACGAGCATATAGTTCGACCTATTTTCGTATGTAACGACAGCTTGATTTCGGCTACTTAAATATGAATTCATAAGACTTAGAGCTGTGTCAGAAAAATTATAAGCAGTTCTTAGCTTCGTCAGAAGTATTTTGTGATTTACAGTTTCAAATGCATTGCTAAAGTCAAGAAATGTCAGGAATGTTACGTCGTTTTTATCTAACTTTCGCCTGATGTCTTCCACAACTGTAATTAATGTGATTGTGTAGTTTCTATTTTGTCGAAAGCCAGCTTTCTATTTAGTAATTTATAAGTGGTTAAATAAGTGTTTATTTGTGTTGCAATCAGTGGGGCAGCAGTATTTTAATAAGCTTGGGACTCATCGAAACCAACAGCATTAGATTTAATTTTTCAGACAGCCTCAAAGATATTACAATGACTTACACATGCAAAATCAATTAATAAAATTAGTAGACAAAACAGGACATAGATATGCATTAAAGTCAGCTTTGTTTGCCGAGAGGACTTTCCCTTTCAATTTTTGAGGAATAAAATGCACGCTTAGCATTCGTTATCAAAATATTGTTGTCATATAAATATTTAACATTTCCATGGACAATGTTAGCCTGTTCATCAACCGAAATCAACGAATAGATCGCATTCCAATTGCACAACATTTGTTTAATAGTGAGTCATATGTTATATCGTTCAAATTGAACGGTCGTGTTTTTGTTTTGCGCCTCGTATCTGTGTTAATTCCTTGCTATAAACCACCGGGGTTTTTTTTAAAACTTATATCTTGTGTCAATAATAATTCACCGTTTCACTTCGCGTGTGCTTGCAGCTGTTTTTGTGTATTAATAATATATTAATTGCAAATTAGTTCTGGCGCAGCGATAGCTTATCTGCATTTTTGCATTCCTCTTTGTGCTTTATTCGTTACGCCGATTTTGCAGCTTGACGGCTTAAGCTCCCTACCTCTCGCTCTCTTGCTCTCTCTTAGTGCACGTAACTACTCACATTTTCTCTTAACTTCTGACTGGTACAGTGGTAAATCAATATTATGTCTTCGAGTGTTGTCTGTGTAATTAAAACCTGCAAGAAAGTAATTTCTGCAGAGGACCCTGCTATTGGCTACTGGCTGTGTGACAATATCGTTCACGCCAAGTGCATTGATTGCACAGGCCGGATGGCTGATAATATTACTAAAAACATTGGATTGCGCTACTGCTGTGAAGCTTGTCGCGATGGTTTTAAGGAGCTTCTTGTGAGTTTTCGTAAAACTAATGAGGTGCTCCTGGCGCTGAATTTCCAGTTAAATGGCCTTAAGCTATTAAGTGAGTCCCCTAAGCGCAAAAAAAACACGGTTGGCACACCGCATTTGGGCCGATCCCAACAACTCGCTACGAGTTCTCAACAGCTGACTACCTCGGCACAGCCCCCGACCCCAATATATCTAACTCCTATGATATTGAGGTCGGGTGCAAGAAAAGATTCGGCCTCCGAATGTGCCGCGACAGGGACCGCAGCTCCAGTGATTTCCGTTGAGTCCGCTAGCGGGTCAAAATCAAAACTAACGACCCCTCAGATCCCCGTCCCGAATGCTCCCCAAGGTGAAAGGCCTGGATTAGCGGCCGAAATTGGTAATACAGCCTACCAGTCTGTGTTGCCAAAAGCAATCATTGCAGTACCACCAACGAGGCAGATACTTGTCTCTCGGCTTCACCCATCTTAAACATCTGAAGATGTTACTGTTTTCATTCGAGACAACACCAAGTCTGATAAAATAAAGGTAGAACTAATTAAAATTTCTTATGCTAGGGATATTTCATCTTTCAAAATAAATGTCCCTGACGAACTCCTTAACACAATATGCTCACCCGATTTCTATACCCAATATGTTGTTGTTTAGGAGTACGAAGCCAAGAAAAAGAAAAGACGCCAGGCCTGTAGGAATGAGTCTACCCAGGCCGGACAAAACCACTGTGCCAGCTCCAAAAAACTAACCAATTCTCACCTTTTTACCTATCAGAATGCAAGGGGGCTACGTAGTAAGCTGCCTAAATTGTATTCTGATAGTGTTTCCTTTGCATCCCAGGTGATTGTGTTCACAGAAACCTGGTTGAAGCCGGAGATCCTAAGCTCCGAAGTTTTTCCAGCTGTGTACACAACTAAGAGGCTTGATCTGCCTTCCAGGCGAGGGGGCGGGGTCCTCATTGCGGTTGACACCAACCTCACGTCTGAAGTATTCGGTTTCGAGGAATGCAGCGATGTTGAATTCCTCTGTGTGAAGCTATCATTTAATGGTAGTTTTACTTTTATTACATGTTGCGGCTGAATAATTTTATATCTGACTTTGATTGGTCCGATCTCTAAATGTGCACTGACATGGTGGGTGCCATGGATATTTTTTACAATGCAATGAACTCCTTTTTTACCGAATGTGTTCGGTTATACTATCCGTCAATCTCAAATAAGCATCCCTGGTTTAGTAATGAGTTGACTTGCCTCAAAAATGTCAATCTCTATTCAAAATTTTAACGTAACGGTTCTCAAGCTGCCCATTATCGCTACTTAGCCCAAAACAGTTTTATTATTTTGTCAACACTAAACGTAGACCTATTACACATCCTTCCTCGCTTCCATTTGAACATACGACAGCAAACAATGATCAGGCAATCGACGACCTTTTTGCTCAGTTTTTTCAAACTACTTATTCTTCGTCATCCCATTTAAATTAGACCTATTCTTATAGCATGCCCAAATCAAACCTAATTTTCAGTCCTAGCTTAAACAAAAGCTCCCTTCTTTTGCATATTCAACGTGTCAAGCCGGTATATTTGCCAGGTCCCGACGGAATACCAGGCTGTGTGCTTAGGTATTGTGCCAAGTCACTGCGCAGGCCCCTTCTAAAATTGTGTACCTTATCCTTAGAAGCTTCCCAATTTCCCCTTATTTGGATGGAATCATTCGTCATTCCTCTCCACAAAAAAGGTAGCAAAGTGGATGCTAACTACAATAGAGGAATCAAAACTTTTCGAAAACGTAATTACTCCCCATTTGCAGCACCTGTGTAGATCAGTAATTTCTCCATGCCAACATGGATATATTAAACGAAGATCAACGACTTCTAACCTTCTGGAGCTGACTTCTTTCTTTATAAGGAGCTTTCCTCAAAATTTGCAGACAGATGTGATCTATACTGATTTCAGTAAATCATTTGACTCCCTTAATCATTCCTTTCTTGTTAGAAAACTCGACTTAATGGGTTTTCTTGTCGATCTTCTTAGGTGGATCTCAAGTTTTCTGAGTGGCAGGACGCAAAAGGTCCTCTTTAAAAACAACTTGTCGAATGTTCTCCGGGTGACCTCTGGTGACCCGCAAGGGAGCCACCTGGGTCCCTTACTTTTTACATTATTTATTAACGACCTGCCCAAAGTCTTGACTAACTCCAGAGTACTCATGTACGCTGACGATTTTAAACTTTGTGTGCAATACAATAACCGCGCTTGACAGTCGGATTTACAAATAGATCTTAATAATTTTCAAACATGGTGCAATGCAAACCTATTAAACCTAAATGGCACCAAATGCAAGCTGATGACTTTCTCACATGTCTCTCCCATGCTTGCGACCTTTACCCTGAACTTCTGTTCTTTGGAAAGGATCACTCTAGTTGACGATTTGGGTATCCGATTAGATCCTAAACTAGAGTTTATTGATCATATTTCGTGCACTTGGACTTATTAAACGGTGGTCGAAGGAATTCGATGACTCCTACGTCACGCAGAATTTATACACTTCGTTAGTTCGTCCTATTTTAGAATATGGATCTTGCGTTTGGAGTCCCCAGTGCGACGTCCACATCAAACGCATTGAGTCAGTTCAAAAGAACTTTTTATATTTCGCTCTTCGAAGCTTCAACTGCGATGCAAACCTTAAGTAGCCTTCTTATTCTACTAGATTTCTCCTGATTAACCTTCCTTCCTTAGTAAACCGTAGAACGATGTTAGGCATTGTCTTTGTGTATAATCTGATCCGTGATGACGTGGAAAGCAGCGATCTATTGGGTCAATTGAATTTCCACGGACCATGTAGAACCACAAGATCCTACTTGCCTTTAGTTTTGCACCACTGTAAAATCTCGTATGAAATGCATGAACCCTTTAGAGTACTATGTGCAAATTGTAATGATTTGTACAAAATTACCTCATCTTCCTAAACTAAAAACATTAATCTTAACCCACTTAGTACACATGCAAGATAGCAATCGAGATGCCTAATAGTAGTTTATATTTCCTCGCATTCTTGTACCTATACTTTTCTTTCGCGCCTATTAACACCTAACCCTAATAAGCACGTGCTTGGATTCGAATGGCCACTTGAGTAAACTGACAGATTAATGTCCCCAAAATTTGTATATTGTGTTATATGGTTTTCATAGTCAAGTTTTAATTTGTACGTCAAAAAGATAGTGTCATGTCACCTATATATGTTGAGTTTGCAGATACTTAAGGATTTTTGAAAAGAGGGCTTTATAGAAAAACACAGTAGGAGAGACAAAACAATTAAAGAGAGAATTCTTAAGAGTAAAATTAAAAAGAGAAAATATTACGAAAGTTATCCAAGTTCAAATTTATATTACATGCATCCATTAAGTCTCTTCCCAGAATGTCTCATCGTTTTATTTGCCACAATAACTAAATGAAAATTTATTTTATTATGATTTTCCATCACATAACATAATATTTTTCTAAACGTTTCCAAGTAACTATTATTTAATCCATGATATAAACTTAAAACCGGTAATTTCTGGTACTTTAGCTGTCTTAATGAAAGAAATTGGGCTTCCTGAATTTATGAGGCATTCGGTAATCATTTTATCATTAGAATTATTCATAAAATTAATTTCAAAAAATCTTACATAATTGTGGCTGCTCTTGTTCTTGTTCTTTAAGCACGTCGCTACGAAGTGCTCCATCTCGCCGCATGCGTAGCACGAGCCTTTCTCTTGCCTTGGTTTTCCACATTCCTTGGCCCAGTGTCCCCTAGCGTTACAGTTAAAGCACCGCATCTCGTTGTCCTTATTGGTGTCCATCGGCGCTTCCTTTTTCTTGACCACGTAAGCTTTGGACGAACTCACTTTGGGCAAACTCACTTCAGCAAATGCCCGCTTAATGTGCCCAGCATTAGCGAAACATTGTTTACGTGCTTGATTGCGCATCCTTGGTTCGGAATGCCTTCGACAATTTAGCTCAACAACTCTTCTTCATCTATGTTGATACTTTGAGCAAGCATCGCCTTATCATCGGCATACCAAACGCCTTACTGACCAGCAACGTACGTCCCTCAAACTAGCGCCTTGCCTCCAGCTTTGAAGTTTTTTCGCCAAACATTACTAACAATTCAGCACCAGAAGCACACGCTCTGAACTTGCATGTATCCAAATGTTAGCTTTGCCCTTAATTTTGCTGGCCAAAATCATGTTCTTATACTGCCCGCCAATTCCATAGATAACAGCAATGTTATTAATTTGTGTAATCCATTTGCGCGCGCATGTTTCTCCAGAACATTCTGTCCGCACCTCGGTTGCAATGTGCAGCGAAATTTCCGACGCTTGGGTCTGATTTCCCTCCAATTTCGGCTATTTAGCGTTGCCACTCTTTACTTAGCGCGCATTGTTACTCGCCTCGCCGTTTATCGCGTCCTTCATTATGCCGCCAACTTCGTTTTTGCGATCGCCAGTTTCTATTCGACTCGCCTTTGCGTTTGCCTTCGCCGTTGCCATTGTTGTCATTCTTGCCACTGTCGTTGTTGTTGTTTTTGCCATTGCCATTTTCGCCGTTGTTGTTATCGCAATCGTAGTTGTCGTTGTTCTTGCTGTTGCCGTTGGCGCCGTTTTTCTTTTTGCCATTGCCGTTATTGTTGTTCTCGCCGCTGCCGTTGTTGTTGTTCTTGCCGTTGCCGTTTTTGTTGTTCTTGCCGCCGTTGTTGTTGTTTTTGCCATTGCCGTTGCCGCCGTTTTTGTTCTTATATAAAAACAAGACAAAAACGATCTGTGTATCTGGTAATTAATGGTCAACAAATCTGATTTCTTTATATGAAAATCAGGTTGACTATAGACCTCGAGTTGGCTCAAATTACTAATAATAACGAGAAAGAAAGCTAACTTCGGTAAACCGAAGTTTATATACCCTTGCAGTCAGCAATTGGATCATTGAAAATCGATCCAATTTGGTAATGTAAAAAAAAATGTCAAATTATGTAAATTTTGTAAATTTTACATTTTACATGTAGAATTTTACATTTTCATATAAATCGACCGATCCCTTCTATGGCAGCTATATGATATAGTTGTCCGATCTTAATGAAATTAAAACCGTAATTCTAGAACTATAAAAAACGACTATATCTCGAAATTTATAGAAATTCGTTGAAAAACAGAGAAATTAAAAATTTTTGTACATTAATTTCGCCATCATTCCTATGGCAGCTATAGGATATAGTGGTCCGATTTCGGACATATATACTGCGTGCGTTCCGACATATATACTGCGTGCTAAAGAAATAAGACTATGCTGAAAATTTCAGCCCGATAGCTCAAAACTGAGAGACTAGTTCGCGTAGAAACCGACAGACAGACAGACGGACAGACAGACGGACAGACAGACAGACGGACAGACAGACAGACGGACAGACAGACAGACGGACATGGCTAGATCGACTCGGCTGGTGATGCTGATCAAGAATATATATACTTTATGGGGTCTGAGATGCCTCCTTCACTGCGTTGCAAATATCATGGCAAAATTATAATACCCTCTGCAAGGGTATAAAAATACAGGTCACAAAAAATCATAATAAATGAAAATTAAGATATATGGATATAATTAAATTAAGGGACCATACATTTAATATGAATCCAGCTTAAAACAACGTAAATCGGCCCTTTCTCCCCAACGTTCCTATGGAACCTATAAGATATAGTGGTTCGATTTCGGCCGCTTTAATGGCCGCTTTAATTTTATTAGGATCAGATAACTATGTAAATCATATAGCTGCCATAGAATCGATTGGTCGATTTATAAAAAAATGTACAATTCTACATGTAAAATGTAAAAGCTAACTTCAGGTAGCCGAAGATTCTATACCCATGCAGACTGCAATTGGATCATTGAAAATCGATTCTTTGGTAAAATTGAAATAATTTTGAACTTTGTTAACTTGTATAACATTTACCTACACATTATACATTTTACATATACATTTGTACATTTTCCCTCTATGGCAGATATATAATATAGTTGTCCAATCTTAACAAAAATAAAACCGAAACTCTAAAACCATAAAAAATCGCTTTATCTCGAAATTTATAAAAATACGTTGCAGATCAGAGAAGTTATAATTTTTTCCATTTGAAGTGGAGGGGGCGGATCTTCAGGATAAGGTTGCCGGCTTCGTCGGCTGTAGTGGTAGTTGTGTGGTGGCTGCGAAACGAATTTCCCGTGGCGAGAAGAAGTAGAAGTCGTCGGCGTCGGATTCACAAAATATATGTTTATTCACTTCAGTCGTGTGCTTAAGACTAACTTTACAAAGGGAAAAAATGCAGCTTCAGCCGGTGGAGAGGCGTCCTTTCCCGGCTGGAATGTAGGGAGCGCGAAAACGGACGAGGAGAGGGAGAGCAGGCGAGCGCGAGAGCGAGGGCGCTCGCTCCCACACTGCCTCTGAAAACTAAGCGCCCTGTGGAGCGAACATTCTCCCCCCCTTGCGCGAGCAGAGGAAATGTAAATGGTCGACGTTCAGGATTCCGTGCATGCTCCGGAGACGATCCAACCGAACACGGTACTCTGAGCCACGGGGAGACCATCTTGCAGCTTTAGCAACCCTGGTTGGATCAGCTTCGGATAGACATCCGAGCCCAACACTAGGGAGATGGTTGCCGGGCGGTGGAAGCGCTCATCAGCGAGACGGACATCATCGAATCGAGCCCGTGTCTCGTCGCTCAGAGCCCGAATAGGAGTCCGGATTTTGAGGTGGTTGTCGAGCTTAAGGATCAGTTTGAGGGCAAAGCTGCCCGTTCGGGACCTGAGGGTCACCGCGCAGACCTCGTCGTCCCCAACTTGTATAGGGACCAGCTGGAAAGCGGTCGCCAGAGATCGATCGATGCTGCTCACGGGCATGCACGGGTCGATCATTGCAGTCTCGTAGGTGGTCTTCCCGGAGTCGAGCACCACGACGACTGTCGGCAGGATGTGGGTGCTCTGCAGTTGTCGCAAAGCCGTGACAGCGGGGGACGAGTCGCGAGGCGTCCTGGGTGCCGGTGTTGGCGACGGAGTCCTCGAGACCGACATCGGACGTTGCCGAGGAGGCACCGACTGAAAACGCAGCGCGCGTGATAAGCGTGGTGGAGATGTCGATGCCTGGCGTCCTGGAGTTGGCGATGCCCCTTCTCGTGTAAGTGCAGAAGTGTGTGATGGGCTTCTCCACACTTCTTGCAGCCATCTTCGCTGAGACACGTCCCGTCGGAGTGCTGGTGAGCCAGGCAATTGGAGCAGTACTTGTTAATAAGTACTGCTCGGAGACGCTTCTCCGAACTTAGCCTAAGAAACCGCTTGCATATGAATTCGTACCTCGGGAACGTCTGCTATCCAAAGCTCGGGCGGAACGTGGACGAGGAGCCATATTGATTAAGAGTTAATCTGCGGAAATAGGAAAGGATATAATGACTTAGTAGGGACTCGGAAAGCGAATATAAAATTACTCCTTGGAACCGGAGGAATCCGTAACCTCGGTAGGAAGGAGGATCACTTAATGAACTGGACGTTTAATTGTCCCGCGAGCAGTACGGATTTCAACAACTCGAACTCGGCTATCGGCTCCTGGGAAAACAGATACAATTCTGCCGAGCCGCCAGTCGTTCGATGGCAAATTATCTTCCTTGACGAATACCATATCGTCGATCTGAAGATTTTTGGTCGGAAATTGCCATTTGTTGCGCTTGTGGAGTTCTTTAAGATACTCTTCTTCCCATCGTGCACTAAACTGCTGATGTTGAGCCTTCAAATGTTGCCATCGATTTATAATCGACTTGGCTTCGCCTTTTATTTCGGGCTCAGCCGTGGAAAGCAACGGCCGCCAATAAGAAAATAACCTGGCGTGAGTGCGAGCAAGTCCGTTGGATCTTCGGACATCGGGGAAAGCGGCCTGGAATTAAGGCACGCTTCAATCTTTGCAAGAAGTGTGGCAAGTTCCTCGATCGTGTATTTGCGGGAAGCGGTGGGGCTGCTTCCCACAGACCTCCCATATGCGGAGCACCTGGGGGGATAAACCGCCACACTAGTCCCTAATGGCTATATGCATCAGTCACGGACTCCTTCACGGCTTGTAAAAAGTCCCGAGAAAGCAGAGTTGCTGCACCCACAAAGGTTTTGCCATTATCCGAATGGACCCGCTGAGGACATCCGCGCCTAGCAACAAAACGAGCAAAGGCCGCGAGGAATTTCTCGGTTGTGAGATCGGAGGTGGGTTCCAAATGGATAGCCTTCGTAGAGAAACACACAAACACACAAACATATCCCTTCGTAATAAGGCACGCTCTCCTGTATAATTCTTGATCTCAAAAGGCATAATCAATGCCCGTGTACGTGAACGCCCTTGAGAACGAGACTCGGTCTGTCGGAAGATCGCCCATGAGCTGTGTTTGTAGCTTCTTCTTGTGAATCGTGCAGATCGTACACGAATTCACCACAGCTTTCACCAAATTCTTGATTTTAGGAATCCAATACTTCGATCGGATCAGGCGTACCATTAATTGGCTACCGCCGTGAAGAGTAATCTGGTGAGTAAATTGAATGAGAAGGCGAGACAGTCTACAGGCGTACGGAAGAATTATGGGATGGCGCTCATCGTATTGTAAACCTCTGGAGGCGCTGAGGCGACCACATGCTCTTAAAGGCCGTGTTGGTCGATGAAAGGGAATAAATTCGCCATCGGACTCGACACTGGAAGGGCTTTTTCTCTTCTAGGTGCTTTTGCTCCTGGCCGTATGCTCTGCGCTGCGCAATGGAGATTAAAACTCTCTGCCTCTCGGATCTCATCCCTAGTGGGTCTTGAACTGGGCGAGACCGAGCTCTTGCGGCAGCGGTTCAGGAATCGGAAAACATACGCCAGGACCCGCAGTGCTTTATCTAGCTTGGAAAAACGGTCTAGAAAATCGTCAGTGGGCGTTTGACTAAAATGAACTTTACTGTTCGCTGCTCTAGGTCGGTTGTTGGATGAGCGTCGCTTTGCGCTGGCCATAGATTTTTGGTCTTTGTAGCCACTCTGGTCCTTGCCACCAAAGTTGACTGCCAGCTAGCTCTTGCAAAGATACGCCTCGACTGGCTAAGTCAGCGGAATTATGTTCGGAACGAACGTGTACCCAATTGTCGACAGGTGTTGCCAGAGTTATCTTGGCCACTCTGTTGGCCACAAACGTGGTCCAGTGGCAAGCTGGCTTCTTTAACCAAGCCAGAACAATCGTAGAATCGGTCCAGCAGTAAATTTCGGAACTGGCTGTCGGCATATTTGGAAGTATTGCTGTCACCATTTCGGTTAGCAGCACGGCACCGCAGAGTTCTAGCCTTGGAAGTGAGACGGTTTTGACCGGAGCGACTCGGGTCTTGGCTGTGAGAAGAGACGTCAAGATCTTGGAACCGATCTCGACTCGTAAGTAAATAGCCGCTCCATATGCTTTTTGAGACGCATCGCAAAACCCGTGGTGTTCAACCTTGACCTCTGGTTGATACCCCACCCATCGAGGAACACGGATCTTGTTGAGGTCGGTATATTCTTAAAGGAAAGTTCGCCACTGCTGACTCATTTCGCTGGGAATACTTTCATCCCAGCCCAACTTTTGTAACCAAATCTCCTGCATAAAGATTTTGGAACGGATGATAAAAGGCGCAAGCCATCCGGCAGGATCGAACAATTTGGCGATTTGGGACAGAACTTCACGCTTTGTATAAGAAGGTTCGAGTCCTATTTCTGGTGGGACAAAATAGAATTCGTCGGAGATAGCCTTCCATCGAATACCGAGCGTGCTTTCGGCATCGATGTCGAGAAACTCGCTGTGCAGGAGGTGCTCAGCAGGCATGTCCCTTAGGATGCTCTTTTGGTTGGCAGTCCACTTTCTCAGTGGGAGACCGGCGCAGCCTAGAGCTGCCTGAAGCTCTTGGATGGACAGTTTAGCTTCTTCTAGTGAGTTGGTACCTGCCAGAACGTCATCGACGTACATATCATGTCTAATGATCTGGCTGGCTTTTGGAAATCGCCCTTGTACATCATCTGCCAGCTGTTGCAGGACTCGAATAGCGAGGAAAGGCGCGCAATTGACCCCGGAGGTAACTGTTTGGAGCTCGAAATCTCGGATCTCACCTTCTTTGTTTCGGAACAGAATTCTTTGAAAGGGCGTATGCTTTGGATCGACCCATATCTGGCGATACATTTTGGTAATGTCCGCACTGAAAACATATTGGAAATACCGCCACTTCAGGATCTGTATCGTCAGATCGGATTGTAGGACTGGACCAGCATGAAGTATATCGTTTAAGCTGGTCCCATTTGCCGAAGGGCTTGAAGCGTTGAATACAACGCGAAGCTTCGTGGTGGTGCTTTCGGGCTTAATTACCGCATGGTGTGGAAGATAATAGGTAGGAGAACTGTGAGTCGAAGGAACTTCTTTCATATGACCCAGATCCAGCTACTCTTGAATCACGCTGTCATATTGCTCTTTTAGGGGAAAGTCTCTTTTTAAACGATTCTCGTTTCTAAGAAGCTGAGCTAACGCAATGGACCTCGAATATCCTAGATCGGATCTGGAATTTTCAGGGTCGCGGAAAGGAAGCGTCACCACGTACCTCCCGCTTGAGTCTTTTTTAGTCGTTTGAAGAAAGTTCCTTTCGCAATAGGAATCCGACTCTTTTACCATCTGAACTGGTAGATCCTCCACCTCCCAGAACTTGGTGAGAAGTCTGTCTAGTGACCCTTCTCTGTCCTGGTTTACCTGCGTCGTGAAGGATGCGACTCGATTGGTTGGGGTATTGGAAATCGGTCCAGTGAGCACCCACCCAAAAATGGTTTCTTGACCTAGGAGTGAGCCACAGATATTGTTACGCATGCCGCTCATCAATACGGATGGTAAAATATCGGCTCCGATCAAGACGTCGATCTCAGAACTTTCAAAAAAAGCGGGGTCTGCCCATTGAAGAGCTGGCAGATCTTTTAAAGAATTCTGAAGAATTGTGTAGGAAGGCAATTTGCCTGCTAATTCCGGAAGGACGTAGGCTGCGGTGTCTAGTTGTAGACCCGGCTTCGTTGGAGATCGAATTGCGAAGAGGCATAACCTGGTGGCCTTCGCGGACACCGACTGGTTTAGACCGGAAACTTGGGTTTGAATGGGTCGGAATGGCAACTTGATCAGATTGAAGAGGCGTTCTGTAATGAACGTTGCTTCGGATCCCGAGTCAATCAGTGCTCGCGCTCGATAGCTGGTCCCCAGATGACAGATGTCAATAATCGCCGTGCTCAGCAGAACAGCTGTAGTGCCCGATGCGAAGTAGTTTTGCACCGTTGAAGTGCTCGCGGATGCATTATGGCTTGAGGGTCTCGAGGGTGGTTGTGTGGAGGGCGAGGCGGTTGAGGCTCTTGCATTTACGGAACTCGCGCTGCCGCGATGCAGCAGCGTATGATGTCTCCCCTTACAGGTAAAGCAGCTGTGTGTGCTGGTGCAGTCACGTAGCTGGTGGCCTCTCGCAAAGCAGTTTAGACATAGCTGCTTCCTCTTTATGTTCCCGGAACGTTCGTCAATTGACATTTGCAGAAAGCGCGGGCACAACCTGACCGGATGGTTCTCTTTGGAGCATAAGTCACACCCTCTCGGCTTGGAGCTAACCCTTGTCTCGAAGGACTGAAGTTTTTTCGGGACCGATGGACTCGGATTCATGTCCTCGATGGCCTCTAATGTCCGATATCTTTCATTTAGGAACGTGTTCATTTCTTCCCACGCAGGAATTTCGGACTTAGAAGATAAGGATTGTTCCCATAGAGAAAGGGTCACCTTAGGCAGTTTGCTGGCGCACAGAAAAACCAGCAAACAATCCCAGTTTTCCGTGGATATCTGGGAATGTGCTAGTGCTGTCAAACACCCTTGAATCGTGGTTTGAAGTTCTTTTAACGCAAGACCAGATTCGTTGGTTGCTGTGGTAGCACTCGTTCTAGCGGCAGCGATCTCATGAGTTGGTTTTCTAGTTTAGGCTTGAACCGAACGCACGCCAAACAGGAACGCAACACTCGTCAAGAGAGGTCGTTGGCATTGACGATCCAGTGTTCCAGACGGATTAGCGCGACTAGAGCTTTCGGACCTGCGTGACAATTCCGTAGATGCAAGTACCGAACATAGAAGTAAAGTGCGCCTTGCTGGGAAGCAACAACGGATGATGCGATGCTTCGACAATTTCACCTCTAGATATTGTTGCAAAACGAAAGCCACATGCTATGGTGCGGAGGCAACAGATGTAGGAGCTAATACGGGCCTGTTTACCACATTGATGTTGCGAGTTCCGCTGTGGTAGTCCCACGTGAGACAATATTCGCCGGGTCACTTCCACCGGGAACAAATTTTCTCTTATATTTCTGATATGCGGTTACTGACGAATGATGACAGTGTTACAGAGTGTTGTTTTAGCCAATGGAGCACAATTTGTAAGTCCGTCTAAAAACATTCGGTGTATTTGCTGTCCGCTGATAAGGGCTTTCGCTTTGCGTGCAGTTGGAAAGGCAGGTGCGCTCCGCACAACTTCAATTTCGCGAGAGACTTCTTCTTAGTAGGAGCCACTCTGGATGAACTGCAATATTTCTAGTCGATTTTTCCTAGCGTAGATGAAGGCAGAAACCGTAAGCTCGGATTGATGAGTCGCAGAAGCTAAGTTGAAGTGATCGAGGCTTGTGTTGAAGACAATAGTGTGGAATCGGCAATTGTGAGACAGTTTGGAATGACTCAAGGCATTTGCTCCAAGCTGTGTGTATTTTCTGTTATACGCTCTCATCCCAGCACAGATTAAAGAGCCAAAGTTCTTGAGAAAAATTATTTTTGCGACGACAACAAGCGGCGAGACTAGTCAAAGAGGGTCGAAAAAGGCAGATGCGATAGATTAAATTGTTCTTTTGGTAATGACCGTTAGATCATCATTAGTTAGACCCTTTCCAAGGAATTACTGGATACGTATCATGCATCATGCCCAGTATCGAGAACTAAAAGAGGACCAAGCCACCCTGGTGGAACATGGACCTATAGAAACAAAGAAATAACCTCAGGGAGTTCTTCAAAATCGCCAAGCAGGCGAAAGATGATGTCATCAACAAAGAATACAAAGCCCTACTTAGAGAATACAAGAAACAACTACGCAAGGCGAAAAGAAGCTCGTGGAGACGCTTCTGCTCCGACGTCGAGACGGTCCCAGAAACGGCTTGACTCCGGAAGTTGTTAGCAAAGCAACCTACCGTACAGAGTCAGCTTAAACGCGACGACGGACAGTGGACTGAGGGCAGCGAAGAGGCCCTAACAGCACTAATGCAAGAAGACTTCCCAGGATGCTCGGAAGTCTCCCATGCCAATGAGCATAAGGCCCTATCAACTGGGATTGAAAACCCCCAACTGATCTAATATCCTCTAGAAGAATCCACAGGGCTATAAACTCCTTCGCGGGTATAAAAGCACTAGGACTAGACTGAATATTTCCAGCCATGCTACAGGTGACCAAAGATGAGATCACCCCATGGCTCTCTGCAATTTACACAGCTTGCTTAAGTACGGGCTATATCCCTATCCAATGGAGGACCTCTCGGATTGTCTTCCTGCCAAAAGCAGGAAAGTGCAGCCACATGAGCCCCAAGGATAACAGACCGATAAGCCTCACCTCATTTTTATTAAAAACACTCGAAAAGCTGCTGGACCTACACATCAGAAATGATATAGGGAGACTAATGTCGACCAACCAGCATGCCTACACCAAAGGGAGATCAGTAGAAACGACACTGCATTCGTTAGTAGCCACTATAGGGAGAGCCCTACATACAAAGGAATATGCTCTCGGAGTGTTTGTGGACATATCCGGAGCATTTAACAACGTCAAGACAGAACCACTCATCCTTCCATCAACCTCTGAATAAGGAACATTCTAAGTTGTAGGCGGGTACAATCCGATTGGGGCACCACTTCCATCGTGAAGGGGGCGCACAGAGGCACACCACAAGGTGGAGTTCTGTCGCCCCTCCTATGGCATATGGTGGTGGACGACCTTATTAAGAGATTCGAAAGGAAAGCCCCAAAAATAAATGCTTATGCCGACGACGTAAGCATAATTTTTACGGGAGTCTGTCCATCGACTTTCAGCTCCATCATGGAATTAACACTAAGAGAGATATGTGAGTGGGCGGAGAAGGTGGAACTCAGACCAAGACAAGGCAAGACGGACCTCATTCTCTTTACCAAGTCAACTCAACCAGGCTGACCCCGAAACCACAAGTCAAATACCTCGGCATAGTACTGGACAGCAAGCTAGCATAGAAACCCAATGTAATGGAGAGGGTAAAAAAGGCGACCATAGCGCTATACGCATCAAAGAAGATGCTTAGCTGCACTTCGGGCCTATCACCTGCTCTTGGATTGGATTTACATATCGGTGGTGCGTCCGACTCTGCTGTATGGAGTCTTAGTGTGGTGGCAGGCCATGGAAAAGAGGAGGTACAACAGCCTTATGGAGAAAACTCAGCGGCAAGCACTGCCCTGCATATCAGGGGCGCTGAAGTCTGCCAAAACAAAAACGCTCGAAACCATACTCGGAATCGACCCCTTAGATATCCACGCGCAACTTACTGCTGGAAAGGCAGCACAGCGCCTAGTTGCAGCCGGAAATATGTCGCTACAAGGATTCGGGCATAGTTCAATTGGTCTGATTACATGAAACCCAGAACTTACCCCGTTTTCAAAACATCAACATTCATGGGGCCGGACTACTGGAAAAGCGGTCAGGACCATAATAATCACGTCAACATTTACACTGACGTCTCAAAGATGGAAAGAGGAATGGTCGGAATGTCCATGAAAGTCAAACGCAAGACGAACGTGCAGAAAGAAATGAATCGAGACGAACCCGTTTAGCACAGATTCGCTCTACACAAAGAGTACCAAGAACAGACTTGAATCGCGCTGCATTTGCATACAATTTCTCAACGTCCTACAAAAACCATAGCTGCGTTGTTATCGGTTCATTGTCTGTGGTATGTCAGCACTGCAATGCACTGAAGTTTCGATTGGAAGCTCCCGGCTTATGCTGCGCAGGTGGCAAGGTAAAATTGCCGGTTTTGACTCATCCACCAGAGCCATTGTATTCGCTTCTATATGGAAATACAAGCAAATCAAACCATTTCCTGTTGCACGCACAAAATATAACGGATGTTTTCAAATGACGTCATTTGGAGCAGAGGTTGTTCAACAACCAGGCTACAATCCGAGTTATAAGGTAATAGCGTCACTCTTTTATCAACATGAACAACTATAATTTTTCACGAAATTGCATCACAAAATTCAGATTCAAGGGCAAATTCACCATCGAGCGGGCGCTTTGTTACCACCACCAAACAAAGATCATAAATTCCTTCAGATCTATTTCGTTGGTGATTCGGCAGTTGAACTTAATCAGCGTTGTGCAATTTTCACTGCAACTAAACGTGAAATAATACAACAATTGCAAAATCTTCTTCATGAGTGTAATGAATTGGTCAGATTGTTCAAAACAGCTTTGGATACAATGCATTCTGACGACCACAAAACATTATCAGAGCAGATAAAAGACCAGCAGGAAGCCATTCAAGATAATACAATGCGCCCACTATCAATGAAGTCGCAGTGGTGATTGTTGGCGAAAATGTGGAATCACGCGATATTGTTCTCAAGCGTCGGGATGATGGACAATTGCAACGCGTTTATAAGACTCATCGGTCATATGATGCACTTCAATATCCGTTGATGTTCTGTCGTGGAGAAGATGGCTATCACTTCAACATAAGGATGGTCAATCCAACGACAGGTTTGTTTAATCACTTCTTTTCATTCTGCACGTAAATTCGAATTCATATTACAGGAGAAGAAACGAATAAGAAAGTCAGCTCAATGAATTTTTATGCATATCGATTGATGATTCGACTAGATGTTGACAATCATCTGTTGAGATACCGCCGTTTGTTTCAGCAGTACTGTGTCGACATGTATGTAAAAGTAGAAACGGAGCGTCTCAATTTCATTCGTTTCAATCAGTCAAAGTTATGATCTGACGAGTACATCCACTTGCGTGACGCCATCGTTACTGATGGACACGCGGCAAACATTGGTTGTTTGACCATTCTGCCAGCTACTTATGTTGGGAGCCCGCGCCATATGCATGAGTACGCTCAAGATGCGATAACGTACGTGCGGAATTACGGACGACCTGATTTATTTATCACGCTTACATGCAATCCGAAATGGCCCGAAATTACGAATTTGTTGCACCAAGGACAAACATCCAGCGATCGACATGACATCACTACACGAGTATTCAAGCTAAAGGTAAAAATTCTTATGGATTACATCGTTAAGCATAAGGTTTTGGCGTAGTTCGTTGTTGGATGTACTCGGTTGAATGGCAGAAGCGTGGCTTACCATATGCGCACATTTTGCTTTGGTTGTTCGACAAGATCCGACCAGAACATATTGATTCGATTATTTCTGCCGAAATACCAGATCCAGAAACTGATCCGGAGCTGCATTCCGTTGTGAAAACGAGTATGATCCATGGCCCTTGCGGAGTCCACAACCCAGAATCACCATGCATGGAAAACGGAAATTGCACAAAACGATTTCCCCGTCCGTTGGTGGCTGAAACAATCAGTGGAAGCGATAGATATCCATTGTATAGGCGTCGTTCTCCAGATGACAACGGCAGATGGATCGAAATGATGGTAAAAATAACAAAGTCATCGTCGATAACCGCTGGATCGTTCCATATTGTCCGCTTTTGTCGAAAACGTTTTCAACGCACTGCAATGTTGAGTACTGCAACTCTATAAAATCAATCAAATACATTTGCAAATATGTGAACAAAGGAGCGACATGGCGGTGTTTGGCATTGCTGATCCGAATGCAAACGACGAGGTGACGAAATTTCAACTTGGACGTTACGTAAGTTGTAACGAGGCCATTTGGCGTCTGTTTTCATTTCCGATTCATGAACGTCCGACGGTCGTACACTTATCTGTTCACTTGGAAAACGGCCAGCGTGTCTACTTTACGGACGCGAATGCAGCGCAAAGAGCAGAACGGCCACCAGCGACAACGTTGACAAATTTCTTTTCTACATGCGAAAGCGATCCGTTCGCAAGGACTTTACTCTATTCGGAAATGCCACGCTATTATACATGGAACGCTGCATCGAAAAAGTTTCAACGCCGAAAAAGAGGCGATGCTGCTGATGGTTTCGCTGATATCTATTTGACTGATGCTCTCGGACATAACGGGACACGGATGCGCTGAGCAAGGAGTTTTGGCGGGAGAGCGGACTGCTGAATTGTCAGCAGCAGCGCTGCAGAGGATCGGCTGAGCAAGGAGTTTTGGCGGGAGAGCGGGTTGATGAATTGGCAGCAGCAGCGCTGCAGGGGGGTATAAAAGAGCGAGGCAGGACTTGGGTCGGGGCAGTTGGTCGTGGAGTTAAGTTGTCAGTGAACAGTGACCAGTGCTAGTGAAAGTGACTCCTTGGGAAACGAGCCAAGGATCAATTCAGGGGACATCAGAGCAGAGCAGTGATCAGCAGAACTAACGCAGTGTGTCTTTGTGAGGATTCCCTTAGACCAAGCGAGTCCAGTCGTTACTACTTTCTTCCATCTCGTACTTTGTAAGTGCCCAGGCGGACGGTGAGGTTGCCAGCGCGTCAGCTTAGCGGGAGCATCTGGAGCGTGCAGCACCAGAGTATCTAGCGCAGCGAAGCTTAGCGAGAGTATCCGAGTGCGAGTAGCACCGGAGTATCAAGCGGAGCGTAAGCGCGACGTGATCACCCAGACGGCGTTGGCCGGCGAGTCGGGCGTGACCTAATTGTTAGAGATAGGGCGTCTTGTGCCCCGCTTAAGGCAGGTGTGGTGGAAAAGAGGTGAAAATCCCAGTTAAAATATATATTATGTTACTTAATTCTAAACCCCGGAGATTTTATTTTGGCACAGTGCCCAACAAATATAAATTTGTTGCAGCGAATCATGGACGAGACTAAGCTAACCCGCCCCGATCGTTACAACTGGCGCCCGAGCTAGGGTCGTTGTGCCTATAAGAATTATCTGAGTTATAGATACCCAGCCAACCAGTGGAGTCCGCAGGATGCTCCTTTAGGACTCCCTGTGCGGAGCTCAAACCCTCCTAGGGAGGCTCCGAAAGGTGTCCTAAGGGAGCATGTTTGCTGGAGAAAATGGCCTTTTCAATTTATATGAAAACAGTGCTCCTTTAGGAGTCCTAGAAGGAGTGTTTTCGGAGTCCCAAAATGCTCCTGTAGATAAACCGCAAGGACACCGTGCGGACTCCTCTATTAACTTATAGATTTTTAAAAAGGAGTCCTTAAATCGTTGAAAGATAACCTAACCGACACTGCTATGTAAGTTAATATGTTCCTGTTAAATGGATGTAAATATTATATATCTATATATATAAAAATGGAGCCCAAAAAATGTGTCGTAAAAAACTACTGGAGAACGGCTGGGCCGATTTGGTTCAAATTTTTTTTCAGTTGTAGGTAACTAACAGGAGAAGGTCAGAACGTAATAAAATTTTTAGAAAATCCTCCAGGGTAATGGTGAAAAACAGATAATTAAAATATCAAATTATATAAAACAGTAGTGTATTGAAATATATGTCAAAGTAAAAACAAATCGTTTCAATATTATTCGGTTTCTTATTCGTTTTTATCAGGCGTCCGGATTTGTTTAATTTCTTCCTTTGATTTGTATGAATAATGCCTGCTATAAGACGGCCAAACATTGGACGACGTACACGTCGAGCAACATACAGTCGGAATGTCCATGAAAGTCAAACGCAAGACGAACGTGCAGAAAGAAATGAATCGAGACCAACCGGTTTAGCACAGATTCGCTCTACACAAAGAGTACCAAGAACAGACTTGAATCGCGCTGCATTTGCATACAATTTCTCAACGTCCTACAAAAACCATAGCTGCGTTGTTATCGGTTCATTGTCTGTGGTATGTCAGCACTGCAATGCACTGAAGTTTCGATTGGAAGCTCCCGGCTTATGCTGCGCAGGTGGCAAGGTAAAATTGCCGGTTTTGACTCATCCACCAGAGCCATTGTATTCGCTTCTATATGGAAATACAAGCAAATCAAACCATTTCCTGTTGCACGCACAAAAATATAACAATTCAACAACCAGGCTACAATCCGAGTTATAAGGTAATAGCGTCACTCTTTTATCAACATGAACAACTATAATTTTTCACGAAATTGCATCACAAAATTCAGATTCAAGGGCAAATTCACCATCGAGCGGGCGCTTTGTTACCACCACCAAACAAAGATCATAGATTCCTTCAGATCTATTTCGTTGGTGATTCGGCAGTTGAACTTAATCAGCGTTGTGCAATTTTCACTGCAACTAAACGTGAAATAATACAACAATTGCAAAATCTTCTTCATGAGTGTAATGAATTGGTCAGATTGTTCAAAACAGCTTTGGATACAATGCATTCTGACGACCACAAAACATTATCAGAGCAGATAAAAGATCAGCAGGAAGCCATTCAAGATAATTCAATGCGCCCACTATCAATGAAGTCGCAGTGGTGATTGTTGGCGAGAATGTGGAATCACGCGATATTGTTCTCAAGCGTCGGGATGATGGACAATTGCAACGCGTTTATAAGACTCATCGGTATGATGCACTTCAATATCCGTTGATGTTCTGTCGTGGAGAAGATGGCTATCACTTCAACATAAGGATGGTCAATTCAACGACAGGTTTGTTTAATCACTTATTTTTCATTCTGCACGTAAATTTGAATTCATATTACAGGAGAAGAAACGAATAAGAAAGTCAGCTCAATGAATTTTTATGCATATCGATTGATGATTCGACTAGATGTTGACAATCATCTGTGAGATACCGCCGTTTGTTTCAGCAGTACTGTGTCGACATGTATGTAAAAGTAGAAACGGAGCGTCTCAATTTCATTCGTTTCAATCAGTCAAAGTTATGATCTGACGAGTACATCCACTTGCGTGACGCCATCGCTACTGATGGACATTGACCATTCTGCCAGCTACTTATGTTGGGAGCCCGCGCCATATGCATGAGTACGCTCAAGATGCGATAACGTACGTGCGGAATTACGGACGACCTGATTTATTTATCACGCTTACATGCAATCCGAAATGGCCCGAAATTACGAATTTGTTGCACCAAGGACAAACATCCAGCGATCGACATGACATCACTACACGAGTATTCAAGCTAAAGGTAAAAATTCTTATGGATTACATCGTTAAGCATAAGGTTTTTGGCGTAGTTCGTTGTTGGATGTACTCGGTTGAATGGCAGAAGCGTGGCTTACCATATGCGCACATTTTGCTTTGGTTGTTCGACAAGATCCGACCAGAACATATTGATTCGATTATTTCTGCCGAAATACCAGATCCAGAAACTGATCCGGAGCTGCATTCCGTTGTGAAAACGAGTATGATCCATGGCCCTTGCGGAGTCCACAACCCAGAATCACCATGCATGGAAAACGGAAATTGCACAAAACCATTTCCCCGTCCGTTGGTGGCTGAAACAATCAGTGGAAGCGATAGATATCCATTGTATAGGCGTCGTTCTCCAGATGACAACGGCAGATGGATCGAATTGATGGTAAAAAATAACAAAGTCATCGTCGATAACCGCTGGATCGTTCCATATTGTCCGCTTTTGTCGAAAACGTTTTCAACGCACTGCAATGTTGAGTACTGCAACTCTATAAAATCAATCAAATACATTTGCAAATATGTGAACAAAGGGAGCGACATGGCAGTGTTTGGCATTGCTGATCCGAATGCAAACGACGAGGTGACGAAATTTCAACTTGGACGTTACGTAAGTTGTAACGAGGCCATTTGGCGTCTGTTTTCATTTCCGATTCATGAACGTCATCCGACGGTCGTACACTTATCTGTTCACTTGGAAAACGGCCAGCGTGTCTACTTTACGGACGCGAATGCAGCGCAAAGAGCAGAACGGCCACCAGCGACAACGTTGACAAATTTCTTTTCTACATGCGAAAGCGATCCGTTCGCAAGGTCTTTACTCTATTCGGAAATGCCACGCTATTATACATGGAACGCTGCATCGAAAAAGTTTTAACGCCGAAAAAGATGCGATGCTGCTGATGGTTTCGCTGATATCTATTTGACTGATGCTCTCGGACGAATATACACAGTTCATCCACGCCAAGACGAATGCTTTTATATTCGCTTGCTTTTGGTGAACATAAGAGGCCCTACATCCTTCGAGTCCCTGCGTACTGTGGATGGTGTGCTGTGCGCCACTTTTCGGGAGGCTTGCCAACGTTTAAATTTGCTTGAAAACGACACACATTGGGACTCAACGCTCGCTGATGCCACTGTTTCTCTTTCTGGATCAAATCAAATTCGTGCATTATTTGCAATAATCATAGCCACATGTCATCCGTCGAACCCGACCGCACTGTGGGAAAAGTACAAGGACGCTATGGCTGACGACATTTTAATAGACGTTCGCAGGACAACTATGAATTTCACTCTTGCCAATAACGGAGAAATGCACAACGAAGCTTTAATACGGATCGAAGATATGTGTATGCTCATGTGCGGCAGTCTACTGTCGACATTGGAATTGCCAACGCCACATCGTTCAGTGCACGATGCTTTCAATCGCGAATAACTTGGCCGAAAGAGTCCGAACCAATGTGCCGTTTTTGAATGCCGAGCAGAAGAACGTGTACGATTCGATAATGAAGGTTGTTGACGATGGATCGGGAGGCTTATACTTTCTCGATGCTCCTGGTGGGACAGGCAAGACATTTGTCATTTCGTTGATTCTGGCAACGATTCGATCAAGATCTCGAATTGCGTTGGCTGTTGCATCATCTGGCATTGCTGCCACGTTGTTGGAAGGCGGTCGAACTGCACATTCCGCTTTGAAGCTGCCCATGAATCTTCTCACGGTTGACAAGCCAACATGCACAATAAGCAAGAATTCGGCGACAGCGAAATTGATGCGAGAATGCAAAATCATCATTTGGGGTGAATGCACGATGGCGCATAAGCGAGCTTTGGAGGCAGTTGACCGAACGATGAAAGATTTACGCGGTGATTCGAAACTATTTGATGGGTCTTTGATATTGCTGTCCGGAGATTTTCGTCAAACGCTTCCCGTCATCCCGAAATCTACGGCTGCCGATGAAGTTAATGCATGCCTTAAATCGTCTTCATTGTGGAGATATGTCAAAAAGCTGAAATTAACCACGAACATGAGAGTCATAAGAGTCGAGACAACTGCTGGCACTTGGCAATGGCGAAATTCCTGTTGATGTTTCGACTGGATCAATATCGTTTCCGGCAAATTTTTGCGTGTTCACATCGTCAAAGGAGGAACTCATTAACAAAGTGTTCCGCGACATTGCGCAAAATTATAAAAATATCGACTGGATTAGTGAACGGGCAATACTAGCAGCGAACTCGGTTGTCCGTCAAGAAACTAATGAATAACGTGATTCAGGCGACGATCATCAAGGGAACATTTAAAGGAGAGGTAGTCCTTATACCACGAATTCCGATTATTCCAACTGATCTACCATTCCAATTCAAGAGGATTCAGTTCCCCGTCCGATTGGCATTTGCGATGACAATCAACAAATCGCAAGGCCAATCGTTAGAAGTCTGCGGGATAAATCTAGAATTTCCCTGTTTTTCGCACGGCCAGCTGTACGTTGCATGTTCGCGTGTTGGTAAGCCGTCTTCATTGTTTGTTTTTGCGCCGGAAAATAAAACAAAAAACATAGTATATCATATCGCTCTATACTAAATAAAGAAATGCAGTGTTTGACTATTACCCTGGGGTTATATAATGACGTCGAATTAGGGCGAGACAAAGTTCGCCGGGTCCGCTAGTGACTTATAAGGCAACTTACATTTCTGAAACACAATGGTTCCGACTGGGACTCGAACACGTGACCTTTAGACTTAAAGTCCAGCACATTAAGCATGTCGCCAGGCAGGTAAATCAGGGAATGCTGATGAAAACAAATGCATACTATACCAAATTATGCTCCCTAAACGCTTATACGAGGAGCTTTTTTGGAGTCCCTTTTCACTCCAACTTCGGAAATTGCACATTTACGGAGTCCACTTTCGCTCCTACGTCAGAGCGCTCCGAAAACGCACCTTTAAGGTGCTATTTCGGAGTCCCTCGTCGCTCCTACTTCGTAGCGCTCCGAAAACGTTCCTTTAAGGTTCTATTTCGGGAGTCCCTTTTCGATCCTACTTCGGAGCGCTCCGAAAATGGTTGGCTGGGTATATTTAAGAATAAGGGAATTTTTTTTCCCCCACGTACATTATAATATCCACGATGGCAAGTACCAGCTGGATATATAAACTAAACAGGGAAGAATTACTGGCGTATAGCCAGGAGTTCGGACTTCAATTGGTTGGGAACGTAGACGAGTTACGCAGAGGGTTCCAGGCGTGGGCACGAGAACAGCTGGTGGACCCAGCGCACATACTCAGATTTAAAGAACTGGCAGAGCGTCACGCTGGAGCGTCACCAGGTAAGGCGTCTACAAGCAGTGGGGGACAGGAAAGACCCGCTGCTCCTAAGCCTCAGGTGATGATTCCACATGGGGACATTCTAAATGCCAGTTTCAAGGAACAGGTACAGATAGATATCCCAGCGTATAGCCAAAAACAATTCCGGGAATCCACCCCAATTCCAACCGAGACCAGGATACAGCAGGACATGATAGCCAGGCCACAAGCACCTGACTATTCAAGAATAGCGTCGAGGGTAAGGGAATGGAGTTTTCGTTTTGATGGGGCAGCGAAACCGCTTGAGTTTTTGGAGCAGGTGGAGTGGTCAGCGGAAACGTACGGTCTCGAGTTAGACCTGCTTCCTAGGGCTATGCCCGAATTGCTTCAGAGAATAGTCTTGAAATGGTACGTGGCGAACAACCAACACTGGACGACATGGGCAACGTTCACAAACAGTTTCCAGGCCTATTTTTTACCACGGGGCCACTTTAATCACCTTCGGGAGGAGGTGATACAGCGCAAGCAGCGACTGGGAGAACACTTGAAGGAATTTATGGTGAAGATGCAGTTTCTGATGAGGCCGTTGAAAATGACAGCAGAGGCGCAACTGGATTTTGCATGGATTGATGGGTCTAGCGGATGAGCTAGAGGAGTTAGACCGCGATAGGGAGCGATTACGGGCCAGTTCGGTCCACGCCCGACTCCAGTCCATATCGAAGCATCGCAACGACATTTCGAGGGCTACAAGGCCACAGCCTCGGCACACAAACCCTTTCTCCCGGCCGCAGGAGACACAACAGGGGTGGAGACAGGAAAACAATGGACCCCCACAAAGGATACCGGATCCCTCCAATGCATGTGGAAATTGCGGGCAAGTGGGACACTGGAGACGAAAGTGCCGTCAGCGCACCGTAATTTTCTGCTGGAGGTGTGGGATGGTCGGACGCAGAACAACGAACTGTTGCGGGGCTATGGTAAACGGACCCCGACTCTCGCCACCCGGAGCACGGCAGGAGTCGTCAAACTCGGCTCCCCAATAAATAAAAGGGGATTTCGGTATGAGGACTCATATTTGTCGGCCACTGTTATACTTAGCTTGGACGTTGATGATGCACTACGGTCAGTACACTCAAGTGGCCCATAAAAACCAAGCCCGTGCTTGTTAGGGTTAGGTGTTAATAGGCGCGAAGTAAAAGTATAGGTAAAAGAATGCGAGGAAATATAAACTACTATCAGGCAGCTCGATTGCTATCTTGCATGTGTACTAAGTGGGCTAAGATTAATGTTTTTAGTTTAGGAAGGCTATCTACAGATGAGGTAATTTTGTACAAATCATTATAATTTGCACATAATACTCTAAAGGGTTCATGCATTTCATACGATATTCTGCATTGGTGCAAAACCAAAGGCAGGTAGGATCTTGTGGTTCTACATGGTACGTGGAAATTCAACTGACCCAATAGATCGCTGCTTTCCACGTCACCACGGATCAGATCATACATAACGACAATGCCTAACATCGTTCTACGGTTTGCTAAGGAAGGAAGGTTAATCAGGAGAAGTCTACTAGAATAAGAGGGCAGCCTAAGGTTTGCATCCCAGTTTAAGCCACGAAGAGCGAAAAGTAAAAAGTTCTTTTGAAGTGAATCAATGCGTTTGCTGTGGACGTACCCCTGGGGACTCCAAACGCAGATCCATATTCTAAAATAGGACGAACTAACGAAGTGTATAAATTCTTCGTGACGTAGGGGTCATCGAATTCCTTCGACCACCGTTTAATAAATCCCAGCACACCCCTGGCTTTATTCACAATGCGCGAAATATGATCAATAGACTCCAGTTTAGGATCTAGGCGGATACCCAAATCGTCAACTAGCGTGATCCTTTCCAAAGAGCAGCAGTTCAGCGTATAAGTCGCAAGCATGGGAGAGACACGTGAGAATGTCATCAGCTTGCATTTGGATCCATTTAGGTTTAATAAGTTTATATTGCACCATGTTTGAAAGTTATTAAGATCGTCTTGTTAATCCGACTGGCAAGCGCGGTCCTTGTATTGCACACAAAGTTTAACGTCGTCAGCGTACATGAGTACTCTGGAGTTAGTCAAGACTTTGGGCAGGTCGTTAATAAATAATGTAAAAAGTAAGGGACCCAAGTGGCTCCCTTGCGGGACAAGAGGACCTTTTGCGTCCTGCCATTCAGATAACTTGAGATCCACCTAAGAAGATCGACAAGAAAACCCATTAAGTCGAGTTTCCTTACACGAAGGGAATGATTAACGGAGTCAAATGCTTTACTGAAATCAGTATAGATCACATCTGTCTGCAAATTTTGTGGAAAGCCCCTTATAATGAAAGAAGTGAGATCCAAAAGGTTAGCAGTCGTTGATCTTCGTTTAATAAATCCATATTGGCATGGAGAAATTACTGATCTACACAGGTGCTGGAAATGGGGAGTAATTACGTTTTCGAAAAGTTTTGGGATGGCTGACAACTTAGAGATTCCTCTATAGTTGTTAGCATCCACTACACTTTTTTGTGGAGAGGAATCACGAATGATTCCATCCAAATAAGGGGAAATTGGGAAGTTTCTAAGGATAAGGTAAACAATTTTAAAGGGGACTGCACAGGGACTCGGCACAATACCTAAGCACACAGCCTGGTATACCGTCGGGACCTGGCGAATAAACCGGCTTGACACGTTGAAGATCCAACAGAAGGGAACTTTCGTTTAAGCTAGGACTGAAGATTAGGTTTGACTTGGGCATGCTATAAGAATAGGTTTGGTTTGAATCGGATGACGGAGAATAAGTAATTTGAAAAAACTGAGCAAAAAGATCGGCGATTGCCTGATCATTGTTTGCTGTCGTATTCTCAAATGTAAGCGAGGAAGGATTTGTAATAGGCTTACGTTTAGTGTTGACAAAATTATAAAACTGTTTTGGGTCCTGCGCAAACTGAACCCTACAACGAGTCAAATAGTTTTTATAACATTGCGCGTTAAGCACGGTAAACTTTGACCGAGCCGCTAAATAGCGAGAATGAACAGCTTGAGAACCGTTACGTTTAAATTTAGAATAAAGATTGGAATTGACATTTTTGAGGCGAGTCAACTCTTTACTAAACCAGGGAGGCTTATTTGAGATTGACGGATAGTATATTGGAACACATTAGGTAAAAAAGGAATTCATGGCATTGTAAAAAATATCCATGGCACCCACCATGTCAGTACACATGTAGAGATCGGACCAATCAAATTCAGATATGAAATTATTTAGCCGTCGAAAATCCGCCTTACGAAAGCAGTGGACATTCTTATCTGGCCGATCAGCAGTCCCAATATCGATAGTCACATCGAAAGTAGGATGGTATGGATCTTAGGGTTTCGTCAAGGGCGGGACCCTACCCAAACTGACTCTTGCCGGTCGGTAAGAGATCGAGAAAACGATCTAAGGAATTTCGTACATGGTTGACTTGAGAGAGCGAAATGTCAAACAAGCCACTAATAAAGTCGTGACGTGCTGTACTCAAAAGGGCATTTGAAGATTTATTTTGAGACCAACTAGCTCCAGGAAAGCGACTGCTGTGTTTCAGATCTGAAGTGGGATGACAGATTCACAACTGTATTCCTAGGAAAAATGCCACAAGAGAGAGAGAAAGTCACACACGAAAATTGAGCGCTCCGATAAATTGAAGATTTTCAACGGATACAGCAACGTACTATTTTCTCAACAACGAAATAAAAACTTATAAACCTACACTCTACATATTGAAGATCAGATTAAAAACAATTGGGCAGCTTTGGTTTATTAATATAACAAAAACTGCAAGAAGACGCCGCCACAAGTAAGACCACAACAACACATAAACAACGGTATTTTGGAAGAAGAGAGAGAGGGATCTTAGAACATACACTGCGAGAATACATCGAGCTCCGAATAATGTCTTCGACAACGGCCTCCAAGCGACAACGCAACAACGCTGGGACTGCAAGTGAGCGCAGCTCGGATGCCCCTTCTCCCCAGCTTATGGCCTTGTTTACGGTGCGCCTCCAAGAGCACGCGGATCAGATGTCCACTTCGTTAAGCGAAAGTCTTTAGAAGCACACCGAACAAATCGCCACACTGGTGCGGAAAACGGAGGCGCGCATCCTCAGCAGCCTTACGGAGCGCCTGGATCTAATCGAGGGTGAGGTTAAAAAGACGGAAGAGAGGGTTTTATGCCTAGAATGCGAAGTAGTTGATCTACGTTGATCTAGTTGATCTATGTCAATGAACAGCTGATACGAGATAATTATCTCATATTTAAAGAGGCGATTCGATTCAAAAAGCGGAAAGCTCCTTCCGCTGTTTTTATTCTTCGCAGTGCTGTTCACGTGCGCTGTAAGTATGGAGAGTTTTGCGCTTAAGTCCTGATAAGGGAACCACTACGGCCACACAATTGATGATAATGCAGAAGTTTCTGATGCCAGGTCTGCGGCGCTGAAGAGCTTTCGCTCTTAAATTTTTTGACTCTTTTAATTAAGTTAAACATAGTATTAGATAGATGTCCCTTATTTAATAGTTCTTTTTTGTTAGTCAATATAGTTTTTTTTGCTGACTATGCCTGCCTAAAATATTATTTTTTAATCCATGCAGGATTATATAGGATGTTCCACGGCTGTTAGTATTGTTAAGGTATTAAGCAATTACATAAAGGGTATGAAGGTGGTGCATATAAATTCCCAGAGTTTATTGAAGAAGATTGATGAGTTGAGGTATATGTTTAAACAATGTAGATGTGATATGTGTTTCAGAGACCTGGTTTAGCAAGCTCTTATTGGATGTATTTACCGTCCTAACCGCCTAATTGACTTAACTCGTCTAGTTGGCGTTTTTAGCCAGTTAACAGTTGCTTACGCGGATATTATAATTGCTCGTGACTTCAACAGTAATATTCTTAGCGAAAGTCGTCTTTTGGATAATATTGAGGCAATTGGACTGTATGCTGTTAATAAGACGATAATAATTTCTGTAATACTCTTCTTGACATATTTTTTATCAGTGACCCTAGAAAAATGTTATTATGTGACCAGGTTACAGTACCAGTATTTCCAAAACATGACCTCATTTTTTTAACATATGACATACAACTTGATTATACTGAAGAATCGTTTAATTATAGAGATTACAATAGTATTAATTACAATGAGCTACTGGAGGTCCTTATGTTGAATTTCAGTTGAATGTCTTAAATAATAATTTGCAATATACATATGTTTTATAAATGTGTGCCTCTTAAAAGAAAAGTCCTAAAACCTAGACAAAATCCCTGGTTTAGTCCTGAAATTAAGAGACTTATACATATATGAGCGTGATCAAGCCTACAAAAAGTGGAAGCGCTATAAAACTGAAACTCACAGAGAACTGAACAAATCGGCTAGAGCCAAAGTTTCGAAACGAATAAAATCTGCAAAATGTGAACATTTTGAAAATAAGTTTGAACACGTTGCATCCACAAAATATACTTGAAGGGAAATTAATAAATTAGGAATAGGGAAATCTAGACAAATGGCTGACCCCTGTGTTGATGTAGAGGAACTATGCCGAGCATTCTCTCATCTTGATGTACCTGAGGCTAGAAGCAATAATTACTTGACATATCAACCATACTGTGATAATAGTTTTAGTTTTGTGTGCGTCAATGAATGTGATGTCTTAGAGAGTATGCTTAAAATAAAATCAAATGCCGAAAATATAGACGCTATTAACCCTGCGTTTGTAAAACTTTTGTTACCATTACTTCTTCGTCATATAACATATATTTTTGACGTGATAACGTCTTATAAATCGATAGAGCAGGCTGCATGCACGCTCGAAAATGGATGACTCATACGTCGTTACCTCTGCCGCGACACAGGCAGAGCAAACGTGACGTGAGCAGCAGCAGCAGAGAAGAGAGAGAATGAGAGAGAGTGGTTAAAATTTAATGCTTTGCACTCTTCTGGCAACAGCAAGGGCAAAGCGGTGTTTCTCCGTCTCGCTCTCACCGCCCGTTTTGCGACGGTGTTTCTCCGTATCGCTCTGCTCACCCGCTTTGTCTATTTATAGCTCGAGCACTGACGCAGGCGTATGTGTGTATTTCAGTCTTTGACGTCGCCCTCTTGTTTGCATGCGTGGTGCAGAGCTTAGAGTGTTCGAGTCTTAATCTAACGATCGCGGGTTCGAGTACCAGCCGCAGCAATTGTGTTTTCAAAAATATAAGTTGGCTTTTATAGACTTTTTATAATATTTATATCCAAATAACTTAACATATCAAAAACAGCCGGTAATCCCTAATTCTATCCAGAAACTGGTCATTTACAGCCGGCACTGCCTGATCCTCTCCAGAAACTGGCTATTTGCAGCCGGCACTGCCTGATCCTCTCCAGAAACTGGCCATTTACAGCCGGCACTGCCTGATCCTCTCCAGAAACTGGCCATTTACAGCCGGCACTGCCTGATCCTCTCCAGAAACTGGCTATTTGCAGCCGGCACTGCCTGATCCTCTCCAGAAACTGGCCATTTACAGCCGGCACTACCTAATCCTCTCCAGAAACTGGCCATTTACAGCCGGCACTGCCTGATCCTCTCCTGAAACTGGCCATTTACAGCCGGCACTGCCTAATCCTCTCCTAAAACTGGCCATTAACAGCCGGCACTGCCTGATCCTCTCCAGAAACTGGCCATTTGCAGCCGGCACTGCCTGATCCTCTCCAGAAACTGGCCATTTGCAGCCGGCACTGCCTGATCCTCTCCTGAAACTGGCCATTTACAGCCGGCACTGCCTGATCCTCTCCAGAAACTGGCCATTAACAGCCGGCACTGCCTGATTCTCTCCAGAAACTGGCCATTTACAGCCGGCACTGCCTGATCCTCTCCTAAAACTGGCCATTAACAGCCGGCACTGCCCGGATCCTCTCCAGAAACTGGCCATTTGCAGCCTGCACTGACTGATCCTCTCCTGAAACTGGCCATTTACAGCCGGCACTGCCTGATCCTCTCCAGAAACTGGCCATTTACAGCCTACCTCTCTCAATGTTACATAACTTTTTTACCCAGTGTCAAATAATTGAGAATGATTCGTTGTTAAACTAAGAACTTTTGTGTATTAAATTGAAAATTATTCGGTCTTAAATGAAGTAAATTTTACACTTTCCTTGAGCATAAATTGTATTCAAAAATTGGTTGTCTGTAAAGTCGGTTTACTGACGATAGTTGAACGTGACAACGTCTTAAGTAAATGCTACCATTCCATCAGTATTTTCTTAAGACGTTGTCACGTTCAACGTCAGTAAACCGACTTTACAGACACCCAATTTTTAATACAACCACTACAACCATTACAATTTTCCTTCAACTTGAAAAAAAGGCTAAGATTATTCCGATAATGAAACCGAATTAGGATTACAGGCCTATTTCAATTTTACCCTTTATAAAATAAAAGAAATAAAATAAACAATAGTAAACGAAAATAAAGAGAATATAAGAATAAAACAAAAATACCAAAACATTATATAATAAAATAAATAAAAGCAAAAATAATATAGAAATAAGTTAAACGAAATCAAAATGTCAGTAAAATATTTATAAGTAAATTGTTAGATTAAGAAATATTTTTAAAACAAACTCGTAATATGTATGTGTGTCCATTTTGACTAGTGCAATAAGTATAAATTAACCCTTTTCGCACTAGGATATTAAGAAATAAATAAATAAATAAATATCAGATTGGCAATTGAAAACTCCCTTGAGGCAGAACAAGTTATCAATACAGACGGACGGATCGAAGACGACAGAAGGAACCGCATCGGGGTCTACTCCGGGGACCTTGCGATGCAGCTTTCCTACCGTCTTCCTGACTGGTGCAGTGTGCTCCAAGCGGAGATCTACGTTGTTTGGCAGGCGACCAAATTGATTCATACCCTGGGTGACAACCCGAGGTACGTATCAATCTGTCTCGATAGTGAAGCAGCTCTAAAAGCTACCACAGCGGACACAATAAAGAGCAAACTAGTTCGACTAGACTTGTCTGGGTACCAGGACACATGGGTGTGCCAGGTAACGAGGCGGCTGATAAGTGCGCTAGACCCGGCTCAGTATAATCATCAAGATTTGCGCTGACTGACATAAAGTACCAGGTCCAACATGTCCTATCGGAACTCGAAGGTTCCACAAAAACTGCGGCCGCTAAACGATGGACAGCAGCAATTGGTTGAGAGGCGTCCAAAGCACTATGGCCAAGACACAACCCGAAGGGCACTTCCGAGCTCCGCATAGCTTCAACGATACGGCACCAAGACTAATGTCGCAGCTGCGGGAATGAAGAATATAGAGAGAGCGACCAACACCTTCTCTTTTCCTGCCCCGCACTTCCAATTCCTGAAAAGACCCTACTACGACGAACTGAGCAGTCTGGCGAGTGTGCGCCTGAATGATCTGGAGCTGTTTTGGACTCAACCGCGTGGTTCCGGGGCTCCCGTAGCACAAAGGAGCTGGCCACAACGACCCAGACAAAGAACCCGACCCTCCTCCGAACTAACTTCATTCTCTTTGTCTGCCTCCTTTCGATCCCTTGATCGTAGTTGCATGGCTTGAGTGTTCGGACTTGAGGGATACCCTACATTCGGCCGTCTTGACATTTTATTCGTCCCGAATGAATTTACCCACTTTTTATGAATTCGGCCACCGTTGTTGTTTATTTAGGACTTTAACGAAATCCGACTTTTATACCCTTGCAGAGGGTATTATAATTTGCCATGATCTTTGCAACGCAGTGAACAGCATCACCAGCTGAGTCGATCTAGCCATGTCCGTCTGTCTGTCCGTCTGTCTGTCTGTCTGTCTGTCCGTCTGTCTGTCCGTCTGTCGGTTTCTACGCGAACTAGTCTCTCAGTTTTTGAGCTATCGGGCTGAAACTTTCAGCATAGTCTTATTTCTTTAGCACGCAGTATATATGTCGGAACGGCCGAAATCGGACCACTATATATAGCTGCCATAGCTGCCATAGGAATGACGGCGAAATTAATGAAAAAAAAATGTTACTTTTTTGTTTTTTAACGTATATTGATCAATTTCAAGATATAGCAGTTTTTTACGGTTATAGAATTACGGTTTAAATTTCATTAAGATCAGACAACTATATCATATAGCTGCCATAGAAACGATCGGTCGATTTATATAAAAATGTAAAATTCTACATGTAAAATGTAAAATTTACAAAATTTACATAATTTGATATTTTTCCAACATTACCAAAATGGATCGATTTTCAAAGATCCAATTGCAGACTGCAAGGGTATACAAACTTCGGTTTACCGAAGTCAGCTTTCTTTCTTGTTTAACTTTATATCTACTATGGTTTAAAATTTAAGTAACTTCGAAAGGTCCGATAAATGTTGGCTTTAACTTTAATGACGTACTATATTGTGTTTTTTTTATTAAAACTAATTCCCCGACTTCATAGGTCTCTTCCGGCTTTCTGCTTTTGCTAAAAGATTTTCGATTTTCTGCTTGTATTTTTTCCAAATTCTCTTTTGTCTGTTTTCTTATAACTTCTCTTTCTTAATGCAATTCTAATTCATCAAACTTGTCTAACCATTGTTTTAGTTGTTGATTTTCTCCTGTCGTTAAACCTGTTAAAAATTTAAAGGAACTACTGTTGGTGCTTCTGGGTGTGGAATTGTTAATGAATTGTTCTAATTTATCAACATTCAGGTACTAATTTTGCGGATTTTCTGTGCAAAGTTTGTTTAACATTGGTACGACAAGATTATGTATGCGTATGTATGGCCGGCGTGGTACTCCAGGAGCTATATGTAACAGTGTATATATAACAGTTCTAGTTGGGTAAAGCCATACAAATTTTGAAAATACATCAACGGCGACAAGGATATGGTTGTATTTTTCCGTGTTTCGGTCATTGGTCCTACATAGTCAATGGTAAAATTACACAACGAAATTTCTCCTTTACAGATTGGATTGAAAAATCCCTCCTTTCGCCCTGATATTGCTTCTACGATTAAGCATTCTACACAGCTCCTAACCACTTTTTATACTTTAGGTCTTATTTCTGGTATAAAGTACATCTTTTCAATCAAGTCAATGGTTTTTTCACTCCAAAATGTCCCTGTTTATGTGCTACTTTTATAATTTCCTCCTCCATTGCGGCTGATACTACTAAAAGTTCTTTGGTTTAGTTCTTAAACAAAATATCCTTCTTTAGATAAAAATCTTCGTATGGTTCTTTTTGTAAAACTTTTGAAACTGCTCTGCACCTATTAACAGCGGCTTGTGCATTCTTATGTTTGCATATCGTTGTGTTTTCGATGAAAAGACATTGGACCCTGCTTAGTGCGTCGACATGTTTCATTTGCAATCCTGACCTATGCTCAAGAGTGTAGTTGAAATCCTGCAGAAAAATGTAATGTTGAAAATATATTGAAGCCTTTTATCTTCTTAAGCGTTTCGTCAATAAGTATCATGGGAAAATGGTCTATTACTATTATTTCGTTCAGTTTTTTGTAGTCGCAACATAACTTTTTGATCCGCTGTTCTTGCTCTCTAAAACTACTGGGGACGTAAAGTTTGAGTTACTTGGGACAATTATTGCTTCATTAAGCCATGTTTGTATATGCGCATCTATGGTTTCCTATCACTATAAAAGACATGATAAATGGGATGTTCGATCTCGACAATAATTTTTATTTCAATTGGAGGTGCTATTGTCTGTTGCAGTAAATAAGATCTGATCAAATTTTAAACCCTACCTAGAGTATCACACTTTAAATGTTTTAGATCTAACTCAATATTGGATCTCAAGTTCTCCATTATACTGATGGACGTTGACGCACTACGGTCAGTACACTCAAGTGGCCCTTCGAAACCAAGCACGTGCTTGTTAGGGTTAGGTGTTAATAGGCGCGAAGTAAAAGTATAGGTAAAAGAATTTAAGGAAACTACCCTCCACCATATAGACTAAGCGCAGCTCGATTGCTATCTTGCATGTGTACTAAGTGGGCTAAGATTAATGTTTTTAGTTTAGGAAGGCTATCTACAGATGAGGTTATTTTGTACAAATCATTAAAATTTTCACATAGTACTCTAAAGGGTTCATGCATTTCATACGATGGTCTACAGTGGTGCAAAACCAAAGGCAGGTAGGATATTGTGGTTCTACATGGTACGTGGAAATTCAACTGACCCAATAGATCGCTGCTTTCCACGTCACCACGGATCAGGTAATGCATAAAGACAATGCCTAGCATCGTTCTACGGTTTGCTAAGAAAAGTAGGTTAATTAGGAGAAGTCTACAAGAATAAGATGGCAACCTAAGGTTTGCATCCCAGTTTAAGCCACGAAGAGCGAAAAGTAAAAAGTTCTTTTGAACTGAATCAATGCGTTTGCTGTGGACGTACCCCTGGGGACTCCAAACGCAGATCCATATTCTAAAATAGGACGAACTAACGAAGTGTATAAATTCTTCGTGACGTAGGGGTCATCGAATTCCTTCGACCACCGTTTAATAAATCCCAGCACACCCCTGGCTTTATTCACAATGCACGAAATATGATCAATAGACTCCAGTTTAGGATCTAGGCGGATACCCAAATCGTCAACTAGCGTGATCCTTTCCAAAGAGCAGCAGTTCAGCGTATAAGTCGCAAACATGGGAGAGACACGTGAGAATGTCAACAGCTTGCATTTGGATCCATTTAGGTTTAATAAGTTTATATTGCGCCATGTTTGAAAGTTATTAAGATCGTCTTGTTAATCCGACTGGCAAGCGCGGTCCTTGTATTGCACACAAAGTTTAACGTCGTCAGCGTACATGAGTACTCTGGAGTTAGTCAAGACTTTGGGCAGGTCGTTAATAAATAATGTAAAAAGTAAGGGACCCAAGTGGCTCCCTTGCGGGACACCAGAGGTCGCCCGGAGAACATTCGACAAGTTGTTTTTAAAGAGGACCTTTTGCGTCCTGCCATTCAGATAACTTGAGATCCACCTAAGAAGATCGACAGGAAAACCCATTAAGTCGAGTTTCCTTACACGAAGGGAATGATTAACGGAGTCAATTGCTTTACTGAAATCAGTATAGATCACATCTGTCTGCAAATTTTGTGGAAAGCCCCTTATAATGAAAGAAGTGAGATCCAAAAGGTTAGCAGTCGTTGATCTTCGTTTAATAAATCCATATTGGCATGGAGAAATTACTGATCTACACAGGTGCTGGAAATGGGGAGTAATTACGTTTTCGAAAAGTTTTGGGATGGCTGACAACTTAGAGATTCCTCTATAGTTGTTAGCATCCACTTTGCTACCTTTTTTGTGGAGAGGAATCACGAATGATTCCATCCAAATAAGGGGAAATTGGGAAGTTTCTAAGGATAAGGTAAACAATTTTAGAAGGGGACTGCACAGGGACTCGGCACAATACCTAAGCACACAGCCTGGTATACCGTCGGGACCTGGCGAATAAACCGGCTTGACACGTTGAAGATCCAACAGAAGGGAACTTTCGTTTAAGCTAGGACTGAAGATTAGGTTTGACTTGGGCATGCTATAAGAATAGGTTTGGTTTGAATCGGATGACGGAGAATAAGTAATTTGAAAAAACTGAGCAAAAAGATCGGCGATTGCCTGATCATTGTTTGCTGTCGTATTCTCAAATGTAAGCGAGGAAGGATTTGTAATAGGCTTACGTTTAGTGTTGACAAAATTATAAAACTGTTTTGGGTCCTGCGCAAACTGAACCCTACGACGAGTCAAAGAGTTTTTCTAACACTGCGCGTTAAGCTCGGTAAACTTTGACCGAGCCGCTAAATAGCGACAATGGACAGCTTGAGAGCCGTTACGTTTAAATTTAGAATAGAGATTGGACTTGACATTTTTGAGGCGAGTCAACTCTTTACTTAATCAGGGAGGCTTATTTGAGATTGACGGATAGTATATTGGAACACATTAGGTAAAAAAGGAGTTCATGGCATTGTAAAAAATATCCATGGCACCCACCATGTCAGTGCACATTTAGAGATCGGGCCAATCAAAGTCAGATATGAAATTATTCAGCCGTCGAAAATCCGCCTTGCGAAAGCAGTGGACTTTCCTAGCTGGCCGATACGACTTATTCTCCATTGCAGACCCAATCGATAGTCACATCGAAAGTAAGATAGTATGGATCTTCGGGTTGCGTCAAGGGCGGGACCCTAACCAAACTGACTCTTGCCGGATCAGAGACAAAGCAGAGGTCTAGCAAGCGATCTAAGGAATTTCGTACATGGTTGACTTGAGACAACGAAATGTCAAACAAGCCATCAATAAAATCGTGACGTGCAGTAGTTAAAAGTGTGTTAGAGGATTCAGTTGTGGACCAAATAGCTCCAGGAATGTAAAAATCACCTAGAACAATTAAATGGTCGCTATCCGAAAGTCTTTTGGAGACCGACTAGATAGCGGAAAGGTGGTTCCAATAAATAGAAAGTTCCGACAAGGGAGGAATGTAGGAACATGTAATAAAAATAAAACTACCATTAAATGATAGCTTCACACAAAGGAATTCAACATCGTTGCATTCCTCGAAAGCTTATACTTCAGCCGTGAGGTTTGAGTCAACCGCAATGAGGACCACGCCCCCTCGCCTGGAAGGCCGATCAAGCCTGTACGTTGTGTACACAGCTGGAAAAATTTCGGAACTTAGGATCTCCGGCTTCAACCAGGTTTCTGTGAACACAATCACCTGGGATGCCAAAGAAACACTATCAGAATACAATTCAGGAAGCTTACTACGTAAGACAGTAACATCTTCAGATGTTTGAGATGGGTGAAGCCGAGAGACAAATATCTGCCTCGTTGGTGGTATTGCAATAAGGGCTGTATTACCAATTTCGGCCGGTAATCCAGGCCTGTCACCCTGGGGAGCATTCGGGACTGGGATCTGAGGGGTCGTTAATTTGGATTTTGACCCGCCAGCGGACTCAACGGACATCACTGGAGCTGCGGTCCCTGTCACGGCACATTCGGAGGCCGAATCTTTCCTCAATATCATAGGAGTTAGATATATTGGGGTCGGGGGCTGTAACGAGGGAGTCAGATGTTGAGAACCTGCGTCGAGGAGGAGGTAAATCCTATAAGGCAGTGATCGACACAGGAGCCACCAGCAGCTTTGTCTGTGAAACGTTAGCAGCGAGCTTGGGTGCTGGGGGAAAACTGACGCCTACATGGAGACCCGTGAGATTCGCGGATGGGCGAAAGGGTGAAATAATCCACCAGCTCAAGGTGACACTCGAGTTTGGGAGCCGGCAGATCGCTATAGTAATGTTCGTAATGCCAGGGATCATCGATGATCTAGTCCAGGGTTACAACATATTGAAGGATCTGGAGGCAGAATTAAGTTGCGCAGGACAAACGATTCAGTTTAGGGCGAATAGGCCCACGCAAAGCAAAAGAAGTAGTCAGAAATCGCAGAGCGAGGAACCAAGCGGGAACAATGAACAGGACAGTAACAAAGCCCCAGAGGAACTGTTAAAATTGGCAGCGGAAACGCCATTAACTGACCAGTGCATGGACACGTTTCTAAGAAGAGAATTAGAAATGTTCGAGGAAATCAAAGGGGTATCCAACATTGCTGAGCACAAAAGAGTGATGAAGGATGCTCGACCCCTGAAACAAAGATATTTCCCTAGAAATCCAGCGATGAGAGCCACCATTGACAATGAGATTGATGAGCTACTAAAACAAGGCTGTATAGAGCCTTCGAGAAGCCCTCATAGTGCCTCAATCGTCATGGTGCAGAAGAAGACGGGCAAATGGAGATCATGCGTGGATTTCATTTTGAATGCCAAATCTATCCCAGACGCGTACCCCTTGCCGAGAATTCACCACATCCTGGATCAGTTAAAGCAGGCCAAATACATCAGTAGTTTGGACTTAAAAAATGGATACTGGCAGATACCCTTGGAGGAGTCAAGTAAACCATTAACAGCGTTTACAGTCCCAAGACGGGGTCTGTATCAGTGGAAAGTTATGCCTTTCGGGTTGCATTCAGCACCGGCAACGTTTCAGAGAGCACTGGACAGCGTTATCGGGCCAGATATGGAACCACATGCCTTTGCATATTTGGATGACATCATCGTCATCATACAGACCATATGGCGTTGAAATGGCTCAACTCCATCAAGAGCCCGACTGGACGGATTGCGAGATGGGCATTGGAGTTGCAGCAATATGAGTTCGACATCATATATCGGCGTGGGAAACTAAATACGGTGGCGGACACTCTTTCACGGCAACCGTTGGAACCGGAAGCCTGCCTCATGATTGGCAGCGAAGAGCACTTCAGCTTGGAGGAGTATAAAACCTGTGCATGGACCTAAGAAAAACTGAAGGAAAAGAAGGCTCATCCACAAAAGTTCCCGGATTATATATGGGAAGCGGGAGGTCTGTACCGAAACATCCCTCACAGAGCTGGACATGAAGACGTGGCCGCCTGGAAATTATGCGAGCCGTCCGGGCTCAAGGAAAAGATCTTGAGGGAGAACCATGATGCACCGACAGCAGGACACACAGGAAGCCGGAAAACCATCGCCAAGATTGCGTCAAGATATTTCTGGCCAGGGATGCAGCGAGACGTACGATCATACGTGCGTAAGTGTGAGACGTGTCAACGGTTTAAGGCCAGCCAACTACAGGCAGCGGGAAAGATGCTAACACAAATCCCGGAGGAGCCATGGTCCACAGTTTGTGCGGATTTTGTGGGACCACTCCCAAAATCCATACACGGGAATACGATGCTACTTGTGTTTATTGACTGGTTTTCAAAGTGGACTGAGATGGTGCCATTAAGGAAGGCCACGACGGATACCCTAAAGAAAGCGTTCAGGGAGAGAATCCTAGCGCGATTCGGTGTACCTAAAGTCCTCATTACAGACAATGGGACACAATTTTCAAGCAGAGCGTTAAAAAATTTCCTGGAGGACATGGGAGTACGTCACCAGTTCACGGCCTCGAATACGCCCCAGAAAAATCCAACAAAAAGAGCCAATAGAACGGTGAAGACGATGATTGCCCAGTATGCGGAAGGAAATCAGAGGAAATGGGATGACTTGCTGCCAGAAATAACACTGGCAGATATTCCCCAGCATTCCTTACCCAGGGAAGAGAACCCAGACTCCCGAAAGCCGTGTATGATGAGAACTGGGAGACCACAGCAGGATCCAACGGAGCTCGCGAAGGACCTGAAAGAAGTCTTCGAGATCGTGCGAAGAAATCTAGAAATGGCGGCACAGGACCAAGCCAGATACTGCAATCTGGGGAAAAGACACTGGACTCCAGTAATTGGGCAAGTGGTGTGGGCCAAGGAGCACCACTTGTCAAACGCAGTGGAAGGATTTGCTGTCAAGCTAGCGCCAAGGTTCGGAGGACCATTCCGAATCATGGATTTCGTGTCTCCAGTCATTGTCAAATTAAAGGACATTAAGACTGGACAGGAGCGGCGAGCCCACATTAGTACCCTGAAGCCGGAAGGGGACGCAAATGAACAGCCAAATGTGGGGGATCCAAATTAAAGGGATCAACAGCCGGGACAGAGAAGGGTAAACGACGACACGGGAACATCAAACCGTGATAAAAGAAATAAAAGATAGAAAAGATACTATGAAATTTTTAAAATAAATTTTAAAATAGTAAAATAAAAATTATAATTATAATAAAAAAAAAACATACAAACTAAATAAAATAATAAGTTAGAGGTTAAATTAGTAGCTGAAGACGCATAGCCAGCGATAGCGGATAGAAGAGAAAATGAGCAACACTGAGGCAGGAGAGAATGAAAATCGGATAAATTTGAAAAGCTTTGGCGAGGATCCGTTAGGCAGAGGCACGGCAAAACAGCGGCTCAGGGCCGCCGAGAGCGAGCAGCTCAGCTCAGAAAGAAATTAGCAGTGCAGACCGCAGTAAGTAGGGATTGGGGTATAAGGAGAAAAACAAGATATTATGGTTAGGTTAGTTTATTTAAAGGTCGCGGCGAGGCGAAAAGCCCCGGCGCGAGGTCGAGAAGCTCAGGGAGCGCGAGGGCGAAAAGCCCAGGGAGCGCGAGGGCGAGAAGCCCAGGGAGCGCGAGGGCGATAAGCCCGAGGGGAGCAAGGGCGAGGAGCCCGGGAGGCCGACAGGCGACAACCAGGAGCCAGAGGAGATGCCACAATATAGGCGGCAGGCCAGGCCGTCGACGCCACCACGGCCATCGGCTAACCAGAAGCCGATGGAGGAGGACGTGGTGGTGATCAGCAGAACTAACGCAGTAAGTCTTTGGGAGGATTCCCTTAGACCAAGCGAGTCCAGTCGTTACTACTTTCTTCCATCTCGTAATTTGTAAGTGCCCAGGCGGACGGTGAGGTTGCCAGCGCGTCAGCTTAGCGGGAGCGAAGCTTAGCGAGAGTATCCGAGTGCGGGTAGCACCGGAGTATCAAGCGGAGCGTAAGCGCGGCGTGATCACTCAGACGGCGTTGGCCGGAGAGTCGGGCGTGACCTAATTGTTAAAGATAGGGCGTCTTGTGCCCCGCTTAAGGCAGGTGTGGTGGAAAAGAGGTGAAAATTCCAGTTAAAATATATATTATATTACTTAATTCTAAACCCCGGAGATTTTATTTTGGCACAGTGCCCAACATATATAAATTTGTTGCAGCGAATCCTGGACGAGACTGAGCTATCCCGCCCCGATCGTTACAGTACTATAGAACTGAATATTTTTTATGTCAATATGTGTTTTGTTATTGTTTTAAAGTTATTTTTTCACCAGTGAGAGAAATAAAAAGCTGTGATACCTGTCTTACCCTTTAATAAAACTTATTTATTAATACTAGTACATGTTTTCTTAGTCTATGTTTTTAATTTGAGCTGCAACTTTTTGCAACTTTCAGACTTATTTGCTGTTTTATGTTCGTCCATATTTTGTGTTTGTTTATTTTCGAGGATATTTTTTTTTTTTTTTATTTTATTGTTTAATATATATTTATGCATTGTTTTATTTAATTAAGTATAATGTATTATAAAAGATATTAGATATTTGAACATCCTGTTTTTATTTACTATTATTATTATTATTATTTTGTATAAAGATAATAAAATTAAAATAAAATATAATATATTAATAAGGAATATCCCTATATTGAAAGTATGCAATTGAATTTAAGCTTTAAAATGTTATTTTATAATATTTTCGGGCTTTAACGTATGGTTTTTGCTTTTTTTTTTTAATTTTCTTTATGTTATTGTTATTTCAGATCTATATTCCAACTGGATGTATTTTTGGCCGCTTTTTCCATACAATATCAACCACTGTGCAATGGTTTTATTTAATGATAACCGACTTAGACTAAGGCTCTGGTAGTGAAGCGTGTGTGCCTGCCGCCGCGCCAAGCTAACCCAGCCAGTGGGAGTTGGCAGTCACATGCCGACTACTGAAGACCGACCATACGTGGTGCCCCTGCTCTAGACTAAATATATCGGATCTAGAGAGGACAACTCGAAAAAACCCGTAATCACCGGTGTTACCGTACCGTGCCTCTGTGATGAATGGCACTACGTTAGTGTGTCTTCTAACGGTGGCTTCCGGATACCTGGCAGTGGTGGTCCCAGAGGCAGATGGTGGTCCCAGAGGCAGAGGCTCCACGTGCCGCTGTCTTCATTGGGTACTTTCCGCTCCCAAACGCGGAAATAAAACCGGACGAGATCCTCAAGCTCGTCGAGGGCCAGAACAGCGGCCTGCGAGTGGGAGACCGGCGCGTCTTCACCCGTGAAATGAGGCAGAGCATGGCCATCATTACGATTGCGCTGGATCCAGTTTCGGCCAATCGACTGAAGTCGCTGGCATACCAACTGTCCTTTGCGTGGGGCACGGCTACTCTTAAGCCAAAGGCCAGCACGAAGCCGAAGACGCAGGCGGCGGCTCCTGCTCTCGCAGCGGAGAAGCCCACCTGATCCAAGGCAACGCAGGTCACGGCTGCGACAACGCCACAGAGTGAAAAGACCATTAACAAAGCCACTCGAGCATACTTTGCGTGCAATAGGCTTTTCGGTAGAACATGGGGCCTAAGTCCCAAAATGATCTACTGGTCTTTTAACACTGTGGTAAAACCGATCATAACCTATGCATCTCTTGCTTGGTGGATGAAATCTACCCAGAAGACAGCTGCGGCTGCACTTACCAAAATACAACGACTGGTCTGCATAGGCATCACTGGAGCCATCCGGACATGCCCCACTGCAGCACTTGGAGTTATAACTGTCATACCCCCTCTACCCATCACCCTGAAAAAGGAGGCCTGCCTGGGGGCACTTCGCCTCCAAAACATCGCCAATATAAAAAGTGTTGATCTAACTGGGCATCTACGGGTACTCGAACCCCTAATAAACGAGCCCATTCTGCGTATAACTGACGAGCAGAAACCAAAACTTGTTTTCCACAGAAACTTCTCTGTAGTTCTGTACACCAGACACGACTGGACAACAAAATCAATATCTCTGCCCACTGGATCACAAACGTGGTACACTGACGGATCGAAATTGGAAAATGGCGACATCGGGGCTGGTATTTTCGGACCAAGGTTTAACAAATCCATAGTCATGGGAAAGTCCCCAACCATCTTCCAAGCAGAGATACACGCCATAGAAATCTGTGCTCGTGAATGTCTTCGCAGGAATATGCAAGGCGCACGGACTGACAGTCAGGCGGCGCTCATAGCGCTGAGATCCTTCACGATCACCTCCAGACTTGTAGAAAACTGTTTTCAGCAGCTGAACGCCCTTGCCTTCAAAAACACCTTAACGGTGGGCTGGGTGCCAGGGCATGAAGGCCATATAGGAAACGAGGTGGCAGACTCCCTAGCGAAACGCGGGGCGATGACACCACTAATCGGCCCTGAACCATTCTGTGGATTTTCGAAAGGACACAAAAGGATGTCGAGATCCAAACGCATCATCAATCTAAAAAAGAGTGAGATTCGCACTTTAACAGGCTACCTAACAGGTCACTGCAACCTAAGGTATCACCTTAAGAAATTAAAACTTTCAGAAATCGACGCATGTAGATTCTGTGAGCTGGAGCCAAAAACATCAGAACATGTTCTATGTGAATGCCCCTCACTAATCAGACGTCGACTTCAACAACTAGGAGGTGAACTTATCCCCCCTGCAGGAATTGGGAACAGATAGACCTCGCCAAAGTACTCTCCTTCATCAGAAGCCTAGGAATAGAGGCTCTACCTTAATCCTACAGGCCGGCACAAAAGACCTAACATCTGGTCGCGGTGCAATAAGGCCCTAGTAATAATAATAATAATAATAGACTTTTTTTCATAACAGTTTTGAAATAAAAGGACAATCTTAATTTTTCCAAATGTCAAAATACTTTGGACGCTTAGGCCGCGAAAACTACTTTTTACTAAATGTTCATCCTTTACTGCTTGCGGGATAACTCCTCGGGTTCCCGCCAATGGAATCGTCGTCGTCTTCCTTCTCGTCTTGCCCGTCACCAGTGCTGAGGGCGGCTGTTCGCACACGGTTTGGGCGCCGCCGAGATGGCGCATCGCAATTAAATATTGCAGCAGCGATTCGTTCATACGAATTGAGCGACTCTGCGACTGCTTTGCCACCTGGTGATTAGTTATCTGGAATCCGAAGGTTTTTTTCAGACTTTCGCTTAGCTCCTTCCAAGTAGCGGGATTTTCAAGCGTAACGTATAAGAGGGCCGATCCCTCCAGCATTCGATTGCCCAGTAGCCAACGTTGAAAGTTGTTTAATCCGTGCATAACTGCAGCCAGCTCGAAGTCACGAATCATCTCCAGAGAATAGTCGCAAACTGGCCTCAAGGTCCCTGATATCAACAACGGGCTTGCAATCCAGCGAATTGCCTTCCAAGGCGGCAACCTTCGCCTTCAATTCATATTATCCTTGATCAAATGAAGGATCCTTTGAAAGGTCCTCTTTTCAACACGATATTTATACCTAAAACTGTTTTTTAAATGATATTGTAGTATGCGCATATAGCGAGTGTTCACTGCAACAAATCCAGTGCAATAAATAGTATTTTTATATGAGCCTTTACATACATACATATATCTAAATTTCAAGTGCAAGTGTAATCTAATCACACTTATGCACAAGGCCCATTATTTCAAGGTCAGCATTTCTGCAATTAATAATAATAAAATAAAATACTTTACGTTATACTTTATACTTAAGACTATATTGTAAAATCAGAAATAGTTTAATGCTGGGAAGAACCACACTAGTTGCTTCCTTCGAAATAAAAATACTTGGCGCGACAAGAACAGCCGCTCCTCTTGAACCTCTTCGACTATAATTTTCTGGCATCCTTGATATCTTCAACACTTCTTATATGGCGACGTCCTGCGAAAGGATCACTTTATCTTCCATAAACAAACATGGAGTTGATAAGGATCTCAGCGGCTGAAGGAACAAAAGCAACAGTTGTTAAAACTCTTAAACAAAAAAGAATCATTAAGTTAAAATAAATCAGTAAAGCTCATTGCAGAACTAGAGCATATTAAGGCCTTAATACTAGAATCTACACTTCAATAAAAGTGATACTCACAGCGACAGATTGTGTTTTCTCCGCGCTCCGAAAGTTGACTCGATTAAAGTCAGTGTAGCTACGGTCGTGACCTAAAAATGCACTGTGTATTTGTGTGAGACACTCAGGGACAGAGGTACGTACAAGGGCACTATTCCGGCGGGGTTTCCGGACGTATCCCTAAGTCCTTGACTGGTGAGGCTACTGGACTGTTCGTGGACAAGGGGGGGATCCTCTCTCGCGTCCATCTAGTGAAGGTCTTTCACCGCGAAAGTCTCTCACTCGCGGACAGCATTCACAAGCTGCAACCCGCGCGTTTTTCACTCGTCACTGTAAATAACAAGATCAGATGTTTACAGTGTTGAACAACGCCAGGCGTTAGAGCTTAACAGCGCAGTTGGAAAGTGCCGAAAACGGGGCCTGTCTGAATTTTGAGATTCAGCTTAAATTCAGGCACTTGGTTACAGGGACGGCAAAGAGCAGAAGGCCAAGGATCCGGCTAAATTCCAACCCCTCGGCCACGGCGGCGCCTATTGAAAGGGGCACTGGGGACCGAGAAGCGGCGGTATATCCCCCATCGTAAGTCAAGGGGAAATCTGTGGCCTGCGTGGGAGCCTCCCCCTAGCTAACCAGCAAGCCTTGATGTAGGAGGTAGAAAACCCTTTCGTGGGCAGATCGGTGGTGGCAAGGTCGTCCCGCCAACCGAGGGAAGAGGGGACCGATGGAGTTGCAGCGGCATTTAGGAGGGGCAGCAAGCTCGCCCGCTCGTCAACACCCTCGCCAACCCTAAAGGAAGAGCTGAACGCGGACTCTGAGGTTAGGGAAACCCCAAAAAGGACGCGAGATCCTGCAAGCCCAGCAGGCTCACAGAGGACAACGCCGGCCAAAAGGAGCAAGGCCTGCCACGAGACAGGGAGGATCTGAGGATTTCTTGGAGCTGGGGAAGCTCCTGCAGGAGATGTCCACCAAGATGATGCACAAGTCGGCGCGCCACATAAATGTCGCCACGTGGGAGACGTTCGTGCGCATGAAGGCGCTTCACACGAGCATCCTAGAGGCGAACAGAGAGGGCGCCAAGGAAGACAGCAACAGGGAGGATGGCCAGGACGCTGCAATCGTCTGCGCGAAATGCTCTCGAAGCATGCAAAGCGCAGAGAAGGAGCAGCAGACAACGTCTGTCTGAAGAAAAGAGGCTGCAGCGCAAGCGGAGCCATGGCGAAGGATAAGCTAGCCAACTGTAGCTGGAGGATCCGCAGCAAAAATGCGCTAAAGCTCCCAAGAGCACCCGAAGGAACCCCCCAAAAGGGCCCTCAAGATGGCGTGGCGACGCACGCTGACGCCAGGAAGACCGGTCGCCGGGAGGTGGTCAAGAAAAAGCCAAGGGCTACGCGTCGCGCAAGACCCGATGCGATGTGCAGGCGAGCCAAATCGGATGAGACGAAACTGCTCGTATTGGAGAAACGACTCCTTCGCATCGAAGCAGAAAATCTGCGCTGCTATTGCGAGCCCATATGGCATCGATGCGGAGCGCATCAGAGTCAGGAGTCTGCGCCGAGGCTACGCGGAGTCGCAGTCGGCAGTGGTTAGTTTGCCCTTCTCCCTGCGGAATGCCGACCATCTGCAGGATTCGGGAAAGAGCAGGCCCCCCAAGGTGCTTCAGATGCTTGGAGCCCGGGCATATTGCAGCGAACTGCAAGAGCCCAGTTGATAGGAGCGACTGCTGCATAAGATGTGGTGGACAGGGGCACAAGGCAGCCAAGTGCAGCAGGGAGCCTTTATGCTTCATCTGCTCTGGCATGAAGGAGACCAGGCACCAGGCAGGAAGCAGATTCTAATCAGCCACAATCAGCGGGCCCGGAACTTCGACCATCATGCAGTTGATTCAGTTGAATCTGAAACACTGCAGGGCCGTGAAGGATCACCTGAAGCAGACGGTGCGAGAACTGGGCTCAGAGGTGGCGATACTCAGTGAGCCTTAGAGAGTAGAAAGCAGCAACTTTGATGCCTGAGCAGTTGCGTCGTTGGACATCGTGCCACTGAACGAGTGCTCCCAGCACACATTCAACAGAGCTGGGGCCGGTTCGATTATCGACCTATCGTTCGCAAGCAGTTCCCTAGCCCGTACCACACGCTGGAGGATAGGCGAGGTGTTCACGGCCAGCGACCATGAGGCCATTCTGCTGTCAGTTGGCGGCCCACCGTGCCAAAGTCAGCCGACGACCAGGCCAAGAAAAGCTTACCGCCAGGACTCCTTTAGGCCACAGGCCTTTGCCAGTGCACTAGAAAACTTGGCTGTCTCCGAGTTGGACTCGGCAGATGAAGCTGCGAACAGAATGGCAGCTAGACTGAAGGAAGCCTGTGACCAAAGTATGCAGCAGGAAAAGACCTATAGCAACCACCACGCACCAGTGTACTGGTGGAGTGAGGAAATCGCTAGCTTGCGCAGGACCTGCCTTCGAGCCAGGAGGTTGGTCCAAAGAGCGAGAGACACCGTAAACCTCTCAACCCTCAACTCGAGCTTCAGGAGTGCAAAGAAGGCACTCAAACTGACGACCTGGAAAACGACCCATGGTGAAGAGCCTATAAAGCGGTGGTCAAACGCGTGAATGCCGGCAGTAGGTCGCCCTCAGACCCGGCTGCCCTGAAAGGCATTGACTAAGTGCTGTTCCCAGAAGGTCGCCCCATTCCATACCCCGATGGACGGGACAAGTTGGGAGCCCGATATGTCCGGTCACGGAGTCGGAAGTGGCACGGAAGGCACCTGGGCCGGACTTGCTGCTGAAGCCATCGCTGGTACCAGATGGAAAGGAGGGACGAAGAAGTATTTTCTAGTGGTTACGCTGGACATACGGAACGCATTTAACTCGGCCGATTGGGGGAAGACACTGGGGGCACTACGGTCCTTCAACAAACCCGAATACCTGCTGAATGTAGTACACAGCTACCTTAGCAAGAGGGAGTCCTTGAAACCTCTGTGGGCTCCAGGACACACGAGGTGACAGTCGGAGTTCTTCAGGGCTCGGTACTGGGCCCTCTGCCGATGTATGACGGAGTCCTGAAGCCTGAAACCTGGGAGTCATGCTGGACACCCGTCTCTCCTATCGCGAACACCTGGAGTACGTGAACAAAAAGGCAAGCGAGATTATAGGGTCGCTCTTCAGGATCCTGCTGAACACCAGAAGTCCGAAGCAGGATAGACGTAGGCTCCTCGCGACAGTTGTCAAGTCGCAGTTGTTGTACGCTGCTCCGGTGGGTTAGCAGTTACATGCGAGGGGTCAACTCGACGTATCGCCTGTATGCCGTCAGAATAGCGAGTGCCTTCAGGACGATCTCGGACGACGCAGCGCCCGTCATTGCACGCCAAGTTCCCCTGTGTGAACTGGCGCGGGAGGCCAAGAGATTCGAGCGGACCAAAGGTCCAAGTCCGAGGTAAAGAGAAGTGCCTGTATGCAGAGCGTCAATAACTGGCAGGCTGTCTGGGACATCTCCAGCAAGGGACGCTAAACGCACGAGCTCATCCGCAGAATAGAGCTTTGGGTAAACAGGAAGCACGGCCAGGTGGACTTCTACCTTGCGCAGGCACTGAGTGGACCTAAAGCGCTTCGGGCACGACACTGAGGACGGGTGCCCATAGTGCGGCAGCGGGATTGAGGAGGACGCTCTGCACGTTTTATTTGAATGTCGCCGTTTTGGGCCACGAGCGCCAAATGCTAGAGGAGACCACCGGGGCAAGAGCTCGGCCAGAAACTTTTGTGCCCCTCATGCTGATGAATGAGGAGAATTGGAAAGCGACGGCAGCCTACGCAGCGTGTGTACTACGAGAGCTGCGTGCCACCGAGAAGGAGAGGAGAGAGATGACAGCCTAGGTGGCTACGATTGCGCGAAGCAATACCTTGCTGTGAAATCGCTCATTCATGGCCCCCACAGGACTGCGAGGGAACATTTTACTCACCCCATTGTGAGTACACCTGTACCGCCAGCACCGGTGCCCCGTCAACAAAAAAGTAACTTGTACAGCTAGCCCCGATTTCGTATGGCGCACCAAGCCAGACCGACAGCGCTTCCGAGAGCGACCTTCATAATAATATTTTTTTAGATGCACTGATGCACAATGTTTTTTTTTTTAACCCCCTGGTCAACAAAATTGTAGCGCTGGTCGGGGATGGGAATTTTTATGTTGCTCAGCATACTGTGACGCGCGAGCGCGCACATAATAACTCCCATAAATAAATAAGAAAAAAACATGTAAATAAAACTGAAGAAATATAATAAACGGTTCGAACATTCAAATTCAAATTTGAATATCCACGCGCTCGCGCCACTGATCGAGAACAGAGGGTCACACTAGGCCGAAAGGGCTTTGGTCACACCAAAAAGGGCAAATCCCGCACGCGCGGCGGTCCCACTAGGCCTCGCCGGATCCCTATATAAAGCGGGCCACGGCCAGTGGGAAGGCACTCAGCTACCGACAGCGATCGGGTGAGGTAAGCCTACTTTTAGTAGCCCACATCCAGGAGTCAGTAACAGGAGTCTTTTGGGAACAGGATCTTCGGGTCTAGTCCACATTCATACATTGTAGTTAGTTTCCCCGTAGTATTTTCCCCAAACCTCCCCGAGTAGACGTCAGCGTCTCCACCACTCCCAAATCGGCCCGCCGATTTGTTAGGAAGACTTACGGGTCTCCGTTATCCCGGTTCGGTTTCGAGCCTCCAAAACCCTTCTCGCAACTGGCAGACTTTCGAGCCTCCAAAACCTTCTCATAACTGGCAGACTTCCGAGCCTCCAAAACCTTCTCGCAACTGGCAGGCTTTCGAGCCTCCAAAACCCTTCTCATAACTGGTAGACTTTAGAGCCTCCACAACCTTCTCATAACTGGCAGACTTTAGAGCCTCCACAACCTTCTCATCATTGGTAGACTTTAGAGCCTCCACAACCTTCTCATAACTCCCGGTTCGGCCCGCCGATCCGCACTTGTCGCAACTGGCAGACTTCCGAGCCTCCAAAACCCTCTCGCAACTGGCAGACTTCCGAGCCTCCAAAACCCTTTCGTGACTGGTAGACCTCAGAGCCTCCAAAACCCCCTTAGCGGCAGAGACAGGCAAGCCGCCGGCAGCACTAGCTCTGTAGCATGCTTTCGGGGCAACACCTCAGGGTAAACTTGCGGGCTCCGGCTCTCTCTCTCTCTCTCTCTCTCTCTTTCTCACCCACAGGAAGCGCCCACCATCACCGGGTCAGGCCACCGCCGGTAGCGACGCCGCGACAGCGCCCTTACTCCGGCACGGACGACGACGTGAGCAGGGACAACGGCCCACGACGACGACTCCACGCCAGGTCGCCGGTTCCGGCTTGATTCCTTAGCTCTGTACACTATTCATTAATAAACCAACCCTAGATATACATTCACGGCATAATTCTCTAGTGTTCTCATCTGGGACCGGGTCGGAATTTCTTTCAGCAACCACACCTGACCCAAATAAATTCTTGGGACGAGTCCTGGCCCACGCTGAACTATCTCAGCCCCAGCAGACCGTCACAGCGGCGCCCGAGCAGGTTGAAGTGGTTGCAAAGAAAGAAGAGTAAACGACACCGCACCAGTAGAGTAATGTCTAGCTGGGTATATCAAACAGCTAAGACCGAACTAGCAGAATACGCGGTGGAGTTCGGGTTGGACGCGACAGGAAAGGTAGAGGAATTAAGAAGGATAATTGCAGCATTTGCCAAAAGGACGGACCACGAGGAAGCCACCAAGGAGAGATTGGCAGAACTAGCGAGGATACACAGAAGGGAAAAAAGCCCAGCGCCAGACGGAACGTACCAAACCCCGGGGATAGTAGTGACCGAGCCGTACCCGGAAATGGACAGTAAAAAGGAGGCCAGGATGGAAAAGAGCGTGGAAGTGGACATCGTGGACCGAGTACGGAGCTGGGGGATACGATATCAAGGAACGACAAGTCCCTTGGAGTTCCTGAGTAAAATGGAACAATGGGCAGAAGGATACGGCATTCAAGAGGACCAGTTGGTCCAGACGATGCCATTCATATTAGAAGGAATTGCGAGTGACTGGTGGAACACCACACCAACTAAAATCAGAGGTTGGGCACAGTTGACAGCGGAATTGCGGGAATACTTCTTACCGCCAAGATATGAAGAAGAACTCGAAACCCAGATAACGCAACTGAGGCAGCGAGAATCTGAACCGGTAAGAGAGTTCGCAATGGGGCTACGGAAACTGATGAGATTTACAAAACTCACAGAGGAGGAAAAACTCGACCGAATATATAGAAATTGCAGAAGCAAGATAAAACTATATGCACGACGATCGGCATTCAGAACGTTAACAGAGTTCCTCAATCTCGCAGAAGAAGTAGAGGACATCGAGGCAGCGGAAAGCTGGACACAAGCAACGCAGCCGATGCAACCGAGACTGAGTCCGGAAATCTGCATGCGGTGCGGCGGAACAGGCCATGCAGCACGCACATGTAGCAATCCACCAAGGCTATTCTGTTGGGTATGCGGCAAAAACGGCATTAGAACAACAGAATGCTGCAGAGCCACGACGGGAAACGCCGGGGGCCTGAGCAGATAAAGCTGGCGGCTCAGGCCAGACAAAATAATCCAGCAGGACAGGAGCAGTTAAGTTGCGACGGATTCCAAATACTGGCCAAGATAAGAATTGGAACACGGTGGGCGAGAGGAGTGGTGGATACCGGAGCGACACGAAGCGCTATAAGTATAAATCGGTATCGCGACTTACGAACCCAAGGCAAATGGAGTGGATCACAGGCGGAGATTACACTCGCCAACGGAGCAACGCAAGAACCAGTGGGAGAATTTACGGCAAAGATCACATCCGAAGAGAAAACATTCCCCATATCATTCATGATACTAAACCAAGTAGCGGGAGAAATAATCCTAGGGATGGACTCTTTAGCCAAGGCACACAGCTGGCTAACGTGCGGCGAACTGGAGCTGGAAATCAAAACCACAAACGAAGGGGACGGCGAGGAAGACCAGGAAACACCAGCTACAGGAAACGAGCACGAGACGGAAGAGCTACCGGAGGAAGAGATACAAAGATTTCTGGACGAACAAAGGCAAGTATTCGAGGGAATGAAGGGTAGTAGTAACATCACGACACACAAGATTTACCTAAAGGATGATAGGCCAATAAAGCAACGGTATTATCCGCGAAACCCGAAGCAACAGGCAATCATTAATGAACAGGTGGATGAGCTGCTAACGCTGGGAATGATAGAACCATCACGCAGCCCATATAGCGCACCGGTAGTACTGGTGAGGAAGAAGAACAACGAATGGAGAATGTGTATAGACTATCGGTTGCTAAATGAGAAGACGGAAAAGATGCCTACCCGGTTCCAAGAATGAACTTCATCCTGGATCAACTCCGGGAGGCGAAATACATCAGCACGATAGATCTAAAATCTTGATACTGGCAGATCCCGATGGAGAGCAACAGCCGACAATACACAGCTTTCACGGTACCCGGTAGGGGATTATTCCAATGGAAAGTCATGCCCTTCGGATTAACAACGGCACCAGCGACATTCCAGAGAGCATTGGACACGGTAATAGGGCCGGAAATGGAACCGTTCGCGTTCGCTTACCTCGATGACATCGTGGTCATAGGTCGAAGCAAACAGGAACACTTAGAAAAGCTGCAGGAAGTGCTTAGGAGACTACAGAAGGCGAATCTGAGAATCAACCCCGACAAGTGTCACTTCTTCCAGAAAGAGCTCAAATATTTAGGCCACATAGTCAGCGATCGCGGGATCAGGACGGATCCAGAGAAGGTAGCGGCCATCCGAGACCTGCCAACACCAAAACTACTAAGGAAGTGCACAGTTTTTGTGGATGGCATCGTGGTACAGAAGATTCATTCCAAATTTCACGGAACAAGCCGGAGCACTGCAAGATCTGATGAAGAAAGGGCAAAAGTTCGAATGGAACATGAATCACCAACAAGCATTCGACCGACTAAAGAATAGCCTCACGCAAGCACCGGTTCTGGCATGCCCAGACTTCACGAAGCAGTTCAAGCTACAGACAGACGCAAGTGACGTGGGCATAGGCGCGGTACTTACACAGGAAGGTGAGAAGGGCGAACAAGTAATATCCTACGCAAGCCGGAAATTGAACACCACGGAACGTAAGTACAGTGCGACCGAAAAAGAATGCCTGGGGCATATTGGGGCATAAACAAGTACAAAATGTTCTTGGAGGGATACCAATTTATAGTAATCACGGATCATATGGCGCTCAAGTGGTTAAACTCGATCGAAAGTCCGTCAGGGCGGGTAGCCAGATGGGCCCTGGGCTTACAACCATTTCAGTTCGAGGTACGGTACAGAAAGGGTAAGCTAAATGCGGTCGCAGACGCACTGTCAAGAGCACCACAAGCCGAACTCAGAGCAAAGGTAAGCAAATCAAACTGGCTGCAGTAGGAGTTCAAAAAAACCAAGGAGAACTCAAACGACGAAAAGTTCCGAATCGAAGGGGACCGGTTGTACAAGTGGAGCGAGCACAAGCGAGATCCACAACCATGGAAATTGTGCCTTACGGAGGAGGAAGTCCAGAAGGTGTTAAAAGAAAATCATTGCAAGGCGACGGCAGGGCATTTGGGTATCTTCAAAACCACGAGGAGAATCAAGACCCGATATTTCTGGCCACGGATGGCGAAGGATGTCAAGAAGTTCGTAAAGGGATGCGAATGCTGCCAGCGATACAAGGTTTCGCAACAAAAGGCGGCAGGGAAAATGCTCACAGGAATCGTGAAAGCTCCTTGGGAGACAATGTGCGTGGACTTAGTCGGACCACTACCCCGAACAAAACATGGAAATACGACATTAGTAGTCATAGTGGACACATTCTCGAAATGGGTTGAACTTGCGGCAATAAGGCAAGCAACTGCAGAAGCATTTCTGAGAGTATTCCGGGAAAGAATAATTTCCAGAGTCGGAGCACCAAAAGTCCTGATCTGTGATAATGGCGTACAGTTCACGGGGCGAAAGACAAAGTCAGCCATGGAAGGGTGGGGAATCCAACAACGATTCACGGCACCATATACACCCCAGGAGAACCCAACGGAGCGCATCAATCGAACGGTAAAAACCATGATCGCCCAGCTAGCGGGCAAGGAACAAACATCCTGGGATGAACATCTACCAGAACTGATGCTCGCTTACAACAGTAGCACGTCTGAATCTACCAGATATAGCCCAGCACAGCTCGTGTTTGACCGAGAGCTTAGGGTGCCAAACACGCTTTTCGACCAGGTAACCGCCGGCTCGGCGATACCGACAGAAAGCATAGAGGCAAGAAGGGAAAGGTTACAGAATATCCGTAAGGAGGCAACATCGCACATGCAAATGGCAGCTGACCAACAAAAACACCACTACAATCTTAGGAAAAGAGAGTGGAAGCCAACAGTCGGACAACTAGTTTGGTGTAAAACACATTTCTTGTCCAAGGCGGCAGACAAGTTCAATGCCAAACTAGCACCGAAATTCGATGGCCCGTGGAAAGTAGTGTTAGAACCTCCAAATAAGAAGTCTACATTCGCTGAGTTGATATTTCAAACTGATTTTATTTTGAACGATCTTTGCCTTATATAGAACATTTGAACTCTTATCTATGGTCTACGCAGAGACCGCACATTTGCTTGTCTGAGCGGGGAAGTCTTATCCATTGCGACCTTTTGTACAGCATGGAAAATTCCTAAGTGATATTTTTGGATTCCTCAAGATTACAATTGGTATTTCTAAATTTATCATGTGAGGCAAACAATATGATCTTAAATACAATCTCATGTTCATGTATGAACATTCTGCAAAGGGCCAGGAAGAATTACGGCTTGCATGCGTCTTGATACTTTAATTCGTCTTATTAAATATAAAATTAAAATTAACATGATAATTAATCCTAAGATTAATGCCGCGTGGCCTGAGATATGGTGAAAATTCAGTCCTTTTAATTCATAATTATTTTCTTTTATTTCTTTTATTTCCTTTCTTAATTTTCTAATTTCTTCATCATGGTTAATTACCGGTAATGTTAATGGATTCCAAACAATACTTGGAACCTGACTTATATTACTTACATAAGAGACTGCTATAGGCTCATAACTTTCTGATTTAATGCTATGATGAGCTATTAATATTTTATCATCTGTTCTTATAGTGCAACCAGATATTATAGTGAGAATTCCTTGCTCAGGAAGATCAATTATTTCTTGTGGAAGATTATTACATTGTATCCTAGCCTTTGTTGTTTCTTTAACCTTAAATAGCCAACTACCTTTCTTTTACAACTCAACCCAGTAAGAATTTTTCTGGGTCGCCTTTTTATAAACACAATTGGATTGACTATTTGGTTTAAAGGGAGTAATCTCGCATGTATTATCATTCACGTTGCTCCAAGGCCAGTTTCCTTCACATATTACGTTATTAGCTTTCCATTTTGACACTTATTTAAAGTAGCTTCCGTCATCAGATGATAGGAATCAATTTCAAAATTGTAAACTAAATACTTAGAATTCAACTCTGCAATAAATACATCATTATTTTTCACTGGTATTGGAATTACTCTAAACAGATGGGAGGGGTGTCTTCCAAATAAGGGTATTTTTACATTCAAAACTAGCTTATTATCCACAAAAATTCCCTTAGCTGTTAATAACGTATAAATGTCCTTTAATTCTGTTCCTGCTCTTTTACCTGGTAGTACTAAAGTTTCTAGTAATGCATCTTTAATTCGAGATATCTCGGTTTTCAGTTGCATAGGTTTCAATATATTTGGATTTAATCTACCATGGTTTATATCTATAAGTAGGCTAATTACTCCTGCTTGAACCTTTTCGCACTCCTCAATTAAAGAACTTAGCTTCTTAGTTACCATAAAAAATTAATTGACTCTTTATAAACATAGTAACTTTCTTTCAAAACATGAGTTATATTTTCTACTCTAGCATTCATGCTTCTAAAATTTGCGTTAACATCATCTGTTGTTCTTTTAAGGATATTTAATGTTCTGGCGGCCCCTACAAAATTTGTCCCATTATCAGAAAATATTTTTGCACACTTTCCTCTTCTGGAAAAGAATCTTCTTAGCGCAGACAAAAAGGCATCTGAAGTCAAATCACTAACAACTTCTAAATGGATAGCCTTTGTTGCCATGCAAACAAATACCGCAATGTAACCCTTATAAGATTTTTGGCCTCTATTTTTTGAGCATCTTATCTGATATGGGCCAGCATTTAAAAACGGGTGGGCCATCGTAATTCGATGCCTTGGTAAATTTCCCATAATTTGTTCTGCCGTAATTTGCCTGTATCTTGCACATTTGACACACTGTCTAAGATATTGCTTCAAACTGTTCCTTAACCCAAATACCCAAAATTTTCTTTGGATATAGTTTCGCATCAGATTAGTTCCGCCGTGCAAGGTTTCTCTATGTGCCTTTTTATACCCTTGCAGAGGGTATAATAATTTTGTCATGATGTTTGCAACGCAGTGAAGGAGGCATCTCCGACCCCATAAAGTATATATATTCTTGATCAACGTCACCAGCCGAGTCGATCTAGCCATGTCCGTCTGTCTGTCCGTCTGTCCGTCTGTCCGTCTGTCCGTCTGTCGGTTTCTACGCGAACTAGTCTCTCAGTTTTTGAGCTATCGGGCTGAAATTTTCAGCATAGCCTTATTTCATCAGCACGCAGTATATATGTCGGAACGGCCGAAATCGGACCACTATATCTTATAGCTGCCATAGAAATGATGGGGAAATTAATGTAAAAAAAATTTTAACTTCTCTGTTTTTCAACGAATTTCTATAAATTTCGAGATATAGTCGTTTTTTATAGTTTTAGAATTACGGTTTTAATTTCATTAAGATCGGACAACTATATCATATAGCTGCCATAGAAGGGATCGGTCGATTTATATGAAAATGTAAAACTCTACATGTAAAATGTAAAATTTACAAAATTTACACAATTTGACATTTTTCTTTTAACATTACCAAAATGGATCAAATTTCAATGATCCAATTGCAGACTGCAAGGGTATACAAACTTCGGTTTACCGAAGATAGCTTTCTTTCTCGTTAATTATAAGTGAAGTTAAATAGCACTTATCTAAAATTAACGGATGTTTAATATGAAATTCAGCGGTAGAGTTCTGTAATCTACCTCCCACCCTTAATAGTCCGTCTTTATCTAAAAATGGATTTAGTCCTAATATTTTGCTCTTCATTCCGATATCTTTTTGGCGCTTTAGGCAACTTATCTCTGAACTAAACTGAATTTTTTGTTGTTCTTTAATTATTAATACACTTGCTCTCCTTAGTTCCTTCACTGTTAGATAAGCGGGAAACGACTTCTTTTTTAATTTTATTTCAATAAATCTTAAGGTATATGCAACAACTCTTTCTAATTTTCGCATACAGTAGTACCTTTCTATTAGTGATTGCATTAAGTTACCCGTTTTCTTTGTTAAGGTAGTACTGACAATAATATTATCCGCTGGATCTTCTATTGGCCAGTCTTTCTCCGACTTGGCCAACCATTGAGGTCCGTTCCACCAAATTGCACAGTCTTTTAATTTTTCTGGTATCACTCCCCTTGATGCTACGTCTGCTGGGTTGTCTTCTGATTTAACATGTCTCCATTCGATCTCCATAAACTTTCTTATTTCGTCGGTTCGCCGTCGAACAAATTTGTCTTTATTATTCCCATTTTTAATCCAAGCAAGTGTGATCGTTGAATCACTCCAACCATATGCCTTCGCTTGACTTCCAATTGCTGTCCTAACTCTATCTACTAACTTTGAGAGAAGATGTGCAGCACAAAGTTCTAATTTGGGGATGGTTTTGCGATTTTTCTTTGGATTAACCTTGCTTTTGCTAGCTATGAATATTGAAGAGGATCCTACCTTAGCATATACAACGGCTGCGAATGCTTTTTCGGATGCATCATAGAATTCATGAACTTGGACTGGTATTTTGTCTTGGGACTTAACCCACCGTGGGATTCTTATACTATCAAGAGGAGTTAAATTTTCTTTAAAAGAATTCCATTCATTGGCATCTGAATTCGATAAGTTCTGATCCCATTTTTGCTCTGACAACCAAAGCTTTTGCATAAATAATTTTCCTACTATTGTTACTGGAGACAACCAGCCTAAGGGGTCATAAATTTTTGCTAGTGTAGATAATACTATTCGCTTATTAATTTTAGTACATGGTTCATTTTTAAAATTGAATTTAAACTCATCTTTAATTGGTTCCCATTGAAGCCCCAAGGTTTTAATTGATTCATTTTCTTGAATCTCTAATATTTTATTTTCTTCTTTGCTTTCCAGTGCTTCGATTATTTCGGAGACATTGGAAATCCATTTTCTAAGGTTAAAGCCTACCTTTCCTAATTCAAAGGTTATATCTTCAACGTGTTTTTTGGCTTCTTGTACGGAATAAGCACCTGTCATCAGGTCATCCATGTAAAAATCATTTTTAATTATGTCTTTTATTGACAAATTGGCTAAATAGGGTGCTGACGCTGTACCATAAGTCACAGTTGTTAACTTATAATCCTTTAATTTCTTACTTGGAGAGTCTCTCCAAATAATGTGCAAATATTGTTGATCTTCTTCATCAATTTTTATTTGCCTGTACATATTTTCAATGTCCGCCGATACTACAAATGGCCAATTACGCCATTTGACGATGATATCAAAGATATCTTTTGGACTCTTGGTCCAACCCACATTATGTCATTTAGACTTTTGTTATTTGTAGTTTTCGCTGAGGCATCGAAAACTACCCTTAATTTAGTTGTAAGGCTGGATTCTCTTACAACACCTTGATGGGGTAAATAATATTTTCCTTCTTTCTTCGTCTCTATCATATGTCCCAAGTTAATATATTCATGCATGAATTTTATATAATTTTGTTTAAGTTTTTCATTTTTATTTAATTTTCTTTCTAAGTTATAAAATCGCGCTATTGCTTGCGCTTTGGAGTCTCCTAATTCTTTATCATTTTTAAATGGAATTTTAACCACATATCTCCCATTTTTATCTTTTTAGTGGTCTTTAAGAAATGTTTCTCACAAATTTCTTCCTCAATGTCATTGTTTTCATTTTCCATTTCCCAAAACCTCTCTAAATCTTCTACTTCCAAAGTAGTAGCCACAATTAATTCTGTACCTTTTGATTTTGTACAACCAGATACAATACATCCGAATTCAGTGTTCTGTCCTAGCAGTCCGTCTATTTTGACTACTTCATTTTTACTATAAGTGGATATAAATCTACACCTATAATAATATCTACCCTACTTGATTTATTAAAGTTAGGGTCCGCTAACGTATATTCCATCCACTTTGACTTGTCCACGTCTAATGTATTGATTGGTAAAGCTTTCATTAGTTTTGGCAAAATGATCGCTTCAATGTTCAGAGGATTTTTGTATTATCGCGCAGTTTTATTCTTAAATTAGCTTTATGTTTTGAAGTACAAGTGTCGGAACATGACACTCCACTTACTTCAGTGATCATTTTTCTACGTGAAAATTTAAGAATTGTGCAGCTTCTTCTGATATAATAGTGCATTGTGATCCACTGTCAATTAATGCTCTTAGATTTTCATAACCACCCTTACTTGATTTTACCTTAACTAATGCTGTAGCTAGAAACGCTTGCTTTTTGTAACGCAAGTATTTACTCTTTCCCTTTTTCAGTTGGGACATGGAGCATAGTATTATGTGGTTTTTGCAAATTGAACATAAATGTTCAGAATTACATCTACTAAAAGAAGAATGCTGAAAACATCTATTGCACAAACGCTGTTTTCGGATAAATTCCCACGTTCTGTCGGACTCATTCCTCTAAACTTATAACAGTTGGTTACAAAGTGCCCAACCATCTTACAGAGCAGACAGCCTTCTTTAACAGTGGTATTCACCACTTTTTATATGGTTTCTTTTCATCATTTTGTGATGAGCTAAGAGAACTGAAACGTTGTTCTAAAAGTCCATTACATCGTTTAGTAATTGGATTTCTTTCGTTCTCTTTATATGCGTTTCATATAATTGAAGCGCATCCCTATTGAATTTTCGGATTATGATGTGTGCGAAGATCACATCAACATCCTCATTCAAATTGGCTTTTGACTTAATCAAATGAATTGATTCATTTATCGAGTCAATAAACCATTTAATTTGCTTTGCTGAATCGTTGTCGAGAATGGGCAAATCGATCAAACGATTCAGCTGATCAGAGAATATTTTCTTTTATTTTCATACCGCTTGGTTAATAGATCCCAAGCGGCATTATAATTCTCTGCCGAACCTGTTAGCAAGTGAGCCACCATACTCCTTGCTTCGCCTTTAAGAGCGGTTTTCAAATAATTAAATTTTAGAGATGTGCTCAGATCATCCCTCACATGAATTATTTCTTTGAATAATTCAGAGAATAAGTCCCACTCTTTTCCTTCTCCAGAAAAGGTGGGAACTTGTATTTTTGGTAATACAGAAAGATCATCTAATCTATCCTTTACCAAGGCCCCATAATTACTTCCTGTTTTATTTTCGAAAGATTTCACCCTTTCATCTGGGATGGCTAAAATGTTTTTAACGTCAAATTCTAATTCTTCGACAGTTTCGTCAAAGGATATGTTTTTTTTCATATTTTTTATAGAACTCCTTAATTTTGTTGTTAGTTCTATTCCATAAAAATGTTATTTTATTAGCCCCAACTAGACATCCCTCCCGGCTAGTGTCACTGAGCTCCTGTAATGTTTCATCTAAATATTCCTTTAATTGATCGACATTTTTGTCGAACACCTCTGCCAATTTTTTCGGGTCATTTTCAATAATCTTTTTAACCTGGGTTCCAGAAACAACCTTTGGACTTTCAACTTTACTTTTTAGGGTTTCAATAACCCTACAAATTTCCTCAAACATTTTATTGTTGAAGTAGTCATGATCGACTACTCCACATTTTAACAATGACGCATGGTTTAGCGACAATTTATTCTTAAGGCTATCTAACCTGACGATCGCTTCACTGGTTATTTTACTAGCTTCAATTATTCTAACTTCTTTCGTTAAGCTTGCTTGTGCTTATCGTTTCGGACAACATTTTTTTTTTTTTAATATATTATTCGCAATAAAAAAGAAATTAAAATTATTAAAGCTAACTTATCTGCTGCTTCCTTCGTGGGGATCGCTCCGATTTCTTGATGTCTTGATGTTTCGATGTCGTGGCTTGATGGCTCGATGTCGTCACTTGATGTTTCGATGTCGTCACTTGATGTTTAGATGTCGTCAATGGATGTCTCGATGTCGTCAATGTTGATGTCTCGATGTCGTCAATGGATGTCTCGATGTCGTCAATGTTGTTCCAAGTTTATTTGAACAGTTTCAATAGTTGTTGCTTCGATGTTGTTTAATTTTTCGTTGTACGTTTTTTTTTTTTGAGTTTTTATCACTTCAAGTTCGGTTTTGAGTATTGTGTTTTACTTTTCGTTTAACTTTTGTTGATTTCACACTTTATTGCTGCACCGAACCCGAGGATTTTACATGTATTTATATATATACATATATATTTAAAAACGATTTACCAATGTTTTTCTGGCCTTGGTAACGCCAAGGTCGCGCAACAAACCCGGTATTTTTTTTAATTCTATGCCCGTTTGGCATATATCTATATTTAACAAGCTGTTTACTTGTGTTTTATTATATACTCGGTCTCTTACCACTGGTGGGGAAAACACGAGCTTTATTTATTATTTTGCAGCCTGTAGCTGATCGTGCGCTCGCAACAAATCAGACTCTAAGGTGCTGGTTTACAACTTTGAGCTTCTTACCACTGGTGGGGGAAAACTGCAGAGTGCCTCGAAGTACCATAAATGTTAGAACCTCCAAATAAGAAGTCTACATTCGCTGAGTTGATATTTCAAACTGATTTTATTTTGAACGATCTTTGCCTTATATAGAACATTTGAACTCTTATCTATGGTCTACGCAGAGACCGCACATTTGCTTGTCTGAGCGGGGAAGTCTTATCCATTGCTCCCCCGTGGAGCGACCTTTTGTACAGCATGGAAAATTCCTAAGTGATATTTTTGGATTCCTCAAGATTACAATTGGTATTTCTAAATTTATCATGTGAGGCAAACAATATGATCTTAAATACAATCTCATGTTCATGTATGAAAAAGTAGTGAAATTCGCATCCCCAGTAATTCTTGTCGTAAAAGACCCAAAATCACGGAAAACCAAACGCGTCTATATAGGGGATACTAATCCATCAATAGAAACTAACACAACACTGAACATAAACACCGAGACTAACATGAACATATACAATCTCATTACAGAAGACAAAATGGACAAGCTGCAAGCCTTAATGAAGAAGTTTCGCGAGAACCATGCCCAGCCAGCCGAGATCACGACAGCACGCAAAGCAGTGACGGTAGGCAAGCGGATCGCCCACACCCCAAGGACAGAGCAAGGCGGAAAGAACCAGCGGACAGCAACACCAGTCCGGAGCCCAAGCCAGAATCGCCAGCCGATCCCAAGCCGGAACCAGGAACCAGGCCCGAGCAAGTCGGCAACAATGCCAAGGCCAAGACCGCAGGACACCTCACCAGACCGCGACATTCTGCAGCTGGATATCGAAGAGACACCCGAATGGGGCGCACCGACGAAAGCGAAGATGTCGGCAGACGCGCGAGCCGAGATCCAAAGCGATTGGCAGTGAAGTTCGGAAAACAGCTGCGCTTCTTGGTGAAGGACGGCACGACGACCTGGAGGGTTATATGCGGCCGAGGAAGCAGCGTAAGGGTGGAGATACACGGCGACTCGTAAACGGGGGGTGTGACGCGAGCGCGCTCATAATAACTCCCATAAATAAATAAGAAAAACATGTAAATAAAACTGAAGAAATATAATAAACGGTTCGAACATTCAAATTCAAATTTGAATATCCACGCCACTGATCGAGAACAGAGGGTCACACTAGGCCGAAAGGGCTTTGGTCACACCAAAAAGGGCAAATCCCGCACGCGCGGCGGTCCCACTAGGCCTCGCCGGATCCCTATATAAAGCGGGCCACGGCCAGTGGGAAGGCACTCAGCTACCGACAGCGATCGGGTGAGGTAAGCCTACTTTTAGTAGCCCACATCCAGGAGTCAGTAACAGGAGTCTTTTGGGGACAGGATCTTCGGGTCTAGTCCACATTCATACATTGTAGTTAGTTTCCCCGTAGTATTTTCCCAAACCTCCCCGAGTAGACGTCAGCGTCTCCACCACTCCCAAATCGGCCCGCCGATTTGTTAGAAACTTACGGGTCTACGTTATCCCAGTTCGGCCCGCCGATCCGCACTTCTCGCAACTGGCAGACTTTCGAGCCTCCAAAACCCTTCTCGCAACTGGCAGACTTTCGAGCCTCAAAACCTTCTCATAACTGGCAGACTTCCGAGCCTCCAAAACCTTCTCGCAACTGGCAGGCTTTCGAGCCTCCAAAACCCTTCTCATAACTGGTAGACTTTAGAGCCTCCACAACCTTCTCATAACTGGCAGACTTTAGAGCCTCCACAACCTTCTCATCATTGGTAGACTTTAGAGCCTCCACAACCTTCTCATAACTCCCGGTTCGGCCCGCCGATCCGCACTTGTCGCAACTGGCAGACTTCCGAGCCTCCAAAACCCTCTCGCAACTGGCAGACTTCCGAGCCTCCAAAACCCTTTCGTGACTGGTAGACCTTAGAGCCTCCAAAACCCCTTAGCGGCAGAGACAGGCAAGCCGCCGGCAGCACTAGCTCTGTAGCATACTTTCGGGGCAACACCTCAGGGTAAACTTGCGGGCTCCGGCTCTCTCTCTCTCTCTCTCTTTCTCACAGGAAGCGCCCACCATCACCGGGTCAGGCCACCGCCGGTAGCGACGCCGCGACAGCGCCCTTACTCCGGCACGGACGACGACGGGAGCAGGGGCAACGGCCCACGACGACGACTCCGCGCCAGGTCGCCGGTTCCGGCTTGATTCCTTAGCTCTGTACACTATTCATTAATAAACCAACCCTAGATATACATTCACGGCATAATTCTCTAGTGTTCTCATCTGGGACCGGGTCGGAATCTCTTTCAGCAACCACACCTGACCCAAATAAATTCTTGGGACGAGTCCTGGCCCACGCTGAACTATCTCAGCCCCAGCAGACCGTCACAAAGGAAATATAAACGAAACCAAACTTCAGACCAAATCTGAAAAACATTTCCGAGCAGTGTAAAAATACCTGTATGAAGCTAAGAAGAATTATTACACGTAACAAAAAAACAAGCACCCGACGAAATCCTAGATGCCCTAAAAGAAAAGGGTTTTTCTGCAAAGAACGTTAGTAACATCATAAACAAAAACAAAAAGCCGCAACCACTCTTCAAGGTCGACCTGGAGCCAGACAGCAGAGCCTTGAAGAAAAATAAAGTGCACCCCATCTATAACCTGCAATTTCTATTGCAGATTCTGGCTACCGGGGGACCTTCGCACTTTCCTTGGAATAATGATCATCTACCGACAGCCATTGACTTTGCAGTGTATAGAGGCATTCCGTGCAGCCACCTTGCCATTTCGGAGTGCTCGGGCCTTTCCTCTGACCACATTCCGCTCCTGATATATTTCTGCGTTGCTGCCTATCAGGTCGATCCTAAAACCAGGCTTTTGCCTCGGGGATCAGACACAATAAGTTTTAGTGCCAGATTTTCTGCACTTACTGAAGATAACCCATCACTTGTAACGGCGGATGACATTGATTCTTTTGCTCAGGACTTAGTAGACAAAATTCATCAAGCTGCCCCTCCTGCTAGAAGTATATCTATTCCTCCGCCATCCTGGACATCATCAAAGCCAGAAATTGCAGCCTTGGCCAGGAAGGGTCATGCACTTCGTCGTACCTGGATGAGGACAAGGCATACTATCGATTTAGCTAGGTGGAAGGCATCTGTCTCAGAACTTAGGAAAGTTCTCCGCTTGGCTAAGTCGGAATTTTTCGTAAATCATCTCAATGCCATCGATCCTAACCAGGATCATGGGTTTGCATTATAGAAATGCACCCGAAACCTAAAAAGGCAGCCACTTCCCAGGTTTTCTCTTAAACGAAGCGATGGTACTTGGGCTCACAGCGATTCCGCTATTGCTGAAGTATTTGCAGGCGATCTGGAGAGACGCTTTACTTCCTTTGATTTTGCAACAAGCCAGGAGACCCAAACAACAATCTCTAGGTTTGGGCTCTCCTTTGGTTCTCCTGTTGCTGTGATCATATTAAGCGACTGGTTCCCACTAAGGCTCCTGGCATGGATGCAATTGATGGTAGAGTAGCAAAGGCACTTCCTAACTCAGTTATTGCACAGCTCTGCCTTCTCTTTAATGCGTCCCTTAACCTTGGACATTTTCCATCCCCCTGGAAACGTGCACTTGTCACAATGGTCCATAAGAAAGGGAAAGACCCGTGCACACCACAATCTTACAGGCCGATAAATCTCCTGTCCACTTTCTCCAAGATATTCGATCGGATCGTGCTTGCTCGGTTGCTGAATATTGACGCCTTCATGGACGCTCTGCCGGGCCACCAATTTGGCTTCCGAAGTCGCCATAGCGCTATTGAGCAAGTTCACAGAGTGGTTAACGACATTCTGAGTGCTTTAGAAGATCGCAAATACTGTTCAGCTGTATTTCTAGACGTACGGCAGGCTTTTGACAGGGTTTGGCATGAAGGTCTATTTTACAAATTAATGCCGCTTTTACCTGAGGGACTCTGGAAGCTCATTTCTGGATAACAGGAAGTTTTCCGTTGAGATCCGTGGACATCGTTCGGAACTACGCCCAATTCATGCTGGTGTACCTCAGGGCAGTGTTCTTGGCCCAGTACTGTACACACTATACACATCGGATCTTCCAAGCCCAATTGCTCGTGGTACTCTTCTAGCAACCTACGCAGATGACACTGCTTTTCTAGCTGCTGGTAGCACCCCCATATCGGCTTCCAGTCGTGTCCAGACATTCTTGGACGAATTCGAATGTTGGGCATCTCGATGGAACATAGCGCTTAACATTTAAAAGACACAGCACGCCACTTTCGCCCTTCGGCCTGGTCGCTCACGTGCCCTTTATATGGATGGGAAAAGACTAAAGCATGAGGATAAGGTTACGTACCTTGGCGTAACCCTAGACCGCCGACTTTGCTGGAAGGGCAGATTGACCGAGTCTGCGGATCAGCAAGGACAAAGCTTGAAAAATGGATTGGCTCCTTCGTTCTGATAGCGGCCTATCTCTCCATGCCAAGGTGCGATTATTTAAAGCCATTGCCCTTCCGACACTGAACTGGGGATTACATGCTGGGGCACCGCTTGTGACTCTTCACTAAAAGGGTGCAAACATGCATAACGAAGGCTCTGAGAAGGATGCTGGGAGTTAAGTGGCACCACTACATACACAATCACACGCTATTTCAAGACACAGGAATACCAACTGTAAAAGAAACAATTTCATCATTTGCAAACCGATACAGAGACCGCCTGCTTGCGCATACCAACCGTTTGGCAAGACACCTTGCCACCCCGTTAGGTCGACGACGTCTGCGCAGAAGACACCCTGCGGACCTATGGATACTCGGCCGAGACAGACATGGACGATTACTTTAACACCATATAATCACACATAAAATGCCCCAAAGTGGCGCTCTTTCCCACCCGCAGTTTCCGGGATCTATAGTTACTATTAATCAAACACGAAAACAAGAGATACTCTTGTGAAGCGTGATAATTAAACTTACAAAAAAAAAAAAAAAAAACCGAAGAATTACGGCAGAAGAGCCACATAAAAGAAACGGCCCAGTGCAGTGAACAAACTGCCAAGAGTATGGACACACCAGGACATTCTGCACTTCGATCAATCTGTGTAGTTTGTGGAGCCATCCACAATTCCGCAAACCGCCTTGCGAACAGGGAAGACCCTCACAAGAAGAAATGTGGAAACTGCGCTGAGCTGAAAAGTCGCATGCGACGAGTGACAGCAGCGCGCCATCAGAATACACGAAACGTGTACACTAACTCACAAACGACGCCGGACGTATTTTTCGCCATTGCCGCAAGATCCTCATTTGGTCCACTAAATGCCCAGAAGGGCTTGTCCTACGCCGATACCCTTCGTAGAGGTATGGAAAACCCACTGAAGTCTAATCTAGAAAACGTTCAGCATGCCACAGGACAGTCACAAAGCAAAATTGAAGCTATGATGTTTACCATGCAATAAAGTCCGACTGAATTAATGTCCATCATGAAAACGACCATGCAAACACTTGTTCAAAACCAAAACATGGTGATACAGTTGCATGTATAATAGTCTACAAATAACCATGTGGAACGCCAATGGTGTTTCACGACACAAACTTGAAATAACACAGTTCCTGAATGAAAACAAGTGAGAAAGCTACAGTCGAGTGTGACCGACTGTGAGATACCCGGTACCCAAAGTATTGTGCGTGAAATTAAATAGCACACGGATATGGAAAAAACAAAATGTTGCCAAATGAAGACAAATGTTGCTTATAACATGTTGAGCAACGTTCAAAAAGACAAATTCTGCAGCTGCATTACGAATTAATACTGCGCCCGAAAGCACGCAACACTTTTTTTCGTTACTGCCTTTGCGGCTCAGAACCATCACAGAAACTTTATTGTTAAATAACTTCCATGTTTATCATCCGATTTTACTCAAATTTTCAGAAAACGTCCGCAAATTCCTATTTATATATTTTATCTATTTACTTTGAGCCAAAAGTTGGGACTATAGCTTATATAAGTTTTTTACGATTTTCGGGGGCGGAAGTGGGCGTGGCCAAATTTTAAAACAAACTCGATCTGCGTGCAACAGATTCCAATGTTGTCACCAAATTCGGTAACTCTAGCTCTTATAGTCTCTGAGATCTGTTGTTTCACACGGACGGACGGACGGACAGACGGACAGACGGACATGGATAAATCGACTTGGATGGTGATGCTGATCAAGAATATATATACTTTATGGGGTCGAAGATGCCTCCTTCTGCCTGTTACATACATTCTCGATTGGAACTAACTTATAATACGCTTGTACCCTATGGGTACCGGGTATAATCATATCGACGTTATTATGCAGATAGAGACGCACCAAACAAGCAAATGCAACTTCCAAATAAGAAGTTACGCCTTCTATCTCACAGAATATCCAGATGGCAAAGCCCACGGCGGAACCGGCATCCTAATCAGATAACGCATCAAACACCACTTTCACCAAAGGCTTTCAACTAAATACTTGCAGGCCACGTCTATTAATGTGCAGTCAGGTAACGGCAACCTTTCCATAGCCTCTGTCTACTGCCCACCTCGCTTTACAATTTCTGAAGGACAATTCATGGACTTTTACAACTCACTTGGAGATCGCTCCGTAGCTGCAGGAGACTATAATGCCCAGCATACGCACTGGGGTTCGCGTCTCGTGACTCCCAAAGGAAGGCAATTATATAATGCAATTATAATCTTTCCCCTGGTAACCCCACATATTGGCCAGCAGACCCCAAAAAGATGCCAGACGTAATAGACTTTGCGGTGACAAAATATAAGCGCTTTCGGATCTTTCATCAGACTATTCGCCAGTGCTATTAACTCTTCTTCAAAGCCCAGAAATTACCGATCATCCCCACAGGCTTACATCGCACAGAACTAACTGGCTTAAATATAAGAAACTAGCGGACCCGGCGAACTTTGTCTCGCCCTAATTCGACGCCATTATATAACCCCAGGGTAATAGTCAAACACTGCATTTCTTTATTTAGTATAGAGCGATACGATATACTATGTTTTTTGTTTTATTTTCCGGCGCAAAAACAAACAATGAAGACGGCTTACCAACACGCGAATATGCAACGTACAGCTGGCCGTGCGAAAAACAGGGAAATTCTAAATTTATCCCGCAGACTTCTAACGATTGGCCTTGCGATTTGTTGATTGTCATCGCAAATGCCAATCGGACGGGGAACTGAATCCTCTTGAATTGGAATGGTAGATCAGTTGGAATAATCGGAATTCGTGGTATAAGGACTACCTCTCCTTTAAATGTTTCCTTGATGATCGTCGCCTGAATCACGTTATTCATCTGTTTCTTGACGGACAACCGCGTACCGTTGCACAATTTCGGATGATTTAGATTCCGCAGCATTATAATAATTGATCCCACCTTCAGTTGCAAATTATGCGGTGGAGTTCCTGGCACATCTAGCGAGTTCAAAATTCTGTCGGATAGTTCGTCGCTTCATCCTCGTCGGTCACGCTGTCAACGGATCTGTATGAATGCAGTTCTCCATCAATTTGATTTTGAATAATGTAATTGAAATTATCTACGTCCTTGTTCTTCGCTGCTAGTATTGCCCGATCACTAATCCAGTCGATATTTTTATAATTTTGCGCAATGTCGGGGAACACTTTGTTAATGAGTTCCTCCTTTGACGATGTGAACACGCAAAATTTGCCGGAAACGATATTGATCCAGTCGAAACATCAACAGGAATTTCGCCATTGCCAAGTGCCAGCAGTTGTCTCGAGAATTCAGCAGCGGACGGGTCATTCTGCAATGTGACTCTCATGTTCGTGGTTAATTTCAGCTTTTGACATATCTCCACAATGAAGACGATTTAAGGCATGCATTAACTTCATCGGCAGCCGTAGATTTCGGGATGACGGGAAGCGTTTGACGAAAATCTCCGGACAGCAATATCAAAGACCCACCAAATAGTTTCGAATCACCGCGTAAATCTTTCATCGTTCGGTCAACTGCCTCCAAAGCTCGCTTATGCGCCATCGTGCATTCATCCCAAATGATGATTTTGCATTCTCGCATCAATTTTGCTGTCGCCGAATTCTTGCTTATTGTGCATGTTGGCTTGTCAACCGTGAGAAGATTCATGGGCAGCTTCAAAGCGGAATGTGCGGTTCGTCCGCCTTCCAACAACGTGGCAGCAATGCCAGATGATGCAACAGCCAACGCAATTTGAGATCTTGATCGAATCGTTGCCAGAATCAACGAAATGACAAATGTCTTGCCTGTCCCACCAGGAGCATCGAGAAAGTATAAGCCTCCCGATCCATCGTCAACAACCTTCATTAATCGTACACGTTCTTCTGCTCGGCATTCAAAAACGGCACATTGGTTTGGACTCTTTCGGCCAAGTTATCTTGGTTATAGTGTTGCTCCCGTTGAAATTCGCGATTGAAAGCATCGTGCACTGAACGATGTGGCGTTGGCATTCCCAATGTCGACAGTAGACTGCCGCACATGAGCATACACATGTCTTCGATCCGTATTAAAGCTTCGTTGTGCATTTCTCCGTTAATGGCAAGAGTGAAATTCATAGTTGTCCTGCGAACGTCTATTAAAATGTCGTCAGCCATATCGTCCTTGTACTTTTCCCACAGTGCGGTCGGGTTCGACGGATGACATGTGGCTATGATTATTGCAAATAATGCACGAATTTGATTTGATCCAAATGGAGAAACAGTGGCATCAGCGAGCGTTGAGTCCCAATGTGTGTCGTTTTCAAGCAAATTTAAACGTTGGCAAGCCTCCCGAAAAGTGGCGCACAGCACACCATCCACAGAAGGCAGGGACTCGAAGGATGTAGGGCCTCTTATGTTCACCAAAAGCAAGCGAATATAAAAGCATTCGTCTTGGCGTGGATGAACTGTGTATATTCGTCCGAGAGCATCAGTCGAATAGATATCAGCGAAACCATCAACAGCATCGCCTCATTTTCGGCGTTGAAACTTTTCGATGCAGCGTTCCATGTATAATAGCGTGGCATTTCCGAATAGAGTAAAGTCCTTGCGAACGGATCGCTTTCGCATGTAGAAAAGAAATTTGTCAACGTTGTCGCTGGTGGCCGTTCTGCTCTTTGCGCTGCATTCGCGTCCGTAAAGTAGACACGCTGGCCGTTTTCCAAGTGAACAGATAAGTGTACGACCGTCGGATGACGTTCATGAATCGGAAATGAAAACAGACGCCAAATGGCCTCGTTACAACTTACGTAACGTCCAAGTTGAAATTTCGTCACCTCGTCGTTTGCATTCGGATCAGCAATGCCAAACACCGCCATCGCTCCCTTTGTTCACATATTTGCAAATGTATTTGATTGATTTTATAGAGTTGCAGTACTCAACATTGCAGTGCGTTGAAAACGTTTTCGACAAAAGCGGACAATATGGAACGATCCAGCGGTTATCGACGATGACTTTGTTATTTTTACCATCATTTCGATCCATCTGCCGTTGTCATCTGGAGAACGACGCCTATACAATGGATATCCATCGTTTCCACTGATTGTTTCAGCCACCAACGGACGGGGAAATCGTTTTGTGCAATTTCCGTTTTCCATGCATGGTGATTCTGGGTTGTGGACTCCGCAAGGGCCATGGATCATACTCGTTTTCACAACGGAATGCAGCTCCGGATCAGTTTCTGGATCTGGTATTTCGGCAGAAATAATCGAATCAATATGTTCTGGTCGGATCTTGTCGAACATCCAAAGCAAAATGTGCGCATGTGGTAAGCCACGCTTCTGCCATTCAACCGAGCACATCCAACAACGAACTACGCCAAAAACCTTCTGCTTAACGATGTAATCCATAAGAATTTTACCTTTAGCTTGAATACTCGTGTAGTGATGTCATGTCGATCGCTGGATGTTTGTCCTTGGTGCAACAAATTCGTAATTTCGGGCCATTTCGGATTGCATGTAAACGTGATAAATAAATCAGGTCGTCCGTAATTCCGCACGTACGTCATCGCATCTTGAGCGTACTCATGCATATGGCGCGGGCTCCCAACATAAGTAGCTGGCAGAATGGTCAAACAACCAATGTTTGCCGCGTGTCCATCAGTAGCGATGGCGTCACGCAAGTGGATGTACTCGTCAGATCATAACTTTGACTGATTGAAACGAATGAAATTGAGACGCTCCGTTTCTACTTTTACATACATGTCGACACAGTACTGCTGAAACAAACGGCGGTATCTCAACAGATGATTGTCAACATCTAGTCGAATCATCAATCGATATGCATAAAAATTCATTGAGCTGACTTTCTTATTCGTTTCTTCTCCTGTAATATGAATTCGAATTTACGTGCAGAATGAAAAGAAGTGATTAAACAAACCTGTCGTTGGATTGACCATCCTTATGTTGAAGTGATAGCCATCTTCTCCACGACAGAACATCAACGGATATTGAAGTGCATCATATGACCGATGAGTCTCATAAACGCGTTGCAATTGTCCATCATCCCGACGCTTGAGAACAATATCGCGTGATTCCACATTCTCGCCAACAATCACCACTGCGACTTCATTTATAGTGGGCGCATTGAATTATCTTGAATGGCTTCCTGCTGGTCTTTTACCTGCTCTGATAATGATTTTGTGGTCGTCAGAATGCATTGTTTCCAAAGCTGTTTTGAACAATCTGACCAATTCATTACACTCATGAAGAAGTTTCAGTGAAAATTGCACAACGCTGATTAAGTTCAACTGCCGAATCACCAACGAAATAGATCTGAAGGAATTTATGATCTTTGTTTGGTGGTGGTAACAAAGCGCCCGCTCGATGGTGAATTTGCCCTTGAATCTGAATTTTGTGATGCAATTTCGTGAAAAATTATAGTTGTTCATGTTGATAAAAGAGTGACGCTATTACCTTATAACTCGGATTGTAGCCTGGTTGTTGAACAACCTCTGCTCCAAATGACGTCATTTGAAAACATCCGTTATATTTTTGTGCGTGCAACAGGAAATGGTTTGATTTGCTTGTATTTCCATATAGAAGCGAATACAATGGCTCTGGTGAATGAGACAAAACAACGCAGCTATGGTCTTTGTAGGACGTTGAGAAATTGTATGCAAATGCAGCGCGATTCAAGTCTGTTCTTGGTACTCTTTGTGTAGAGCGAATCTGTGCTAAACGGGTTCGTCTCGATTCATTTCTTTCTGCACGTTCGTCTTGCGTTTGACTTTCATGGACATTCCGACTATATGTTGCTCGACGTGTACGTCGTCCAATGTTTGGCCGTCTTATAGCAGGCATTATTCCTACAAATCACAGGAAGAAATTAAACAAATCCGGACGTCTGATAAAAAGGAATAAGAAACCGAATAATATTGAAACGATTTGTTTTTACTTTGACATATATTTCGATACACTACTGTTTTACATAATTTGATATTACCCATTACCCTGGAGGATTTTCTAAACATTTTATTACGTTCTGACCTTCTCCTGTTAGTTACCTCCAACTGAAAAAAATGTTTAACCAAATCGGCCCAGCCGTTCTCCAGTAGTTTTTTACGACACATTTTTTGGGCTCCATTTTTATATATATAGATATCTAATATGTAATAATATGTCGAAGTGGATATCGACTGCTCTACTGATGCTCTTAAATCAGACTCATTAAATCGGACCCATTGCAGCAGCCACTATTTCAACACCACAAGGGAAAGATGTAGAACCAAACAAATTCAAAACTAATCAACAAATTTGTGACGCGCAGTGGCGCGCACAAATATATATTTATAGATATACAGAATAAATAATGATAAGAATAGGAACAAATAGACACATAAGAAATGAACACGGATAATATTTGAATCGATCGTGCAGAAGGGTCACACTGGCCCGAAGAGGAGCTGGTAACACTTATATGGCAAATCCCTTACCGGCGGCGGTCACGCTTAACCTCACCGGGGCCCTATATAAAGCGGGCCACAGCCAGTTGGAAGTCTCAGCGATCGGCAGCGATCAAGTGAGGTAAGCCTACATTTTGGGTAGCACATCCAGAAGCCAACTGCAGAGTCTTTTGGGGATGGGATCTTTTGATCTAGTCCGCGTTTATACATCGGTAGTTAGTTATCCCCGTAGTATTTTCCCTGGAAGACTTAAGAGTCTCCGCTATCCCGGTTCGGCCCGCCGATCCGCACTTCTCGCAACTGGTAGACTTTAGAGCCTCCTAAAACCTTCTCAAGCTGGTAGACTTTAGAGCCTGCAAAACCCTTATGCAACTGGTAGACTTCAGAGCCTCCAAAACCTTCTCAAGCTGGTAGACTTCAGAGCCTCCGAAACAATGCCGCAACTTGTAGACTTCAGAGCCTCCAAAACCTTCTCAAGATGGTAGACTTCAGAGCCTCCAAAACCTTCTTAAGCTGGTAGACTTCCGAGTGTCCGTACTCCTATCAATGCCTGCAGCATACTTTTAGGAGCTCAACTGACTAGAAGATTTTCGGGTCTCTACCACACTCTGGTCTCACCCACAAGAACCCACGGTCTACCGAAAAAGACTCATACGGCCGCGAGCCCAGGCGTTCCCGTGCAACGCTCCACAACGTAACACATTTCATTTTATAATTTGGGAAATTTAAGTAAATAAAAACTAAGATACTTTTTACGGCATTAATCTCGAGAGTTCTATTCTGGGACCGGGTCGGAATCTCGTTCAGCAACCACAACTGACCCAAATAAATTTCTGGGATGAATCCTGGCCAATCCTGAGCTATCTCAGCAACGTCAGACCGTCACAAATTTAACAACTTGTCCTGGATAAGAGGCGTCTGCGACGTGCTTGGTAAACCAAAAGATCTCCATCTTCAAAACAACGTCTTAAAGAAGTCACTCGCTTACTAAACCGAGCTCTGAAACAAGACGCTGAAAATTTACAGCTACGGTACATCGAAAAATTTTCCCGAACCAGTTCAACGCATTCTTTGTGGAGGGCTCACCCAAATCTAAGCTCTCCAATCGAAACAGTCACTCCGATAAGAAAATCATCAGGTTGCTGGGCCCGCAGCGACCAAGATTGATTGAATGTACCTCCAATCATCTCTGACAGCGAGCTATTATTAGTACAACTACCGGGTTAATACATTGGCGACGAGGTAAATAAAATCAAAATAGTGAAAGTGCGGGAAAATAATACATACAACATATACATATATAACTAAACGCATTATAAGAAAAAAAACGCATAGCAAGAATAAATTTTCAATTACACCATCCTATTTGCACAATGTTCGTCATGCAAGCATAGAACTGGCGTTGCCACACCAGCAAGACATGTTTTTTTTATATTCCTTTATTATTAAAGGTCAGCCACAAACTTAGCTGACAAAGGTCAGAGGCAGTAAAAGTTATAATAATAATAAAAAGAGGAAAAAGAAGGGATCTTAAAATAAGTTATTCAGAGGCAGTTAGCTAAATACTAAGCTGACAAAGGTCGAAGGCAGTATAGGTGCATGTGTATGAATTGTGTATGTACATACGTTGTCCAAAATATGTACATGCACATGTTAAATGAACTGACTAAAGCTCAGTTCTATTAAATAAATTAGATATACATATATGCATTTATAGAGATATCCAAATTTATTACAGATGAACGCGGAATTACCCACTAAACCATTCTTGTGCGAAAGCATTGATAAACCACTGCTTCGTTGTGAGTGGGAGAAATGGTTGAGACCATTTCAGATTTACGCTAAATCAGAGGATCACTAAGTGCAAGCAAAAGAGGACGAAGCTACTCCATCTAGGTGGAACGCAGCTACAAACAGTAGCGCATACACTACCCGGTGCACTCGTCGAATTCAACGAAGATGAACCTAAAGATGTATTCCAGGTATTGGTGAACAAGCCAATGTTAAGCAATTTTATTCCATCTGGTGACGAGAGTTTTGCTAAATTCATACTGCGCATTAGACAACAAATAAAGAGGTGCGAGTTTGGATCGACGAAAACTGAGGAGGAAGAGATTTGTCTCAAAGATAAAATAATCGACGCATGGGCGTCGGGAGATTTAAAAAGGAAACTGTTGGGAAAGGAACACTCACTGGGTGAAATTATCGAAGCCTCTCAAGTTGGAAGCAAATAAAGATGGAATCAGCGATAATGACACAGAATACAGCGGAGCCGGTAAAGTCTCGACAAGTTAACCGAAAGGAAACTGTCAGAATTCCGAATGTTGGAGATGTATACGTACTGGCCACAAAGAAGTCATCTTTGTCCCTTTGCCCTACTTGTCCAGCTGGACAGTCAAAATGCAATCGTTGCGGTCGTCTTGGCCATTTTGAACGCAAATGTAAAAAGAATTTTAAAAGACAACATTTCCAATCGAGATTTAAAAACCAAGATGAAACGTTTTCCTCCACTAAAAGACCAAAAGCGGAGCGTTGTTTCAAAATCGATAGCAAAAAACAAGAATGGATTACATGCCGAATCGGTGGGTCAGACATATCCCTGATTATTGATTCTGGTTCTCGGTATAATCTCATCTGTTAAGACGACTGGTCCATCCTGAAAAGGAACGAAGCCACAGTTTCCAACGTCCGCCCCAACTCACAGAACCAGTTCAAAGGTTATGCTTCGGACCAAATATTAAATGTAATTTGCGTATTTGAGGCACGAATCTCTGTGGGTAAACACGCTGAAATGATTGCCTACTTTTTCGTTATTGAAAGAGGAAAGCAGTCATTACTGGGACGAGATCATGACATATAGCCAGTACAACAGCCTATGCGAAGGATACCAATCGCACTGCAAGACAAGTAAAAAAGACAAGGAAAGACGCGGTAAAATTGAGGATGCACTAAAGCGAGATATTATTGAGCCTGTAAATGGACCCAGCTCCTGGATTTCACCTATGGTTCTGGCTTTCAATGGGGACATCCAAATATGCCTGGACATGCAGCGAGCAAATCAAGCCATTTTGAGGGAAAATTACCCTCTACCAACATTCAAAGTGTTCATGACTCTACTGAGAGATGCTAGATATTTCTCCAGGCTAGACCACAAGGACGCATACCACCAACTCCAAAGGAGACCGGACAGGACACATATGTCCTAAGTTATATAGATGACATCATCGTTTTTGGCAAAACTTAGGATGAGCACGATGCGGCATTGAAAAGAGTTTGCGGCATTCTAAACAAAAACAACGCGTTATTAAATGAAAAGAAAACTTTTTGGGACACATATTATCGAGTCGTGGCATTAAGGCTGATCCAGAGAAGATTACCACCATCACATCCATTCGCCATCCAAGGAACAAGAAGGATAGTCGCAGTTTTCTAGGGCTTGTTACGTATGTAGAGAAATTTATCCCAGAGTTAGCCAATAAAACTGACCCGCTGCGACGACTGTTAAGAAAGGATGAAAAGTTCATATGGGGTGCTGAGGAACAGGATGCGTTTGACAGACTAAAATCATATCTGGCGGGTATCCCGAATCTGTAGTACTTAGATCCAAAGCACAAAACTCAGTTAATCGCAGAAGCCAGTCTGGTTGCAATAGAAGCTGTACCATTACATGGAGACGATGAGCCGAAAATAATATCTTTCGCTAGTCGAAGTTTGACAGATGTCAAAAAACGTTATTCACAGACTGGGAAGGAGAGCCTATCATTGGTGTGAGCAGTAGAAAAATTCTTCTACTACCTAGCCGGTCTAGAGTTTGAATTAGTAACCGATCATAAGCCACTAGAGACAATTTTCAAACCATCTTCGAAGCCGCCAGCAAGAAAAAAGAAAAGATGGCTCCTCCGCCTCCAAGCTTTCAAATTCGTAGTCAAGTATAAAACCAGAAAAGAGAACGTTGCGGATACCTTTTCTCGACTGTGTAAATTAAACCCATGAAGGCGTAGTTGAAAACGCGACTCCGTCGTCTACAAAAGCATTTACGACGAGGAAATCGTAGATGCAATGTCGTGAATGCAGGACGAATCGTGGAACGCATCATCTTCAAACAGTCTGTTCATGTTCAGACATGAACCCTCGTTGATTGGATCTATTATGATGCGAGGAACCCGAATAGTCATTCCATCGGCGTTAAGACAGGCGATCCTAACGGTGGCACACGAAGGTCATCCAGGCAAGTCGCCTATGAAGCGGCCATTACGGTCCAAGGTATGGTGGTAGAGTCGCGGAGAAATTCGTAAAATCCTGCATAAACCCCACGCCTATGAAGCGAATCACATTTCCAGAAGGACCATGAATCTTTGTAGCTACCGACCTTTTGGTATCAATCAATTCATCAATTTCGTTAATCTGAGCCATGAAAGAAATCTTCACCAGGGTATCCTAAAAAGCTAAAAACTTATAACGGAAGACAATATGTTAGTGTAGAATCTAACGAATATTGTAAGGAATGCGGGATAGAGCAAGTAACATCGCCACCTTATTGAGCTGGTGTACGCTATTTTTAGCCTTTTTACTAACGATCTGTTCATGTTCTCAACTTCCCCATTGGCTTGAGGTCAATAAGGTGGCGATGTTACTTGCTCTATCCCGCATTCCTTACAATATGTTCACAAGAAAAATTTCAGGGATGAAATTTGTGATTTAGTAAGCAAACAGAAAGGGAAAGAATATGCCGACAAGAAGAGAGGGGCAAAGGAAATTAATGTTGAAATAGGAGACAAGGTTTGTCTTAAAAATGTAATATTTTCTCACAAGCTTACACCAAATTTGGCGTCACCGAATACGTCGTACAGACATTGTAATAATAGCAGGTGGAGGCAAGACCTTGACAAGAAACGTGAGCCATGTGAAAAAGATTCCACAAACACAGTCACCAGCCGATACCGGCGATCACTCCTTGCACTTCCGAGGTACAGGTGACGTTCTGCAGCCCTCCTAGTTCAGAACACCGGAGAAACCAAAGGAAATGGAATCGACTACTGAGACGACATCGGCACCCAGAGAAGGGTTGAAGATGAAGCTCATCAATAAGGGAGGGATGGGGAAGCCTGTACCTCCAATCATCTCTGACAGCGTGCGAGCGAATCAAGATTACACTTAATAACATTCCTCTGTTAGTCTCATGTAATGTAAAGCTCAATCTAATTCTGGAAGCCGAAGTATACGGAGCATAGCGGCAAATATATATCTACTTAGAATATAATTAATATATTATTATTGTATATATAATTATTTATTGAAGTATTGGTACAACTATCGGGTTAATACAATACCAGTCATCCTAAAGAGAAATAAGCTTATTATCGTGTCTATCCAAACTGTTCGTGAAATGTCTTCTAACACGCATAATACCATATCTGGGAGCACTCAATGTTATTCCGGCTCATCAATTTGGCTTCCGTCAAAACCATGGAACCATCGGACAAGTCAACAGAATAACATCAGAGATACGCACAGCCTTCGAGCATCGGATTCTCGGTGTATCTCAAGTTTTCGATCGAGTCTGTGTAAAATCAAAACACATTTGCATACATACACTCATAAGCTACTTGAGTCGTTTCTTTACAACAGAGTCTTCGCAGTAAGGTGCAACGCAACAACATCTGACAACTACACTATCGAAGCTGGAGTTGCACAAGGAGGCCTACTTGGGCCTACTCGATTTGTCCTTTATACAGCGGATATTCCTACGAACGAGCGGCTAACAACATCCACGTTCGCTGACGACATTGCGACCCTAAATCGCTCGAGGTGCCCAACCCGAGCAACAATAGCTAACCACCTCATGGTAGTTGAGAAGTGGCTATTTGACTGGCGTCTTAAAATAATCGAACAAAAATGTAAACACATAACTTTTACTCTCAACAGGTAAACATGTTCTCCAATATGATTGAATAGTACGCAGATCCCCGAAGTCAACGAAGTAACATATCTCGGAATATCTCATCGAATTCAAGAAACTACATCTAAAACTAAAAGCCTTCATTGGATCTTAAACGCCGGTCGCCCCTGTGTCTGGACTACAAGGTCCTGCTCTACAACTCCACTTTCAAGCCTTCCTGGACATATGGCTCGGCATCCTTGCAGTAAAAGATAAAATAGACAAACAAAAAGCGACCGACAATAAAAAACTTACCCTGCACCCAACTCATCTGGAAAGATGATGTAACAATTGGGGCTTTCCATATATTACGTTATCACGTTTTTGATGATTTCCCTCCCCCCCTAAGTAATCAAGAGTAATCATTGGAGAAACCTCCTCCCCAATGATTACGAAATCATAAACAATTTTTCCCCCCAAAAATGTATCTAAGTGAATTATTTTTATACCCATGCAGGGTATTATAATTTGGTCCAGAAGTTTGCAACGCAGTGAAGGAGGCATATCCGACCATATAAAAAATATATATATTCTTGATCAGCATCACCAGCCGAGTCGATTTAGCCATGTCCGTCTGTCAGTCTGTTTGTCTGTCCGTTGCTACGCAAACAAGTCTCTCAGTTATTGAGCTATCCTAATAAAACTTTGCAGATAGTCTTCTTCCTCTTGCAGTTACTATATATGTCTTATAGCTGCCATAGAAATGATCAGAAATTCAATACAAAAAAAATTATAACTTCTCTGTTTTTCAACGTATTTTTATAAATTTCAAGATACAGCTGTTTTTACGGTTCCAGAATTACGGTTTTAATTTTATTAAGATCTTACAACTATATCATATAGCTGCCATAAAAGCGATCGATAAATTTATATGAATATGTAAAAATCAACATGTAAAATGTAAAATGAGTAGATAATGTTATAAAAATGTACAAACTTTGATATTTCTTTAATTTTACCAAAATGAATCGACTATCAATGATCCAATTGCAGACCGCAAGGGAATACAAAATTCGGCTTACCAAAGTTAGCTTCATTTTTTTTTTTATAGTCTATATATATATAAATATATATAGTCTATAGTTATATAAAAATCTCATGTCACGGTGTTAGTAATTATACTCCTCCGAAATGGCTAGACCGAATTTAGTGAAATTTTGTGTACATATCCATTAGGCCAGAGAATTGGACAACATCTTTTTATCATCTCCTAAATCTTAAGGGTGGTTCAACAATAATTTTATTATTTTATTTTTTCGACAAAATTTTCTGTTTTTATTTTTTTTTTTTATGGTACAGCATATAGAAATACATACACATTTCTTATTCTATCTACAAATCCGCAATAGCGTTTCTAGGTGGCAATCGAATATAGTAATTGTAGTACCATAAATTCTTATTCAGAGTTAGTAATTTCAATTTCCTTTAATGACGATTTGCTTCAATTTGAAATTTGATCTCCCGCCCTCGCCGGTCGATAACTTATCAACTACGACATCCGCCAGGTTTCTATAGTTGTCACTCGTTTATTGTTATCTTGCATGTGTACTAGGTGGGTTAAGATTAATGTTTTTAGTTTAGGAAGGCTATCTACAGATGAGGTAATTTTATACAAATCATTATAATTTGCACATAATACTCTAAAGGGTTCATGCATTTCATACGATGTACTGCAGTGGTGCAAAACCAAAGGCAGGTAGGATCTTGTGGATCTACATGGTACGTGGAAATTCAACTGACCCAATAGATCGCTGCTTTCCACGTCACCACGGATCAGATTATACATAAAGACAATGCCTAACATCGTTCTACGGTTTGCTAAGGAAGGTAGGTTAATCAGGAGAAGTCTACTAGAATAAGAGGGCAACCTAAAGTTTGCATCCCAGTTTAAGCCACGAAGAGCGAAAAGTAAAAGTTCTTTTGAACTGACTCAATGCGTTTGCTGTGGACGTCCCACTGGGGACTCCAAACGCAAGATCCATATTCTAAAATAGGACGAACTAACGAAGTGTATAAATTCTTCGTGACATAGGGGTCATCGAATTCCTTCGACCACCGTTTAATAAATCCAAGCACACCCCTGGCTTTTATTCACAATGCACGAAATATGATCAATAAACTCCAGTTTAGGATCTAGGCGGATACCCAAATCGTCAACTAGCGTGATCCTTTCCAAAGAGCAGCAGTTCAGTGTATAAGTCGCAAGCATGGGAGAGACACGTGAGAATGTCATCAGCTTGCATTTTGAGCCATTCAGGTTTAATAAGTTTACATTGCACCATGTTTAAAAGTTATTAAGATCTGTTTGTAAATCCGACTGGCAAGCGCGGTCCTTGTATTGCACACAAAGTTTAACGTCGTCAGCGTACATGAGTACTCTGGAGTTAGTCAAGACTTTGGGCAGGTCGTTAATAAATAAAGTAAAAGTAAGGGACCCAAGTGGCTCCCTTGCGGGACACCAGAGGTCACCCGGAGAACATTCGACAAGTTGTTTTAAATTGAACCTTTTGCGTCCTACCATTCAGATAACTTGAGATCCACCTAAGAAGATCGACAGGAAAACCCATTAAGTCGAGTTTCCTAACAAGAAGGGAATGATTAACGGAGTCAAATGCTTTACAGAAATCAGTATAGATCACATCTGTCTGCAAATTTTGTGGAAAGCCCCTTATTATGAAAGAAGTGAGCTCCAGAAGGTTAGTAGTCGTTGATCTTCGTTTAATAAATCCATGTTGGCATGGAGAGATTATAGATCTACACAGGTGCTGCAAATGGGGAGTAATTACGTTTTCGAAAAGTTTTGGGATGGCTGACAACTTAGAGATTCCTCTATAGTTGTTAGCATCCACTTTGCATACCTTTTGTGGAGAGGAATCACGAATGATTCCATCCAAATAAGGGGAAATTGGGAAGTTTCTAAGGATAAGGTAAACAATTTAAGAAGGGGACTGCACAGGGACTCGGCACAATACCTAAGCACACAGCCTGGTATTCCGTCGGGACCTGTCGAATAAACCGGCTTGACACCATGTCAGTGCACATGTAGAGATCGGACCAATCAAATTCAGATATAAAATTATTCAGTCGTCGAAAATTCGCCTTGCGAAAGCAGTGAATTTTTTTATCTGGCCGATCAGACTTATTCTCCATAGCAGTCCCAATATCGATAGTCACATCGAAAGTAGGATGGTATGGATCTTCGGGTAGCGTCAAGGGCGGGACCCTAACCAAACTGACTCTTGCCGGATCAGAGACAAAGCAGAGGTCTAGCAAGCGATCTAAGGAATTTCGTACATGGTTGACTTGAGACAGCGAAATGTCAAACAAGCCATCAATAAAGTCGTGACGTGCTGTAGTCAAAAGGGTATTTGAGGATTCATTTGTGGACCAAATAGCCCCAGGAATGTTAAAATCCCCTAGAACTACTAAGTGGTCCCTATCCGAAAGTCTATTGGAGACCGCCTGAATAGCGGAAAGGTGGTTCCAATAAGTAGGAAGTTCCGACAAGGGAGGAATGTAGGAACATGTAATAAAAGTAAAACAACCATTAAATGATAGTTTCACACAGAGGAATTCAACATCGCTGCATTCCTCGAAAGTTAATAGTTCAGACGTGAGGTTGGAGTCAACCGCAATGAGGACACCGCCCCTCGCCTGGAAGGCCGATCTAGCCTGTACGTTGTGTACACAGCTGGAAAAACTTCGGAGCTTAGAATCTCCGGCTTTAACCAGGTTTCAGTGAGCACAATCACCTGGGATGCAAATGAAAGGCTATCAGAATACAATTTGGGAAGCTTACTACGTAAGCCTCTTGCATTCTGATAGGAAAGAAGAAGAGAATTGGTTAGTTTTCTGAAGCGGACGACGTAGATGGCACAGCGGTTTTGTCCGGCCTGGGTAAACTAACCCCTACAGGCCGTTTTTCTTTTCTTAGCTTCGTACTCCTTAACAACAACATACTTAGGCCAAAAGGCAGCAGAGCATATTGTGTTAAAAGTTCGTCAGGGACATTTATTTTGAAAGATGAAATATCCTAGCATAAGAAAATTTGAATTTTCCACCTTAATTTTGGATTCATCGGCTTTAGTGCGACCTAGGATATAGGTACTAACATCCTCAGATGTTTGAGAAGGGAAAGCCGCGAAACAAATATCTGTTTCGTAGGTGGAATAGCTATTAGGGCTTTTGGTACTACATTTGTAGTACCAATATCGGCTCGGTATTCCAGGCCTGATACCCTGGGGAGTTTTCTGGGTGGGGTTCTGTGAGGTCATTGATTGTGACCCCTCAGCAGACACGACGGATATAATTGGAGGCGCTGCCCTCCCGCGGCACATTCGGAGGCCGAATCTTTTCTCGCCCCGATCTTAATATCATTGGAGTTAGATATATTGGAGTCGGGGGCTGTGCCGAGGAGTCAGCTGTTGAGAACTCGTAGCGAGTTGTTGGGATCCGCCCAAATGCGGTGTGCCAACCGTGGTTTTTTTGCGCTTAGGGGACTCATTTAATAGCTTAAGGCCATTAAACTGGGAGTCCAGCGCCAGGAGCACCTCATTAGTTTTACGAAAACTAACAAGAAGCTCCTTAAAACCATTTTGGTTTGCCGCATAAATGACATCATTTCCCTTTCAACATCGCGACAAGCCTCACAGCAGTAGCGCAATCCAATGTTTTTGTTAAAATTATCAGCCAGCCGGCCTGTGCGTTCAATGCACTTGGCGTGCACGACATTGTCACACAGCCAGCAGCCAATAGTAGGGTCCTCATCAGAAATTACTTTCTTGCAGGTGTTTTATTACACAGACAACATTAGAAGACATTATAGCGACTTACCACTATACCAGTCAGAAGTTAAGAGAAAATAAGAGTAGTTACGTGCACTAAGAGAGAGCAAGAGAGCGAGAGTTAGGGAGCTTAAGCCGTCGAGCTGTAATTTCGGCGTAACGGATAAAGCACAAAGAGGAATGCAAAAAATGCAGATAACGATCGCTGCACAAAACTAAAATTTGCAATTAATATAGTTATTAATACACAAAAACAGCTGCATGCACACGCGAAGTGAAACGGTGAATTATTATTGACACAGGATAGAAGTTTTAAGTAAACCCCGGTGGTTTATAGCAAAGATTTTACACAAATACGAGGCTCAAAACAAAAACACGACCGTTCACTTTGAAAGAGAAAACGATTATGATTTATCATTCAAATTTGATTTATCACTTTCAACATTTCAAATTCATTCTTATATGTTCTATCTACGTTCCTTTATTGCTTTCAATATTTTAACTTGCAATGCCACAAAAACGCAAAGGGGCCAATTTGAGTCTACGAACGGTCAATTCTACAGCCGCGCGAGATAGAAGAGCACGAGGATCAGGCGAAAAAATCGAAGAAGATAATGAAAATCAATCACAATCGCAAGAGGCACGGGATGAACGTAATCAACAAAGACAACTACAACGAAGAGAAGCGCGTAGATTCTTATATAATCGACGTAGAAGAATTGATCAACAACGCCAACAAGTTCATCGAGCATATACATCAGGGTCATTTCTTCGACTAGCATTCCAGTACAGATATCAATCGTGAACTACAGTACGATAGAAATGGCAGGCATTGTTAGTCGCAATGTTCCACTACCTTATGACGAACAAAAAATTATTTACGACCACATTATGCTCGCAGTTTCGGCAGGACAAGAAGGATTCTTTTTCTTGGATGCACCAGGTGAAACTGGCAAAACATTTCTTATTTCGCTACTTCTTGCCGAATTAGATAAAAACAGCTAGATCGACTCGGCTAGTGACGCTGATCAAGAATATATATACTTTATTGGGTCGGAAATTTCTCCTTCTGCCTCTTACATACATTCTCGGTTGGCACTAACTTATAGTACCCTTGTACCCTATGGGTACCGGGTATAAAAATGGCATCTCATTGGCCGTTGCATCTTCTGCCATTGCAGCAACTTTATTACATGGAGGCAGAAAAGCTCATTCAGCACTTAAGCTGTCATTGAACATTCAAAATAATCCAGATGCAGTGTGCAACATAAAAAAACAATCGTCTACGGGCATAGTGCTGAAACAATGTAAAATTATTATTTGGGATGAATGCACTTGAGGCATTAGATAGGACATTGAGGGATATACAAAAGAATGATAAACTGTTTGGCGGCACTTTGTTACTCCTTTCAGGTGATTTCAGACAAACTCTTCCCGTTATTTCACGTTCAAAGAACGCTGCTGAAATCAATGCTTGCTTAAAATCATCGCGACTGTGGCGTAATGTTGAAAAAGTACAACTGAAGATGAGCAAGCGCGTTCAAATGCTTCGGGATCCATCCGCCGAAACTTTCTCTAAACAACTGTTAGATAATGGCGATGGGAAAGTTGCTGTAAATGAAAATACTGGATGTATAAAATTACAAACGGACTTCTGCACAATCTTCGACTTGCAAAATACTCTCATCGATCGCATATTTCCCGATGTACACACACAATATCAAAATCATAAGTGGTTGGGAGAGAGTGATTTTGTCAGCAAAAAATGTGGACGTCAATTAATTAAATTTAAAAATACAACAGTTGTTGCCTGGGGACTTGGTATCATACAAATCTATCGATGCAGTTTGTGATACCAACGAAACTGTAAATTATCCAATTGAATTTTTAAATTCATTGGATTTGCCAGGCATGCCCACCCCATTTACAATTGAAGGTTGGAGCTCCGATAATTCTACTTCGTAACTTGAACCCAAAACGGCTGTGTAATGGTACACGATTAGTAATTAAGGAATTAATGAAAAATGTCATTAAAGCTACCATTTTGAATGGGAAATTTCGAGGCGAAAATGTGTTGCTGCCACGAATCCCTATCTCTATTCGAATCCCTATTTGAATCCGAATTCCTTGAGTTTCTACAGAACTGCCCATTGAATTCAAGCTCACTCAATTTCCAATTAGATTGGCATTCGCTATGACGATCAATAAGTCATAAGTCCAAACATTATCTTTATGTCGCTTAGATATGGAACGACCACCATGCTTTCCCCACGGACAACTATATGTGGCATGTTCTCGCGTGGGAAAACCATCCAGTTTATTTGTGCTGGCTAAAGACGGACTAACCAGAATATTGTACACTTCATTGCGTTGAGAGGTTAATCTTTTTTTTTTTCCAACATTCATAATTAATAAAGAATTGTGGTAATTTAAAAGAAATACTTTAAGTTAATAAAGATTAATTTATTTACCTTAATTAAGAACACTTTGATTATTTGCAATGCTTTCGATTATAAGTGCATCCCCGCACACTTATAGTGAATAGTTATTTTTATTGAACTAAAAAAATGTTTTCTAGAACAAATATACGTGTATAAAGGTGTTGAGCGAGGCAAAGATCGCCGGGTCCGCTAGTTTTATATAAAATGATTACGTAATCATTGTCCAAGAACCCCCCTCTCCAAATAATCAAACATAATCATTTTGCTGACCCCCTCCCCCCATAGGTGATTACGTAATATTTGGACAGCCCCATTGAGGAATGGCAAAATATATTGCCCAAAATAAAGTATAATAAAGAAGAATTGGATAAGTCATATAAATGTCTAGCACAAAATAGGGAAAAACAAAATATAACGATAAATAAACATGCAAATATTTCGGTAGAAACATTTAAGAGAGGCAATTGACATATGAGGAAAGGGCACAGATTAACGAAACTCAATTAAACATAAAACAAATTTATTTGCCATAAAATTAAGGTAAGCATTAGATATATCGATACCAACAATCGTTAACATCCCGTTGACGATTGAAACTGGTAATAAACAAAAACCAACAGAATCAGCTAAAATTGACTGAGATTTAACGGATTCTGTTACAAACAATATTGTCAGAGAGCAAAAGTATAGCACAATGGCCGACGAAGCAGCCGCCCAAAGGAAAAAATTCATCTAAAAATATTAATTACGGCAATAAAACTGGTCAATATGACAAAAGGGACATATGAGACAATCGCTGTAGAGGGAAATAGGTCTAGGATGGTTGGCTCAACCCTTTACAAAGTTCAGGATGAAACTACAATTAATGTAATTATAAATAAATTGCAGGATATAATTGGCGAAACATCCGACGTAGTGAAAGCGAAAATGGCAAATGTTTACCAAAACGACAAAACGGCCAAGCAATTTACTAATGAAATTGATAATCGATAACAAACATGCTGACAAGTTCAGCACCAAAGAAGTGATTCCGTGTCATGACTAAAAATTGTGAGCATAGCAAATTAAAAACAATATTGGAAGCTGCTACATTTACAACAATAAAAGAAGCAGTTATTAAATATGTAAATTGTAGAACATATTTTACTGGCTTTTAAGTTCTTCTCCTTTTTATACAATTAATGCATTTTATTTCAGTCCTGTCAAAATGAGGTTGTGCAAAAAAGTTAATTATTTATCGTATCGCTGCTGGTTCAGCGTCCCCATGACATTTTCAAAGGCTGAAAGACACGATCCGCACCCGGTAGCAACAGGCCTGGCGAGCCATTCTAGAACCTTCTCGTGGATCTGCGGCTCATGATGCAGCCCGCTAACTACGAGTTCTCTACACTCGAAACCCTAGAACAGCTGGCCACCGCATACGAAATCACCCGGGATCGGGACACGATACGCCATGCCGCCCCCGCCAACTCTATCACCATCGGCTCAGACCCAACCCGTCCCGCAGGGGCTGCGGAGATTGGCCTCTTGGCCAAAGCCTGCGCTCGGCCTACCCTGCTATTCTGCTGGGACTGCGGACGCCGAGGCGTGCGGACTATCAACTGTTGTCGTCATTCGGAAAACAGACAGAATCCTCGATCGAATTGGGAGCGGACGGGGACAGCCAACTTGCTTCCCAACCAGTGAAAGCATCGCTTTCTTGCCACACTGGCCACCGGAGCGTCTCGCAGCTTTATAAGCGAGCGGGTGGCTCAAACTCTGATCACCGCCACGAACAAGAGGGCAGTGCGCACTCGGAGTTCGCTAGCTGATGCCTCCTCCCAGGAAATCACTAAAGCCATGTGGGTAAAGGTGAGACTGGATCAGCAGGTGGCTAAGATACTCCTACAGGTGTTTTGAACGATTTTGAACGTTGTCATCATAGGTCATCATCATAACCAAGACCGGGACACTACCAGCGGGTTCGGCAGCAACAACCCCACCCGAGATGGAGCTGTAGCCGGTGGACACCCACGGGACTAGTACGACACCGCATTGTGGTTGGGCCTGTATGGGAGCCGCGGCCAAAAATACTTCTAGTTGTTATATCGTTACGAAATTTTCCCCAAAAATCTATAAAAATATTTTAATTATAGCAAAAAAAATTGGACACATCACCCGACTATATCCTATAGCTACCATACAAAATATCGGACAAAATTTCAAACGCGTAAGTGTTATTACATTTAAAAAATATTTTAAGAGGAAGAGGCGTGGTTTATTATACGCCCACCAATATAAAAATGTTAGTTATCATTATTATGCGTAAATTACATGAAAAAAAAACAACAATAATAATAAACAAAAATAAAAATTATAGCAAAAGAAAACAAAATTTTTAAAATTAAATGATAACAAGATATATTTAATTTAAGTCATCGAGTAGTTCAAATGATGATGCTGATAAAACTGAGTTTTTTGAATGTGGGAGCTTTCTTTGGCCAGTAACATAAGGATCTGAGCTCAGAAGTAATCTGTGCATCAAATCTGTGTTTGTGTCAATCCGAGAAGTCTTTCTGGTGTGCTGTCTTCTAAACATTTTGATGTCCATATTTTTTGACTCTGCAGCTTCTTCTGATAATTCTCCAATCGGCACAAGTGCATTATTTATGACATCTGGAGCATGAACTAAAATTTAGTGTACGGATTGTGGAAGATAGTACCATGGATACAAGCTAATCAGCTTTTTGGCAGTATCAAGTGCATATTCTCCAAATTTTGGCGCATTGATTTTGTAGCCTGATGCCAAACACTGCAGCAGTGGTGAATACCGGATTATAATATCTCCATCAATACCCGTTATTTCTGCTGCTAATTTCGGATTTTAAAAAAACGCTCTGGCCGTATTGCCATCGTTTCACGTGCCACTTCCTTCACTCCTAGGTTTATCCACAATAATTCCCATTCGTATGCGAAAATCAATCTGCATTTGGGATTTCCTTGTCGAAAGTACTTCTTTTCCTTCTGGAGTATTAACTCTCCAGCTCTTCAGGTCGAGTCTGTATGATACATGCAAAAAGTATTAAAAAAAAACGAATATAAGACTGTAATGGAGACAATCCAAACTCAAAGCGTGATTCATGAACCTTCTTTTTCAAACAATTTTCTAAATCGTTCATTTCTGTCGGCTTCGCCTCACATATGTAGCACCTAGAAGATGACGTGTGACTTAGGGCACCTCAAATTTTTCCATCAACCATGGTCAACTGCAAACTGTGTTTAATTTTAGTTTCTTTACCAGACACATTACATGGCGTGGCATTTAAAACTTCAGTTTCATCTTTGAAATACTTTTCTTCGTCTTCAGCTAATTGAATCGTTTCTTTTGCAAATTGCCATCTTAATGGTCTGCAGTATCGTGTCGACGAAGGTCGCGGATTCTTCCAAATTTTTTTTCATCTTTTGGATCATTTTCCATAGTTTTAAGTTGTAATGGCACATATTATGTCACAAAAAGACTGCAATCGTTCAAATCCCTATTGCAGACTTTCTGTTTGTATTCTGATTGTCCAGTACTGCCGTCAAATCCCCATTTTCCAATTAAAATAAGGTTATCAGAGCAATCACTTCCAACGCTTTCAAGAACATCATGCTGAAGCTTTACAATCCTCCTCGCAGTGTAATCAACCAAGCTCTGTAACTCGACTTCAGCTTTTGATTCACTAACAGTTATTTGGTCTGGATAGGTTAATTTCTTAGCCTCTAACAGTTGACCGTAGCTTGAAAAAAGGTCACAGGAGGTCTTTGAGTTCACATAGCTTCGAATAAGAAAATATTGATGCTTGCTCAAGTTTGCCTCCATGAGAAGCGATAGGACTTCATCGATGTTAGCTTTGCTACACATTGTATTTGATTGAAAGTTGCACGATCGTAAGTCACAAGCTGCAGATTCATTAGTTATTGAAAGCTCAGCTATTCTTTGTCTCTTAGTTCTTTTTGATGACTCACTAAAGTCTACTTTCGGACGTCCACGCTTAGCAGTTCTGATCATTTGTTGAGGCTTACTTGGAGTGCGTTTTATTAAAATTGTTTCCTTTTCGTTAAGCCAATTAGATTGGAATTTAAGAACTGATGACTTTTTGCGTTTATATTGTGTCCAAAACGAAGCAATTGTTTTGCAAATGTATCGAATAATTTTTGTTAACACACTCATCTCGGACACGTAGCCAATGTTTTCAATATTGCATATTGCTTTCCGTAATTTTTCTGCATTGGTGCCAATTGCTGTACACCAATAATCGAATATCAAGCGATTAAAGACACAATGAGAAGACTCACCTACCAAAATTAAATTAATAAAGATATAACGCTATAAAAATTAAAATTTGAACCTAAAAAAAACATAAAACACTAAAGACGAACACAAAGACACAGCACAACTACAATGCAAAACAGCAGCTTTGACCTTGAAGAAAAAAAGAGACGATGTTAGTATATGGTTGATTATGCACACATCTGCAAATATCTGCAGGAAGCTTTAACAATTTTAATATCTTAAGATATTAACAAATACACAGAATAAAAAATGAATCGGGGCATCTTGGGGGATCACAGTTAAAACTTTTTGTAAACATAAAAAAGACGAATACAAAAGATACTAAAAATATAATAAAGTAAACAATTAATTTAAAAATAACGAAAACACAAGTTAGCTTTTATTAATAATGAAACTTAAAAATAATACCTTTAACTTCAAAATCCATTTTATATAATTTAAATTGGGCAGCGTAATTAGTTGACTAAACAATTTGAAGTTCGCTTTTGTTGTGAAATATTCGGGATGCGTGCAACTGCGCTTGGCAAATGAACACGTGTTCACAGCTTCAATTCTATTTTTAGAAAGTCCCGTTAGAAATTTAGAAAAAAGCTGTTTGCTATGAAAAGTTGGGTCATTTTAGAGGAGTGTTGGTTACTTTTCGCAAATTTTGTTGTTATGATTTTTTGAATTTTTTCCGGCCACATTGCCGGGCACATCGTCACCAAGGGCCACCACAGCCGCATCGTCATCGGGCTCTAGGGCCACGCCGGTCACATCGTCATCAGACTCCCGGGCCACTACGGTCACATCGCGGGCCACCAAGGGCCGCACCAACCGCGTCACTGTCCACATCATCATAGGCATCGGGTTCTCGGGCCATGCCAGCCGCACTCTCCCTGCCGCCAAGGTTAGCGTTGGTCCCGCTAGCACGCGAACAAAACTATTCCAAAACCTTTGCTCGGTCACCAGCGATAACCCTACCGCCAATTTGGCCGGCATTACCGAACATTACGAAGAAGTACTGCCACATCCGCCCACCAAAGACGCGTTTGCCTACCTGATCGACATCATCGTCACTGGGACTACGCTAGAGGAGCATATGCAGAAGCTCAGAGAGGTTTGCAAGCGGCTGCAGAATGCTAATCTCCGCCTGAACCAAGCGAAATCTAAGTTCTTCTGCCGAAGCCTTGTATACTTGGGGCATGTGAACATCGAGGCCGGTATCCAAACGGATCCCGACAAGATCTGCGGCGATACATAGGCGTCGCCTCATGATATCTGCGATTTGTGCCCAAGCTTGCCGCCATTGTGCAACCGATGCACAGTGGGCGAAACGGGCCATCTAGCGGCATTGAATTCATAGCTGCCAGGAATTTTTTTTACTTTTAAATTGATTTGACTATAACAAAAACTAAAAAAAAAAAAATGTTTTGTTGTCTTTGTATTTTTTTTTTTTTTTTGTTAAAGCTGCAAAATTTGATCAGATTTTAGACGTTGTTTATTTAAACCAGGAATAAATGATAAACTGATGTATTTCAATTGTATTATATTTTGTAGGCTAAAAATATATTTAACCTTTATTTAAACATTTTTTTTTGAAAGATTTCCTTGCACCCTTTAATTTTTTTTTTTACTTGTAAAATCATCAAATATTTGGCTTTTTTTAGTCTTTATATATGTTATGGAAAAATTTATTCAAAATGGAAACTTTTCACAATAATTTTAACAACAATTATAAAAAATGTATTAACTATTATAACAATTATAATTCATATAAAGTTACCATTTATTCCGACTCTGAATCAGTTTCGTACGATGTTTTTTTTTCTGTTAAGAGCTGCAGCATATACCTATCAACCTTCTTCCTTTTTTACTGGCCTTGTGGGTTGCGTAAACTTGAAATAAGTGGATCTGAGGAACTTAATAAGGCATGCATTAAGTCGTTCACAGTATTTATTCAGTGAAGTTTCCGCGTATGGTATTCACGGAAATTACGATAGTCCTTATTGCGTGCTTCCAAGGCTTCTTTCGACATTTTTCCTATTAGAAGTGGTGATACGCTTATTATGTCACCTTCATGTAATAAGACTTTGTGACTTTGTCAATTTGTAAGAGTGCTTGGTAAAATTTCCATCTAAAAATAAAGCCAAAGCCTCTTCTTGTAAATATTAAATCGGAAGGATTGCATTAGATTCTGTAAGCAATTCTATTTTTTTCTAATTTTTTTCGCTATTTGAATACCTTCATCCTTTTCAAGCAATTTAATATTAATTTCGTGAGCTAATATATGGTTTTCGACAATAGAAAATTTTTTGGTTGGCAAGGGTTCGTCCCGCCATAGCTCGTTAATGGTTCGCCTGGGCACCGACATTTTTCCTACAAAAGAAAATATCTTGTAAAGTTGCAGGTGGCTGCAGATGATTTTAGACATTTTACAATCTCAAGACTTTATTGTAATTTTTAACAAATATTCCAGAGCGAATCCCAAAAGTTGCAGTCCACGAAAGTACTTTGGCGATTTTCAACGAACTAGTGGTAGGGGTCACTTGAAGCTAATTTTTTTCTACAACGGCAACGGCACAGGTCACAAACATTTTTTTAGGTAATGCACTGGGCTATTTGTAATCGATAGAGATCAAGCTTTGGCGCCAATTAACTCTTTTAAAATTGAATTAAATGGAGCTAGATCGGCCGTTTCGCTAGATCGCCGCCGCCGCCGGTTTTTCTTGACCCTCTATGCCGCCGCCGACTACCAAGCAATCGGCGTAAGTCAGAACAGGTTCAAAAAATAAAAAAAAGTGGAAAGAATACTAATTTTTTTTTTCATATAAAGTATTAGGTTTTTAGATACAGTAAGACTGCATTCAATAATGTGTTCTCTTATTTGAAATAAATCCAAATATATTCATGTACAATTTTTGGTGATCTTCAGTTGCAGAATTAACTAAATTCCTCTTATAAAATTGTCAGCATTCAAACACGATATCAAGATGTCTCCACCTTCCTCCTCCTTTATATCAGTAACAGAACTTTCCCTGTTCACAAACAGGTACCACTTCCCTCATAACAGTAGTCTTTTAATCATTAGACTTTGTTTTTATTAGATTTAATCGTTTTTGGTTGAATTAGGCAGTAAAAATTGCTTATTTACAAGAAAAGCACGCTGAAAGTCTCTACCATTTGTATGAAATTTCAAGGTTGCGTTACATTTTTAAAGTTTTTAATTCTAAAATAAATATTCTGTTAATGTTTTTAATATAGTTATGTTAAATTAAATAAAATAAAATTTAAATTTAAGTTAATTTAATAGTCAGAAAGCTTCCTACTTTTAAAAAGTATAAGAAATTTCCAGTACAAAAGGAAACCAGTAGAAAAGCTACAGTCGAGTGTTACCGACGTTTTCTGAAAATTTGAGTATAATCTATATATATAAAAATGGAGCCCAAAAATGTGTCGTAAAAAACTACTGGAGAACGGCTGGGCCGATTTGGTTCAAATTTTTTTTCAGTTGTAGGTAACTAACAGGAGAAGGTCAGAACGTAATAAAATTTTTAGAAAATCCTCCAGGGTAATGGTGAAAAACAGATAATTAAAATATCAAATTATATAAAACAGTAGTGTATCGAAATATATGTCAAAGTAAAAACAAATCGTTTCAATATTATTCGGTTTCTTATTCGTTTTTATCAGACGTCCGGATTTGTTTAATTTCTTCCTGTGATTTGTAGGAATAATGCCTGCTATAAGACGGCCAAACATTGGACGACGTACACGTCGAGCAACATATAGTCGGAATGTCCATGAAAGTCAAACGCAAGACGAACGTGCAGAAAGAAATGAATCGAGACCAACCCGTTTAGCACAGATTCGCTCTACACAAAGAGTACCAAGAACAGACTTGAATCGCGCTGCATTTGCATACAATTTCTCAACGTCCTACAAAGACCATAGCTGCGTTGTTATCGGTTCATTGTCTGTGGTATGTCAGCACTGCAATGCACTGAAGTTTCGATTGAAGCTCCCGGCTTATGCTGCGCAGGTGGCAAGGTAAAATTGCCGGTTTTGACTCATCCACCAGAGCCATTGTATTCGCTTCTATATGGAAATACAAGCAAATCAAACCATTTCCTGTTGCACGCACAAAAATATAACGGATGTTTTCAAATGACGTCATTTGGAGCAGAGGTTGTTCAACAACCAGGCTTCAATCCGAGTTATAAGGTAATAGCGTCACTCTTTTATCAACATGAACAACTATAATTTTTCACGAAATTGCATCACAAAATTCAGATTCAAGGAAAATTCACCATCGAGCGGGCGCTTTGTTACCACCACCAAACAAAGATCATAAATTCCTTCAGATCTATTTCGTTGGTGATTCGGCAGTTGAACTTAATCAGCGTTGTGCAATTTTCACTGCAACTAAACGTGAAATAATACAACAATTGCAAAATCTTCTTCATGAGTGTAATGAATTGGTCAGATTGTTCAAAACAGCTTTGGAAACAATGCATTCTGACGACCACAAAATCATTATCAGAGCAGATAAAAGACCAGCAGGAAGCCATTCAAGATAATTCAATGCGCCCACTATCAATGAAGTCGCAGTGGTGATTGTTGGCGAGAATGTGGAATCACGCGATATTGTTCTCAAGCGTCGGGATGATGGACAATTGCAACGCGTTTATGAGACTCATCGGTCATATGATGCACTTCAATATCCGTTGATGTTCTGTCGTGGAGAAGATGGCTATCACTTCAACATAAGGATGGTCAATCCAACGACAGGTTTGTTTAATCACTTCTTTTCATTCTGCACGTAAATTCGAATTCATATTACAGGAGAAGAAACGAATAAGAAAGTCAGCTCAATGAATTTTTATGCATATCGATTGATGATTCGACTAGATGTTGACAATCATCTGTTGAGATACCGCCGTTTGTTTCAGCAGTACTGTGTCGACATGTATGTAAAAGTAGAAACGGAGCGTCTCAATTTCATTCGTTTCAATCAGTCAAAGTTATGATCTGACGAGTACATCCACTTGCGTGACGCCATCGCTACTGATGGACACGCGGCAAACATTGGTTGTTTGACCATTCTGCCAGCTACTTATGTTGGGAGCCCGCGCCATATGCATGAGTACGCTCAAGATGCGATAACGTACGTGCGGAATTACGGACGACCTGATTTATTTATCACGCTTACATGCAATCCGAAATGGCCCGAAATTACGAATTTGTTGCACCAAGGACAAACATCCAGCGATCGACATGACATCACTACACGAGTATTCAAGCTAAAGGTAAAAATTCTTATGGATTACATCGTTAAGCAGAAGGTTTTGGCGTAGTTCGTTGTTGGATGTACTCGGTTGAATGGCAGAAGCGTGGCTTACCACATGCGCACATTTTGCTTTGGATGTTCGACAAGATCCGACCAGAACATATTGATTCGATTATTTCTGCCGAAATACCAGATCCAGAAACTGATCCGGAGCTGCATTCCGTTGTGAAAACGAGTATGATCCATGGCCCTTGCGGAGTCCACAACCCAGAATCACCATGCATGGAAAACGGAAATTGCACAAAACGATTTCCCCGTCCGTTGGTGGCTGAAACAATCAGTGGAAACGATGGATATCCATTGTATAGGCGTCGTTCTCCAGATGACAACGGCAGATGGATCGAAATGATGGTAAAAATAACAAAGTCATCGTCGATAACCGCTGGATCGTTCCATATTGTCCGCTTTTGTCGAAAACGTTTTCAACGCACTGCAATGTTGAGTACTGCAACTCTATAAAATCAATCAAATACATTTGCAAATATGTGAACAAAGGGAGCGACATGGCGGTGTTTGGCATTGCTGATCCGAATGCAAACGACGAGGTGACGAAATTTCAACTTGGACGTTACGTAAGTTGTAACGAGGCCATTTGGCGTCTGTCTTCATTTCCGATTCATGAACGTCATCCGACGGTCGTACACTTATCTGTTCACTTGGAAAACGGCCAGCGTGTCTACTTTACGGACGCGAATGCAGCGCAAAGAGCAGAACGGCCACCAGCGACAACGTTGACAAATTTCTTTCTACATGCGAAAGCGATCCGTTCGCAAGGACTTTACTCTATTCGGAAATGCCACGCTATTATACATGGAACGCTGCATCGAAAAGTTTCAACGCCGAAAAAGAGGCGATGCTGTTGATGGTTTCGCTGATATCTATTCGACTGATGCTCTCGGACGAATATACACAGTTCATCCACGCCAAGACGAATGCTTTTATATTCGCTTGCTTTTGGTGAACATAAGAGGCCCTACATCCTTCGAGTCCCTGCGTACTGTGGATGGTGTGCTGTGCGCCACTTTTCGGGAGGCTTGCCAACGTTTAAATTTGCTTGAAAACGACACACATTGGGACTCAACGCTCGCTGATGCCACTGTTTCTCTTTCTGGATCAAATCAAATTCGTGCATTATTTGCAATAATCATAGCCACATGTCAACCGTCGAACCCGACCGCACTGTGGGAAAAGTTCAAGGACGATATGGCTGACGACATTTTAATAGACGTTCGCAGGACAACTATGAATTTCACTCTTGCCATTAACGGAGAAATGCACAACGAAGCTTTAATACGGATCGAAGACATGTGTATGCTCATGTGCGGCAGTCTACTGTCGACATTGGAATTGCCAACGCCACATCGTTCAGTGCACGATGCTTTCAATCGCGAATTTCAACGGGAGCAACACTATAACCAAGATAACTTGGCCGAAAGAGTCCGAACCAATGTGCCGTTTTTGAATGCCGAGCAGAAGAACGTGTACGATTCGATAATGAAGGTTGTTGACGATGGATCGGGAGGCTTATACTTTCTCGATGCTCCTGGTGGGACAGGCAAGACATTTGTCATTTCGTTGATTCTGGCAACGATTCGATCAAGATCTCAAATTGCGTTGGCTGTTGCATCATCTGGCATTGCTGCCACGTTGTTGGAAGGCGGTCGAACTGCACATTCCGCTTTGAAGCTGCCCATGAATCTTCTCACGGTTGACAAACCAACATGCACAATAAGCAAGAATTCGGCGACAGCGAAATTGATGCGAGAATGCAAAATCATCATTTGGGGTGAATGCACGATGGCGCATAAGCGAGCTTTGGAGGCAGTTGACCGAACGATGAAAGATTTACGCGGTGATTCGAAACTATTTGGTGGGTCTTTGATATTGCTGTCCGGAGATTTTCGTCAAACGCTTCCCGTCATCCCGAAATCTACGGCTGCCGATGAAGTTAATGCATGCCTTAAATCGTCTTCATTGTGGAGATATGTCAAAAGCTGAAATTAACCACGAACATGAGAGTCACATTGCAGAATGACCCGTCCGCTGCTGAATTCTCGAGACAACTGCTGGCACTTGGCAATGGCGAAATTCCTGTTGATGTTTCGACTGGATCAATATCGTTTCCGGCAAATTTTTGCGTGTTCACATCGTCAATGCTGCGGAATCTAAATCATCCGAAATTGTGCAACGGTACGCGGTTGTCCGTCAAGAAACTGATTAATAACGTGATTCAGGCGACGATCATCAAGGGAACATTTAAAGGAGAGGTAGTCCTTATACCACGAATTCCGATTATTCCAACTGATCTACCATTCCAATTCAAGAGGATTCAGTTCCCCGTCCGATTGGCATTTGCGATGACAATCAACAAATCGCAAGGCCAATCGTTAGAAGTCTGCGGGATAAATCTAGAATTTCCCCGTTTTTCGCACGGCCAGCTGTACGTTGCATGTTCGCGTGTTGGTAAGCCGTCTTCATTGTTTGTTTTTGCGCCGGAAAATAAAACAAAAAACATAGTATATCATATCGCTCTATACTAAATAAAGAAATGCAGTGTTTGACTATTACCCTGGGGTTATATAATGGCGTCGAATTAGGGCGAGACAAAGTTCGCCGGGTCCGCTAGTCGTATGATAAAAATGGAAGTTCTGTGTATTTATTTAGTAAGCCAGTTTTTACTTGGAGCTGTGGGTAGAGACTTCGAATCGTTCACAGTAAAAACGAGTTTAAATACCACTTATTATAAAATATTTTTTCCTGTTATTGTTTTCTTATTGGTTTTACTTTTAAAAATTTGTCTTTTTTTACCGAAATAAACCAGCAAGTGACGTTCTCTTCTTTGCCTCTCAGGTGTCTAATTCGACACTCTGGTCTTTAATTTCAAGGCAAGGTATTTTACAGCTTAGAGCCGATAACGAAACTAGTTAAATTATTTGTTATTTTTTTTGTTAACGTTACCAATAATCGTTACAAAATTTGTTATCAGCAACTTTTTGTGCTCACTTGTTCGTTGCTCAGTTCCTCACTTACAGCTCATTACTCAGTTGCTCATCTGCTCACTGTTCATTGTTCAGCTGCTCACTTGTTCTCTGTTTATTGCTCACTTGCTCATTTGTTCTCTGCCCATTGCTTAGTTGCTCATTTGTTCTCTGCTCGTTGCTCAGTTGCTCATTTGTTCACTGTTGCCCATATATATATACATATTAACTGTTCAAAATCAGACCACTGAGTACTCCATTTCAAGAACAAAAAAAAACCACGCTACATATTAGTTTTTGTTAAAGTTTTGCTTTTAAATTAAGCATCGATAAAACATTAATGCTTTCTGCCAAAAACTTATCCTTTTCTATGATCGTCAGTGCGAATTTGAATTAAAGTAAAGCCAAGATGAGAGAGAACAATGAGCATATACTTATAGTCACTTGAGGCGGTTTAGCCCTTGAGATTGCTGCTCGCCTTTTGGTATTCAACACATATCTCCGAAAATTCGCTTTCACGAACTACAACGTACTCTACACACCACCGGTAAGCAGGAATAGAACGCCGTACTCGTGCAGAAGGGTATACACGCTAACTTTATTATATATTATACTAGGTTAGGTTAGGTTAACCCGGACGGCCCTCGTGGGGCCTTACATAGACCAATATGGCCCCTAGTTGACCGGATGGGTTTGTATGGACCTGGCGAATTTTTACAAAATCCTAATGGATCGAGGTGTTTTTCCCAAAGGCAAGTAGTTTTCGAATGTCTCGGATTCATCATTTCCTGCAGCTGCCATTATCGGTATAGGCATCACCGTGCGTCGCAGCAGTGACCCGCTAGGATTCCCACTAACAGTCTGCAGTCTTTTCGTGGTAGATGCAGTAGGTAGTGGCTGAGTTTTTCGTTGCGCTCTTTGAACATGATTTTTGAGATTTTGCAGGTTGTGCAATTCCTCCACCTTCCTTTGGACTTAGTCGTGTTGATGCTCCCTGCTCGCCATTACATTTTTGGAACAGACCGCTGACGACTGAATGGCTCTTATCGCCGCTTAGCTGTCGACAAATAGGTTCACCACCTCGTATTGGCGGTTTTACTCTGCACGGCCTCTGCCGCTTTCCTAATGGCAAAGACTTCTGCCTGGAATATGCTGCATTGGCTTGGTAGCTTATACGACAGCCATATCTCAGGGTCTGTACAGTAACATATAGGCCCGCTCCTATTCCTCCTTCCATCTTTGAGCCGTCGGTGTAAATGTTGAGGTGTTCATTATGACCCTGAACGTTTTTCAAGTCGTCCGGTTCCATGAATGTTGTTGTTTTGACATCCGGGTAAGTTTTGGGTATCATGTAGTTAGATATACTGATCATGTCTCGCCCAATTGAACTATGCCCGAATCGCAGTAGCGACATGTTTCCTGCTGCAACTAGGCGTTGTGCTGCCTTTTCTGCAGTAAGTTGCGCGTGGATATCTTATGGGGTCGATTCCCAGTATAGTTTCGAGCCCTTTTGTTGGGGTAGGATTCAGCGCCCCTGATATGCAGAGCATATAACCGCTGAGTTTTCTCCATAAGGCTGTTGTACGTCCTCTTTTCCGTGGCCTGCCACCACACTAAGACTCCATACAGCAAAGTCGGACGCACCACCGATATGTAAATCCAATGCATTAGAGCAGGTGACTCTCACTCTCTCCATTGGGTTACATTCTAATAGGTGATTAATTCCATGATAGAGCTGAGAGTCGATGGACAGACTCCAGCTTAATCGACATAAGCTGTTATTTTTGGGACATGCATTTCGAATCTCTTCATTAGGTCGTCCACCATTATATTCAATAGGAGGGGCGACAGAACTTCACCTTGTGATGTGCCTCTGTGCGCCCCCTTCACAATGGAAGCGGTGCCCTAATCGGAGTGTACCCGCCTCAACTTAGATGGTCCCTTATCCAGAGGTTGATGGCAGGATGCGTGCTGGTCGCTTCTAGGCATTCCATTATTGCTTCTGTCTTGACGCTGTTAAATGCTCCGGATATGTCCACAAACACTCCGAGACCATATTCCTTATTATGTAGGGCTCTTTCTATAGTGGCTACTAACGAATGCAGTGCCGTTTTAATTGATTTCCCTTTGGTGTAGGCATGCTGGTTGGTCGACATTAGTCTCCCTAAATCATTTCTAATGTGTAGGTCCAGCAGCTTTTCGAGTGTTTTTAGTAAAAATGAAATGTGGCTTATTGGTCTGTAGTCCTTTGGGCTCATGTGGCTGCCCCTCCTGCTTTTTAAGAAGACAATCCGAGAAGTCCTCCATTGGATAGGGATATAGCCCGTACTTAAGCAGGCTGTGTAAATTGCAGAGAGCCATGGGGTGATCTCATCTTTGGTCACCTGTAGCATGGCTCAGCAGCCCACACCAGCACGGAATAGGTCCTATCGGACAACGTGGGACATATCGCATCACTACAATTTGACGGTCATGTAATGACGCCCTTACACTTGACATTCTCGGTGGACGCCGACTCCAGTCATTAGAGACCCGACGTACAGCCGGAAGGCGACCGAACGAGGAACTGCCACCACCGGACGTCGCCTCTGAAAAGCCCCACCGTCTCTACAGCCTCTCGGGAAACCGACGCCACCGGAGACTCACTTTTGGGTACGTCGGTGAGCGGGACCCTGAGCAGCGACACCGATGCAGAGATCGTCGAAGCACGTTCACGCCCAGACAAGAACGGCGAGGCCGATCCCGCACCGGGCGAACCAGTCCGGGAAAATCCGCTGGTAGAGCGCCCCAAAGCAGCCAGACCAGAAATTTCGAAGACCCCGAACGGCAGCCTTGACCCAGAAGTCCCCCAGTCAGAAGCCAACCCCTCCGAGCTACCAGACAGAAGTGAGGCGCCAAAATAGACGCCATACAATAAAGTAGAATATAAGTTGGTAGTTATAAGTTAGTAGTTATAAGCTAGTAGTTATAAGTTAGGGTAAACCACGAAGGCCAAGTTTTCATTCGGCACGAAGCCAATAAATCTGTTAAGTTTAAAACTGGATAGCCGTTCTTAACATGAAATTCAAATAAGGCTAGCATAGCATTAGCATATCAGAAGTAATCGATTGGCCTGAAATTGTGTTATAAAATGCGGGCTGGACATCGAGGGCTATAAAATCTCGAAAACCGGGACACTCGACCTCTTCAACCGCCAGCAGTAGACCTAGACAGACGCCTTAGACAGGACCCAGGAAACAAGAAAAAGAATAGAATGAAAAACGTGAGAAGAGTAGGAAAAATATAAGCAAAAAGTGCGGGAGTAGGGAGATAATAAGATTGGAAAGAAAAGTCAGAGGCATTAGGAAATAAAGCCATATATGAAAAGAAAGTATCCCAAGCGACTAGTTTTTATTTTTACAAGCCAGTCTCAAGCTAGGATCTGCGTGTGCAAGATAGTGACCCTATAAAGGTTGCGTTTTCGAGAAGTTTCCTCTGCTCAAACGGGCTTTGGTGGGCAACTACACGCACGGATGTGAAAGCGTGCAGGTAAGGATTATCTCCGCTTGCATAGTTTTCCGTTTAGACTAGGATCGACGCAAGCCAGTCCAAACAGTGGGAGCCTGTCTTCAAACTGGGAGCTCTGACTTCCGTCCACGTTTTTGAAAATTTGTTTGCGCGGACGTAAACCAACGCCACAACGCGGGATCGGACACAATGGAACGGGTAAATATGCCACCGTGCCTAGTCCGGCCCGTATGCGACAGCTTCCCCTCGTTCATGTTCGGCCCATCAGAGTCCCAAATGAAATATCCAACCCGACCGATCGACAGCTCCGCCCAGTTTCGCCCGCCTTTACTCGTCCCCGCTTATCTACAAATTTAGCTCTAGAGCTAGAGGGATAGGCAGAACTCTATTCCAGCCCAAGAAAGATACTTCCAAATATCTTCAGACCTCGCCTCACCCGGAAAAACATTGGTGAAATTATGGGAATTAGTGTATAGACTAAAGCAACCATTATGGAATTAGAGGTCAAATAGAGAAAGTTGAAGAAAGATTATTAGTGTTACTAAAGACAACTTGCCAGTAATGAGCTGGCCAATGGGAAGGATAGTAAAGACATATCCTGGCAAGGACAACCATATCCGAGTAAAAGATGTGAAAACTGCATCTGGTGTATTTAAACGCCCAGTCACTCGGTTAGTGCCGCTTCTGAAAAAAGAGGTAGCCATAAAACGTCCCAACACAGAAAAAACAAGTGGGAAAGCTACAGTCGAGTGTGAACGACTGTAAGATACCCGGTACCCAAAGCATTGTGGGTGAAATTAAACAGCACATGAACATGAAAAAAAGGAAATGTTGACAAACAGAGACAAATATTGCTAGAAACATGTTAAGCAACACTCAAAAGAGACAAATGTTGCTAGGAACATGTTGGGCAACTCTCAAAAGCGACAAATGTTGCTAGGAACATGTTGAGCAACACCCAACAAAGACAAATGTCGCTTGGAACATGTTGAGCAACACGCACGTGCGCGCTGCTCTCTCTCTCTCTCTCACACAAACTTTATTGTTTAATAACTTCTATGTTTATCATCCGATTTTACTCAAATTTTCAGAACACGTCCACGATTGCCTACTTATTAAGCCTATCTATTTACTTTACGCCGAAATCACGCATATGGCTAATAAACAGTTTTTTATGTTTTTCGGGGGCGGAAGTGGGCGTGGCCGAATTTTAAAACAAACTTGATCTTCGTGCAACAGATTCCAATGTTGTCACAAAATTTGGTAACTCTAGCTCTTATAGTCTCTGAGATCTGTTGTCTCACACGGACGGACAGACGGACATGGCTAGATCGTCTCGGCTAGTGACGCTGATCAAGAATATATATACTTTATAGGGTCGGAGATTTCTCCTTCTGCCTGTTACATACATTCTCGGTTGGCACTAACTTATAATACCCTTGTACCCTATGGGTACCGGGTATAAAAAGTGAAGGTCCCGATTCTTCCAACGTTACTGACAATTCTACTTATACTTCCAATGAGACAATCGAAAAGTGTGACACAATTTACCAATCAACCCGGAATTTTCTAAAAACGACTCGGCACTACGACTTGAAATCAGAACATAAGTGTTTATAGCTACGAAACGTTAATGCCTGTAACTCTGTATATGATAATTTATATGGCGAATTACAATCCGGAAATAATTTACCAGCGCAGATCAATACTTGATGTAGTCGGAAACGTTACGAACCCATTATTTGGCGTACTTGATTCCAAATATGCGGAAGGCATTGCCAAGGTTATAAATGAAGTCAAATCCAACGAAGATGAATTAATGATGCTACTCAAGAATCAAGCATCAGTTATTGATTCTACTATAAATGTAGTCAGAAAAAGCAATTCAGCCACCTACAAACGCATCAGAACCTTAGATCAACAATTATCAACCTGGATGCAGCGGATGCAAAATGAGATAGCTACTGTCCTTACCGACATTCGAAATCGAATAACAAAAAAGTTAAAAATTTTTCCAACATATATACTGCGTGCTAAAGAAATAAGACTATGCTAAAAATTTCAGCCCGATAGCTCAAAAACTGAGAGACTAGTTCGCGTAGAAACCGACAGACAGACGGACATTGCTAGATCGACTCGGCTAGTGATGCTGATCAAGAATATATATACTTTATGGGGTCGGAGATGCCTCCTTCACTGCGTTGCAAATATCATGGCAAAATTATAATACCATCTGCAAGGGTATAAAAACAGATATCATAGTCGTCAATGTCCATAGAGATCAATTCATGGGATTGACTGAAGACGAGTTTGAGTTATGTCTAAAATTGTCAAACGACGAGCACATATGTTTTAATCATCATCGGGCTGCACCGCTCGGAACTTTAAAATTAGTGTTGTCAGCACTACGATCAGCGAAACGAAATCAATATACGTTCGTTTTGTCAATATCACCAAAGTGGACGTTGAAGAGACATCAGAGCCAGTTCGGGAAAATACCACCCAAGTATCCGAACCAGATGACCTAGATGCCCTACAACAAATGCTGGAAAAACTAAGGGATACGACATAGAAAAATCAATTTACCACTGTGCAGCATCATCAAGAAGCTGTTTATATTGCCATCTATTGCCTTTGCTGCAGAACAGCAAATGAAAGCCACGACAAATGACCTCAAAACCTTAGGAAAACGCTGAGCAGTCTTCACCAGAACCTAGCCCACGCAGTTTGGAGTTAAACATTTGCGATGATTTAACAGATGTTCAACGGCCAGGGGAATGTTCAGTTGCAGCAATATGTATATGCAATAACAATAAAGCATTAGTTAACAAGACATTAAGAGTCGTATTGGGCGAAGTTCCCAGTTCCGCATATATCATCATATTCAGTAACCCACATTGTTCTTTACACATACTTTCGCTGACATCAGCATATTCTTTATACTTTGTTTAGCTATAAATACCGGTAAGTTTCCTCAATAAAATCAGTAATTGTTTTTACTCCAAAACCGAGCTTTACTCATTTTCCTGCATACAACAGAGGCTGTCGCTGAGTTTTCAGACCCTCATATGCACTTACCGTAGCCCAACTGGTAAAGTTATAGTAGCGCCAGCTTACACATAACAGTTAAGTTATTACTATAAGATTTGATACACTTATTGTTAGTCATAAAACGAAGCATAAATAAAAGCATAATGAAATTTGTGGAAAACATTAAATCATCAAGGAAATAAGACTAAGATATTTAGCATGCATGTTGAAGGGAGAGCATCGAAACACAGTTTTGCCCGGCGGCGTAACTCGAAAGTAAATTAAATCAATAGGAGCTCTGTGGAACGGCTAAAATTTTTGAGTGAATTGCTTTTGAATTCTTCTTTAATTTCACCAGCGGTTTCTGGAGCAATTTTTTTTTATTCTAAAAATTGTTGACGAACCCAGTACCAAACTTTAACCCACCTAAAAATAATAGTAAATCCGAATATTTGGTTATATTTTTTTATTGGGGTTCATAAATGACTTTGAATGTTGCCTAATTTATTTTCTTTAGGAAGCCAAGATGTATCAAACTAAACAGAACGTAATACGCACACAAAGCTTGTCAAAAATCTATATAAAAGTGTACACAAGAGGAATTTTATTTGATTTTCAATTCAAAACTAACATTGCAAAATGTAAGTATGAATAAGTATGTGGGTTTATGATATAATAAAATTGTGGAGAAATCAACCGTAAAAGGTTTGTATATTGGAATTTTCAAAATGTTACCATTTTGATGTTTTTCTGTTGGTTTTTTGTCGTCAGAAACTCATTGCTGCCCACTAAGTTTTTTTGGCTCTCGCAGCAACACGACTATATATATGTATATAAATAAATAAAGGCCCATAAGGGCCCATATCATTCTAAAATACTTAACTTACAATATCTGCTTCTGCTACACTGCTTAAAATAGGTTAATAGTGGACGCGAAATAATAATTAAACGCACCACACGACCACAATTCATCTGTTATAATCGTTGCAGCCATTTTCCTTCTTGCCCATTGTCCAATAATGATCTAGGATATCTTCGCTTGTAAAGCGAACATCTGGATCCGATTGCAACATGTTGGCTATTAAATCGCGCACTCCGTCTCCTATATCGGACCAGTAGGGATCGGGAAATTCGTAAACCCCCGATATAATCGCATCGAAGAGGGGTTCCTGTTGGTTGTCAAGTGCCACAAATGGTGGGAATCCGCATAGCAATATGTACAATATGATGCCAGCGGCCCATACGTCAATCTTTTTGAAAAACACGTAAATAAGAGCAAATTATATAATTCATATGTGTCGACGTCAGTAAAACTTAATTATATTACCTTTAATCCGTAGCCCACCTCAAGCAATATTTCGGGTGCCACATAAGTGGGCGTACCGCAGACAGCATAGAGAGGTTCTGTTACCTCGCAGGCTAGTCCAAAATCAGCCAGCTTTAGTTCAAGAACAGTTCCATGTTCATCTAACTCAACCTGTCAATAGAAATTACAATACATAATTAGTTTGTATTAAAATTAGTGGTTTTACTCTGGTCGACATATATATATATAATATTTTCATGTTTTTGCCATACAAAAATGTCAAAAATATTTTTAAAAAAAACACCTCTTAACGAGCTAAAATAAAAATTTATTTTTTAAAAAATTTCTGATACCATGGCTTCTGGACATGGCTCACATCCAGGAACCCAGGATCGTACGTGAAAGGGTCTGTGGCTTCAGTAGTCACGGCTACCATCTTCTTGACCCTACAATTGAAAGTAAGGCCTGTATCGTGGTGCAAACTAGACTTAATGTACTTTTTTATTCTCGTTACAGCAACAATGACCTGATGGTGGCGCTATGCGAGCTAAGAAGCGGCCCCATACTATTCCTGGCTTCAGCATATCTCCCGTAGGAAGAAAGGAATCCACCCTCGGAGAGCCTCCGAGTCCTAGATCAGCAAGCGCAATAAAAGAGGACATTGACCTAATCCTAGGGTGTGATGCCAAAACTCACCATACCATGTGGGTAAGCAAAGACAGCAATGGGATAGGAATCTCTGGTTTAGTTCGTAATGCTAACAAATGTGTGCGATCGGGGTAACATATCCACAGAATGCTCCTTTTTGCACAATTATACGATGGCTTGAGAAGTCGAATGGTCCCGAGATTCTAAAATGCCCTTCAGGTACCCGAAAAGAACAATCTGGGTCAAATTTTCAGAACTTGTCAAGGAGCCCCAAACCAACCAGGAAGAAGGTTGGACAAAACCGACAAACTGGAGAAACCGATTCAAACCATCACAGATGCCCTACGCTACCTTCATCAAATCCCGTCATATGAGCCGTCCTCCCAAATCGAACCGCAATAAGTGGTGGACATCGGAACTCGGTCAGATACGAAAGGAAACGAAAAGACTATCTTGGCAAAATACAGACGCTGAATTTTGTGAATATCTAACCAGCACCACTGAAGCGTCCAGACTTCGAAGGCTGCTGGCGAAAGATCCTGCCACACCACGTTTGCTTTGTGACCTGGATGGTACATTCGCAAAAGACAGCCAAGAATCTCTTTAATTTCTCATGAACACGCATTTTCCGTACTGCCTGGCAACTGATGACGAAGGTTTAAACACCACCTCCAATATCAGCGAGGAGACGGAAAACGAAATGGACTTTGGGATTGAGGCTCTTTTAGAAGATATTGTAAATAAAGAATAGATACTCTGTGCTATCAAGTCGTTCCACCCAACACGCCTATTTTAAAGGTAGATCAGTTGAGACTTCACTGCATGAGGCAGTCAGCGCAATTAAAAACACGCTGCAGAGGAAAGAGTCTACCTTGGTAGCATTACTAGACATAGAGGGTGCCTTTACCAATGTCAGAGTGGAGTCTACTATGGCACACGCCACCATAGGCTTACACCCGACAATCACTCGATGGCTGGACAATATGCTTCGCCAGAGAGTGATAAACGGTAAAATCGGCGCATCGATCATTAACAGAAGAGCGACCAGAGGCACCCCGCAGGGCGGAGTCATATCCCCCTTGTTGGAATCTTGTCCTAAGCTTAAGACACTTAAGAGTCCTAGAGTCCTTGTCCTAGACTTAAGAGAAGGTCTCTTAAAATTGGAAAACAAAGGATGCAGAGTGACAGCCTTTGCGGACGACCTCGTTCTAATGGTAACTGGTAGATTTCTGCCAACAATCAGTGAACTCTTGGACGGCACATTGAGCCAAACTTTGCGATGGGCATAGCGGAACGGTTTTGGGGACAGTGAGTTGTCCCCAAGACCAAGCTAATTCTGTTCACCATAAGATATAAGATTCCGAGCTTGACACTTTCAACATTTGGAAGAACACAGCTTAAGCTATCAAAGAAGGCAAAATACCTCGGAGTAATCCTCGACTCTAAACTCTCCTGGAAGAGAAACTCACAGGAGAGAATGAAAAAGGCACTACAAGCCTTCTTTGAATGCAAAAAAGACGTTTGGTAAAGGATGGAGACTGCAACCGTACATTTTACAAATCAGTCTCTGGTATTAAACAACCTCCATAAAGTACAAGGACCAGCTGGCCTGGGTGTAAGAGGATGTATTCGTTCTACTTCACAACCAGCACTTGACGTGTTACTAAATTTGGAACCTATTGGAGTTTTCCTGAAAAACATGACAGCAAGTAGTGCGCCCAACGCCTCAAGCCTAGTTTAACGGGCCATAGTACCATTCTACGCTCAGTAGAACCAACTGTGGCAGAAGAAAGCGACTGCTGTGTTTCAGATCTGAAGTGGGATGACAGATTCACAACTGTATTCCTAGGAAAAATGCCACAAGAGAGAGAGAGAAAGTCACACACGAAAATTGAGCGCTCCGATAAATTGAAGATTTTCAACGGATACAGCAAAGTACTATTTTCTCAACAACGAAATAAAAACTTATAAACCTACACTCTACATATTGAAGATCAGATTAAAAACAATTGGGCAGCTTTTGTTTATTAATATAACAAAAACTGCAAGAAGACGCCGCCACAAGTAAAACCACAACAACACATAAACAACGGTATTTTGGAAGAAGAGAAAGAGGGATCTTGGAACATACACTGCGAGAATACATCGAGCTCCGAATAATGTCTTCGACAACGGCCTCCAAGCGACAACGCAACAACGCTGGGACTGCAAGTGAGCGCAGCTCGGATGCCCCTTCTCCCCAGCTTATGGCCTTGTTTACGGTGCGCCTCCAAGAGCACGCGGATCAGATGGCCACTTCGTTAAGCGAAAGTCTTTAGAAGCACACCGATCAAATCGCCACACTGGTGCGGAAAACGGAGGCGCACATCCTCAGCAGCCTTACGGAGCGCCTGGATCTAATCGAGGGTGAGGTTAAAAAGACGGAAGAGAGGGTTTTATGCCTAAATTGCGAAGTAGTTGATCTACGTTATAAAGAGGCGATTCGATTCAAAAAGCGGAAAGCTCCTTCCGCTGTTTTTATTCTTCGCAGTGCTGTTCACGTGCGCTGTAAGTATGGAGAGTTTTGCGCTTAAGTCCTGATAAGGGAACCACTACGGCCACACAATTGATGATAATGCAGAAGTTTCTGATGCCAGGTCTGCCGCGCTGAAGAGCTTTAATATTTATTTAATAGTTATTTTTTGTTAGTCAATATAGTTTTTTTTGCTGAGTATGCCTGCCTAAAATATTATTTTTTAATCCATGCAGGATTATATAGGATGTTCCACGGCTGTTAGTATTGTTAAGGTATTAAGCAATTACATAAAGGGTATGAAGGTGGTGCATATAAATTCCCAGAGTTTATTGAAGAAGATTGATGAGTTGAGGTATATGTTTAAACAATGTAGATGTGATATGTGTTTCAGAGACCTGGTTTAGCAAGCTCTTATTGGATGTATTTACCGTCCTAACCGCCTAGTTGACTTTACTCGTCTAGTTGGCGTTTTTAGCGAGTTAACAGTTGCTTACGCGGATATTATAATTGCTCGTGACTTCAACAGTAATATTCTTAGCGAAAGTCGTCTTTTGGATAATATTGAGGCAATTGGACTGTATGCTGTTAATAAGACGATAATAATTTCTGTAATACTCTTCTTGACATATTTTTATCAGTGACCCTAGAAAAATGTTATTATGTGACCAGGTTACAGTACCAGTATTTCCAAAACATGACCTCATTTTTTTAACATATGACATACAACTTGATTATACTGAAGAATCGTTTATTTATAGAGATTACAATAGTATTATTTACAATGAGCTACTGGAGGTCCTTATGTTGAATTTCAGTTGAATGTCTTAAATAATAATTTGCAATATACATATGTTTAATAAATGTGTGCCTCTTAAAAGAAAAGTACTAAAACGTAGACAAAATCCCTGGTTTAGTCCTGAAATTAAGAGACTTATACATATATGAGCGTGATCAAGCCTACAAAAAGTGGAAGCGCTATAAAACTGAAACTCACACGGAACTGTACAAATAAAATCTGCAAAATGTAAACATTCTGAAAATAAGTTTGAACACGTTGCATCCACAAAATATACTTGGAGGGAAATTAATAAATTAGCAATAGGGAAATCTAGACGAATGGCTGACCCCTGTGTTGATGTAGAGGAACTATGCCGAGCATTCTCTCATCTTGATGTACCTGAGGCTAGAAGCAATAATTACTTGACATATCAACCATACTGTGATAATAGTTTTAGTTTTGTGTGCGTCAATGAATGTGATGTCTTAGAGAGTATGCTTAAAATAAAATCAAATGCCGAAAATATAGACGCTATTAACCCTGCGTTTGTAAAACTTTTGTTACCATTACTTCTTCGTCATATCTATATATATAAAAGAAAGTCGTGTTAGTTACTGATTTTATATCTCAAGAACGGCAAAACAGATTTGGGTGTAAATTGGTAGGGAGGTTGCTTAGAGCCAGGGAAGGGTTTACCACAAACAAAATTCAGGAAAATGTTCAACAGGAATGCAGAAAAACCGGGAAAGTTTTTTACAGCTTTAACAAAAATCTCTAATCAAGTAACCATTCGATTACATGTTGTTACATTGTTTGACAGCTTCTTATTGTAATCTGTTCAGTTTTGGGGTAAAAGTTATTCGTTTGTTAACAGTTCGATTGGAAACACGTTTATTGTTCAGTTTTGTTGTAAAATTTATTCGTTTGTTAACAGTTCAGTTGGAAACACGTTTATTGTGCAAACTTTTATTAAATTTCAACAGCAACCATTTGTCTTGAAGGTGGTAAGTTGATCTGTGTAAACTATGAGGATTGTGCATTTGAGGTTAAATTCACCAGTCTGTCCATAGTCTAAAATGCCTAGAAGACGACGTGGAAACATCGGCCGCCGCACAAGACATGCAAGCCAGCAACAAGTGTATACACAGCAACGAAATACTGCAAATGAAAGAACTGAAGAACATACACGTGAACAGCGCCGCGAAAGTATGGCTCGACTTCGTGCTTCTCAATCACAAGAGCAAAGTGAAGCAGCCCGTGAAACAGCTCGGTTGGCAATGCGGAATCGTCGAGCGAACAACAGAGGTCAACAAATAGATGATTTGCGACGCAGAGGATATTTATCAAGAGCTGATTTGAATCGAGCAGCTTTTCGATACGATTGCCGCGTCGATTACAGCTTGCATCGTAGCGTTTGCATTGGGCAAATGGATGTTGTTTGTGAGTATTGTGGTGCATTAAAGTTTTCCGGAGAAACGGCTGGATTATGCTGCCTTAATGGTAAAGTGAAATTGCCGTTGTTGACTCCGCCACATGAGCCATTGTATTCATTGCTTCGTGGCGAAACACAAGAATCACGCCACTTTCTTGCAAACACTCAAAAATACAATGGTTGTTTCCAAATGACGTCATTTGGGGCAGATATTATCGAAGAACGAGGATTTAATCCGACATTTAAGATACAAGGACAGATTCACCATCGAATTGGATCATTACTACCTTTCGAAGATACACAGAATAAATTTTACAAATATATTTTATGGGCAACATGGAAGAACAACTTGATCGACGCCTAGGGATCAATGCAGGAATGAAGCGAGCAATTCTTCAAGACTTGCAGTGTCTGCTTCATGAACATCATGCGTTGGTCAGGTTGTTTAAGAGTGCTTTAGAGCGCATGCCAAATGATGACTATAAAGTTGTCATCAAAGCAGATAAACGACCACCTGGAACACACGAACGCACATTTAATGCTCCAACATTAGACGAAGTTGCCATCCTGATTGTTGGTGAACAATTTGAAAAACGCGATATTGTGCTTACACGTCGCAATACTGGGCAACTACAACATATATCTGAAACTCATCGATCATATGACGCATTGCAATACCCGCTGATGTTTTGGCAAGGAGAAGATGGATATTATTTTAATATAAAAATGATAAATCCATTGAATGGTGAAGAAACCACAAAGAAAGTTAGCTCAATGAATTACTACGCATATCGTTTGATGATTCGTCAAAATGCTGACAACTATTTGCTGCGGTTTCGTCGATTGTTTCAGCAGTATTGCGTTGACATGTATGTAAAAATAGAAACGGAACGTTTAACATTCATTAGGTTCAACCAAGCCAAACTGCGTTCTGAGGAGTACATCCATTTACGTGATGCAGTTAGTACTGAAGGAAATGCAGCTAATATTGGTAGATTAACTATTCTGCCGGCGACGTACATTGGTAGTCCACGTCATATGCATGAATATGCACAGGATGCAATGACATATGTGCGTCATTACGGTCGGCCAGATCTCTTTATTACTTTTACGTGTAATCCAAAATGGATAGAAATTACTCAATTGCTGCTTCCCGGACAAACATCAAGTGATAGACACGACATCACAGCACGTATATTCAGGCAAAAATTCGGTCCCTGATGAACTTTATTGTTAAACAACGCGTCTTTGGAAATACTCGATGCTGGATGTATTCAATCGAATGGCAAAAGCGAGGCCTGCCGCACGCACACATTCTTATTTGGTTAGTGGAAAGAATTCAGCCTGACCAAATAGATGATATCATATGTGCCGAGATTCCTGATCATGAAGTCGATCCAGACCTACATGATGTAGTTACTACTAATATGATTCATGGACCGTGTGGTGCCATCAATCCCCAATCACCTTGCATGGTCGATGGAAAATGCTCTAAACGATATCCACGGAAATTAACGGCGGAGACTGTCACTGGCAACGATGGTTATCCGCTGTATCGGCGTCGATCACCAGATGACAACGGTCGAACTGTCACAACGAAAGTGAAAAGAATGGATTTCGTTGTCGACAACAGTTGGATTGTTCCATATTCGCCACTTATTTCTAAAACGTTCAAGACACATTGCAACGTTGAATACTGCAATTCAGTTAAGTCAATAAAATATATTTGCAAATATGTCACGAAAGGCAGTGATATGGCGGTTTTGGATTGCAATCCTCGAACACCAACGATGAAATTTCACGCTATCAAGTTGGTCGTTATGTGAACTGTAATGAAGCGATTTGGCGTATACTCTCATTTCCCATTCACGAACGTCATCCAACTGTTATGCATTTGGCGGTGCATCTGGAGAATGGTCAACGAGTATATTTCACGGCTTCGAATGCTATGCAACGTGCTGAAACACCTCCAGCAACTACATTGACAAGTTTTTGCAATCTGCCAAAGCGATCTGTTTACACGAACTTTGCTTTACTCGGAGATGCCACGTTATTATACTTGGAATGCTTCATCGAAGAATTTTCAAAGACGGAAGCAAGGCGATGCGGTGCCTGGGTATCCAGATGTGCGTTCTACTGATGCTCTTGGTCGTATGTATACAGTTCATCCAAAGAATGATGAATGTTTCTATTTGCGGTTGTTACTGGTAAATGTGCGTGGGCCAACGTCATTTGAGACACTACGAACTGTTAATGGTGTAATATTTTCAACATATCGTGCTGCATGTGAAGAATTGAAATTATTAGAAAACGATACTCATTGGGATACGACAATCGCTGAAGCCATTATTTCTGCGTCTCCAAGTCAGATACGCACATTATTCGCTATCATAATTTCGACATGTTTTCCATCAAACCCATGTAACCTGTGGCACAAATACAAGGATAATATGTCAGAAGATATTTTACATCAAATTCGTGTCAGTTCCAGAAATCACGATATTGAGATGAATGAGGAGATACATAATCGTGCTTTACTCTTGATCGAAGATATGTGTTACCTTATGTGCGGTAATTTATTAATCAGGTTGGGAATGCCAGCGCCATATCGTCAAATGAATGACGCATTTAATCGAGAATTGGAACGGGAACGTGAATATGATCACCAGGAATTAGATTTAGTAGTTCAAACGAATGTACCCATGTTGAATTACCAACAAAAGGAAGCTTATGATACTATAATGAAGGCAATCGATGATGAAAATGGTGGTTTATATTTCCTAGATGCCCCTGGTGGAACTGGCAAGACATTCCTTTTGTCATTAGTTTTAGCAACTGTTCGGGCGAGATCCAACATAGCGGTTGCAGTTGCTTCTTCTGGAATAGCAGCCACATTGTTAGAAGGATGCCGTACGGCTCATTCAGCATTAAAATTACCATTAAATCTTCAAACTATTGAAGAACCAACGTGTAATATTGCAAAACACTCAGCAATGGCCAAAGTTTTAGCGGCATCGAAAATTATCATATGGGACGAATGCACAATGGCGCATAAACGTGCATTAGAAGCACTTAACCGAACATTAAAAGATTTACGCAATGACTCGAGATGTTTTGGAGGAGCAATGATTTTACTGTCTGGCGATTTCCGCCAAACACTGCCAGTAATTCCAAGATCTACGGCTGCCGACGAAATAAACGCTTGCCTCAAATCGTCAAATCTATGGCGCTATGTGAAGAAGCTGCAGTTGACAACAAACATGAGAGTTACATTGCTTAATGATATATCTGCTGAAGATTTCTCGAAGCAATTGCTGACTATCGGTAATGGTCAAGTACCTGTCGATGAATCGAGCGGATTTATATCATTTCAAAATAATTTCTGTAATTTTGTCGAATCAAAGAAGAACTTATCAACAATGTATTTCCAAACATTATTACTAACTACAAAAATAATGAATGGTTGAGTGAGCGAGCAATTTTAGCGGCAAGGAATAAAGATGTAGATGACTTGAATTACATAATTCAAAATAAGATAATTGGAACAGAGCATTCATTCAAATCAATTGACTGCGTCACAAATGAAGATGAAGCCACCAACTATCCCATTGAATTTTAAACTCTTTGGACGTGCCTGGTTTACCACCACACAATTTACGCCTAAAGGTTGGCTCCGTAATAATCATGCTACGAAACATAAACCAACCAAAACTGTGCAACAGTACGCGTTTGGTGGTTAAAAATTGATGAACAATGTCATTTACGCCACGATAATGATAGGAAAATTCAAAGGTGAGGAAATTCTTATTCCGAGAATCCCGATGATCCCAAACGATATGCCCTTTGAATTTAAAAGACTTCAATTTCCGATACGTCTTGCATTTGCAATGACCATTAACAAATCACAAGGCCAATCCTTAAAAGTTTGTGGCTTAAACCTAGAAAATCCATGTTTTCTCATGGCCAATTATACGTGGCATGTTCACGGGTCGGAAGACCATCTGCGTTGTTTGTTTTTGCGCATGATAATAAAACAAAAAATATCGTTTATCACAAGGTACTTAAGTGAAGAGCAACCAAACTGCGTTCTGAGAAGTACATCTATGGCTATGGTAATCAAACAAAAAACATCGTGTTTCATAAAGCACTACAGTGATTTGTTAATAATTATGATTCTCATGATAAACAATAAAACGTTTACTTTTAAATCCTTATATAATGTTTTTTTAATTTTTTTTTTTTACAACACCCTATCACGGGTGTCTGTCGGGTCCGCCGCTGCAACGCGTGGCTGGGTTAGCTAGTAACATATATTTTTTGACGTGATAACGTCTTATAAATCGATAGAGCAGGCTGCATGCACGCTCGAAAATGGATGACTCATACGTCGTTACCTCTGCCGCGACACAGCAGCAGCAGAGAAGAGAGAGAATGAGAGAGAGTGGTTAAAATTTAATGCTTTGCACTCTTCTGGCAACCGCAAGGACAAAGCGGTGTTTCTCCGTCTCGCTCTCACCGCCCGTTTTGCGACGGTGTTTCTCCGTATCGCTCTGCTCACCCGCTTTGTCTATTTATAGCTCGAGCACTGACGCAGGCGTATGTGTGTATTTCAGTCTTTGACGTCGCCCTCTTGTTTGCATGCGTGGTGCAGAGCTTAGAGTGTTCGAGTCTTAATCTAACGATCGCGGGTTCGAGTACCAGCCGCAGCAATTGTGTTTTCAAAAAAATATAAGTTGGCTTTTATAGACTTTTTATAATATTTATATCCAAATAACTTAACATATCAACAAACAGCCGGTACTCCCTAATTCTATCCAGAAACTGGTCATTTACAGCCGGCACTGCCTGGTCCTCTCCAGAAACTGGCCATTTACAGCCGGCACTGCCTGATCCTCTCCAGAAACTGGCCATTTACAGCCGGCACTGCCTGATCCTCTCCAGAAACTGGCTATTTGCAGCCGGCACTGCCTGATCCTCTCCAGAAACTGGCCATTTACAGCCGGCACTGCCTAATCCTCTCCAGAAACTGGCCATTTACAGCCGGCACTGCCTGATCCTCTCCTGAAACTGGCCATTTACAGCCGGCACTGCCTGATCCTCTGTGGCCATTACAGCCGGCACTGCCTGATCCTCTCCAGAAACTGGCCATTTGCAGCCGGCACTGCCTGATCCTCTCCTGAAACTGGCCATTTACAGCCGGCACTGCCTGATCGAAACTGGCACTCAGAAACTGGCCATTTACAGCCGGCACTAATCCTCCAGAAACTGGCCATTTGCAGCCGGCACTACCTAAAGAAACTGGCCATTTCCTGAAACTGGCCATTTACAGCCGGCACTGCCTAATCCTCTCCTAAAACTGGCCATTAACAGCCGGCACTGCCTGATCCTCTCCAGAAACTGGCCATTTGCAGCCGGCACTGCCTGATCCTCTCCAGAAACTGGCCATTTACAGCCGGCACTGCCTGATCCTCTCCTGAAACTGGCCATTTACAGCCGGCACTGCCTGATCCTCTCCAGAAACTGGCCATTAACAGCCGGCACTGCCTGATCCTCTCCAGAAACTGGCCATTTACAGCCGGCACTGCCTGATCCTCTCAAACTGGCCATTAACAGCCGGCACTGCCTGATCCTCTCCAGAAACTGGCCATTTTGACTGATCCTCTCCTGAAACTGGCCATTTACAGCCGGCACTGCCTGATCCTCTCCAAAACTGGCCATTTACAGCCTACTCTCAATGTTACATAACTTTTTACCCAGTGTCAAATAATTGAGAATGATTCGTTGTTAAACTAAGAACTTTTGTGTATTAAATTGAAAATTATTCGGTCTTAAATGAAGTAAATTTTACACTTTCCTTGAGCATAAATTGTATTCAAAAATTGGTTGTCTGTAAAGTCGGTTTACTGACGATAGTTGAACGTGACAACGTCTTAAGTAAATGCTACCATTCCATCAGTATTTTCTTAAGACGTTGTCACGTTCAACGTCAGTAACCAATTTTAATACAACCATTACAACCATTACAATTTTCCTTCAACTTGAAAAAAGGCTAAGATTATTCCGATAATGAAACCGAATTAGGATTACAGGCCTATTTCAATTTTACCCTTTATAAAATAAAAGAAATAAAATAAACAATAGTAAAAGAAAATAAAGAGAATATAAGAATAAAACAAAAATACCAAAACATTATATAATAAAATAAATAAAAGCAAAAATAATATAGAAATAAGTTAAACGAAATCAAAATGTCAGTAAAATATTTATAAGTAAATTGTTAGATTAAGAAATATTTTTAAAACAAACTCGTAATATGTATGTGTGTCCATTTTGACTAGTGCAATAAGTATAAATTAACCCTTGTCGCACTAGGATATTAAGAAATAAATAAATAAATAAATATCAGATTGGCAATTGAAAACTCCCTTGAGGCAGAACAAGTTATCAATACAGACGGACGGATCGAAGACGACAGAAGGAACCGCATCGGGGGTCTACTCCGGTGACCTTGCGATGCAGCTTTCCTACCGTCTTCCTGACTGGTGCAGTGTGCTCCAAGCGGAGATCTACGTTGTTTGGCAGGCGACCAAATTGATTCATACCCTGGGTGACAACCCGAGGTACGTATCAATCTGTCTCGATAGTGAAGCAGCTCTAAAAGCTACCACAGCGGACACAATAAAGAGCAAACTAGTTCGAGATATACATATTTATGGCACTGAACCGATGTCAACCGCATTTAATCAGACTTGTCTGGGTACCAGGACACATGGGTGTGCCAGGTAACGAGGCGGCTGATAAGTGCGCTAGACCCGGCTCAGTATAATCATCAAGATTTGCGCTGACTGACATAAAGTACCAGGTCCAACATGTCCTATCGGAACTCGAAGGTTCCACAAAAACTGCGGCCGCTAAACGATGGACAGCAGCAATTGGTTGAGAGGCGTCCAAAGCACTATGGCCAAGACACAACCCGAAGGGCACTTCCGAGCTCCGCATAGCTTCAACGATACGGCACCAAGACTAATGTCGCAGCTGCGGGAATGAAAAATATAGAGAGAGCGACCAACACCTTCTCTTTTCCTGCCCCACACTTCCAATTCCTGAAAAGACCCTACTACGACGAACTGAGCAGTCTGGCGAGTGTGCGCCTGAATGATCTGGAGCTGTTTTGGACTCAACCGCGTGGTTCCGGGGCTCCCGTAGCACAAAGGAGCTGGCCACAATGACCCAGACAAAGAACCCGACCCTCCTCCGAACTAACTTCATTCTCTTTGTCTGCCTCCTTTCGATCCCTTGATCGTAGTTGCATGGCTTGAGTGTTCGGACTTGAGGGATACCCTACATTCGGCCGTCTTAACATTTTATTCGTCCCGAATGAATTTACCCACTTTTATGAATTCGGCCACCGTTGTTGTTTATTTAGGACTTTAACGAAATCCGACTTTTATACCCTTGCAGAGGGTATTATAATTTGCCATGATATTTGCAACGCAGTGAACAGCATCACCAGCTGAGTCGATCTAGCCATGTCCGTCTGTCTGTCCGTCTGTCTGTCTGTCTGTCCGTCTGTCTGTCCGTCTGTCTGTCCGTCTGTCGGTTTCTACGCGAACTAGTCTCTCAGTTTTTGAGCTATCGGGCTGAAACTTTCAGCATAGTCTTATTTCTTTAGCACGCAGTATATATGTCGGAACGGCCGATTTAATATGAAATTAATGAAAAAAAATGTTACTTTTTGTTTTCAACGTATATTGATCAATTTCAAGATATAGCAGTTTTTACGGTTATAGAATTACGGTTTAAATTTCATTAAGATCAGACAACTATATCATATAGCTGCCATAGAAACGATCGGTCGATTTATATAAAAATGTAAAACTCTACATGTAAAATGTAAAATTTACAAAATTTACATAATTTGATATTTTTCCAACATTACCAAAATGGATCGATTTTCAAAGATCCAATTGCAGACTGCAAGGGTATACAAACTTCGGTTTACCGAAGTCAGCTTTCTTCTTGTTTAACTTCATATCTACTATGGTTTAAAATTTAAGTAACTTCGTAAGGTCCGATAAATGTTGGCTTTAACTTTAATGACGTACTATATTGTGTTTTTTTTATTAAAAACTAATTCCCCGACTTCATAGGTCTCTTCCGGCTTTCTGATTTTGCTAAAAGATTTTCGATTTTCTGCTTGTATTTTTTCCAAATTCTCTTTTGTCTTTTTTCTTATAACTTCTCTTTCTTCCTGCAATTCTAATTCATCAAACTTGTCTAACCATTGTTTTAGTTGTTGATTTTCTCCTGTCGTTAAACCTGTTAAAAATTTAAAGGAACTACTGTTGGTGCTTCTGGGTGTGGAATTGTTAATGAATTGTTCTAATTTATCAACATTCAGGTACTAATTTTGCGGATTTTCTGTGCAAAGTTTGTTTAACATTGGTACGACAAGATTATGTATGCGTATGTATGGCCGGCGTGGTACCCCAGGAGCTATATGTAACAGCGTATATATAACAGTTCTAGTTGGGTAAAGCCATACAAATTTTGAAAATACATCAACGGCGACAAGGATATGGTTGTATTTTTTCCGTGTTTCGGTCATTGGTCCTACATAGTCAATGGTAAAATTACACAACAAAATTTCTCCTTTACAGATTGGATTGAGAAATCCCTCCTTTCGCCCTGATATTGCTTCTACGATTAAGCATTCTACACAGCTCCTAACCACTTTTTATACTTTAGGTCTTATTTCTGGTATAAAGTACATCTTTTCAATCAAGTCAATGGTTTTTTCACTCCAAAATGTCCCTGTTTATGTGCTACTTTTATAATTTCCTCCTTCATTGCGGCTGATACTACTAAAAGTTCTTTGGTTTAGTTCTTAAACAAAATATCCTTCTTTAGATAAAAATCTTCGTATGGTTCTTTTTGTAACACTTTTGAAACTGCTCTGCTCCTATTAACAGCGGCTTGTGCATTCTTATGTTTGCATATCGTTGTGTTTTCGATAAGAAGACATTGGACCCTGCTTAGTGCGTCGACATGTTTAATTTGCAATCCTGACCTATGCTCAAGAGTGTAGTTGAAATCCTGCAGAAAAATGTAATGTTGAAAATATATTGAAGCCTTTTATCTTCTTAAGCGTTTCGTCAATAAGTATCATGGGAAAATGGTCTATTACTATTATTTCGTTCAGTTTTCTGTAGTCGCAACATAACTTTTTTGATCCGCTGTTCTTGCTCTCTAAAACTACTGGGGACGTAAAGTTTGAGTTACTTGGGACAATTATTGCTTCATTAAGCCATGTTTGTATATGCGCATCTATGGTTTCCCTATCACTATAAAAGACATGATAAATGGGATGTTCGATCTCGACAATAATTTTTATTTCAATTGGAGGTGCTATTGTCTGTTGCAGTAAATAAGATCTGATCAAATTTTAAACCCTACCTAGAGTATCACACTTTAAATGTTTTAGATCTAACTCAATATTGGATCTCAAGTTCTCCATTATACTGATGGACGTTGACGCACTACGGTCAGTACACTCAAGTGGCCCTTCGAAACCAAGCACGTGCTTGTTAGGGTTAGGTGTTAATAGGCGCGAAGTAAAAGTATAGGTAAAAGAATTTGAGGAAACTACCCTCCACCATATAGACTAAGCGCAGCTCGATTGCTATCTTGCATGTGTACTAAGTGGACTAAGATTAATGTTTTTAGTTTAGGAAGGCTATCTACAGATGAGGTTATTTTGTACAAATCATTAAAATTTGCACATAGTACTCTAAAGGGTTCATGCATTTCATACGATGGTCTACAGTGGTGCAAAACCAAAGGCAGGTAGGATATTGTGGTTCTACATGGTACGTGGAAATTCAACTGACCCAATAGATCGCTGCTTTCCACGTCACCACGGATCAGGTTATGCATAAAGACAATGCCTAGCATCGTTCTACGGTTTGCTAAGAAAAGTAGGTTAATTAGGAGAAGTCTACAAGAATAAGATGGCAACCTAAGGTTTGCATCCCAGTTTAAGCAACGAAGAGCGAAAAGTAAAAAGTTCTTTTGAACTAACTTAATGCGTTTGCTGTGGACGTCCCACTGGAGCCTCCAAACGCAAGATCCATATTCTAAAATAGGACGAACTAACGAAGTGTATAAATTCTTCGTGACGTAGGGGTCATCGAATTCCTTTGACCACCGTTTAATAAGTCCAAGTACACGAAATATGATCAATAAACTCCAGTTTAGGATCTAGGCGGACACCCAAATCATCAACTCGAGTGATCCTTTCCAAAGATCAGCAGTTCAGCGTATAAGTCGCCAGCATGCGAGAAACACGTGAGAATGTCATCAGCTTGCATTTAGAGCCATTTAGGTTTAATAAGTTTGCAGTGCACCATGTTTGAAAGTTATTAAGATCTGTTTGTAAATTGCACACAAAGTTTAACGTCGTCAGCGTACATGAGTACTCTGGAGTTGGTCAAGACTTTGGGCAGGTCGTTTATAAATAATGTAAAAAGTAAGGGACCCAAGTGGCTCCCTTGCGGGACACCAGAGGTCGCCCGGAGAACATTCGACAAGTTGTTTTTAAAGAGGACCTTTTGCGTCCTGCCATTCAGAAAACTTGAGATCCACCTGAGTAGATCGACAGGAAAACCCATTAAGTTGAATTTCCTTACAAGAAAGGAATGATTAACGCAGTCAAATGATTTACTGAAGTCAGTATAGATCACATCGTTCTGCAAATTTTGAGGAAAGCTCCTTATAAAGAAAGAAGTCAGCTCCAGAAGGTTAGAAGTCGTTGATCTTCGTTTAATATATCCATGTTGGCATGGAGAAATTACTGATCTACCCAGATGCTGCAAATGGGGAGTAATTACGTTTTCGAAAAGTTTTGTGATGGCTGACAACAAATAATAGGCTTACGTTTAGTGTTGACAAAATTATAAAACTGTTTTGGGTCCAGCGGAACTGAACCCTACGACGAGTCAAAGAGTTTTTATAACACTGCGCGTTAAGCACGGTAAACTTTGACCGAGCCGCTAAATAGCGACAATGGACAGCTTGAGAGCCGTTACGTTTAAATTTAGAATAGAGATTGGACTTGACATTTTTGAGGCGAGTCAACTCTTTACTTAATCAGGGAGGCTTATTTGAGATTGACGGATAGTATAAGGAAACACATTCGGTAAAAAAGGAATTCATGGCATTGTAAAAAATATCCATGGCACCCACCATGTCAGTACACATGTAGAGATCGGACCAATCAAAGTCAGATATGAAATTATTCAGCCGTCGAAAATCCGCCTTGCGAAAGCAGTGGACTTTCCTAGCTGGCCGATCAGACTTATTCTCCATTGCAGACCCAATCGATAGTCACATCGAAAGTAAGATAGTATGGATCTTCGGGTTGCGTCAAGGGCGGGACCCTAACCAAACTGACTCTTGCCGGATCAGAGACAAAGCAGAGGTCTAGCAAGCGATCTAAGGAATTTCGTACATGGTTGACTTGAGACAACGAAATGTCAAACAAGCTATCAATAAAATCGTGACGTGCAGTAAAATAGTTAAAAGTGTGTAAGAGGATTCAGTTGTGGACCAAATAGCTCCAGGAATGTTAAAATCACCTAGAACAATCAAATGGAAAGGTTTTTCCAATAAATAGGAAGTTCCGACAAGGGGGAATGTAGAAACATATAATATAAGTAAAACTACCATTAAATTATAGCTTCACACAAAGGAATTCAACATCGTTGCATTCCTCGAAAGCTAATAATTCAGACGTGAGGTTGGAGTCAACTGCAATGAGGGCCCCGCCCCCTCGCCTGGAAGGCCGATCTGCTGGAAAAACTTCCGAGCTTAGGATCTCCGGCTTTAACCAGGTTTCTGTGAACACAATCACCTGGGATGGAAATGAAAGACTATCAGAATACAATTTAGGAAGCTTACTACGTAAGCGTCTTGCATTGTGATAGGAAAGAAGGAGAGAATTGCTTAGTTTTTTGGAGCGGACGTAGCTGGCACAATGGTTTTGTCCGGCCTGGATAGTCCAACTCCTAAAGGACACTTATTTTGAAAGATAAAATATACCCAGCATAAGAAAATTTAAATTGGTTGGCTGTCTTACCAATTTCGGCAGGTAATTCAGGGCTTTCACCCTGGGGATCATTCGGGACGGGGATCTGAGGGGTCGTTGATTTTGATCCCCCCGCGGACTCAACGGATATCACTGGAGTTGCGGTCCCTGTCGCGGCACATTCCGTGGCCAAATCTTCTTGCACCCGACCTCAATATCATTAGAGTTGGATATATTGGGGTCGGGGGCTGTGCCGAGAGAGTAAGCTGTTAAGAACCTGCGTCGAGTTGTAGGGCACCGCCTTAATGCGGTGTGCAAACCGTGTTTTTTTTTGCGCTTAGGGGACACGTTCAATAGCTTTAGGCCATTAAACTGGTCCGATTTCGGCCGTTCCGACATATATACTGCGTGCTAAAGAAATAAGACTATGCTAAAAGTTTCAGCCCGATAGCTCAAAAACTGAGAGACTAGTTCGCGTAGAAGCCGACAGACGGACAGACGGACAGACAGACAGACGGACATGGCTAGATCAACTCGGCTGGTGATGCTGATCAATAATATATATACTTTATGGGGTCGGAGATGCCTCCTTCACTGCGTTGCAAATATCATGGCAAAATTATAATACCCTCTGCAAGGGTATATAAATAGAAGTACATTAATTTAAATCTGTCGATTTAACGAATTTTTTGTGCCTTTGTGCAACTACAGAAAAAATGTCCAACTTTGTCAACAAAAAAAAATTTTGTAAGTTATAAAATTTTGGTTTTGAATAATAATTGAAGGGTATTAAAAGATTTGCTTAAATCAACAACACGAAATCCGACTTTTGCAACGAGTTTTCGGAAAATGAGCCACTGTGCCAGCGCTACAAAAAAAGTCGCACCTCGAAAATGTATGAATTTTTGCCATTGCTAATCGAGGATTTCCCTAAATGCCGTACTATGGTCATATTTTGCGTTCCCTTAAATGTTTTTCACGTAGATTCGTCTTTTTAAGAGCTCAGTTGTCAATTTTTAAAGACACCGGGAGGATAGAATTATTATTATCTGAACAAAATGTACAAAATCGTCAGATAGCAGCGCAGACAAGTTATAATGAAAGTTCAGTGCGTCGACTTTTAAAAATATATCATGAGACAGGTGAAGTGGAAAGAAAACAAGGATCGGGAATAAAAAAATGCACCACAGCACGAGAAGATGGACTCCTAAATAACAGAATGAAGGAAAATCGGCTAAACTGGGCCAAGGAAAAACAAATTGGAGTAAATACGAATGGTCACGAGTCCTATTTTTAAATGAGTCCAAATTCAATATCAATGGACCCGATGGCTCTTGCAAGGTGCGCCATAGAAAGCGCGAACGATATTTGAAAAATTGCAGTGTGGGAACCGTTAAGCATTCACCAATCATTATGATATAGGGATGCATATCTAAATATAAGACTGAGTCAATTTCAATGATTCAGGATATGGTGAACGCGGAAAAATATAGATATAATTTTAAGTGGAGTTGTGCCTAGCATTGAGGTAATAGGAGAGAAAAAAGGATGATCCTATTTTTCAAGATGATTCGTCACCTTGCCATAGGGCTCGATCTGTAAGTAATTTGTTATTAAAAAAACTTAATCAATTTATGTTATGACCTTCTACATATCGAAGATAATATTTTTGAAGGAAAAATAGGGCATTGAGTCCCTAAATTGGCCCGGAAACAGCCCTGACCTCAACCCAATAGAGAATTTTCGGGCCCTTATGGCTGCGAATGGTAAGAATGGTAGAATTGAAGGGTGTGATAGAAATGTGATGTGATATGTATATATATTGGGTCGGAATATTTTAAGCGATAACTATTCACAAGAAAATATCTAGACTTGTTTTTCTTTGTCAAAAGGAGTGGGCGGACTATTAGCCAAGATAAGACTGGTGGTCGTCTAGAAATCCCACGTAGAAAAATAAGATCGGTTGGGCAGAATTAATTTTTGGTTGAACTTTATTCGCCTTCATCGGCTGGTCAAGAATTAGAACTAAGTACATGTCAGAAAATAGAAGTTGGGGAGAGCGGCTTGAAAGCTCTTGCGGACTGAAAGTCCGGAGGAAGAGAGAGGGAGAGAGAGTGTGCGAGAGCGCTGGGCTCCGTGAAGCGGGACATTTCGAAGCCGCTAGTGCTTCACACTGACTCTCGAAAATAAGCGCCCTCTTGGCGCGAACACTTTGATTGTATTAAGTACCGGTCGCAAGCATACGGGTCGCAAAAGGGTCTTTTTAATAGCTTTTAATGAAGACATTTAAAAAAGTTATACTTTTAAGTAGTAAAAGTGACGAAATTGTAGTTTTTACAGTTTTCAGGCCGACTTTTACATAAAATAACTGAGATATGGGCAAATTATGTAAATGAATATGTTATATTTTTTTAGGATTATGTTTTAGGTTAAGAAGGTACAGTTACTATTTTCAAAATAATCGCTTATTATGTGTTGTGTCGCACGCTACACAAAATGGAATTTACTTTTAAATTTTCCATATATTTTTGAAATATTTAGCGAATTATACATAATAAAGCATACACAACCCAAAATATAAAAGAAAGCTAAGAATAAAAGGGTGCATAAATAACTAATTTGAAGTCAAAAAAGTTTATGGTTTTTTAGCACACCGTGAATCTATTGTGTCGCACGCTTAATTTTTTCCACTATTATACATATTGTAGTTTTCCTATGAATAACTTCATATTTTCTTTAAAAGCAACTTATTCTGAACTTAATAGATATCAGAGAGCCAATTTGGTAGAAAAAGTGCAAACATTTCGAGTGTTTTGCCTGTGAAAAATTAAATATAAAACTGCTCTTAAAAATACAAAAAAAAAAAAAAAAAAACTTTTTTTATTGAAAGCACTAAGATATACTATGTAACTATGTATTAATGTTTTGATTTGGATTTAAAATTTTTTATATATTCCCATAAAAATACGATGATAACGAACATTTTGGTTTTCGGGCCTGGAAGACCTTTTCCAGGACTTGCCCATATGCTGCGTAACCATAGTATTATAAAAACTTTATTTTGGATTTAAAGTATCTATATAGATATGCACAAAAAAATACGATGTTTATGTTTTAGTTTTCGGCCTTGGTTGACCATTGGGCAAATAAGCCCATATATATTGGAGCTGTTGGGGCCTGTGGAGCAAAATTCTTAAAATTTTTAATGGTATTGGTTTTCAACTTTAAATACGCGTCGAACGTTAATCAACTCAATCCGATACGCCTTTCAAAAGATATTCAATAAACCACCGAAATTATAAAATTTTCTTTGTTTTTTGTCAGTCTGTCTGTTTCTCGTACTGTATGACATCTTCGTTTTAGACTCCTGGAACGATTTTTATTTTTATAAACAGCTCGAGCTCAAAAATAATAGCACCGCCAACATAAGCAATTTTTAAATAGTTGTCCAGCTCACAATTTTAACTTTAGGAAAGTTTTGAATACACTTTTAGAAATGGGAGACTATAGCTAATCTATAAATGAAACAAAAAATAAAAGAATCTCTTAAGTTTTCAAGTAAATTCCCAAAAAAATAATAATAGCAAATAATAGACGAAACCGTAAAAAATTTATGAGTTTATCATATAAAGCTATTAAAACTTAGTTTATCTTCTTCATTTAATAATTAACTAAATAACAGATGTCTCGCCGCTAGGTAGAGTCAAGAAATTCCTGGCATCGCTTTTAAGAAATTTTACTCTCATGACTCATTAATTGATTTCCAGTGTGATCTAATGGTTGTTGACTTGGAAGCAGTTACTGCCCTATTGATGTCGGATCACAGATTTTCGATCAAATTCAGGTCAAGAGACTGTTAAGGGCGCTTTAAAATTAACACAGAGCCGTTCCTTTGCTTTTATCCTGGCTTTTTTTTTGGCTAATGTGGGATACAAGTGCGATTTCATATTCTGCAAAGGTTAGCATTATTATCTTCAAAATATTCGCGAACACTTGCTGATCTGGGATGGGTTTGTACCTACTCCTTAGTGAAAAAAAGTAGGCCTATATCAGTACACTTGCGCCTCCATGCTTAATGGCTATTGTGGCATAGAGAGGTTGGCTTTTTGTGCTTTTTAGATGTCTGACATACAATCGAGGTCTCTGTCGGGAGCAGTCACAAAAGTCATGTTAAAATAACCTTTTGTTTGTTATTTGGTCTATTTGAGTATATTCTTCGAACTGCTTTGTATTGGACAAATTCGATTAGGCAGCAACTTACCCACTCTGCAGAAAACCAGGCTTGGCTGGATCGTCTCAGGGTGTCTCACAGTAGGACCTCCCTCGCGCTCATCTTTAGTTTCTTTAGTTCAGGAGCCCAGCACTCAGTCGGAGTCAGAGTCTAATATACTAAAGAGATTTTGGGAAATCGACAGTTGCTCAGATGCTACAACAACCATTTCAAAAGAGGAAGCTCTATGCGAGCAGCTATTTCAAGAGCAATACACTAGGCTTGAATCTGGACAATATTTGGTACTGCTTCCTGCCAAAACTAGTTTCGATGCTCTAGGAAATGCATACGATCGTGCGCTACATCGGATTAAAGCACTTGAGGCTAAATTAGCTAGGAATTTAGATCTGAAGTCGCAGTGCAAAGCCTTTATGGAAGAATACCTCAGCCTCGGCCACATGTCTTTAGCAGCCAAAAATGCTGCAACTCATCAATATTATCTGCCCCACCACTGCGTCTAAAAATTGGAAAGCACAACTACGAAGCTGCGAGTTGTTTTCGACGGTTCAGCGAAGTCCACTTCGGGATACTCTCTGAATGATTTGTTGTACGCTGGTCCCTCCATTCAGCCAAAAATCTTCACTACCCTGCTTCGATTTCGATTTTTTAAGGTCGCTTTGTGCGGAGATATCTGCAAAATGTATCGTTGCGTTCGGATAACGCATCCCCACCAGTTTCTGCAATGTATTTTATGGCGCGATAGGCCAGAAGACGAGGTTCAAGTGTACTCGCTTGACACCGCAACCTACGGCACCAAGCCTGCTGCTTTTTTTGGCAATTCGTGCAATGCAGCAGCTATCCTACGATGAAGAAGCACAGTTTCCATTAGCAGCCAAGATCATACGCACAAACTTCTACGTAGATGATCTAATTTCAGGAGGAGACACCATTGAGGAGGTCTTTGAAATTCGTCACCAAATTAAGGAGCTCTTAGAAAGAGGACATTTCCCAATTCGTAAATGGTGTTCCAACGAGCCTGCGGCGCTAGAAGGAGTGGATGAGTCAGATCGGGAGAAGACTTTAAAGTTCCATGACGGAACTGATGTTACAAAGGCGTTTGGGTTGTCTTGGGACACATTATCGGACAATTTGCTCTTCAGTTTCTCAAGCGAATGGACAGATAAGCCCGCAACTAAGCGCAGCATTCTGTCTGCTATTGCTAGGTTTTACGATCCCCTTGGATTAATAGCCCCGATCATAACCAAGCTTAAGATTTTCATGCAAGTCTTATGGAAGGATAAGCTTTACTGGGATGAGTCTCTGTCGCAATCGTTTTACTCTGCTTAGTTAGAGCACATGTCACAAGTCGCCACAGTTGCTTGCTTGAAGTTTCCACGCTTTGTTCTACAGCATAACTCATCCTGCGAAATACATGGATTTTGCGATGCAAGCATGACCGCCTACGGTGCTTGTATTTATGTTCGCTCAGAGAATCAAGGGATATGGTTGTCGAATCTTCTTTGCTCGGAGTTAAGAGTTGCCCCATTGAAGACTGTCACTATTCCAAAGCTAGAATTATCTGCAGCACTTTTATTATCCGAGCTTGTCTCTCAAGTAGCGCAAATTGTGCCTGTATCCTGCAGCTTTCATTGTTGGTCAGATTCTAAAATAGTTTTGGCTTGGATCCGTCAACCTCCGTCAGACTTTAACATTTGCGTCTCGAACAGGATCTCACAGATACAGGAGCGAACTATCTTATCCCGTGGATGTACACCTCTTGAGCTTGTGGGATCGAATCTTTGGAGGCAAGGACCGGAGTTCCTAATCGCGGATGCTTCTATGTGGTCTGATAGCGCACCCCCTGTCGAGGAGCTTCCTGAGCGTCGGCGTAGCGCATTGGTGCTGTCACAGGAAATGGATATCTCACATAGTTGCAAGTTCAAAAATTCGTTTGGGAAAATGCAAAGAGTCTTCGGGTACATATACCGGTTCCTTCAAACTCGCACCAAGGATCGAGTACGGCAGAAAGGAGCGCTTACAGCCGAGGAAATTAAAGGCGGTACGCATCTACTAGTTAGAGGGATTCAGCGCGTGCACTTCGCCGAGGAGCACAAGGCCCTAACCTCGAAGATGAAGCTGTTGCCGAGGAGCAAACTTCTCTCATTAAATCCATTTGTAGATGCAGGAGGTCTTATGCGCGTCGGCGGACGCCTTCATAATTCGCAGCTGGATTTCGATGCCAAGCACCCTATGATACTTTCCAAGTTTCATCCTATGACCGTAGCTATTATAGATCACTTTCATCGCAAGTTCCTTCATGCACGAGCACAGAGCTTGTTGGCCGCTTTACGGCAAAGATTCTGGCCTATTGGAGGGCGAAAAACGGTTTCTTCTGTCATCAACAAGTGCATTCAATGCTTTAGATTGAAGCCCAAGCTAGTCGATCACATCATGGCACCGCTCCCGGAAGACCGCGTTCATCCGAATCGCCCATTTGTCATCTCTGGAGTGGACTTTTGTGGGCCCTTTTATTCGAAGTCAGAGGTCAGAAACAGGCCTCCTACGAAATGCTACATAGCCATATTCATTTGCTTCGTCACCAAGGCTACGCACTTGGAAGTAGTCGAGGACCTTTCAACGCAATCCTTTATCGCAGCCCTAAAGCGATTTATAAGCCTGAGGGGAAAGCCTCAAACGATTTGGTCGGACAATGCAACCAACTTCGTGGGAGCCAAAAACGAGCTGATTGAGCTTCGACAGCTGTTCTTAAGCGATCCGCAAACCAACGAACTATGGGGTGCCCTTACTTCGATGGAAATCCGGTGGAATTTCATCCCACCTCGTTCCCCGCACTTTGGTGGCTTGTGGGAAGCCGCGGTCAAATCCGCAAAGTATCATTTTGTCCGCGTCGTTGGAAATCGATTCTCACATTTCATGAACTGCGCACTTTAGTGTGTGAAATATCCGCAATGTTAAACTCACGACCGCTCTGTCCCATTTCAGAAGACCCAGATGACATTAACGTTCTTACGCCTGCGCACTTTCTCATTGGGTCCACATTTACCTCAATGGATGAGCCTGACGTCACCCATCTGAACATCGATCGTTTGAGCCGGTGGCAGCGTGTGTGCCAAATGCAGCAAATGTTCTGGCGCAAAGGGAGCACCGACTACCTTTCGCTGCTGCAGGAACGGAGCAAATGGCGTTCTCCCGAGAGCAGCATACAGCCAGGCAGCATGGTCCTCATCAAGGAGGACAACATACCCCCTTGCGTTGGCGCATTGGCAGAGTTGAGATCACCGTCTCCAGAGAGGACGGCGTCAACCGAGTTGCAGTCATCCGAACCGACTCTAGGCTATGCAAGCGGGCAACGAGGAAGTTAGCAGTACTGCCCCTGGAAACCACTTCACTTGGAAGCATGGCTCTTCCAACGGGGGGAGCATGTCGGGAGCAGTCACAAAAGTCATGTTAATATCACCTATTGTTTGTTATTTGGTCAGCATCACTGACAACAACAATGTAAACAAAGCTTTCGAATTATCTATTATCTATGTGTGGATGTGCAGAGAAGCTTAGATAAGCGAATGCAATCGCTGATCTCGGACCTGCGCACTCGTACCGCTCTCGCACTGCTTCGTAATCACTGTTGCAGAGCAGTCGTTTCGCTCTCTCAGCAAATAAACAATCGCATTTTGGAATTGAACTTCTCGGCTTAATTGTTCGCAAAAAGGTGGCATACATTAATGCCTCCTCGAAACAGCCTCCTTCCACCAAAAATCGCCACTTTGCTCTTATCTGACAAGAAAATTCCCCAATTTTTAGTACGTTAAATTTTTATGTCGCTAGGCTAATGTCCTGTGTAGAGCAATATGTCTCTCATTTAAAGGTGGGTTCTTTTTTAGGGCGCAGACTTTTGGGTTATGTTGCCTGAGATATGTAAGAACTGTTTGCTCTATTGCATTCGTTTTAGGCTAGTTTCAAGCTCGGTAGAAGACTTGAAGGCATCCATCTTGCTCTTAGACAAAAGCCAATTGACAAGAAAGGGGTCAGGAATCGATTTTGTTTACCTTTTTTTAGTCGAAGCCTTCCATTTTATGACATTTTCTATTATTTTATTTATATATTTTACCAATTGACCAACTTTTCTGTTTGATTTTTATTCGAATATAATTATTATTAAAATGTTTTGTACTATTTTTAAGGATCAAAACAATTTAATCATAATCAAAGCTAATAAAAAAGTTCTTTCTTTTAAGGCAATTCAGCGAAACTTAAAAGATTTTTTTAAAAATGAAGTGGTGTTATTATTTTTTTTTGACATTTTTATGGTCTTTTACAAAAAAATTAATACAAAATATATTTACACAGGAATTCTAAGAAAATATAATATTTTATGGCTAGGTGGAATACTAAGCAATGAAATTAAAATCTAAATTATAAAAACAAAACAGGTGTAACCTAATTTGTTTTATCAAGAAATGTTCTTCTGCGGTGCTATTATTTTTTTCGCAACTGTATATGTCGTTCGGAAGGTTTTTGGAAATCATAACCACTTTGCCTTGACATAATTTATTTGAACAAAATAATTATAAATTTATATATAAACAAGAGAGAAAGCTAACTTCGGTAAGCCCAATTTTGTATACCTTACAGTCCGCAATTGGATCATTAAACCTTGATCCATTTTGGTATAACTGAGAAAATATCGAGGTTTGTAAATTTGTATAACATTTACCTACACATTTTACATTTTACATGTAGAATTTTATATTTATTTGTAAGTTTCCGATATAAAAAAACACGTTTAAACAAGGTAAATAAAAGTAATGATCGCATATTAAACTCAAAAAAATGTTTTATATCAAGTTTTGTGACATTTAGTACTTATTTACAACAAAAATAAATACATTTTCTGCCGTTTTTGAAACCAATTAAATAAATCAGTTAGAATTTTTCGGAAGTGAACTGGCATAGATATGGAAAATAGATTCCGTGAAGTGATATAGTAGTATAATAATAATACTTCCGACCCATACCTACTGTAGAGGTAACAAGGTAAAAAAAATTTTGTATGAACAAACCTAAACTGATGTCGACCAGTGTTAACCTGTAATTGGGAGATTGGCTTACGAGGAGGTTCTCCGGCTTAATATCTCGGTGTACAATGCCCATGGAATGTAGGTAAGACATGGCTGAGCCTAAATGCCTGATCATTATGCAAGATTGGCTCTCTGAAAAGCGCGTCACCTGCGTAATTGCATCAAAAAGATCGCCACCTAAAATGCAAATTCAAATAAAAACAAGTAGGAAAGCTACAGTCGAGTGGGACCGACTATGAGACACCCGGTACCCAAAGCATTGTGGGTAAAATTAAGCACATGGACATGGAAAAAAAGTGAATGTTGACATATGAAGACAAATATTGCTAGAAACATGTTTAGAAACGCCAAAAAAAAAAAACAAATGCTGCTAGGAACATGTTGAGCAACACCCAAAAAAGACAAATGTTGCTAGGGACATGCTGACATGCTAGGGACGGACTGACATCCTCAACATAGAAGCAAAGAAGCATACACAGAATCTTTATTGTTTAATAACTTCCATCTTTTCATCCGATTTTACTCAAATTTTCATAAAACATCTGCGAATGCCTACTTATTTATTTAATCTATTTAATTTATGCCGAAAATTACGAGTATAGCTTATATATAAAGTCTTTTATGTTTTTCGGAGGCGGAAGTGCGCGTGGCCAAATTTAAAAAAAAAAACTTGACCTACGTGCAATGATTTCACCGAAATTGGTACCTGTAGCTCTTATTGTTTTTGAGATCTGTTGTTTCACACGGACAGACGGACATGGCTAAATCGATTCGTCTGGTGACGCTGATCAAGAATATATATAATATTAATTGTCTGAGATTTCTCCTTCTGCCTGTTAAATACATTCTCGGTTGGCACTTACTTATAATACCCTTGTACCCTATGGGTACCGGGTATAATTATTTGTATTATTAATAATTATTAGTGTCTAAAATATGAACTTACCACTCACATACTCTAATACCAGATACATATTGGCCTGATGGTCAACATCCATTATAAGTGATATTATATGCGGGTGATCCAGTTTTTTCATAACTCGCACTTCAGCGTCAATGTAATGCTCCTTGCCCTTGCATTTGCTTTTATCGATAATTTTCAGGGCAAAGGTATCGCCCGATTGACGCATCTTTATTTTCAGCACAACAGCAAAGTTACCGTCGCCAATAATTTCTCCAAGCGTGTAATGATCGCGAATAGCTAATGGCAAGTCGTCGATTCCAACACCAGTGCTGTTAAGGAACACCAACTGCTCATCAATAACATCGGTGGCAGTGGGCGCCGCCTCCATAAGTTCAGTATCTGAAGCTACCATTGGCGCGGGGTAAACCTTTTTGCTCTTGACTGGCATCTTGGGTTTGGGACCCTTGCAAGTCGTACCAGCCGTGCGCAGGGTCTTGCGAATGGCATTGATAGCCCGTTGTTCATCAACTTCCAACTTGAAATCCTCTGTGGAGTTAACACGCTCTGTACCGTAGGCAAAGAAAATGTCATCCGGGCCGAAAAAGTCGGCGAGATGCACCACTGATACGCCAGATAACGTGAACACCTTTCTGACATAGCCTGTGTCCAGGCGGACCACTTGAGTGATGGCGGTCAATACATGATCGAAGCTTGGACTGTTGCGCTTGTTTAGCAATAAACGCATTATACGACGTGGCTTTGTTCCATTGCGTATCAATGTCACGATGCGAGGAAAAACCACATTGAGTCGTTCAGTACAACGAGACGTGTTCAACGGACTCCCATTGCCTGCAGGTGGAACAGGCGCACTAGTAGCACTAGATAGTAAAGATCCATTCTTAAGCGGTGAGGAAGGGCGCTGTAGCTTGGCCAATCGCTGATTGTTTGTGCGACTGTTGTTGGTCGCCAGTGTCAGATTGGCCAATGGCTGTGAACTGGTATTATACTCAACCTTCTTGAAGTTCTCGCTATTGCAGGAACAAACGTAGCTCTGACCATCTTCCAGTTCATCCAGAGCAATAATCTGTATAGATTTAATTCCATATGAGATTAGATAGCCGTAAGAAAAAGTCATCGTTCATGGGATACCAACCTTTTTTCCATACATGTTGTAAATGGCGCGAACAGCTCCCGGTATCTTGACATTCTCCTCCAGTAAACGGGTAAGGTCTTCGAAAAGACTCTCGAACGAGCGATAACGTTCATTGGAGACTGGAATGGTTATGCCCGGATAGAAGCGATCGCCGTTGCGATAGAACTTAATCCGATGCGCCTTACGAGTCGGAGTACGGTTGCTCGAGATGCGCTTCTTGATATGTGTGGATGCAATGACGGATGAAACACCCAAAGATGATGTAATACTTGCAGAGCCGTTTGTTTCACCGCTTCCAAGGGCGTTTGTTGCAAGAGGCGCCGCAGAGACCGAGTTTGAAGAGGCAGCGCTCAGCGAGCCGTTCGATTTTCCCGTACTACCACTGGCGGTAATAGAGCCATTATTATAGTTTGTGAACTCACTGAACTCCATTTCCAATCCCGAGTAGCAACTGGCGGGACTGTCGCAGTCCCGGTTAATCTTGTCGGCTTCCTTCTGAACCTTTAGTTGTAGAGTAGGCTCGAGAGCTTCCTCAGTTCCTCCGTTTTTGGGTATTGTCTTTTTTGGCGTGGTGCTAGTGGAGACAGTCGTCGATGATTGGAGAGAGAGTATGGAAGTACAAGGAAGGCTGTTCACCTTAACCTTATGAAGATCCATTCTGCTGGAAAAAGAATAGCGTAAAGTATGAGCAAAGGTAACCTAGAATCCTAGTGGCAAGTCAATACGCAGGCTACTGCTTAATTCTGATATTTAATTAATCCATGTCATTTTATAGGACCAGGCCAAATAACTTAATGACTATATACTTGTGGTCCGCACAGTCTTATTCCGCGGGTCAGCACACTTTTCTGCTCCTTTTAGTGTTAAATACCTTTTACAGTAATATTGCCATATTACAAAACGAAAATTTGTCACTCACAAGCAATGTTGACATGTGAATGCAATGGTGCGATTCTACACCATAAAGCTAATGATAACTGAGAACAATTTTGTTATATTTTTTTTTTTTAATAACAATATATTGTGCTGCGTTTATAAAACTTAACTTATCGATTAAACCAGTTTACAAAATAAAAAAAAAAAAAATGCTCCAAGCCTGTTGATACGAAATTCTGGTAGAGTTGAATCCCCAGATCACGAAAATGGCGTTAATTTTTTTTTCTATGGATATGTTTTTTTTTAAGATTTTTTAAAGTTTAACACAAAAAAAATCTGCTCATTTTACGTTTCTCAGTTCATAGCTCGAGTTGTAGCCAACCAATTTAGCCGCCGAATGTTTTATTTTACAGGTCACGAATTAACCTTTTGATTTTTATATTGGATAAGTACTTTGGGTGCTGGAGGTCGATAAACTTGAAAAAAGTGAAAATTTCAATCCGTTAACTCAAATGTTAACATGCTGCTAGCATCCTAAAAACTCAAAAAAAAAAAATCCGTTAGAAAATCAAAACGTGTTTTTTTCTAAAGTTAATCCGCCTAAAGTATCAAACAGGCCTACAACTCCAGAATGCCGTTGAAAAATAGATTTATCGTGGATTTTCAAAGTTAAGTAAAATGAGAATTTTTTAAAATTTTTGGCCAGATGTCTACTAGATTAAAGGTACTGTGTTGGACACCGCCTTTAGATGGTCTGTTAACTTTGCTAGATGTGATGAACAGTCGGATTTAGCTTTGAAAAAAGCTAAGTTTTGTTAAACAAACAAAAATTTACAAAATTAAGTTGAAGTAAGATAAAAATTAAATAATCGCCTTACATACATACACAGACAATGTATTAATTTGATTTGGGTCATTGGTACCATTAAGGGGTTATGCGGCCTCGCGGCCTCAAAACGTGGTATAAAAACAAATCTTTTTTTCCTGCAGAAAAAATATAGCAGGAGTATTCAGTACAAGAGCGCCCCATTCAAATTGATATTACTCCTGAATTTTAGTTGAGATGTGGTCAAGATCTTAACCTATTCGATTTGAAGTGGGCGCTCTTGTACTGAATACTCCTGCTATAGGCTTGGAGCATTTTGAGTGTACACTAGTGTTACACAACCTTTATATATTTTCAGAACAAATAGCTTTGCTGCCTCGACTATTTTGGACGCAACATCGAGTCAGCTTTCTTAAAAATGCAGCTATCAGACATATTTTTCTTTTCACTATAACTATATTATCCTATTTTCCCTAAAGTGTAAATAAACTCGACACACTTGGTGTGAATTTAAATGTATTATTATACCCGGTACCCATAGGGTACAAGGGTACTATAAGTTAGTGCCAACCGAGAATGTATGTAAGAGGCAGAAGGAGAAATCTCCGACCCAATAAAGTATATATATTCTTGATCAGCGTCACTAGCCGAGTCGATCTAGCCATGTCCGACTGTCCGTCTGTCCTTCTGTCCATCCGTCCGTCCGTGTGAAACAACAGATCTCAGAGACTATAAGAGAGCTAGAGTTACCAAATTTGGTGACAACATTGGAATCTGTTGCACGCAGATCAAGTTTGTTTTTAAATTTGGCCACGCCCACCTTCACCCCCGAAAACTATAAAAAACGTTTTCTTAACTATAGGAGTGATTCTGGGCTTAAAGTAAATAGATAGAATTGATAACGAGGCAATTGCGGACGTGCTCTGCAAATTTCAGTAAATTCGAATGATAAATATGGAAGTTATTAAACAATAAACTTCCTGTGTATGTTGAAGCTACGTATGTATGCTTTCACACTCTCTCGCTTTATCGCACTGCTTAGAAATAGTTTCGCGTGTCTGAGCACTTAGCTTTTGAGAGAGGGAGAGAGAGATGTTGAGAATGCCAAAGCATGTTGCTTAACATGTTCCTAGCAACATTTGTGTTTTTTGGGTGTTGCTCAACATGTTTCTATCAACATTTGTCTACATTTGTCAACATTTTCGTTTTTCTATGTTCATGTGCTATTCAATTTCATCCACAATGCTTTGGGTACCGGGTATCTCTCAGTCGATCACACTCGACTGAAGCTTTCCCACTTGTTTTCAGTTTAGATCAGTTTTATTTGAATATAATATTACAATACAATTTATATATGTACATAGATCTTAACGATAGTGGCCTGATTTGTTACTTTCTCTGCATTAATATCTTGTATGATATTTACTTTTACCGACCTAACAGCATTTTGCATCTAGGCCAGGGGTCGGCAGAAACGTATACACTATGCATAGGAAAAATTTTGAGGGAGCGCTGTCGGCACATGTAAAGTATAAGCGCTTCGTGTTTGTTTGGGATTCTGTTAGGCTGTCGTAGCAAACTTTGGAGCTATGTAAAAGCAACTTCGTACATTGCTCGGGAATTATAAAAATCACTTTGCATGCTGAGCGTAACCGACCAAGACCTCTATGCGACTTAATTATAACTGCTTAAATTTGATTTTTTATTTTTTATTTATTTATTTATTTTTTGATTTGGGGGAAACATTTTTATTTTTTCTTTTAATTTTTTGTGAATTTGAGGCAAATTAAACAGAAAATATGGAAGGCGAGGCGCAATGCTGGATTTGCCACATATAGCAAGTAGATGCGCATTGTTTTTTATTAAAAGGCATTTCAATTCCAAACATTTTCACTATAACCAACTGATGGGCGCTGAGCGAGCTTCAAAATTAGGTTACGTACGCCGGTGAGGGCGACGTGATTCATACGGGTAACACGGAAGAGAGTCAAGAGTAGCCAATACGCTAGTTCCCTAGAGAATCACTGGCAAGATTGCACAAAAATTTGGCTCTATCAGAAGACACCGCTCAAATCCGCAAAAGTAGGCCATGCAATCGCCAGCAACCCAACACTGCTGATTTTGCGGAACTATCAAACCTTAAAACAAAGACGACCCAAATCGACCTCTAGCCAATAGGTGAAAAGAGGGGAACTGATGACACTAGCTGGGAACACTTTTGTGTTCCATTCCGGTGATCCATAGCACAGTCTTTGGTATAAAAGACCCCGGTTTAGCAGTACCAAAAGATTGTCAAAATCAGAGTTAGGAACTGGAAGTCTATTCAGAGAGTCTGAAAATCCATCAATACCAACTTGAATGCGTGCAAACCGCATAAGTGTAAAAGTCGGATAGCCTTTCGCGATATTGACCGCGGTAAATTTATGGTGCCGATGCAGTCCTTTTAAGGAAGCAAATATCCTTAGGACTGTCGACCGGCTTACAACGTCCTGTCGAACAATGCCGAGTGCAATGTGAATCCTAAAGGACATGCGTTAATAATACCACGCGTAAAACAATCCTGCCGACAACCCCGAGGCACATATCAACTCCAAGCGCTTCAAGGATTCTGGACATCACCAAAGCGGACTCTACATCAATAATGAAAAGCCGAACCAATACCATCAACGCCACATCAATCTGACAACAATCATTTAAAAGCTAAGTCGCAACAACTTAAACAATTTCCTAAACGTATAAACGCATTTTTCAACACCAACACCTATAACTTTTAATTTAGTGAATGAATTTATAAACCTAAACCCATATCACGATATTATATATATATATATGCTTAATTCTACTTAACTTTTGCAACAAGTAAAACCTGAACTCCGGAACGAGAGCTCTCAACGATGGAATAACCGAGGGAGAGTCAACGGGACCTTTTGCCCAACATTGCACTATAGGCTGGATGACTACTTTTTGTGGCCAAAAAGTCTTTTTTCAAAAATCCGAAATATTAAGATTTGATGATGCTATTCTGTAAAATATCAGTATATAATGTCATCGAAAGAGAGTGGTTTGTACTATGTGTTTGTGATTGTCAACTGTTGGATTGCTTGTGATTGTCCCTGTAATTCAGTGTTTTTAAATGTGCTTTTAGCTGTATTAGGCAATAACAAAACTCATGTTTAATTAGAGATATAAACGGAGTTTCACCTAGTTTCACCTTACTATTGATATTGGGTTGTAGGTAATTCAATTCTTGGAAGAAATCCTAAAGTGCACTTTACGCACTTTCTTCGTAATTCACGTTTTTAGGTCACAACCTCAGGTTCGCCAATACGAAATTGTTCGAAATTTGGAGTTCTGCTGCGACCAAATGTGCGAAAGAGAGCGCAATATTCGACAGATATAAAGATTCCATAGCAAGTTCAGTAATTGATGCCAGTGAAGATAGTTTGAAAAAACACAGCCAAAACTTTTGCTATCGATTGTCGCGCAAGTGGACATCTTGTAATAGAAATATAAGGCCATTTAAAACAAAATACTCAAATTGGCTTAAATTGCATACCGAAATTAACATAAATATGCCCCGATCGACAGGGCGGCCCTCACTGCCTTTTATGTTGTCAAGTGCAAGGACTCAAAGAAGAAAGGCATCAGATTTGGTAAAGTCCACGGCAGGAAATGTAAAATTAATAAATTATAAATATTAAGTGTGGTAAATCAGACCTTGCATATATTTTAAAACTGTTAGCTATCTGCCCTGAAAAAGCCAGGAGCATGCGCTCATTAATAGATAAACCTGACCTGTTTCCAAGTTATGGGTTCCATGGAAGCTCAGGTCATTCCAGCTACAAACAGAAATTTTCAGATGTTCAGATGTGTGATGCTGATGGAAGTATATTTGCCACAACCGTAACACCTTTTAAAGTTGGAATTCATGAAGGAAACAAAAGAATGCATCATTATGGGCACAAAAACTTGGAAGAACAAATTATGGGCTTACAGTTTTCCAAGTTAGTTTTCGAAAATGGCAAAACTGTATATGTTAAGTTCCGCTTACACTTAACAGTAATCGATGGGAAAGTTTTAAACACACTGACAGGCCCTAGATCAACCCAATCTTGTCTTATTTGTGGGGCAATCCTTTGGATTTTTTGAATAATAAAAATTTCAAATGTGAAAAGTTTTTGCCACTTCAGGATAATTTAAAGTACGGCTCGAGTCCGCTTCGTGAAGGCGAGCTATAAAATCATTATAAAAAAGTGGAGAATAACTGATGTTGAAGACAAGAAAATAATGGGTGAAAGGAAAAAAATTATTCAAAATTTATTTTTTGAAAAACTTTCATTGAAAATAGATAAGCCAAAGGTCGGAGGTTTCGAGAGCACGAATGACGGCAATACTGCTCGTAGAGCATTTAATGCACCAGAAATTTTTGCGGAAATAACTGGCATTGATCTCACTTTAATAAAAAACTTTAGAGTTATTCTTATAATATAATCGTGCCAGTTGCCCTTAAATGTAAAAAAATTTCAAAGCTTTTGCTATGATACGGCAGAAATTATTTTAGATAAATATCCTTGGCTACCCATTACCGCAACGGTTCATAAAGTCCTAGTTCACCGTAGTGACATTATTGAAAATACAATTCTTCCTGTGGGATATTTTGGGGAGGAGGGTGCTGAGGCCAGGAATAAAATATATAAATCGGATCGACTTCATCATGCTAGGAAAAGCAGTCGAAGCAACAATTTGATGGACGTATTCCACAGATCATTGGATACATCAGATCCAATTATATCATCGGTCAACCTAGCTAACCGTATCAATCTACAACACAGATTGCTTTTTCCAAAAGTAGTGTTAGAATTGCTAGACACTCCCTTAAAAAACATTGATGATCATTCGGAAAATATTGAAGACGATCCACTTGAGTTCATTGATATGGAGCTCGAGACCGAAGAAGATGTTGATTAGGTGCGTATGTGAAACATTTCTTTCAATACCGTTTTTAATCATATTTTACCTTTCAGCCCTTCTCAATAACAGTTTTAAATGGTTCGGGCGTAGCAACTGTAATGCAAAGCATATACACAGTTTCTGCCATAAGGGGGCGGTGCCACGCCTTTTTTCTCAAAATAAGTTCCTTAGCTTATGAAAAACTCAAATCAAAACCAGACCTGAATATTATTTTTTGTTATCTATTTTTATTTAATAAAATATGTAATTTCAATCAAAAGGGGGCGGTGCCACGCCTTTTTTCTCAAAAAAATGTTCCTTACTTTTTTTAAAACACAAATAAAAAAACCAGACAATAATATTTAGTTTTGTTTTGAAGTTATTAATTTTGGCCACAAAAAGTAATCATTCAGCCTATAGTGCATTGTCTGATATATATATATATATATATGATCGTGCCCCATAATATTACCCACACCATACCACACGATACAATATTAGCTTTCAAAGATACACTTACATACATAACATAACATTATAACATTTAAATATTATTTACACTCATTCAGAATATCACTTACTATACAAAACAACATTTCAATACACGTTTATGTCCAATAAACTCCTGATCAACCTTTCTTATAAACTTGTAATGTAAACTTAAACCAACAAAAATACATTGGTAGAAACCCATTTAAAGAGGGGCGTTGGTACGAATGGAAGACTGGGTCAAGAAAATAACATAACTTTTGACGAACGACATGAACAACAGGGGAAACAGGCCCAAATCAAACCTAATCTTCAGTCCTAGCTTAAACGAAAGCTCCCCTCATGGATTTATTAAACGAAGATCAACGACTACTAACCTTCTGGAGCTCACTTCTTTCATTATAAGGGGCTTTCCACAAAATTTGCAGACAGATGTGATCTATACCAATTTCAGTAAAGCATTTGACTCCGTTAATCACTCCCTTCTTGTTAGGAAACTCGACTTAATGGGTTTTCCTGTCGATCTTCTTAGGTGGATCTCAAGTTATCTGAATGGTAGGACGCAAAAGGTTCTATTTAAAAACAACTTGTCGAATGTTCTCCGGGTGACCTCTGGTGTCCCGCAAGGGAGCCACTTGGGTCCCTTACTTTTTACTTTATTTATTAACGACCTGCCCAAAGTCTTGACTAACTCCAGAGTACTCATGTACGCTGACGACGTTAAACTTTGTGTACAATACAAGGACCGCGCTTGCCAGTCGGATTTACAAACAGATCTTAATAACTTTTAAACATGGTGCAATGTAAACTTATTAAACCTGAATGGCTCAAAATGCAAGCTGATGACATTCTCACGTGTCTCTCCCATGCTTGCGACTTATACGCTGAACTGCTGCTCTTTGGAAAGGATCACGCTAGTTGACGATTTGGGTAACCGCCTAGATCGTAAACTGGAGTTTATTGATCATATTTCGTGCATTGTGAATAAAGCCAGGGGTGTGCTTGGATTTATTAAACGGTGGTCGAAGGAATTCGATGACCCCTATGTCACGAAGAATTTATACACTTCGTTAGTTCGTCCTATTTTAGAATATGGATCTTGCGTTTGGAGTCCCCAGTGGGACGTTCACAGCAAACGCATTGAGTCTGTTCAAAAGAACTTTTAACTTTTCGCTCTTCGTGGATTAAACTGGGATGCAAACCATAGGTTGCCCTCTTATTCTAGTAGACTTCTCCTGATTAGCCTACCTTCCTTAGCAAACCGTAGAACGATGTTAGGCATTGTCTTTATGTATAATCTGATCCGTGGTGACGTGGAAAGCAGCGATATATTGGGTCAGTTGAATTTCCACGTACCATGTAGAACCACAATATCCTACCTGCCTTTGGTTTTGCACCACTGCAGAACATCGTATGAAATGCATGAACCCTTTAGAGTATTATGTGCAAATTATAATGATTTGTATAAAATTACCTCATCTGTAGATAGCCTTCCTAAATTAAAAACATTAATCTTAACCCACCTAGTACACATGCAAGATAACAATCGAGCTGCCTGATAGTAGTTTATATTTCCTCGCATTCTTTTATCTATACTTTTCTTTCGCGCCTATTTAACACCTAACCCTAACAAGCCCGGGCTTGGTTTTAAATGGCCACTTGAGTGTACTGACCGTAGTGCATCCTCAACGCCCAAGAAAAAAAAAATTCAATTATTAACCTGACATAGAGGTTTACTAATATAGAACCGCATATCATCAGCGTATAAATGGACATCATAAGGGGACAGAACATTGTTTAAGTTATTAAAATAGATGGAAAACATTAAAGGCCCTAACACAGATCCTTGGGGAACTCCTCTAGTCACAGAAAAACAGCGAGAGGTACCCGACCCAGACACGACTGCTTTTTGTCTACCTGTTAGATACGACCTCAAGAGCATGACTGCAGAGTCCGAAAAATTAAACAGGTTTTTTAGCTTGGTGCATAGAATACGATGGTTGACCGTATCGGAGTCCTTACTGTGATCTAGTAGATTCAAACTCGTAATTCAATTTTTATCTAGCTTTGATCTAATATCTTCAACTACATCGGTAATGGCACTAATACATGGAATGGAATTGTTGTATATAAAGGGTTGAACCTGTGCCGCCAGTATATTTATAAAAAATTTTGGCAAGAAAGGAAGCAAGGATATAAGTTTAAACTCGGTTTGACTTTTCGGTATAGGGACTATTTTTGTGAACTTTCCTGCGGAAGGAAAGGTGGATGTGGTAATTGCTGTATTCATATGTGTTATATGGGTAAGGAGTAAAAGTAACAATAATTTAATAAATTTTGGGCGTTTGACTTTATTTTAAATAAACATTGAAGAGCATCACATTGGCTAAGGCTGAAATGACACATTTAATTTCTAGCCTGAATTTATTGTCACAATTTTTCCCATATGGGATTTCTAATGAGTGCAAGACAGGCGGCAACAATAGCGCTGCTCCGAAAAATTGTATTTGGTAGGTAACATTTTTTCGCCAGAGACAATTTCTGTGGTTGCTAGATCGAATACAGTTACAGTTTTTATTAAAAAATAAAATATTAAAAAAAAAACTACATGGTTTTTCTATGCTTATTTTCTATATTTTTGCCGGGTTTTAAATTACACAAAATCGTATTAATAGCAAATTAAGCTTTTCCAGAATTTAACTGAGATAATGAATGTGTATTTTAAAAGAAGTCATCAACAAATGACTCATCTATTTAAATAAAGAAAATCTAATATATATAAAAGCAAGTGGGTTTTCTTAAATTTTCTTGTAATCTGGCGATGATACATCTCAGAGAATGGTGATTTTGCATTAAGTCAGTGAGACAATTTATTTTTCCGCCTCGATACAAATCCATTTTTATTTGACATGACAACTGTGTGACAGCTTGTATTAAAAATCGTAAAAAAAAACAACAGCCAAAATAAAGAATTATGGAACAAAAAAGTACATTTTCTATTAGTGTGCTTTGAGTTCGCCGTGTTCGCCGCGCAATATATTGATGCTTGAATGTGCCATTTCAGTGTAACACACACTAAATCTATTAAAACAGTCTGGTAAGGGATTCAGGTACTTGTTACATGTAGCTTCAGGAACATCGAACTGCTCAAACTTCCTGTTTAGATTGTTGACGTCCACTTGGTGTTGGGTCGGCTGCTTGCTTCTATTTATTCCTACAATTTTAAGTTCACGCCAGGTTTGTTTAATAGAGAGATTTTGAAAATTAGACACATAAAAGTCATACTTTGCGGATCTGATCTGCCGTACATAATAACGCGCTCGACCATATTGCAATCTAACCAAGTTAGAAAGCTACAGTCGAGTGTTCTCGACTGTAAGATACCCGGTACCCAAACGTTCACTTCCCGAAAAAACACTGTCGAATTAGAATAATCGATAATTACAACTAATCGCAATGAAAATTACTCTTTTTGAACTATTTAAAGCTTTACATCCAAAAACTCGACGACGCACAAACACTCGCTCAATCGAAGCCAGATATTTGGAACGAAGTTTGCTGAGAATTATATATAGGGTGTAGTCAAGAGGTCTAAGTGCCGGGTTTGTGTTGTTTTTGGCAAGAACAGCAAGAGTTAAGATCCCACATATTCCAAAGATTTTTTTCTCAGTTTCCTATTTACTTTTCTCTTCTTTTTATTCAATTGATACATTTTATTTAAGTTCTACCGAAGCTGCAACGAAATTGAACAAAGTGAATTTTGTTATTTTTGTCATTTCTTGCTCACGCTCTTCCTGTTCATTAATTTTTTTATCAACAGTTGTCAAAGCATAGATAGTATGTTGTTCTCTTCTATTCAATTTTTGGTAAAAAAAAAGTAATAATAATATCATAAAACAAGTGGAAAGCTACAGTCGAGTGTGACCGACTGTTAGATACCCGGTACCCAAAGCATTGTGGGTGAAATTAAACAGCACATGAACATGGGAAAAAGGAAATGCTGACAAATAGAGACAAATATTGCTAGAAACATGTTGAGCAACACTCAAAAGAGACAAATATTGCTAGGAACATGTTGGGCAACTCTCAAAAGCGACAAATGTTGATAGGAACATGCTGAGCAGCACCCAACAAAGACAAATGCTGCTAGGAACATGTTGAGCAACACGCACGTGCGCGCTCTCTCTCTCTCTCTCTCTCTCTCTCTCTCTCTCAGAGACTTTATTGTTTAATAACTTCTATGTTTACCATCCGATTTTTTCAAACTTTCAGAACACGTCCACGATTGCCTACTTATTAAGCCTATCTATTTAGTTTACGCCGAAAATCACGCATATGGTTATATACCGTTTTTATAATTTTTCGGGGCGGAAGTGGGCGTGGCCAAATTTTAAAACAAACTTGATCTGCGTGCAACAGATTCCAATGTTGTCACCAAATTTGGTAACTCTAGCTCTTATAGTCTCTGAGATCTGTTGTCTCACACGGACAGACAGACGGACAGACGGACATGGCTAGATCGACTCGGCTAGAATATATATACTTTATAGGGTTGGAGACTTATCCTTCTGCCTGTTACATACATTCTCGGTTGGCACTAACTTATAATACCCTTGTACCCTATGGGTACCGGGTATAAATATGAGGTCTAGGTGTGATTTTCGGCTTAAAGTAAATATATATACTTAATAACTAAGCAATCGCGGACGAGTTTTGAGTTTTATAATATACATATACCCTATGGGTACCGGGTATAAATATGAGGTCTAGGTGTGATTTTCGGCTTAAAGTAAATATATATACTTAATAACTAAGCAATCGCGGACGAGTTTTGAGTTTTATAATATACATATAATTTTCGGCTTAAGGTAAATATATATAATAAATAAGTAGGCATTCGCGGACGTGTCCTGAAAATTTGAGTATAATCGGATGATAAACATGGACGTTATTAAACGATAAAATTTCTGTGTATGCTTCTTCTTCTTCTAGCAACATTTGTCTTTTTGGGTGTTGCTCAACATGTTTCTAGCTACATTTAATCCTGTGTGGCATCCTATTTGCAGAAAAAATTTAAATTAGCTGGACAGTATAATTAAACCGGCACATTTTTCGTGAAGTTTATACATAAGAACATTATTTGTTATTCAAAATACTGTATTAAGCTTTTGATATAATAAATAAATCGTTTCTACATTTTGTCCAGATATAGTAAATGTATAAAAACCTTTTATATTTGTAACTTATATATTAATTTACTTTTGCTGTTTGGTGACCTGTGTTTGGCGAAGTCAATCAAAGATACTTTATTCATTTTTGGGCATAGTATTTAGACAAAAATTTATAATAAATAAAACTAAGGTTTAGAATGTAGCAAATAATTAATTCATAATTTTAATTTCAATCAAGCAGTGCTTGATACTTTGACCGTAATTTTTCAAAATTGGTACGTGATGGAAGCTTTTCAGTTTCGGATTAGCTAAATATTAATTTCTTTAGTCATTTTCCGAGCTCTCGTACCAGTGCATAAGAAAAATGTCGTATTCACAAATTTGATTAACTTGTTTTACCACAGCTGCAATGATCAATGACCCCAATGACCCGCTTTGTTTTTGAAATCTTGCGAGAGTGGAACCGTTTTACTTTTCAAAAACGAAAACTTTTACACTTTCAAAAGTTTTTGTCGTTGCGAAATGAAAAGTAAATGCATTTTATACCCGGTACCCATAGGGTACAAGGACGATTTCTGAAAATTTGAGTAAAATTGGATGACAAACAAGGAAGTTATTAAGCGATAAAGTTCTGTGGATGCTTCTTCTTCTTCTATGTTGAGAACGCACGTGCGTGTTGCTCAACATGTCCCTAGGACACTTACTCGACCCTGTACCTAAGCAAATGTGTTACATTAAGAGGCAATTTAATATACAACGAATGAAAAGTTTTTCCTCGAGCTAGCTGCTACCTCTTTCACTGACACTAACACAATTACAAAGCTCCCTTTTAATGCCAAAAATGAAGCCGCCCAATATGTAATATAGGGCGTAGCCCTATACGAGTGCAGGGCTCATGTTGTCCTTGCAAGATCGACCTGAGTTTAAATCAGACGTTTCTTTTTTAATTTTTCTTTTACTTGCTTATTTAGTTTTTTGTTGTACATTATCAAAAATGTATGCACAATTGCTCGGCTCCCGCAGCAGCAGAGAAATAGTCTGTTAGCTTCTCATAACCGACCCCTGCTTTAAATAACTAATTTTGTTTATGACCAAAAATAAATTCTCGATAAAGAGAGCTGTCAATTTATCGTCCTTGCCAAAGCTTGTATAATTTTATCACGGTTCCAAGATTATATTTAATTTTTACGGTAAATTTGTACCTACACATTTTACATTTTACATGTAGAGTTTACATTTTCATATAAATCAACAGATCGCTTCTATGTCAACTATATATTTTTGTCTGATCTTAATGAAGTTAAAATCGTTCTGGCTTTAAGTACGCGTCGAATAACACCCCGATCAGCCCGATTCCATACTCCGTTCAAAAGATATTCAATAAACAAGACTTTAACGGCCTTTTCAAAATGAAAACGCTTGTGGTATTTGTCTGTTTGTCGCTCTGTGTCAAATCTTCTAAGCGGAAAACAGCTAAAAGGCTAGATTTTCCTCGCCCATAACTTCTAAATTAAGTTACAGAAACGTATTTCGTTGGAAAGGTATTTTGAAATGATAATTACTTTGCCATGACAAAATTGATCTAAATATAATAATTAGAAATTTATAATAAATAAAAAAAAATTTTTCTTTAGTTTGTGAAATTTTTTAAAATGGGTCGATTTATTTTGATAGTCACTTAAGGCCATATAGCCCTTGCAGTACGTCAACTTTTGGTATTTAAGACATATCTGGGAAAATTCACTTTCTCGAGATATTACTCAATAAAATTAGTAGCCAAGATCCCATATACCTAACCTTTACATGGACTATACATAAATTTATGTTAAAATATATGTAAAGTCATATAGAGACGTGCACAATTGTAATCCCCTTTAATACCATTTAACAAAACAAAAGTTAAAATATTTAATATAAAACGTTTTAAGTTTTTCGCTAGTTTGGCGGGAAAACAGGAAAAACGCGGTTTCTCGCACCCATATCTTTTAAACGACTGAAGTTACAGAAACGTGCTATATGTCATTAGAATGGTATTTTAATAGTATAATATAATTGCTTTGACATAATTTATCTAAATATAATATTTAGAAATTTTTATCAAAATTTATTTTTTAGGTGTTTTAAAAATTTTTAAAAACAACTTTTACGATTTTGATAGTCACTTGAGGCGGTTTTAGCCCTTGAGATTGCTGCTCACCTTTTGGTATTCAACACATATCTCCGAAAATTCGCTTTCACGAACTACAACGTACTCTACACACCACAGGTAAGCAGGAATAGAACCGCCGTACTCGTGCAGAAGGGTATCCACGCTAACTTTATGTCTCATTACAGCTCTGACGACCTGACTGTGGTGATGATAGAGAGCGAGGAGAAGCGCCTTCTGGTAGCTTCCTGCTACATGGCACACGACAGGCCAGCTCCACCGGAGGAACTCAGGAGCCTAATCGACAGAGGGAGACTCTTAGAATTTATACTCTCAACACATTTACCTGTAGGAACTGTGGGGAGGAGCATACTTAGGTGACCCCACCTCGTCAAGATTTAACACTCGTAACGGGGCTGAGTACGATGGTTTCGGGATGGAGAGTCCTTGAGAGACCATCGTTCTCAAAACATAAGTACATTCAATTCGAATGTGAATTCAACCACTAACCAAAACTGACAGTCTAAAGAAACCCCGGAATACAAACTGGGAAAAGTTTTAAAGACAATCACGTCACGACTCGCGACTCATCCGGGCGTAGTAAAATCTGCGGAAGACATTGAAGCGACCCTAGAGACCCTCTCCAAAGAATAACTAGAAGAGTACCACGCAGCATGCCAAATATCAAGAACTAGAAAGAGGACCAAGCCACCCTGGTAGAACAAGGACCTATCGCACCAAAGGAACAAACTCAGAGAATTTTTCAGAATCGCGAAACAGGCGAAAGACGATATGATCAATGAGGAATACAGAACCCTACTCAGGGAATACAAGAAGGAATTACGCAAGGCACAAAGGAGAAACTATAATATCGAGACGATGCCAGAAACGGCTAGACTACGAAAGCAAAGCTCAAACTCGACGACGTCCAGTGGACTGTGGGCAGCAAAGAGGCCCTAACAGCACTAATGCAAGCACACTTCCCGGAAGCACGGAGGAGACGAAAACCCCCAACTGAATTACTATCCTCTAGAAGAATCCACTGGGCTATAGACTCCTTTGCGGGTATCAAAGCACCTGGACTTGACGGTACATTTCTAGCCAAGCTACAGGTGGCTAAAGAACGGATCACTCCATGGCTCTCTGCAATTTACACAGCCTGCTTAAGTACGGGCTATATCCATATCCAATGGAGGACTTCTCGGATTGTCTTCTTAAAAAGCAGGAGGGGCAGCCACATGAGCCCCAAGGACTACAGACCAATAAGCCTCATTTAATTTTTACTAAAACACTCGAAAAGCTGCTGGACCTACACATCAGAAATGATTTAGGAGACTAATGTCGACCAACCAGCATGCCTACACCAAAGGGAAATCAGAGAAAAGAGGAGAAAACTCAGCGGTTATATGCTCTGCATATCAGGGCGCTGAATCCTACCCCAACAAAAGGGCTCGAAACTATACTGGGAATCGACCCCATAAGATATCCACGCGCAATTTACTGCAGGAAAGGCAGCACAACGCCTAGTTGCAGCAGGAAACATGTCGCTACAGCGATTCGGGCATAGTTCAATTGGGCGAGACATGATCAGTATATCTAACTACATGGCCCCCAAAACTTACCCGGATGTCAAAACAACAACATTCATGGAACCGGACGACTTGAAAACGGTCAGGATCATAATGAACACCTCAACATTTACACCGACGGCTCAAAGATGGAAGGAGGAATAGGAGCGGGCCTATATGTTACTGTACAGACCCTGAGATATGGCTGTCGTATAAGCTACCAAGCCAATGCAGCATATTCCAGGCAGAAGTCTTTGCCATTAGGAAAGCGGCAGAGGCCGTGCAGAGTAAAACCGCCAATACGAGGTGGTGAACCTATTTGTCGACAGCTAAGCGGCGATTAGAGCCATTCAGTCTTCAGCGGTCTGTTCCAAAAATGTAATGGCGAGCAGGGAGCATCAGCACGACTAAGTCCAAAGGAAGGTGGAGGAATTGGACAACCTGCCAAATCTCAAAAATCATGTTCAAAGAGCGCAACGAAAACTCAGCCACTACCTACTGCATCTACCACGAAAAGACTGCAGACTGTTAGTGGGAATCCTAGCGGGTCACTGCTGCGACGCACGGTGATGCCTATACCGATAATTGCAGCTGCAGGAAATGTGATGAATCCGAGACATTCGAAAACTACTTGCCTTTGGGAAAACACCTCGATCCATTAGAATTTTGTAAAAATTCGCCAGGTCCATACAAACCCATCCGGTCAACTAGGGGCCATATTGGTCTATGTAAGGCCCCACGAGGGCCGTCCGGGTTAACCGAACCTAACCTAGTATAATATATAATAAAGTTAGCGTGTATACCCTTCTGCACGAGTACGGCGGTTCTATTCCTGCTTACCGGTGGTGTGTAGAGTACGTTGTAGTTCGTGAAAGCGAATTTTCGGAGATATGTGTTGAATACCGAAAGGCGAGCAGCAATCTCAAGGGCTAAACCACCTCAAGTCACTATAATTATATGCTCATTGTTCTCTCTCATCTTGGCTTTACTTTATTTCAAATTCGCACTGACGATCATAGAGATGGATAAGTTTTTGGCAGAAAGCATTAATGTTTTATCGATGCTTAATTTAAAAGCAAAACTTTAACAAAAACTAATATGTAGCGTGGATTTTTTTTGTTCTTGAAATGGAGTACTCAGTGGTCTGATTTTGAACAGTTAATATATATATGGGCAACAGTGAACAAATGAGCAACTGAGCAACGAGCAGAGAACAAATGAGCAACTAAGCAATGGGCAGAGAACAAATGAGCAAGTGAGCAATAAACAGAGAACAAGTGAGCAGCTGAACAATGAACAGTGAGCAGATAAGCAACTAAGTAACGAACAAGTGAGCAACAAAAGTTGCTGATAACAAATTTTGTAACGATTATTGGTAACGTTAACAAAAAAAATAACAAATATTTTAACTAGTTTCGTTTTCGGCTCTAAGCTGTAAAATACCTTGCCTTGAAATTAAAGACCAGAGTGTCAAATTAGAAACCTGAGAGGCAAAGAAAAGAACGTCACTTGCTGGTTTATTTCGGTAAAAAAAAGGCAAATTTTTAAAAGTAAAACCAATAAGAAAACAATAACAGGAAAAAATATTTTATAATAAGTGGTATTTAAACTCGTTTTTACTGTGAACGATTCGAAGCCTCTACCCACAGCTCCAAGTAAAAACTGGCCTACTAAATAAATACACAGAAACTTTATTGTTTAATAACTTCCATTTTTATCATACGATTATACTCAAATTTTCAGAAAACGTCGGTAACACTCGACTGTAGCTTTTCTACTGGTTTCCTTTTGTACTGAAAATTTCTTATACTTTTTAAAAGTAGGAAGCTTTCTGACTATTAAATTAACTTAAATTTAAATTTTATTTTATTTCAGCGTGCTTTTCTTTTACATAAGCAATTTTTACTGCCTAATTCAACCAAAAACGATTAAATCTAATAAAAACAAAGTCTAATGATTAAAAGACTACTTTTATGTAGGGTTGGAGGGTTTAGTGAGGGAAGTGGTACCTGTTTGTGAACAGGGAAAGTTCTGTTACTGATATAAAGGAGGAGGAAGGTGGAGACATCTTGATATCGTGTTTGAATGCTGACAATTTTATAAGAGGAATTTAGTTAATTCTGCAACTGAAGATCACCAAAAATTGTACATGAATATATTTGGATTTATTTCAAATAAGAGAACACATTATTGAATGCAGTCTTACTGTATCTAAAAACCTAATACTTTATATGAAAAATTATTAGTATTCTTTCCACTTTTTTTATTTTTTGAACCTGTTCTGACTTAAGCCGATTGCTTGATGGTCGGCGGCGGCGTAGAGGGTCAAGAAAAACCGGCGGCGGCGAAGAGTTTAGAAAGAACCCCCGGTGCACTGTGGGCGAAACGGCCGATCTAGCTCCATTTAATTCAATTTTAAAAGAGTTGATTGGCGCCAAAGCTTGATCTCTATCGATTACAAATAGCCCAGTGAGCTTATTATCATGATCTAATGTGAATGGTATACTCCAGCTGATCAGCTGTGAGCTTTCAAACACAAGATATGTTTCAGCAGGTGCAGCAATGAGTTTTACCGTTCGTTTTCTGTGCTTTGCCAAAATAGCTTTAAATTTTGCATTTTTGTAAATATTGGGATGAAAAGTGTATTTGTTTGAAGCTTGAGGTTTGCATTAACTAAAAAAATGTTTGTTTCTGACCTGTGCCGTTGCCGTTGTAGAAAAAACTTAGCTTCAAGTGACCCCTACCACTAGTTCGTTGAAAATCGCCAAAGTACGACTTTCGTGGACTGCATCTTTTGAGATTCACAGGGATTCGCTCTGGAATATTTTTTTAAAATTACTATAAAGTCTTGAGATTGTAAAATGTCTAAAATCATCTGCAGCCACCTGCAACTTTACAAGATATTGTCTTTTGTATTAACGGTGCCCAGGCGAACCCTTTACAAGCTATGGCGGGAACCCTTGCCAACTTAATAATTTTCTATTGTGGAAAATCATATTTTAGCTGACGAAATCAATATTAAATTGATAAATAAGGATAAAAGTATTAAAATAGAAAAAAAATATTAGAAATTTCGTTTCAAAATTGGTTAAGAAATGGAAATTAAGCCACAGATGCCACACAAAATTTGAAGAAAGTAACAATGACTGGTTAGACGGACATCTGCTACTTTTTGATACACAAACTTACCGTGGTAGACCCAATATTTGAGGAATTCTCCAATAAAAGAAATCATAATAAAATTTCGAAATAGTTAAGGAAAGCTTGCTCACAGAACTCGTAGTTGCCACCTCTTCTAGCTTGCACAAAGCAGGTAAAAGAAATGCGGTGCAACTTGTTTCAGTGGAAAATGACGAAGGAATTGTCCTAATATGGAATTGCTTACAGAATCAATGCAATCCTTCCGATTCAATATTCACAAGATGTTCAAACATGAACACGTTTATATATAAATATATACATACATACAAACATATGTACATAGATCTGTAAAAAACCGATGCAGCTGTGATCTGCTGAGCGCATGTGCGCGTATCTCTAAACAACGGCCACTTGTGCCTAACACAGATCTGTACACTAGACAAATAAATACACTTGAGATGTAATACGACCTCTGCGTGGGTCACAGAATATATTTAAAGATATGTGCGAGAGGGTTGTATTTCCCCTATCGATCCCAAGAATTTTCCCATGTAAGGGATAAACTAACCAATCCGTTGGTCTAGCGATAAGACTAGTTTTAAGGATCTCACGACCGCTACGTAAGCGCGGACTTTGAAATAAAGAATCAGTTTGAAATATTAACTCAGCAAATGAAGACGTCCTATTTATTGGGCGCTCTTTTCACAAGAGGCTTTGGCATTTTTTTTAGATGGAAATTTTACCAAGCACTCTTACAAATTGACAAAGTCACAAAGTCTTATAAGTTTTTAGTTTGCGCAGGACCCAAAACAGTTTTATAATTTTGTCAACACTAAACGTAAGCCTATTACACATCCTTCCTCGCTTTCATTTAAAAATACGACAGCAAACAATGATCAGGCAATCGCCGATCTTTTTGCTTATTTTTTTCAAACTACTTATTCTCCGTCATCCGATTCAAACCAAACCTATTCTTATAGCATGCCCAAATCAAACCTAATCTTCAGTCCTAGCTTACACGAAAGCTCCCTTCTTTTGGATCTTCAACGTGTCAAGCCGGTTTATTCGCCAGGTCCCGACGGAATACCAGGCTGTGTGCTTAGGTATTGTGCCGAGTCCCTGTGCAGTCCCCTTCTAAAATTGTTTACCTTATCCTTAGAAACTTCCCAATTTCCCTTGTTTGGAAGGAATCATTCGTGATTCCTCTCCACAAAAAGGTAGCAAGTGGATGCTAACAACTATAGAGGATCCCTAAGTTGTCAGCCATCCCAAAACTTTTCGAAAACGTAATTACTCCCCATTTGCAGCACCTGTGTAGATCAGTAATTTCTCCATGCCTACATGGATTTATTAAACGAAGATCAACGACTACTAACCTTCTGGAGCTCACTTCTTTCATTATAAGGGGCTTTCCACAAAATTTGCAGACAGATGTGATCTATACTGATTTCAGTAAAGCATTTGACTCCGTTAATCATTCCCTTCTTGTTAGGAAACTCGACTTAATGGGTTTTCCTGTCGATCTTCTTAGGTGGATCTCAAGTTATCTGAATGGTAGGACGCAAAAGGTTCTATTTAAAACAACTTGTCGAATGTTCTCCGGGTGACCTCTGGTGTCCCGCAAGGGAGCCACTTGGGTCCCTTACTTTTACTTTATTTATTAACGACCTGCCCAAAGTCTTGACTAACTCCAGAGTACTCATGTACGCTGACGACGTTAAACTTTGTGTGCAATACAAGGACCGCGCTTGCCAGTCGGATTTACAAACAGATCTTAATAACTTTTAAACATGGTGCAATGTAAACTTATTAAACCTGAATGGCTCAAAATGCAAGCTGATGACATTCTCACGTGTCTCTCCCATGCTTGCGACTTATACACTGAACTGCTGCTCTTTGGAAAGGATCACGCTAGTTGACGATTTGGGTAACCGCCTAGATCGTAAACTGGAGTTTATTGATCATATTTCGTGCATTGTGAATAAAGCCAGGGGTGTGCTAGGATTTATTAAACGGTGGTCGAAGGAATTCGATGACCCCTACGTCACGAAGAATTTATACACTTCGTTAGTTCGTCCTATTTTAGAATATGGATCTTGCGTTTGGAGGCTCCAGTGGGACGTCCACAGCAAACGCATTAAGTTAGTTCAAAAGAACTTTTTACTTTTCGCTCTTCGTTGCTTAAACTGGGATGCAAACCTTAGGTTGCCATCTTATTCTTGTAGACTTCTCCTAATTAACCTACTTTTCTTAGCAAACCGTAGAACGATGCTAGGCATTGTCTTTATGCATAACCTGATCCGTGGTGACGTGGAAAGCAGCGATCTATTGGGTCAGTTGAATTTCCACGTACCATGTAGAACCACAATATCCTACCTGCCTTTGGTTTTGCACCACTGCAGAACATCGTATGAAATGCATGAACCCTTTAGAGTATTATGTGCGAATTATAATGATTTGTATAAAATTACCTCATCTGTAGATAGCCTTCCTAAACTAAAAACATTAATCTTAACCCACCTAGTACACATGCAAGATAGCAATCGAGCTGCCTGATAGTAGTTTATATTTCCTCGCATTCTTTTTCTATACTTTTCTTTCGCGCCAATTAACACCTAACCCTAACAAGCCCGGGCTTGGTTTCAAATGGCCACTTGAGTGTACTGACCGTTAGTGCAACAACGTCAATAAAAAAAAAAACATGGAGGCGACGTAATAAGCGTATCACCACTTCTAATAGGAAAAATGTCGAAAGAAGTCTTAGAAGCACGCAATAAGGACTATCGCAATTTCCGTGAACACCATACGCGGAAAAATCCCGAATGAATACTGTGGAGGACTTATTGCATGCCTTATTAAGTTCCTCAGATCCACTTATATCAAGCTTACGCAAACCACAAGGGCAGTTAAAAAGGATGGAGGTCGATAGGGTATGCTGCAGCTCTAACAGAAGAAACTTCATACGAGACTGCTTCAGAGTCTGAATAAATAGTAACTTTATAACTGATATAATGGTTAATACATTTTTATAATTTTGTTAAAATTATTGTAAATATTTTCCATTTTGAATCAATTTTTCCAAAACATATATGAAGACTGGAAAAAGCCAAATATTTGATGATTTGACAAGAAAAAAAATTAAAGGGTGCAAGGAAATCTTAAAAAATAATTTTTAAATAAAGGTAGAATTTATTTTAGCCTAAAAATATAATACAATTTAAATACATTAGTTTATCATTTATTCCTGGTTTAAAGAAACAACGTCTAAAATCTGATCAAAAATTGTAACTTTCACAAAACAAACAAGTGGGGAAAGCAACAGTCGAGTGTGACCGACTGTAAGATACCCGGTACCCAAAGCATTGTGGGTGAAAGTAAACAGCACATGAACATAAAAAAGGAAATTTCGACAAATGAAGACAAATATTGCTAGAAACATGTTGAGCAACACTCAAAGAGACAAATGTTGCTAGGAACAAGTCGAGCAACTCTCAAAAGCAACAAATGTTGCTAGGAACATGCTGAGCAACACCCAACAAAGACAAATGCTGCTAGGAACATGTTGAGCAACACGCTCTCTCTCTCTCAGAAACTTTATTGTTTAATAACTTCTATGTTTATCATCCGATTTTACTCAAATTTTCAGAACACATCCACGATTGCCTACTTATTAAGACTAGTTATTTACTTTACGCCGAAAATCACGCATATGGCGTATATACCGTTTTTATTATTTTCGGGGGCGGAAGTGGGTGTGGCCAAATTTTAAAACAAACTTGATCTGCGTGCAACAAATTCCAATGTTGTCACCAAATTTGGTAACTCTAGCTCTTATAGCCTCTGAGATCTGTTGTTTCACACGGACGGACGGACGGACAGACGGACAGACGGACATGGCTTAATCGACTCGGCTGGTGATGCTGATCAAGAATATATACACTTTATGGGGTCGGAAATGCCTCCTTCTGCCTGTTACATACATTCTCGGTTGGCACTAACTTATAATATATACCCTTGTACCCTATGGGTACCGGGTATAAAAACATACAAAGACAAAAAAAATTTTTTTTTTTAGTTTTTGTTAAAGTCAAAACAATTTAAAAGTACAAAAAAATTTTCTTTAGTAAAAAAAAAATTTCCTAACAGCTATAAATTAAATGCCGCTAGATGGGCCGTTTCGCCCACTCTGCGGTGGCGGCGGCAGATAAGCCGTCAAATTTGTCGGTAACAAAAAAAAATTTTGTTTATTAAAATTTGTATATAACAATTTGTATAATTTCCAAGTATATATATTTTTCTAAAAGATTTCTTCAGTTCTTCAATTTTTATTTATTTTCCTTATTAAACTTACATACAGTCATGGTAAAAATAATAGAAACAACCAACATGTTTGCGTTTGGAGCTTAATTATTAATTTTTCGTAAAACTTGTACATAGGAGCATATTATTTGTTATTCCAAATACTGCATTTAGGTTTTAATTTTATAAAAATATCTGGTAATATAACGATGCTACAGCCGATTTGTCCAGATACCATTTGACTTGAAAATAAAAATAGTAACACGCTACCATTTTCCCCAAATAGCAATAACAAATAGTAATAAATTTATGAAAATTTAAATATTATTTATTTATATAGTTTAGGACATAACAAGTTCTGTATCATTCAATATAATTATATATTTCACTTAAAATTTGTTTTATTATTTTCTGATTGACTTAGCTGCTTGTTATTTGAGTGTTTAAGAAAAAAAATTTTTTTTAAATTTAAAAAAAAAGGGGTAAGAAAAGGGGTAATACGTTTATTAAAATCAATAGTTATTTGTTATAATTCTTTGGACCAAGAAGTAAAAACTATTTTTTTGTTTGAAATCATGTTGAACATTTTTTCTTCCTCATCATCCTCATTTCTCCTATACTAATTTCTCAATAAACTTATATAATATATGAAAAAAAGGTTCAGATTGACACTTACGACTTATATATTTAGAAAATAATAATATATATATTTAAAAATAACTTTTATATTTTAAAAATAAAGACTAGTTAAAGTGGCGAATGTGAAATTTCGCTGTGAGATCATTTAGTACAAAATTCATTTTTATGATAAAATGGTCAAAAGTTGTTCTTATCTGCAAAATTAGCTCCATTCCTTCAGCTACATTGGATCTGAATAATTATAGCCCTTATTAGAACCACGTTTGACAAATTATTCGAAATAGTGAATTATGTACTGAATAAGTTCACTGCAAAATATTCACATCTGCCACTTGAACTGTCTGGTTCTTGAAAAATGTACCTACTGATTTATTTTTTGCGTAAGCTTCTTATTTATGACTCATAAGCGTCAATTTGAACCATTTTTACGTATATTATAAAGAAAGAACATAAGTTTAGTGAGGAACTAGTAATAAGGATGATATACAATTGTTTAACATGATTTTAAACAACAAATTTTTTTATTCTTGGTTCAAAAATTAGAACAAACTACTATTGATTTTACTAAACTTTTATTTTCAATAGTCTAAGCCATGTTATTTAATAATTTTTAAATTTATTTCTCATTTTTCCTAAAACACTGAAACATGTTAAAAAAAAAAATTAAGGACTTATGTTATTAAAATGTATAATAAACGACTTCTTTGTACTAAAGTATCAAAATAAATTACATATAAACTGATTTTCATAAATTAAATGAATTTTTTTGATAAAAATGTAACGCGTTTCTATTATTTTTTCCATGGCAAGATTTTTGTACCTGCTATAGCGTCGATATATTAGCAGATATTTTTCTGAAATCAATACTGAAATACAGTATTTTTAATAACAAATAAAATGTAGTACCAATCCTACGTACATATAAGTTTCACGAAAAATTTATAATTAAGCTCCAAATGCCAACAATTTGGTTTTTTTTAATATTTTTTCCATGACTGTATATTAAACTCCTTATCCAAAAATTTGTATTGCTAATATCTCCCATGTTTATTATCCGATTATACTCAAATTTTCAGAAAACGACCGCTCAATCTTATAAATTTACTTTATCATTTAATTTTTACCCGAAAATAACGAGCATAGCTTATTTAACGTTTTTTATGATTTTTGAGGACGTGGCCAAATTTTAAAACAAACTTGATCTGCGTGCAACAGATTCCAATGTTGTCACCAAATTTGGTAACTCTAGTTCTTATAGTCTCCGAGATCTGTTTTTGCACACGGACGGACGGACGGACAGATGGATATGGCTAAATCGACTCGGCTGGTGACGCTCATCAAGAATATATACTTTATAGGGTCGGAGATTTCTCCTTCTATAGCGCCGAACGCCGCCGCGCCTATATTTTCGTGATTCGGCGGCGGCGCGTAAAAAAAGACAAAAATCGGCGGCAGCGTGGCTCAGCGGCGTAAATGTCTAATTCTGATGACCAATTACCAATTCTTATACTCGGTAAGTGTTTTATAACTGAGTGCTAACCGACAATGTACAATGTATATACATATATTCTTGATCAGCATAATCAACCGAGTCAATTTAGCCACGTCCATCTATCCGTCCGTCGGTATAAGTCAACAGATCTCAGAGACTATACGAGTAGAGCCACAAAATTTGGCAACCAGATTCCTAATGTCCAACCATTTAGCACGGAAACTTTAAAAAAAAAAAAAAATACATATTCAGTTTTGGCTAATTATTCGTTAGTTATTCGTGGAAAAATAAGCTACTTTATCTTTTAGATACCCTGCTACGTTGATATCAAGTTACCAGCGCACATCCTGAAATCCTTCATATTTCGATTTTTATACCCGGTACCCATAGGGTACAAGGGTATTATAAGTTAGTGCCAATCGAGAATGTATGTAACAGGCAGAAGGAGGCATCTCCGACCCCATAAAGTATATATATTCTTGATCAGCATCACCAGCCGAGTCGATCTAGACATGTCCGACTGTCCGTCTGTCCTTCTGTCCATCCGTCCGTCCGTGTGAAACAACAGATCTCAGAGACTATAAGAGAGCTAGAGTTACCAAATTTGGTGACAACATTGGAATCTGTTGCACGCAGATCAAGTTTGTTTCAAATTTGGCCACGCCCACTTCCGCCCCCGAAAATAAAAAAAATAAAAAGCGGTATATAAGCCAAATGCGTGATTTACGGCGTAAAGTAAATAGATAGTCTTAATAAGTAGGCAATCGTGGACGTGTTCTGAAAATTTGAGTAAAATCGGATGATAAACATAGAAGTTATTAAACAATAAAGTTTCTGAGAGAAAAGAGAGAGAGAGCGCACTGCTTAGGAATAATTTCGCGTGTCTGAGCACTTAGCTTTTGGGTGGCAGTAGCGAAAAAAAGTGTTGCGTGCTTTCGAGCGCAGTATAAATCCGTAATGCAGCTGCAGAATTAGTCTTTTTTGAACGTTGCTCAACATGTTTTTAGTAACATTTGACTTTATTTGTCAACTTTTTGTTTTTTCATGTCCGTGTGATATTTAATTTCACGGGCAATACTTTGGGTACCGGGTATATCACAGTCGGTCACTCGACTGTAGCTTTCTCACTTGTTTTAAGTATAATATCACGCCATACCAGATTGGCTTTTGTTTTCGTGTTTGTTAAGAATAGTAAGTATCCCGAAAATTGTGGGTGGGAAGGTGCGCCACTTTGGGGCATATTATGTGTGGTCAAGCCACAAATTTTATTCTTTCACAAATAATTAGCGGCAAATTCCAAGTAAAAAATATTTTGGAAAATGAAGGATTTCAGGAAATTTCAGAAAGCTGGGTGTAATACTTCAAGTCTAGAATTCTAACGGTCCTACTACGGCTCCCGTGAGTCATGCACTAGCGGTAAAAACATATTGACATGTATACATACATATGTATATGCATGAATGTACTTACATATGTGGGTTGAAACCAACTGTTAAAGGGTAAGCAGATCCAAAAACGAGTGCAAATAGAGAAAGTACATTTAAGGCCAAGAATAACCGAATGGTTCCTGGCATTAAAAAGAAATATGTCTTGCTTAAGACACTAAATGAAACTAACGAAAGAGAAACATACAAAAACTAGTAGGTTACTTATGTACATTTGCGAGAAAATACCAAAAACTGTTTCATTCGACAAAACTCCGACAAACGAACTCTAGTCTTCCAATAAACGCAACTGGCTTATCTGTTCATTTCGTCTTTCCGCTCCCACACGGTGTGGGTGTAGATCGAGTAACGGTACTGTGCTGGGTGCATTAAGCAAGCCTCTTGCTTGTCCATGGCCTTACCTTTTCCACTAAACAATGTAGGAATCTAAGCCAGCTAAGCAGCTTTAATGTACATATGTGCACATATGTGTATATTTATGTATAACCAACCGTTTGTTTTTTTATAAATATAGTGCGACGCTTGTTGTTTGAATTAGAAATCACGACAATCCCAACAAAAAGCAGTTATGACCTGAATACTGGGCTTGGCAAACACTTTTTAATTTTCATATAATAAATACGGCGCTGCTTTGGATATTTTAGCTTAAAATTCCTTACCGGAATCTCCACTGCTAGCACCACCAGCCATAAACACAGATTATAATTCGAGCAGAAGAGCGCCGCGCTACGTGCGTCTTTTTCTATTTAATTAAATTAATTTAAAACCGTTTTATTCCAAAACAATAGGCAAAAATTATTGCATACCAAAAAATTGAGTTGCAGAAACATCGATGACACTGTCGATACTATCGATGTTAATATCCACCTAATACTCTTTTCAGACTGGGTCCGCAACCGCAACAACTGAAAACGGTAGCTACATCGACTTTCCCCTTATAAGCTGTGCATGTTATTGTGCGACATGCTTAACAGCATCAAGTCTATATTAAATTTAAAAAACCTAATCAAAGTAGCTAAAGAATTTAACTTTATAATACGTTTATATATTTTACCTTGTCTTACTTTTTTCTTTTGTTTGATTTTATTGATATTTCCACCGTCGATATAGGCTAGCAGCAATGCATCATGTATCAAGAAAAGAGATCGTACAATTTGTACGCTCCTTTTTTGCTAATCATGATGGAAGACTTCTTGCATCATGATTAGTTTCATGCGCGGTCAGAAGAACTATCATAAGAAATCCATCAATGATCAATGATCATGTTGTCTTGGTGAACGCAACCAATGCTAAATGCAGTTGTGCCTAGTAGAAACACCTTTTCTGCATTTCGTGAATTTCTTGCAATAGTTGAAAAATGCAGTGTAGTGGACAGGCACATTTATAGTCAGCTTACACTTCAGTGATTTTCGGGGGAACGGTGAGAAAATGGTGAAAAAAAGGGATTTCGTGTTCACATTACACCATCTACCGTCGACTGCTAGCCTCTTTTTTTTTCCAAACAATCACATTTCATAAAAAGGTCAATTTAAACGATAAATATAGTTAACGGTGAGCATGGAGTAGGAGAAGGTTGTGTTAGGTTGCTCAGTGTCCACTCTTTTTTCAGGGTATCTATCTATCCACCGGCCCATTTGGCGGCCTCAACTATATGCTTTTGCTGATTTTGGTTACTTGCTCGCTGCTGTTGCTGCTCTGTATTGTGGCCATGTCGGTCGGACGGACAGTGGCCAAGATTGCGATTAGAGCAGGTTCATGCCATTGCTGTTAACCTCTGCGCTCCACATTCCATCGCCGCACAGTGGGGCCATTTGAGTTTTTGCGTTGAACCAAGTAAGATGATTGAGTAACTTAAATGGCATTTGATAGATAATTGTTCAACCTATTAAAACGTCTTTTAAAAAGGTGCAACGATTTTTTTAAGATTTCTTATGATTTATCAAAGTCAAAAATTTGTAAATATCATAGAAAAAATCACGTTTATTTTTTACAAAGAAAAAATTTTGTTTCACATTTTGAGATTTTTTTGTGCTTATTTTTACTGTTTTTAATTTAAAAAAAAAGTTTGACAAATATATAATAAAAACAAGAAAGAAAGCGGTAAAAATTTGTATACCCTTGCAATCTGTCAATTGGATTATTAAACATCTATTTACTTTGGTTACAGTTAAAAAAACATCTTTCATTTTACATGTAGAATTTTACATTTTACATGTAGAATTTTACATTTTCAATTAAATCGACCGATCGTTTCTATTGAAGCTATATGATATAGTTGTCCGATCTTAATGAAATTAAAACCGTAATTCTATAACCTTACAAAACTGCTATATCTTGAGATTGATTGATATACGTAGAAAAACAAAAAAGTTAAAAATGTTTTTACATAAATTTCGCCATCATTCCTATGGCAGCTATAAGATATAGTGGTCCGATTTCGGCTGTTCCGACATATATGTTATACTGCGTGCTAAAGAAATAAGACTTCGGTGAAAGTTTCAGCCCGATAGTTTAAAAAATGAGAGACTAGTTCGCGTAGAAACCGACAGACGGACTGACAGACGGACATGGCTAGATCGACTCGGCTGGTGATGCTGATCAAGAATATATATACTTTATGGGGTCTGAGATGCCTCCACTGCGTTGCAAATATCATGGCAAAATTATAATACCCTCTGCAAGGGAATAAACAATTTTATTTTGTAATTTTTCGCTTTGTTCCAGTAAGCGTACGTTTATCAGGGATTTTACACCAGGGCTGCACGAAATACAACTTCTGACCCCGAGACTTTTTTTCGTTTTTTGCCTCGAGGTGGGGGCTGCAGACAGAAGCAGCAAGACTATTGAATTCGATTTAGAAATAGAAAAAATTAATTACCTGAAGAATTAAGAAGCAAACAGTAAAATGTTTTCTTTAATTTATACCTAATCAGTACATTAATAAATGAACAAAAAAACGAGTTTTCATTACCTAGATTTCTTGAAATTCGACCTGAAATTGACTCAAATTTCCTAAAAATGTTGTGTTTTGTTGAAAATGAAAACTTGGTCAACTTTGATACGGTATATCTTTTAAAGCAAAAATCGTAGGCTATTAACATTGTGTATTTGTAATCCTTGCACAATTGCCTATAATATTTGCGTGTTCAAAACATCGAACGCGAACATAAAATTTTGGATTTTTGCAACGCCGTTTGTTCTAGAGGCCCCACTGCTGCTTTTTAATTCTCGAAAAGGACCGCCCGTCCAATTCAGTAATTTGTTGAAACGATAATCCGCAACTTTGATTGCAAATCAAAATCCAGATTGGTTTTTATTTTGTTTATTTTTCTTGTTTCTGTGATTCCTTTTTTTGGTTTTGCAGTTTTTATAGTCGTTGTTTATTATTTGCTTTGTTTATTTATATTTTTGTACAAAAATAGATTTTATTTATTGATATTTTTTTACTATATCATTCTTCTGCTTTGCTGTTGTTTTTTTTTATTTATACTTTTTAAATTTTTATTTTTTATTTTTTGTTAACATATTTTTATTTTTTGTTTTTATTTTACAGAATTTTCTAAGCCTCCACATAAACTAAAATACTCCATTATTTTGTAATTCATTACACTTTCCTACTCCCACACAATCTTTTTATTATCCATTGAGCACATTATCATTGAATGAAATGAAAAAATAAGGTATTAATTTTTTTTAGTGTAAGGATTAAAAAAAGAGAGGGAGAAAAATAAAGAGAATAGATTAGAGAATTGCATATATTGAGGGTGCACTGTATCAATAAAGTAACATCGATTAAGCATAAATGAAATCCTTTCCAAGTGAGCGTGTAATATGATCGCCCACTTATGAGCTACGCTAAGTCAGCATTCCCACGCTGACCACTTGTTACATATACAGCGACCACTTTGGGGACACCAAAATTTTGGGATTTCCGTTATAAAACTGAATTAAAGAGGACCCAAAAAGGATCCACAATAAATTTTGGAGCTCTTCAAGCTTTCCCACGTTATTTATTTACATTTGTGTATGTAGCGTTTATTTCAGGACCACGAAATATATATTGAATTTTGGGGACTTTGTCCCCAAAATAAACTTTTTATTAAATATATAAATGGGGCACTTTTTATATAGGTATAGAATGCTTATTTCTGGGACAAAAGTACAAGGTTGCCACCTGGTTGAACATATTGCTTATCACAACGTACACTCCATCGAGTCCCCAAAATTATATTCATATAGACCTTACGTTATATAAATCAGCTGAACTTTTTTTATAAAAAGCCGATTTTCGGGACAACAGTTAAAGATTCCCACTCCATCGATACCTCAAAATGATATTCATATAAACTTTAACAAAATAAATAAATTTTCCAACTTTGAGGTCGCTTTTGTCAGAATCCTTGCATTGAGAAATTTTTTGGCAAACACATTTAAAAATGGTGATTCGAAGCGGATTCGAGTGTATGACATCCACCGAGGTTTTCAAATAAAGGGATTAAACATGTAACGCCGTGTAATTTTTTAAATTTTTTAACTTTTTATTTTTGAGCGAAAATGAAAAAAATACACTGTAACATTTCATTTTTAAGTTTTTAAATCATAAAAAAAAATAACATTCATGAATAACATTCTTAATAACAGAACTTAATGTTAATAATATTTCTTATTAGGAGAAGATCCCGTTTTGCGCCCTTCAGCTTTTCTCTGGTTGTCAATCCAAGACTTGACTTGCTGGGGTGTTCTATCCTTAAGATGGAGATTCCTGTTGATTACCTCGATGCATTTCTTTAGCGAAGGTAATTTTGAAATTTGAGCTGGTTCGCCAAACTCGATGGTCAAGGCGTTAATTTCTTCAGCAGTCCAGCGCTTTCGTTGAATTTTTCCAAAAGAAGATCCTAAAAAAAGGGTTTATTAGAAAATGTTATTAATTTTATTCAGAAGCTATAAATAGTATTTAATAATTTAAGCGATTGTAATCTTAGAAGGTTTTAGTTCAAATATTAATAACATTGCAATACATACTCTTTTTTTCGTCGTTTTTAAAACTTTGAAGAAACTCATCATCGGATCCACTTTCAGATTTGTTGTCCGAATAGTTTGACCCGGAGTCTTCGAAATCATCTACAAAATATATACAACTATATTGATAGTGCTTACAAAAAACATAATACAAAATAATTCTTATTTAAATAAATTTTTACATAGATTATATTTAAAGTAAATAATTAATTTAATTCTTTCTACTCGAACATGCTGGTCAATGAATCAAATTTTTTTTGTTTGTACAAAAAATTGTATTGCAAGATATTGTGCTTGATTAGAGCCAGATCAACCACATACAATTACACTGATCGACAAAAATCGAACTTTTTTCGACCCGGCGAATAAACGCTATTGACTCAGAAAGATCTTTACCTGTACATTGCTAGTCCGAAACTGAAAACTTTCCATCACGGACAAATTTTGAGGAAATCGCGGTCAAAGTATCAAACACTGCTTGAATTGGCACTTTTCTAGGCTTAATAACTCCCAGACCTTACGTAGCCCAGAGCTGATATTAGGCTTAAAAAAAGCTCTGGCCTTTTTACTTCAATATTAAACAAAACGTCTAATGGGGGACCTCTGGTTCTTTAGTTACAACGCATTTTACAAACTTAGTTTTTACCGATATTTTTGCTATGTTGGAGCCCTGGTATTTAAAAATAAACTTGTGTGTCTCGGATTTAGGTTGGAAACTTCAATGTAAAATCGTTACATGAACGAAGTTTTTTACATATTTGTTCCAGCTCTATTTAATCAATTTAAAAAAATGTTATGTAACATTAAAAATCTACTCAAGCTTCAGTTATCCTAAAATTTGACGCTCACTATATTTATTTTACATCGATGTTTTCAACCTTTACGAGACACATAAGTTTTTAAGTACCAGGGCTCCAACATAGGAAAAATATTGGTAAAACTAAGTTTGTAAAATGCGTTGTAACTAAAGAACCAGAGGTCCCCCATTAGACGTTTTGTTTAATATTGAAGTAAAAAGGCCAGAGCTTTTTTTAAGCCTAATATCAGCTCTGGGCTACGTAAGGTCTGGGAGTTATTAAGCCTAGAAAAGTGTCAATACAAGCAGTGTTTGATACTTTGACCGCGATTTCCTCAAAATTGGTACGTGATGGAAAGTTTTCAGTTTCGGACTAGCAATGTACAGGTAAATTCGCCGAATTTTTTTTGTCGACCAGTGTTATCACCGTTAAACAGAAATTATGATCATAAATGTTAACCAAATTTCATAAATATGTAAGCCACTGGCCCCCATTAACATTACTCACTATTTGTTAACGGAACAGGAATGGATTCATCCTCTGGATCGTCATTTCCTAAAGCTGCCATTAGCATTTTTGACACCTCTGTAATTTCTGCTACTGATACAGGTATACGGTATATGCTCCTATGTATATCCTTGTGGTGTCCCATAAAGTTTGCAAGTCTGTCTATTTGCATATCTTCTACATTTAACAGAGAGGTATACGTAGCTAAATGTTTTCTGAGCATAGTACCTCTTAAAGCCGTTGGACACCTAGCTCCACACCTTTCCGTAAACATTTTTAAAATTGGACACGCCCTTACATAAGGTTTTGCTAAGGGCTTACAATGGGCAACGCTGAATATATAGATGTTTGTTTCTTTTACGCCAGCCTTTTTTCTATACTTTAATATAGTATCTATACAAAATTTATCAAAAGGCGTAAGAAGCACTGGAACCGTCCTATTCAGCTTTCCGCGAATTGTTAGTCTTGTATATCTCCTGTGATTCCTTTGATAGGGATGCGAAATTTTCACGGTCCATATTTTCCTCAATGGCGTGGCCAGTGTTATAGTTCTCAATTGTGAGTCGTTTAATTTCACCAGCTCGTCGTCGATTAAAAATTTGCAGGGCGATAAGTGTACTTTGAATCAAAGAGTTCCAGGCATTTAAATAAAATTTATCTTTTAATCCGTGAAGAGCTTTTTCTGAGTTGTTTCTGACATAATCAAAAAGCTTTTTAATATCTTCCTTACATGGAAGAATGGTTCGTGCTGAACGTTTGATTTTCGACTGATCCTCACAAGCTTTTTTGTTTATAAAAATCGGAATTTCAGTTTCCCATAAAACTAAAAAATCTTTTATTGATTTTTTTTTATCGTCATTCTGTGTTTTTATGCTATGTGCCATTAGTCTGTAGGCGCATTTTTTTATTAACGCGGTGAGGTTAGTCGCAACCGAAGGCGTTTTAAAAAATTGAGTGGTTGGATCCCATTTGGCAACGGAACGAATGCAGCATACAAGAACGTCTAAATGTTTCGGTGTAATGGCGTCTTTGAGCTCTCGAATGTCTTCAGAATTTTTTTTTAATTCCATAAACAATCTGCTAAGCAACCTTATATTCGCTCGAATCATGTCATATTGAATTTCATTGTGGCGGTAGCATTGTTTATTTGCATATAATATTATAAGCTCATCGTAAAGTAGGTTTCGTGAAATTTCGTCATCATTTAACACCGGCAATACTTTTTCCCGTAAAACATCGACAGCAGAGTGATGGACAAATCCTGTTTTGGCACGACCATTCTTAAGTAAATCACGAGTTCCTTTTTTGTGACTACTACCAGGGCAGTTTTTTACATGGCTACGCAAAGTGTTCTTTGGAAAGAACCCACAAAAAAATTTGCAGCAAACAAAATCAGCAGCCTGGTTGTTTGAGTTTTTTTGTCTCTGCCGAGGAACAATCAAAATGCCTTTATTGAACTGTTTATCTGTGTTAAACATGAAGTCGCCTTTCTTTCTGATTTCATCAATTAATTGTTTCCTCAATTTGTCATTTTTTGGAAGACAATTAAATTTCTTCACTGCGCCCTCATTCTTATGAACGAGTTGCAAATGGCGTGCAAATTTTGTTTGCAGTTTTTGACAGAAATGTTTTTTCGATTTTTCTATCAATTTTGTGGTTGGAATAATCAAGTCTCTTACGTCATATAAAGGAACATCAGGCTTATAGGAAAAATTTTGAGATGCCGCGGTATTATTTAAAGAGAGATTTGTGGAACTTAGTATATAGGTTGGATCTGTGAAATCTAATTAAAAATTTAATTTTATTAATTTAAAAGGTGCCAAACAAATATTTATGTATAGGGGTTGTCACATAAATTTGTTCCAGCCAAATATGGGTTTTACTTATATTAGTGTATTTTATTTGGAAAAATATTTTTTGACATCCCCGTTCGATTTTAAATTTCTTCACAGAATATTATTTTTATATAATTTGATAAAAGGGGACAAACAGGAGTTCAAAAGATCTAAAACAGAAGCAAAGCTGTTTTTAAGACTTAGAGGATTTTAATATAAATTAGTATGAATTTAAGCTTGACATTTTCTACAATCTATTAAGGACATGTACTATTAGAAAAATGTAGACTAGTTATACGAGTATTAGCATATGTACATAAAAATATAATTGACAAATATAACTTTACGTACTTGCAGAATTTTCTATACTTAAAGATTCTGGGTTTTCACGAAGAGTGGATTCCCCATCTGGTTCTGCAAAAAGAATAAATTTAATATAAGTTTTTAAAATAACAATTTAATAAAATGTTTACAACAAAAAACTATTTTCTTCGAGTTCCGCCTCAAAACCAGGGACCGAAAATAATGCTTATTTTTAAATTTTTACATAAAAAAATAACTGACTTACAATTAAGCTACGGAGGCATCAATTGCACCAGTATTATTCTTATTGGCCAATTGTCGCATATTCGTCCTGATTTTTAAAATTAAAATTTTTTTTATTTTCTTCGAAAACATTTATTACCTTTGAGTATTTTTATAAAAATCTGGTAGTAATCATAATAGCTGAGCAAAAAAATAAAACTCTCAAATTACTATTATTTGAGAGTTTTATTTTTTTGCTCCAAAATAAAACTCTTTTTCAATTTTCGGCTTCGGTATGCCTTTTTTTTAAGTTATTATTTAACCATCTTATAAAGTTCATCTAAGGGAAATATAAGCAAAAATAATAATAATAAAGAAAAAATGGGTTTTGTTAAGTTTTTCTTCAAGTCTTTATGTGTATTTATTTAGTTTCACAAACATTAGTTTTTGTAAGGAGTCGGCACCCAGGTTGCACCTCTGATCCGTCAGCATTAATTTCAGTGCAGAAAAGGACCTCTCTACACTTACTTGAGTTGCAGGAGTTGAATGCACTACCTTTGCAAGCTCATTCAAATTTGGAAACTGAAATTTGTTTTCTTTCCAGTAATCCATTATATTGGTTTCTAGACTTATAGGCTTTGGCATATATCCATCTATTTCAGCGTAGCCCTTTGTTATAAGACCATCTTCGACTTCTTCTTCGGGAGGGACTTCAATTTTATTCAAATACTCCTACGCGAGGATTTATTTGAAGTCTGTGGGTGAATTTCATTCAAAGTAACTGAAAACTTCGTTTTCTTCTCATCGATAGAGGGCTCATCAGATTCAAGAATTTCCTGTTGAAATTCACTTTTGTGCTTTAATTCCAAATGTCTCTTAAGGTTGCTGACGTAGCTCCCTGTTAATTTTGATTTACAAATTTTACACTCCGACACATTATTTTCGCTGTCAAATAAAAAAAACTCGCGGAACAAAATATTTCGCTTGCGACCCATTTTGGAAGTTATACTGAGACGTGAGAAGTAGAAGTGGCAGTGATCGCTCCTGCACCAGCCTACTCCTAACAATTTTTTTTTTGCTTTGGTTAGTTCCCTGTGATGAACTTTATACGATGGTTAAAGAATAACTTAAAAAAAATGCATACCAAAGCCGCAAATTGAAAAAGAGTTTTATTTTGGAGCAAAAAAATAAAACTCTCAAATAATAGTAATTTGAGAGCTTTATTTTTTTGCTCAGCTATTATGATTACTACCAGATTTTTATAAAAATACTCATAAATAACCTTTTCTTTTTGAAGAAAATATAAAAATCATAAAATAATGGTTAAAATTTAACTTTTATAATTTGGCTTATAACGATTACGGACTCTGCTCAAAACTGATATTTTATTCTAAGTTAAATTTGGTAAATGCTCTGGTTTTCGAATAACTTACATATATTTTCAAAGAAATATATTTATAGCAGGGAATCAAACCGAATCTTTTTTCGGTTCCGGTACTAGTCCCATACCGAATCTGCTTATTCGGTAAACGGTTATATTTTGGTATTGATGTTTTGGTTCCGGTTCTGGTACCGGTACGCACCGGTACAGTTCAAAAAAATTTCAATGAATACTTTGAAATGATTTATGTGAGTTTTATTTGAAAAAAAAAAGCTTGAATGTAAGATCATTAGATTTTTTGATAAAAACCATAAAAAATAGGATTTTAATTAGATTTTTAACTTTTTTATTTCAAAGAATAAATAGGGTTACAAGCTTCTTAAAAAAAAACGCGTAGAATGGCGCCAAAAAATGCCAGATTTACAACTTCTTTAGACAAAGAGTGTTTCTGCTACAGCGACATTTTCTTACATAAGCAGTACATGTGCTAAAAAGGGACGGGAGGAAATCGATATAGCGGAAAGTAGGAGCTGATACATACATATGGGTATTTTTTTATTCAGGATTTTTAACGAGTTTAGTAAATGAGTACCAAAACCGTACCGGTACCAGCAATACGGTAATCGGTCCGAAATTGAATTTGTATTTTGGTCTCGGTACTGGTTCCGGTTCTCTATTAGGAATCGGTTTATTTCGGTTATCCGTTCCGGTTCTGGTTTTATTCCCTGATTTATAGTCTTGTTGTAAGGCGTATATACTTACTTTCACAGTGTACGACATTCCCATCTGTGGCTTCTGGTTCATCAAAAACGGTTAAATTTAAATCTGGATCTGCAAAAAAGAAAATTAATATATTAAAACAGTTACCAAATTTATTAGCAAAAAACCATCAAGTTTATAATATACCAAAAGAAGGCTTATATTAAAACAAATCTATATATATTCTTTGAATGTTGTTGCATTTTTAGGGTTATATCTCGGAAAAAATTTTGTTTTTATATTATATTTTTATTTTTATATATTTTGTTTATATATTTTATTTTGTTATATATACCAAAATTTCAATTTGGTTTCTGTTTTTGTAAAAGCTAGTTTTTGTTTTTGATTCGGTGCCTTGTTAAATTCTAAACTCAAACAAAACTAGTAGTTACAAAAAATAGAGTTACAATTTGCAACGAAACTATTTACAGTCTCTGTGTAAGGCATATATAATATACTTACTTTCACAGTGTTCGATATTTCCAACTGGTTCTGGTTTTGGTTCATCAAAAACGTTTGAGTTTGAATCTGGATCTGTATCCAAAGAGGTTGAATTCAAAATTGGATCTGCAAAAACAAAAATTAAGATATCAGAACAGTTACTAAATGTATTGGCCATAAAACCTTAAACTCGTAATATATTTCCACTGAGTTCTATTTTTGACCTGCAAAAAGGAAGTGGTATAAATTAGTAGAGTTATATTATATTAAAAATTGGTTAAACCGAAAAAATGTTATATAGAGCGCTAACTTCGGCAATGAGCTAATCAGCTATTAGTAGGTAATGTTGGTATTTAAACAACTAATGTATAAAATACTTACTTTTACAGAGCTTGGAATATGGGCCTAGGCCTTTTGCGTTCTTAGCAGTGGATTCTGAATTTAGATGCGAAATTTAAAATATTAGTTTTAACTTATTTAAATTTCAAATTTGATATGGATAGAAACATATGATCTCCTTACTTTTTAACATTTTTAAGTTTCTATAAAGTTTAACATGTTAATTAATTATATGACGCAACTTTTTTAATTTAATAAAAACTTTTAATTGAAAATATGAATGTTATGCATTTATTAAAGGCATATACATACATAACACCTTTTGGTTAATTTTGAACTAATGTATGAAACTTTAATAAAAACAGACCAAATTTAAACAGAACAAAATCTTTTTTGCTGCCAATTTTGAAGTTCGAGAACATAACCCCTTATTTTGTACTGAATCCATGTTTCGCTTAACACGATTTCGCTTGACACAAGGATTTTTAGGAACGTAACCCACGTGTTAAGCGAGGGCCAAGTGTATTCGGTTTTATGAACACTTACAAAAAAAATCATACCGATCGGACCGTTAAAATGTCAAATATAATAACCTATGGCTGTGTGAAAAACAATCTTGAAGCTTTGGACGCATTTTGGCGCGACAGTTCCAGGGAAATTTTATATTCCATGGAAATTTTATATGTTCATAACTTTTTTTTCTGATTAGCCCTTCGATTAAATAATTTGTAGTTCTATATCCTTCTCTTGAACATCTTAGAATTTACGCATAGATTATTTTTTAGCCATGTTTTTTAAATACTGTCTTAATTCCGATCACTTTATTCCATTTAACTGCACAATTATTTTGAGAACCATGCTTAGGACATATAAAATAAATATAGACTGGACTTTATATTACTTACCTGCAGCCACTTTAACTTTTTGCTTAATATTCTTCACGCGCACACGCAATAACTTTTTGGGACTCATTTTGAAGATTAGGCGGTTAACAAGAGAATGCAGGACCGATATGGACCAGTATGTACATTGTAGTTTCCGGTCCGAGAAACTTTAATTTGTTTCTGTATTTACAATAATATCCCATTAACACTAATACTACTTTCAGTAAGGTTATTTTTTCACTACGCTGCTTTTTCCAACTATCGCACAAGAATCACGAAAAGAGGAAAAGGTGTTTCTACTAGGAAAAAGCCCTTTTTAGTACTCTGCTGTTTTTATACCCAGTCTTGAAAGCCCTGCTCTCCCTTGAAATGTCATTTTCAACGGGTTCCGACAAGATTCCAAGTTGTGTCCTTAAAAACTGTGCTGAAGCTTTGTCCTGGCCAATCACATTTCTTTTCAACCAATCCCTACATCTTTCAGAATTCCCCAGAATTTGGAGTGAATCTCTTATCATTCCTCTACATAAAAAGGCTCAAGGTCCGAAGTTGAAAACTATCGCGGTATCGCTAAACTCTCGGCCATACCTAAGCTTTTTGAACAGTTGATCACTTGCCAACTTCAACAAATGAGTACCTCCATAATCTCTTCAGCTCAGCACGGCTTTGTTAAGCATCGGTCTACCACTACAAATCTCCTCGAATTCTCTTCTTTCATTCATCGAAGTTTTCTTAACAAATGCCGAACTGATGTTATTTTTACTGATTTCAGCAAGGCGTTTGACTCAGTAAACCATGGCCTTCTCCTCCACAAACTCTCTCTTTTAGGATTCCCACCAATTCTACTAAAATGGATTTGGGCATACCTTTACAATAGAACTCAACGCGTTCTTTTAAACAATCAATTGTCTTCTGTCGTAAATGTGTTTTCTGGTGTCCCCCAAGGCAGTCATTTGGGTCCATTACTGTTTGTCCTTTTTATAAACAATCTTCCAAACGTCATGTCTTTTGCCACAACTTTAATGTATGCTGATGACGTAAAAATTTGCCTATCATACTCCGATCAAATCTCCCACCATCGCCTGCAATCGGATCTAAACGAATTACAGTTATGGTGCTCCATCAATCTGCTTTATCTAAACCATGCGAAATGCAAGTCGATGTCCTTTTATCGAACTTCAGCTCATTTTCAACCTTACTATCTTGGAAATTGTATTCTGGAACGTATTTCCCAAGTCAACGATCTAGGTGTTTTGTTTAATAGCAATTTATGTTTTAAAAGTCATATCTCCGTTACCATTGGTAAAGCTAGGGGGGTTTTAGCATTCATAAAACGTTGGGCCAAAGAGTTCGACGATCCTTACACAACAAAAACTCTGTATGTTTCCATGGTTCGCCCTATTTTGGAATATTGCTCAAGTATATGGAGCCCTCAATATATTGAGCAACAAAGGTTGATTGAGTCAGTTCAAAAACAGTTTTTATTGATTGCTCTTCATCAGCTGAATTGGGATCCGACTAGACACTTACCACCCTACGCATCTAAATTAAAACTAATTGATTTATAATCTCTAAAACATCGCAGAATGTGCGGTGAAGTAATTCTTTTACACAAACTTCTTACAGGTGAGGTGGACTCTCCCCTTCTCCTAAGCTACATTGATATCGCTGTCCCTTTGAGATTCACACGAACTTTTCGCCCAATTCACTTGCCAATATGTAGATCAAACTTTGCCATTCATGAGCCCTTTAGGGCAATGTGTTCAAATTATAATTTGTTATATACTGAGGTTTCTTTCGAAGATTCAATTGTGTGCATATCAGGCAAAATTTACTCCTTCCTGGATTCGAATAATTTGTAATAATAATCTCGCTTTGTTAAATTTTTTTATTTAATTAAATTTGGCCACGCCCACTTCCGCCCGAGAAAATCGTAAAAAACGTTAAATAAGCTATATTCGTGATTTTCGGGTTAAAGTTAATATAAATATAATAATAAAATAAATCATTAGACTTATGCGGAAGTGTTCTGAAAATTTGAGTACAATCGGATGATAAACATGGGAGATATTAGCAAAAATGTGCAAACTTTAAGACATCGCTCTTAAACGCTGCTGTTCCAAGCTGTAGCCGACAGGTGGCGTTCGAGCCTTTGCCGCGCTCGAAATTTTGTTTTATGTTGTTCCAAGCTGTAGCCGACAGGTGGCGTGTTTGAGCCTTGGCCGCGCTCGACATATAGTTTTTTGAAATTTTTGTTTTGTTATTTTACCCAGAGAAAAACTAAAAAGTTATTAAAAAAAAATATTAATATTAATTAAATAAATACTTACATAAATAAAAATAATAAAATAAATAATTTTAAAAGCTCAAACGTTTGGGTACCGGGTATCTCACAGTCGAGCGCACTCGACTGTAGCTGTCTCACTTGTTTGTTTTGATTTTTGTCATTTTTTTCTACATAAAACATGTAAATTAAACAAAAACAGATTTTTTTTAACATCGAGATTTTGGATACGAAGGTTAATGTAGAGCGTGGTCCAGCTCGTCAAGTGTTGCTACTGAATTTGCCTATGAAGAGCAGATATGGGAAGAGGCCGATATAGAGAGCGAACAACAGATGACTCCATAAAGTACATCAGTGGGTATCTCATTAAGCGACTTAGACTATACTTAGATAGCAAAAATAAAGAAAATTTACAGACATGGTATCAGCGGGTGTGCTGACGAAGCCACCAAAAGAATTTGTGGCAAAAATAAATTCATATTGTATTAATAATTATACAAACCTAGAGTGCTTTCCCTCTCTAGCATGTCTCTCTGAGAGCGGATAGAGAGAGCTGAAAATTTAAGGTCCTTGTCAAAGCTGATGAGACTACCTTATAATAATTGTATCATGCATTATACACAGGAAAAAAGTCGCGTTTTGCCAAAAAGCGGAATTGGAAAAAGCGACTGTAGTGTAAATGGGGCCTAAAATTTGCAACATCGACCAAGTTGTTGCCACCGTGTTAACTATAATTACGCCGGATAGTACAATAATAGTATTTCTTTGTTAGAAACACAGTTGCAGTTACAGAAACGCCGTCTGTCTGAACAATGTGTTAGTTTGAATTTACGTATGTACATTAGGGCGGACTTTTTTGCCGATTGGTACCTTTAATTAAAGCATGAAGGTATATTATACGTGTCGTATAAATAATTTTTAGTCAAACTTTGTGACCGTTGCGCACCCCCTAAGTTTAAGAATTTGTTTTTGTTTTTGCACAAATTTATTGGACACAGAAAGCTATCATTTAAGATTTTGAGCTCATATGACCTTAAAAAAGTCCACCTTAACCCTCTAAGCCCCAAGGTGCCTCAAGGAATTTGGTATATAATCTGTATTATCTAAAAACCGAGAAGCTTTTCAATTATTCGAATTATAGTTGTCAGTTGACAATAACTATATGTCATTTGTCAACTGACAAGTATAGGTCAAATGATTGAAAATCTTTTCGGTTTTTAGATAATACAGATTTTATAATACGTGCCTTGAGGCACGCTTGGGGCTTAGAGGGCTAATATCATTCATACATACATACATATGTATGTATGTATGTACGTAAGAATTACCAACAAACAATATGACAACGTTTTAATTGTACAATAATATATTATCGATACATTTATTATAAAAATTTATTTATGGTATTTGTTTGTTAAAAACATGGATTTTTCAGAACTGCCGTTCCTCTACCCTTGCAGTTTTTGCAATATGTATGTACATATGTATGTATGAATGGGAGGAATGTGGGAAACCGAGATTATTATTACATACAATTTTTTAAATATAGGTACAACGTAAATATAGCTTAAGTTAAGTATTTTCATTTTCATCGACATGGGGAAAAAGTATCCTATTAACATAAATTTAAACTTTCCACATTTATAGTCATTGCATTACACGCACTTTTACCATAAGTCCCCATAATCAATTATAAATATATATTAAAAATAAATAAATATTAAAAACTATTATTTATTATAGGTTATTGAATCTTTGCAGCTAAAAGTGCTCTTTTTATAACAGTGAATAAATTTACCAAAATAATACGTACTCCACTGCGTATACTAAAATATCCCCGAAATAGACGCTATATGCCAGAAAATTTTGAGGACTGTCCCTAAAATCAGCAAAAGTTTTTTAAATTATCGATATTTGTACATAAAAAATGTCCCCAATGTGCATTACACGCACTTTTACCACAAGTCCCCAATATTAAACATAGATAAATATATATTAAAAATAAAAAAATATTAAAAACTATTATTTATTATAGGTTATTGAATCTTTGCAGCTAAAAGTGCTCTTTTTATAACAGTAAATAAATTTAACAAAATAATACGTACTTCACTGCGTATACTAAAATATCCCCGAAATAGACGCTATATGCCAGAAAATTTTGAGGACTGTCTCTAAAATCAGCAAATGTCCTTTAAATGATCGATATAAATAAAAAATGTCCCCAACGCCAACGTTGTGCATATACATGCAGCAAGTAGGTCTTCTTGCTCACTTTTATTGGATACTAATGGAGTTCTTGTTTTCGCATCGTTTAACAGACTTTCAACAATTTCTAAATGATAAAAAGGTAAATTATAAGTTTTTAACCTTTGCCATTAAGCTTAGTACTACGGCTATGATACAGGGCACAAGTTTTCATTAATTAGCTACTTCATTAGAACCTTGAAAGAGACAACTATATGTGTTTTTTGGTTCGGATTTTTTTCGTAATGCGACTACGGTCACACTGACTTAAAAGGTAAACAATAACAATGGCCGGAATTCGCAGTGCACAATTTATTCATTTCTGGAATCCTCATGCAAATACTTCTGCAGAAATTAATATGAAAACCATTAAACTGAATTTTACAGCTCTTCTTGTACATAGATTTAGTTAATTCATAATAATTGCAAGATTTCACGGCGAAAAAACCATGCCACCGAAAACTTATTTATTTTGTTTATTTATTTTGCTTTTGTGCAGAATAGTTGCTGAAAATTATGCTAAGCCTTAAGCAAAAACCAATATATTTTGTGAGACCGTTTTGTCTAAAGAGCAATCAATATACTTTTTAGATACAATTTAATGAATTAGAGACGGTATATTCTATCGAACTCATTTTTTGTCTAGTATTTTTTTTCGATAAACCGATACGTTTTTCAATTAAAGCCTAGTACTCACTAGCGCTAAACCCTTAGCTAGCTGAAAGGGTTTCATAATTCTAGTGTGACCAGGTTTTACGGCGTTCACCGAAAATCCATACAATACGGCTAAACGGCCATACTGTCAGCTGTGTTTGTTTACAATTCAAATTAAACGCCGCCAAGCCGCGTACCCACAAATACGTGCAAAATGAAGAAATTATTTATTTATTTACTTAGATTATTATTTTCAATGTAGCGGGGCCAGCTCCCAATGCCGCTGAGCTGCTCCTAGCGATCTGCTCTTGACCCTACAGCTGCTGCCACTGCTGGAGATCCCGCTAGGGAGTGCCGACCGAAAGTCATCTTTGTGTGGCTGGCCTCGTTCGTCTGCTGCTCCTTCTCCTTGTCCAGTTGGCTGCTGCTAGATCTCTCCCCATTGTAGTCGTAGGACACCTGCGACGTGCCGTATCGTTGGGCACATCCACGTCCACGACGGCTGCTGCCACAAACTTGGCGCTTAAGTTGCCGCGCGCGGATGACATGGTTGGGACTGACCTCCATGATCTCTCTCCATGACCTCTCCACGGAACCCAATGGCGGCTGCTTGCCCAGTCTATTCCCGTTGCCACTTCCTTTTCCATTCCCGTTGCCACTTCTCCTTCTTGTAGTCCTTGTATGCTTCGAAGCACCAGCATTTTGGAGTGGCAGCCAACTAAGAAAAGAATCATAGTAGGCTACCACTGGTCAGGGAGGAGCAGAGGAGAAGTAATAAGCAATTCCATAATTTTTTAATTTGGAATTTTGGCCCTTTTCTATTTTATTTTCTTATTTACCCGTTAAATTACATTTTTTAAGACTTAATTTTATTTAAATTATTTTTTATTTGTAATTGTTATATGGTCAAGATCCCACATTCAAAATTTTTTTAATTGTATTGTAAATAAAATCATTTTTCCCCGCTGCAAAAACGTGCAATACGGCTTTGTTTCCTATTGCCTATCTCTATTTCGCAAGGGTATTATCAAATATTTTCATCCTCCGGGCTGCCCTGGCTAATGGTCATCCGATTTAAAAGATCTAACGCGATGTTCATTCTAGTATATACTAAATATATTGTAGTATATCTTTTAGCTCATCTGCGTATCGGCCTTACTAAGAGGCGCCGAAAAAGTGTATTCACCTCTCGCTCGCACTCATTTGGTTGCTAAATTTTAGCGCTAGTGAGTACGTAGCTTAATGAGCAATTAATGTATTAATCTCTCATTGAAAGTGCCGTATAGTCGTCTTGCTAGCACTTAGGCAAAACCCTATGGTTGCTGTCAAGCCTCTAATTAATGCGCCAATTAATGAAGTTTTTAATACAGTGTCATAATGCTATACGCAGATGCTCGAACAGCGTTTTTAAGCAGTGAGAGAGAGCGAGAGGTCAATGGTCGGGAAACACTTTACGAAAGCCCTGTTTTAAAGGCGGGTACGCAGATAAACGAACAAAATACCAGAAAAATACCAGGTGGCGGAAGGGAAGACTTTTGGTATTTCCACAGCGGGGTGACTAACAGAATAAATAATTTATTAAAACGGCATGTTCTCAACTATTGGCGTCTCACTCTATCTCTCTTTGCCGCGCTTTAATTGAAGTTTCCACGAGTTGACGGCATTTCGCACGCATTGTATTTACATTTATATCCCGAAAAACAGTTGTTAATTTGTTGCGTTAATAAAATTTTTTTTTCAAATTTTGTAATTGCTATGTTTTGTATACTATCAATACATAAGTAAACACATTAATCAGGAATTAACAAAAAAAACATTTTTTTATTGAATATTATTGTTGTATTGCCAATTTAAATAAAAAAAACCCTTTGTTGGAAATTGGTAGTATATAAAAAAAACCCAAAAATTAAAAAAAAATAATTTTTTTTTATGAAAAGGGAGCAAAACTTCGCCGACTATCTGTTTTTCTCGGTTGCCATTAAAGATTAATTCATATAATTTAATTATTTGTGAAGTCCCCAAACAAGACATTGATACGGTATGCATATATACAGCACAGAGATGCCACCTTTCAGAAAAAAATTATATACAATTTTTTAAATATAGCTTTAACTTAAGTATTTTCAACATGTTTTCATCGAAATGGGGATAGAATATCATATTAACATAAATTTAAGCTTTCCACATTTATAGTCATTGCATTACACGCACTTTTATCATAAGTCTCCATAATCAATGATAAATATATATTAAAAAACGAAAATATATTAAAAACTATTATTTAAAATGAGTATATATAACAACAGGTTATTGAATCTTTGCAGCAAAAAGTGCTCTTTTTATAATAGTAAATAAATTGATCAAAATAATTCGTCCTTCACTTCGTATATTAAAATGTCCCCGAAATAGACGCTATATGCCAGAAAATTTTGAGGACTGTCCCTAAAATCAGCAAAAGTCCATTAAATGATCGATATACATAAAAAAATGTCCCCTACGTCAACGTTGTGCATATATATGTGTATATATGTATGCATATATGCACATAAGACTCTCCGATTATGCTCATAAGACAAAAATATGTATGAAGCCGCTTTGCTGCGGGCGTAACCGGCAGCGCAGCTATGCGATCTTAGCCATAAGAATATACTGAAAAAATCATTAAAAAATATAAAGTCAAACGGCACAGACGTGCCAGTGTTCTACTAATTTCATATTAACTATTGACATACCACACTAGTTAAAAGACTTTTCGTGGTAGAGTTTATACGTGGGCTTGGGTCAGTCAAAAGAATAAAACGATATTTATTTAGAATATTTAAAGAGATACAAGTGAGAGTTTTATGTTAACAACAAAACACAAAGGTTCCTAAAAAGAAAGGTCAGCTGCATTTATAAATTTGGCAAGCTCCCTCAAATGAAGAGGTTCTTGCTTTACCAGAACTTGATCTAAGCTTTGGTAGTGCTTAAAGATCTTAAAATTTTTTCAAATATTTGTAAGTTTTTAGCATTAAAAAATAAGATGTTCAGCAGATTCTATTTTTTTGCATGCTTCACATACATTTGTATCGCATGTTTTGATAAGATGTAGAAAAACTTTGTCATACCACACGTACCACACGTCTGTCATTAGTCGATTTATTACCTTTATTCTTTTTTGCATTCGAAGGAGATCGATAGGTGTTGGCAGAGGAAATATCGCCTGGAATGCGCACCGAAAGCGAGCTGGCAGAGCCGAAGGGGAAAGAAGACCCTATGCGCTAGGTTGGCAGGTGGCAGGATGAAGGTATGTGAGGCGCCACCTGCTTAATACGAGGAGGGGAAGTATGGAGGGTATTTGCTGATCCCCGGAGAGCGAGAGCTTACGGATGGAGTGCATCCACACACACCAAGGAAGGAATAGAGTAGTACCCATGGCTTTGAATGTGGTTCTCGACCTCAAATGAGAGAGCGCTAAGGTGGGGGGAAGGAATCGGCGGAAACCGAGCCCATATATAGGGCAATTTCAGCGTAAATTGGGTTAGAGCAGAAAATCAGGCGGAACGGAGTGAACTCTTGAGAAACCCAGTGGTCATATTTGTTTTTAATTGGAAAAAAATGAGTGCAGGGAAAAGTGAGTGCGAGCCTAGGCACGGAATTAAAGTGTGTTTCTTACAGGAACGCCAGGTTTGGGGCTACACCGAAGCAACCCCAGGAAGAAGGGCAAGCGACACCAGTGCAGGAGGAAGGCAGGAGGAAGAAAAAATAGGATCAAACCTTATCCCCGCTCCCCTGGCCCGCTCCATCTGCGTGGCCCAGAAATTCGGAAAAAAACTTGAGACCACCCCAGCATTAAAACCTAATATTTAGTTTTAATTATTTATTTATTGCAATTATTTATTTATTTATTCCGAAGTATTTATTATCCCAATTATTTTTTTATGTGATTGTGCAATTGTTTGTCCATTTATTTACACGTGCTTATTGTTCGCTATTTATTTCCTGTGGCATATTTGTTTATTTATTTCGTTCTGTAAAGGTGTATTCCCAGCCGGGGTTACTTCAGCGGTTGGCCGTCAGTGGACAGTGTGTGCGAGTAATGCGTGTAAGGATTTAGTGGTTTTGGGGAGGTCTAGACGATAGACCTATAGTAAAACTATATGGGTCCACCCTAACCGAGTTCATGACCTTGAGGTCGCTCCTAGCTGGATATTTGCTAACAATAACTCTCCAAAGATCTTACGAACAGAATCGTCATCAAGAGAAAAGGGTATATCCTGTTACCAACAAGTTTAATATTGCTAACTATTTCGAGATATGGTTCACTCTAGTATTTCACACCTACGTTACTAGTAGTGCCAACTCAGCCATACTCAGGTCCTCTAAACCGAAGACAGTTAATATTCGGTTGATGTAAGCACAGGCAAACCAAGAAACTCGCATTAACCTCAGTTTTGTGTCGGATCGGGTGACTTTAGGGGCTCTGGGCGAACTGGGTAACCAGGGTAAACACGGAAGCTTAAAAGTCTACGTCAAACTACAGTTAGTGTGGACTCGGACGTGTCCTTGATCTACACTCGGGCTAGTATTATTACTCAAGTAACGGTACTCGTTATAAGACTTTGAAATTATACCAAAGCTACGGCTAGCCTAGACTCGGGCAAACCCTGGGCTAATTATGGGCAATACTTGAACTACGGCAAAAAAACGGGCAGACCCAGAAATTTGCCTTTAAACTATGGTTAATCTTTAACTATTACAAAAACGGGAGAACCCAGTAATTTGCGTTGAAGCTACGGTTAACGCTTAACTATTGCAAAAACGGGAGAACCCAGAAATTTGCGTTTAAGCTACGGTTAATACTTAACTATTGCAGAAACGGGAGAACCCAGAAATTTTCGTTCAAGCTACGGTTAATACTTAACTATTGCAAAAACGGGCAGACCCCAGAAATTTGCGTTTAACTACGGTTAATATAGGTTTTGGTTAGTATGTTCATCGCGTGCTTACCCTCAGTCGGCAGCCGCCGACTCTTGAGTTATTTTTTTCCGTCAGGTCATACACACGTTCATGTTCATTTCCAATTTGTATTCACTTTTCTTTCTTTGTTTTATGTGATCTCGTTATGTTTCAATTTTTATTTGTACACTTTTTCATTCAAATTCCTGGCTGCACCAATTATCTCTTCTTCTCGCTTACCCCATTTAATATACTCTTATCTTTATTCTTCTTCCCTGCATCCGTACTTTCTTTTCAGTTCTCTAATTCTCGCTCCTTTTTGTTTTCACTTTTTCTGGTCAATTTTTTTTTATCTCAAAGTTTTTTAGTTTTCACTAAGTTTTTCCCGTGCACGTGGTTTTCTTTGGTTCGCACTTATCCCGGCTCGGCGTCACTTGCCATATTCGCGTCTGATCGTTTTCGCTGCTACTCGACAAGTGCCCGGCTTCTGTTTCTCATTCCCTTCGTTTGCCCTCCTCTGCCGCCTTTCCGAACTTCCAATAACTTTTTGCCCGGCAGCGCCGCGCTTTATCTCCTTGAGGTGCGACTGCATCGCGTTCCCTCTCTCCCTTCTCGTTTCCAGCCGCTCTTTGTCTGTCTATGGCGGTGATGGCAGAACGCTGTCCCTTTTGGGCCTATTCCCCTCTCGCTTCCTCTCAACGGGCCTGCCTATTCGCAACATCGCTTGCATATTTCGTCTGACTCGTGGCAGAGCTGCTAGCGTCGCACTGTGGCTCATTTTCCGAAAACTCGTTGCAAAAGTCGGATTTCGGGTTGCTCAATTTAGCAAATATTTTGATACCACTCAATTAGGAATTAATCAAGCTGTTCAAAAACAAAATTTTATAATTTAAAAAATTTTTTTAGTATTTATAATCTCTGCTCAGAGTTTGACAATTTTGCTGTAGTTGCAAAAAGGTAAAAAAACTCGCTAAATCGACAGATTAAAATCAATTTTTCTAAAAAATTAAGCTCAAAGAAAAAAAAAATTTTTCTTTTTTAAAGAACCAATTTTAAATCTGAATTAAAAAGAAGATGGGAATTTTGTTTGAACTTTTATTTTTCTTTGATTGGATTAAAAAAGTCTTTTTTTTTTTCCTTATTTTTTATTTTTAGTGGAAAATAAAAAAAAAATGCCATATTTCGCCGAGCTCTAGGTAATACTAAAAATTAGTGGAGATATTGAACTAACAAACAAAAAAAAAAAACATTGCTTCAATTGTGCGCATTTCGAGATATTGATTATTTTTTATACCAACTCATGCTGCTAAACCGACTCTACGTCGTCGGCCAGTATGGCACAATGCAGGGCAGCAAAAAGTATGGGTTCAAATACCGGAGTTGCAAAAATAGAATAAATTTTTTTTCATCTTTTTTTGGAAATAAATGTATATCCATTTTTAGAATGACTATTAAAAAATATATTTAGTCACGTTGTATTTTTAAATTCATTGATTCCTATTAAAAAAGGGTTTTTTAGTAAAAATTCAAAAATGTTTTAGTTTGTCGAATTAATGACGCCTCTTTTGGTAGGCGTAACTTAAAAAATGATGTATCTACAAAAAAAATGGAGAATTTTAAATTATTATAAAATAAATGAAGTAGATACCTTTAATAGATCAAAAGTTATTATTTTGCAACGTGTTTTGAGAAAAGAAAAAGAAAAGTGCGTCGGAATCGCGGCTTATCATGTACAGGCAGAAATTTTCGGCCGTGGCCGTGGCCGTGAAAACACTCTCGCTCGCGTCCTATTCGGCTGACTCGCGGCAGCGCTGTCGACAGCGCGGTCGGCAGCGGGCTTTCTGGCTTATTGTGTACATGCAGAAATTTTCGGCCGTGGCCGTGACCGTGAAACTCAGGTGTGTTCTCTCACGCTCTCTTGTGCGCGGCTCAGTCGGTGTCGAGATCGCTATGCGTACGTGATTTTGCGGACTCTAATTCCTTCTCTTTCTCCCCCTCTTTATCCATTTCTGTCCATGCACTGCAAACTATCTTCTCCTTAACTCTGACTTACATTTAACTTCTGTGACTTAAAACTATTTAACAAAACTAGATCCCCTCGCGGGCGAACTTAAAACTAATAACATTTAAACTTAAGGATTTCCCCTTCGTAGGGTCGCTTGCCATTGTGACGGCTCCTTAGGGGTCGTCAACGTACATCATACCTATTTGTTTAATTTAGAGCCACCGCAAATACATATTTAAGTTAGCCTAATCTAAAAACACAAAACAAAGGTTCTAACAAAAAAGCACGCACAAAATTTAAACAAAGAAAACCGTAAAGTCACATGCCAAATCTATAACAGATAATAACAATAGCATAAACACGGAAATTACAATCTAAAATGTGAACTCGATACGAACTCATGTGAAAAGGAGGGGGCGAATTCCAAGCCACGTATAGTCTTACTCTTGCGGATTGAAGCCAACTCTTCCAGTGATATTTCCTGGCAGATGGAAAGGTCGCTGAGGGAGTCCCGCGTAGAAGGGCAGCAGAAGGTCCACACAGTAAAAGAAATAGGTGGCAGGGTTTCACTTAAGACAACTCAGGATTTATTTGGCCTTCTTTGGCTGCTGGTAATTTTGAACTAACTACTTAAATCTAACCACGATATTGTTGCGGTGGGATTTTATGTTTGGAGAGTTTTGAAGTTTTGTAACAGTACTAAGCGCCCTTCTGGCGCGAACATTCTCCCCCCCTTGCGCGAGCAAAAGAAATGTAACTGGTTGACGTTTAGGATTCCGTGCATGCTCCGGAGACGATCCATCCGAACACGGGCAGACCATCTTGCAGCTTTAGGAACCCTGGTTGGATCAGCTTCGGATAGACATCCAACAGCCCAACACTAGGGAGATGGCCGATGGAAGCGCTCATCAGCGAGACGGATATCATCGAACCGAGGCCGTGTCTCGTCGCTCAGAGCCCGAATAGGAGTCCGGATTTTCAGGTTGGAGTCGAGTTTCAGGACAAGACTAAGGGCGAAGCTGCACGTTCGGGACCGGAGGGTCGCCGCGCAGACCTCATTGTCCCGACTTGTATTGGGGCAAGCCGGAAAGCGGTCGCCAAAGATCGGTCGATGCTGCTCACGGGCATGCACGGATCGATCATCGCAGCCGTCGTGGTCTTTCCGCCGTAGGTGGTCTTTCCGGAGTCGAGCACCACGTCGGCTGTCGGCAGGATGTGAATGCTCTGCAGTTGCCGCAAAGCCGTGACAGCGGGGGACGAGTCGCGAGGCGTCCTGGGTGCCGGTGTTGGCGACGGAGTCCTCGAGACCGACATCGGAGATTTCCGAGGAGGCACCGACTGCCGACGCAGCGCGCGTGACGAGCGTGGTGGAGATGGCGATGCCTGGCGGGACGTCCGTGCTGAGCGTGCGGGAGCTGTCGATGGCTGGCGGGATGATTGTGATGACCGTGGCGGAGATACCTTCTCGTGCAGGTGCAGGAGTGTATGACGGGCTTCTCCACAATTCTTGCAGCCACCTTCTCTGAGACACGTCCCATCGGAGTGCTGGTGAGCCAGGCACTTTGAGCAGTACTTGTTTATAAGCACTGCTCGGAGACTCGTCTCGGAACTTAGCCTCAGAAACCGCTTGCATGTCCGAAGAGGATGGATTCCCCGGCAGACTTGGCAGCGGTAGGAATTTTTACCTCGGGAACGTCTGCTATCCAAAGCTCGGGTGGAACGGACTAGGAACCATATTGATTAAGAGTTAATCTACGGGAATAAGAAAGGATACAAATGACTTAGTAGGAACTTGGAAAGCGAATATAAAATTACTTCTTGGAACCGGAGGAATCCGGTCATCCGGAGGATCACTTTATGAACTGGACGTTTGATTGTCCCGCGAGAAGTACGGATTTCGACAACTCTAACTCGGCTATCGGCTCCTGGGAAAACAGATACAATTCTGCCGAGCCGCCAGTCTTTCGATGGCAGATTATCTTCCTTGACGACCACCATATCGTCGATCTGAAGATTTTTGGTCGGGAATTGCCATTTGTTCCGCTTGTAGAGTTCTTTAAGATACTCTTCTTTCCATCGTGCACTAAACTGCTGATGTTGAGCCTTCAAATGTTGCTATTTTTTTTTTCTTCATTTATAATCGACTTGGGTTTTCCTTTTATTTCGGGCTCAGCCGTGGAAAGCAACGGCCGCCAATAAGAAAATGACCTGGCGTGAGTGCGAGCAAGTCCGTTGGATCTTCGGACACCGGGGAAAGCGGCTTGGGATTAAGGCAAGCTTCAATCTTTGCCAGAAGTGTGGCAAGTTCTTCGAACGTGTATTTGCGGGAAGGGGTGGACTTATAGAAAAGCGTTTTGAAACTTTTAACACCCGCTTCCCACAGACCTCCCATATGCGGAGTATTTGGGGGTATAAAGCACCACACTAGTCCCTCATGGCTATATGCAACTGTCACAGTTTCCTTCATGGCTTGTAAGAAGTCCCGAGAAAACAGAGTTGCTGCAAAATTGGATGAGAAGGCGAGACAGTCTACAGGCATACGAAAGCATTGTGGAATGGCGCTCATCGTATTGTAGAGCTTTGGAGGCAGTGACGCGACCACATGCCCTTAATAGGCCATGTTGGTCCAGAAAACAAAACAATTTCCGGATAGGACTTGAAATTGGCAGGAGGCGTTTATCCTCCAAATGATGACGCTTCTGGGCGTATGCTCTACTCTGCTCAATTGAGACTAGAACTCTTTCCGCATCGCGTATTTCATCGCTTGTGGGACGTGAAACGACTGGGATCGGGCTCTTGCGGCAGCGCTTTAGGAACCGTAGGATATACGCAAAAACGCGCAGTGCTTTATCCAGCTTGGAAAAACGGTCTAGAAAATCGTCAGAGGACGTTTGACTAAAATGAACCTTTACTTGTTGGATGAGCTTCGCTTTGCGCTGGTCCTTCTGGTCCTTCTTTTGGTCCTTCCAGCCCCTCTGGTCCTTGCTCAACTTTGGTGGCAAGGCTAGCTCTTGCAAGGAAACGCCTCTACTGGCTAAGTCAGCGGAATTCTGTTCGGAACGAACGTGTGCCCAATTGTCGACAGATGTTGCCAGAGTTATCTTGGCCACTCTGTTGGCCACAAATGTGTTCCAGTGGCAAGCTGGCTTCTTTAACCAAGCCAGAACAATCGTGGAATCGGTCCAGCAGTAAATTTCGGAACTGGCTGCAGCCATACTTGGAAGTATTTGTTGGACGTTGATGATAACCTACGGTCAGTACACTCAAGTGGCCCTTTAAAACCAAGCACGTGCTTGTTAGGGTTAGGTGTTAATAGGCGCCAAAGAAAAGTATAGGTAAAAGAATGCGAGGAAATATAAACTACTATCAGGCAGCTCGATTGCTATCTTGCATGTGTAATAAGTGGGTTAAGATTAATGTTTTTAGTTGGAAGAATTTTTTTAGGAAGATGAGGTAATTTTGTACAAGTCATTATAATTTGCACATAATACTCTAAAGGGTTCATGCAATTCATACGATGTTCTGCAGTGGTGCAGAACTAAAGGCAGGTAGGATCTTGTGGTTCTACATGGTACCTGGAAATTTAACTGACCCAATAGATCGCTGCTTTCCACGTCACCACGGATCAGATTATACATAAAGACAATGCCTAGCATCGTTCTACGGTTTGCTAAGGAAGGTAGGTTAATCAGGAGAAGTCTACTTGAATAAGAGGGCAACCTAAGGTTTGCATTCCAGTTTAAGCCACGAAGAGCGAAAAGTAAAAAGTTCTTTTGAACTGACTCAATGCGTTTGCTGTGAACGTCCCACTGGGAAGCAAGATCCATATTCTTAAATAGGACGAACTAACGAAGTGTATAAATGCTTCGTGAGGTAGGGGTCATCGAATTCCTTTGACCACCGTTTTATAAATCCAAGCACACCCCTGGCTTTATTATCAATATGATCAATAAACTCCAGTTTAGGATCTAGGCGGATACCCAAATCGTCAACTAGAGTGATCCTTTCCAAAGAGAAGCAGTTTAGCGTATAAGTCGCAAACATCTACACAGGTGCTGCAAATGGGGAGTAATAACGTTTTCGAAAAGTTTTGGGGTGGCTGATAACTTAGAGATTATTCTATAGTTGTTAGCATCCACTTTGCTACCTTTTTTGTGGAGAGGAATCACGAATGATTCCTTCCAAATAAGGGGAAATTCGGAAGTTTCTAAGGATAAGGTAAGCAATTTTAGGAGGGGACTGCACAGAGACTCGGCACAATACCTAAACCGTTACGTTTAAATTTAGAATAAAGATTGGACTTGACATTTTTGAGGCGAGTCAACTCTTTACTAAACCAGGGAGGCTTATTTGAGATTGACGGATAGTATAACGGAACACATTAGGTAAAAAAGGAATTCATGGCATTGTAAAAAATATCAATGGCACCCACCATGTCAGTGCACATGTAAAGATCGGATCAATCCAACTCAGGTATAAAATTATTCAGACGTCGAAAATCCGCTTTGCGAAAGCAGTGGACTTTCTTAGCCTGCTGATCAGACTTATTCTCCATAGCAGTCCCAATATCGATAGTCACATCGAAAGTAGGATGGTATGGATCTTCGGGTTGCGTCAAGGGCGGGACCCTAACCAAACTGACTCTTGCCGGATCAGAGACAATGCCGAGGTCTAGTAAGCGATCCAAGGAATTTCGTACATGGTTGACTTGAAACAATGAAATATCAAACAAGCCATCAATAAAATCGTGACGTGCAGTAGTTAAAAGTTTGTTAGAGGATTCAGTTGTGGACCAAATAGCTCCAGGAATGTTAAAATCACCTAGAACAATTAAATGGTCCCTATCCGAAAGTCTATTGGAGACCGACTGGATAGCGGAAAGGTGGTTCCAATAAATAGGAAGTTCCGACAAGGGAGGAATGTAGGAACATGTAATAAAAGTAAAACTACCATTAAATGATAGCTTCACACAAAGGAATTCAACATCGTTGCATTCCTCGAAAGCTAATACTTCAGACGTGAGGTTTGAGTCAACCGCAATGAGGACCCCGCCCCCTCGCCTGGAAGGCCGATCAAGCCTGTACGTTGTGTACACAGCTGGAAAAACTTCGGAGCTTAGGATCTCCGGCTTCAACCAGGTATCTGTGAACACAATCACCTCGGATGCCAAGGAAACACTATCAGAATACAATTTACGAAGCTTACTACGTAACCCCCTTGCATTCTGATAGGTAAGAAGTAGGGAATTGGTTAGTTTTTTGGAGCTGGCCCAGTGGTTTTGTCCGGCCTGGGTAGACTAATTCCTACGTCTTTTCTTTTTCTTAGCTTCGTACTCCTTAACAACAACATGCTGCGGCCAGAAATCGGCAGAGCATATTGTGCTAAAGATTTCGTCAGGGACATTTATTTTAAAAGATGAAATATCCCTAGCGTAAGAAAATTTAAATTTTTCCACCTTAATTTTATCGGACTTCGTTCTGTCTCGAATAAAGACAGTAACATCTTCAGATGTTTGAGATGGGTGAAGCCGAGAGACAAATATCTGCCTCGTTGGTGGTACTGCAATAAGGGCTTTTGGTAACACAGACTGGTTGGATGTTTTACCAATTTCGGCCGGTAATCCAGGCCTGTCACCCTGGGGAGCATTCGGGACTGGGATCTGAGGGGTCGTTAATTTTGATTTTGACCCGGCAGCGGACCTAACGGACATTACTGGAGCTGCGGTCCCCGTCACGGCACATTCGGAGGCCGAATATCATAGGACCTCAATATCATAGGATCCCTCGGGCTGTGCCGAGGGAGTCAGCTGTTGAGAACCTGCGTCAAGTTGCAGGGCAGCGGCCAAATGCGGTGTGCAAACCGTGGTTTTCTTGCGCTTTGGGGACTCGTTTAACAGCTTAAGGCCATTAAACTTGGAGTCCAGCGCCATGAGCACCTTATTAGTTTTACGAAAACTAACAAGTAGCTCTTTGAAACCACTTTTGGTTTGCCGCATGAATGCCTCCATTTCCCTTTCAACATCGCGACAAGCCTCACAGCAGTAGCGCAATCCAATGTTTTTAGTAATAATATCAGCCATCCGGCATGTGCATTCAATGCACTTGGCCTGCACGACATTGTCACACAGCCAGCAGCCAATACTAGGGTCCTCTGCAGAAATTGCTTTCTTGCAGGTTTTAATTACACAGAAAACACTAGAAAACATTATAGTGACTTACCACTGTACCAGTCAGAAGTTAAGAGAAAATCAGAGTAGTTACGTGCACTAAGAGAGAGCAAGAGAGCGAGAGTTAGGGAGCTTAAGCCGTTGAGCTGTAATTTCGGCGTAACGGATAAAGCACAAAGAGGAATGCAAAAATGCAGATAAGCAAATCGCTGCACAAAACTAAATTGCAATTAATATAGCTATTAATACACAAAAACAGCTGCATGCACACGCGAAGTGAAACGGTGAATTATTATTGACACAAGATAGAAGTTTTAAATAAACCCCGGTGGTTTATAGCAAAGATTTTACACAAATACGAGGCGAAAAACAAAAACACGACCGTTCACTTTGAAAGAGAAAACGATTTGCTGTCACCATTTCGGTTAACAGCACGGCACCGTAGAGTTCTAGCCTTGGAAGTGAGACGGATTTGACTAGAGCAACTCGGGTCTTGGCTGTGTGGAGAGACGTCAAGATCTTGGAACCGATCTCGACCCGTACGTAAATAGCCGCTCCATATGCTTTTTGAGAAGCATCGCAAAACTCGTGGTGTTCAACTTTGACCTCTGGTTGATACCCGACCCATCGCGGAACACGGATCTTGTTGAGGTCGGATAACTCTTGAAGAAAAGTTCGCCACTTCTGACTCATTTCGGTGGGAATACTTTCATCCCAGCCCAACTCTTGCAACCAAATCTCCTGCATAAAGATTTTGGAACGGATGATAAAAGGCGCAAGCCATCCGGCAGGATCAAATAATTTGGCGATTTGGAAAAGAACTTCGCGTTTTGTATAAGAAGGTTCGAGTCCTATCTCAGGCGGGACAAAATAGAACTCGTCGGAGATAGCCCTCCATCGAATACCGAGCTTTTTCGCTGTGCTTTCGGCATTGATGTCGAGGAACTCGCTGTGGAGGAGGTGCTCAGTAGGAATGTCCTTTAGGATGCTAGTTTGGTTGGAAGTCCACTTCCTCAGTGGGAAGCCGCGGAGCGTAGAGCTGTCTGCAGCTCTTGCCTATGATGTCTAAATCGCCCTTGTACATCATCTGCCAGCTGTTGCAGGACTCGAATAGGGAGGAAAGGCGCGCAGTTGACCCCGAAGGTAACTGTTTGTAGCTCGAAATCTCGGATCTCTCCTTCTTTGTTTCGGAACAGAATTCTCTGAAAGTATGCTCTGGATCGACCCATATTTGGCGATACATTTTAGTGATGTCCGCACTGAAAACGTATTGGAAATACCGCCACTTCAGGATCTAAATCGTCAGATCGGATTGTAGGACTGGACCAGCATGAAGAATATCGTTTAAGCTGCGAAGCTTCGTGCCTTCGTCAACAGCTGTAGTGCCTGAGGCAAAATAATTTTGCACAGTGTAAGTGCTTTCCTGTGGTTAACTGCTCAAAGGTCACGCAGCAGGTTGTGGAACTGGCAAAAAAGCGGCTGTGGAGTTTGACCCCGAAGAACTAGAGGTTCCTCGATGTAAAAGGGTGTGATGCCTGCCTCTACATTAGGGATCGGCACCCAGACACTCAAATATTTTTAGGGCGTATGTATGCGAAGCTAACAAACCCGAATGATACTAACAGACCCGAACGATTTGCGTCTCTGCTGCTGCGAAAAAGCCGAGCGATTGTGCCTACCTTTTTTGACAACGTACAACACTTTTCACAACAAAGCAATGGACCCGAACGATTTGCTTCACTGTTGCTGCGGGATCCGAGCAATTGTGCATTGGCTATTCGGTCATATCTCTGCCGCAGCGGCACCCGAAATTGTTTAACATTTGATACGAAGCTGTTTTTACATAGCTTTGATGCTTGCTACGACAGCCTAACAGAATCCCGAACAAACACGAAGCGCTAATAATATATATGTGCCGACAGCGCTGCCTGACAATTTTTCTTATGCACAGTGTATACGACGCTGCCGACCCCTGCTCTACAGGTGAAACAGCTGTGAGTGCTGGAATAATCGCGAAGCTGATGGCCTCTTGTGAAACAATTTAAGCATAGCTTTTTTTTCTTGTTGTATGCGGAACGCGGCCACAACCGTATAGGTTTTTCTTTGAGTATAATTCACAGCTTCTTGGCTTGAAGCTAACTTTTGTCTCGAAATACTAAAGTTTCTTTGGGACCGATGAACTTGGCTTCATGTCCTCGATGCCCTCCAATGTCCGATATCTTTCATTTAGGAACGTGTTCATTTTTTCCCACGTTCTATGTTCTATGTTCATTTTTTCCCACGCAGGAATTTCGGACATGGAAGATAAGGATTGTTCCAATAAGGAAAGGGTCACATTAGGTAGTTTACTGGTGCGCAGGAATACCAGCAAACAGTCCCAGTTTTCAGTGGATATCTGGGAATGTGCTAGTGCTGTCAAACACCCTTGAATCGTGGTCTGAAGTTCTTTTAACCCAAGACCAGATTCGTGCTATATTGAACTCAAGTTGAACAAGAGCTTGAGTTGGCTGTTGACTAAAAGTCGCTTGTTTTGGAAACGGTCTTAAAGTGCTTCCCAAGCCGTTGCGAACCCGTCATTGGTGAGAGGGGATTTGGTCACAATCGCCTTGGCCTTGGTGATCAGGTAAAACAACTTCTCGACAGGTGTCAGCCTAAGGTTATTGACGTATACTGCAGTAAAAGGGTCTCTGAAAGTTGGTCATCGAAGATAATCCCCGTCGAACACTTCTGTATCGCAGGGAGGTAAGCGGCAACCGGACGACATGATTGTTGGAGGGTGGAGTTAGTTTGGGATGACTGAGACGTCGCTCTTTTCGCTAATTTGCGCTGCACATGACTCGTACACTGAGTAGCAATAATCATATTTGGATTGGAGCAACGGTAAGGTGTCGAGAGACCCTTGTACGGCTTTTAGCTCGGAACACGTTTCGTATTCCTTTTCCACCTTATCCCAGAGGGCCCGCACGTGTTCCAGATGGACTTGAAACGTGTGTAGCGAGGGAGCCGCTTGACCAGGAGTGTTGATCTTGGCTACAAATAGCCTTACGCGATCGCTGACTGCGATAAATTTGTGCAGCGCTGCAGTTGTGCGCGTGTCACCCGTAAGCTCGATTTCTCAGCTTTAAGAGCCGTAGGATTGTCTTGCTTAAAAACAAGAGATGACTCGCAGGAAGCTTTCGCTAATGGATTGAAGATGACAATTCCTGGAGATGTAGCAGAACTTGTCGTTGGAAGCTCATTTTCTTTCGGCGTGTATAGAATTTGAGAGGACAAAAACCATCGGTCGCACTGGCGCCTTTGGAGAGGCGTATCGATTGGTGTATTGGATGCCACCACCAGAGGTGTTTAGAAACAACAAGAATTAATTGGAGCAAATTTTTTAAATTTGAGCGAATTTAATTAAATAAATGCAAAAAAAGCTAAAAGCTGGATGACAAAACACACAAAAAAATAGCCAAAATAGATATAAATTACCTATTGAAGCCTGGTCGAATTTAATTGGTGAGATTGTGTCACGCCCTTTTTGGAGCCCGGCTCACAAATCATATTGCTATTTTTTAGCTATAAGACACGGAGTCATGATTTAATAATTAGTCCTAAAAGTCATACTAAATCATAAGAAAACTACAATTAAGCGTTTAGCTAAGGCCCGAACCCATCGAAGACACGACCCTATCGATCACCACGATAGGTGGGCATCGATAGTGGGTCCGATAGTGGTGAACTAGCTCAAAAGTTATCGAGTTCCGAGCTCCCGATCGCGGCCATGAACCAAAGCTCGCCCTCTCTCGCTTCGTGACCGGCGCCGCGTTCGGACGTATCTCTAAATAGCTCCGTATACACAAAACCCAATCCGCGAAAAGCCCACGTGCCCACGACGCGTCGAGCCGTGGCAGTGTATTTCATAAAACATAAACTCACGTAAGTTAAACCCCGTGTAAGGGCAGTAGTAGGGAGTAGTTAGCACCTATGGAATAAACCCAGCATTAACACTAAAAACCCCGTGTTCTTATTGCTAATCCCGCATTCCCGCTTCCCTCTCCCGACAATTACTAACCGCGTGTTTGGCCATTCCATTCACGCAATCGGTACTTGGCGAAAATCCTCTTCCAGCCCCTTTCCACTTTTCAGCAGTTTCCAACCGCGTGTTTGGCCCTTCCATTCACATGGACGGTTACCGCCGAGAATTCTCCCTCTTCCGCTCCTTCTTTGTGCAGTTGCCGGTCACCCGTTTGGAGCTCCCATTTGGGTGCTCTGCCGCCGCCCCTCGTCCCCTCCCGCATGATAACTGCAGTACACTAGCAAGTAGTTGTAGCTTTGGATCCGCGTCCAGCCGGATAACTAACTCTGTAGTTAGCCTCCGCGTCCAGCCGGAGTAAGTCCCGTAGCTCAGAATCCGCGCCCAGGCGGATTAAATCCCGTAGTTTAGAATCCGCGCCCAGCCGGTTTAGTAACCCTTCCCTTTAGCTTTCGTGCCCAGCCGGAACCGAAGACCGTAGTGTAGCTTCCGCGCCCAGCCGGAACGGTCCCCTCGTATTACAGTCATCGTAGCGCGGGCTACGGTATCTAGCTCCCAAGAGTTCCTTTACGTAGTTTTAACCGTAACCTAGCTAGTTACGTAGCGCGTCCCCAGCTGCGAGCGCATCACTAACAGCCGCCCGCTTGTTAGCCCGACCGCAGCTGTTAGCCTGGCCGCACGCCCGTTTGCCCACATACCCGTTTCAGCTGCGAGCGCATCCCTGCCAGCCGCTGGGCAGCACTGACACACTAGCTAGCTGCGCGCGTCCCAATATTGAGCTTGGTTTCACACCTCCCATTGTTCCGAGTTCATCGAGAACCGGTTCCGCCGATGGGCAGCACGACTGAGGTTTTACCCCGGCTGAGAAACTACGTTATAAGTGGCGCCTGAGCACGGACTTGTAGAGAGATAATAGAAAAAACAACACCTTGCACCTGAAAAAAATATATATATTTGTATTTTTTTTTAATCTATATATATAAAAGAAAGTCGTGTTAGTTACTGATTTTATATCTCAAGAACGGCAAAACAGATTTGGGTGTAAATTGGTAGGGAGGTTGCTTAGAGCCAGGGAAAGGTTTACCACAAACAAAATTCAGGAAAATGTTCAACAGGAATGCAGAAAAACCGGGAAAGTTTTTACAACTTTAACAAAAATCTCTAATCAAGTAACCATTCGATTACATGTTGTTACATTGTTTGACAGCTTCTTATTGTAATCTGTTCAGTTTTGGGGTAAAAGTTATTCGTTTGTTAACAGTTCGATTGGAAACACGTTTATTGTTCAGTTTTGTTGTAAAATTTATTCGTTTGTTAACAGTTCAGTTGGAAACACGTTTATTGTGCAAACTTTTATTAAATTTCAACAGCAACCATTTGTCTTGAAGGTGGTAAGTTGATCTGTGTAAACTATGAGGATTGTGCATTTGAGGTTAAATTCACCAGTCTGTCCATAGTCTAAAATGCCTAGAAGACGACGTGGAAACATCGGCCGCCGCACAAGACATGCAAGCCAGCAACAAGTGTATACACAGCAACGAAATACTGCAAATGAAAGAACTGAAGAACATACACGTGAACAGCGCCGCGAAAGTATGGCTCGACTTCGTGCTTCTCAATCACAAGAGCAAAGTGAAGCAGCCCGTGAAACAGCTCGGTTGGCAATGCGGAATCGTCGAGCGAACAACAGAGGTCAACAAATAGATGATTTGCGACGCAGAGGATATTTATCAAGAGCTGATTTGAATCGAGCAGCTTTTCGATACGATTGCCGCGTCGATTACAGCTTGCATCGTAGCGTTTGCATTGGGCAAATGGATGTTGTTTGTGAGTATTGTGGTGCATTAAAGTTTTCCGGAGAAACGGCTGGATTATGCTGCCTTAATGGTAAAGTGAAATTGCCGTTGTTGACTCCGCCACATGAGCCATTGTATTCATTGCTTCGTGGCGAAACACAAGAATCACGCCACTTTCTTGCAAACACTCAAAAATACAATGGTTGTTTCCAAATGACGTCATTTGGGGCAGATATTATCGAAGAACGAGGATTTAATCCGACATTTAAGATACAAGGACAGATTCACCATCGAATTGGATCATTACTACCTTTCGAAGATACACAGAATAAATTTTACAAATATATTTTATGGGCAACATGGAAGAACAACTTGATCGACGCCTAGGGATCAATGCAGGAATGAAGCGAGCAATTCTTCAAGACTTGCAGTGTCTGCTTCATGAACATCATGCGTTGGTCAGGTTGTTTAAGAGTGCTTTAGAGCGCATGCCAAATGATGACTATAAAGTTGTCATCAAAGCAGATAAACGACCACCTGGAACACACGAACGCACATTTAATGCTCCAACATTAGACGAAGTTGCCATCCTGATTGTTGGTGAACAATTTGAAAAACGCGATATTGTGCTTACACGTCGCAATACTGGGCAACTACAACATATATCTGAAACTCATCGATCATATGACGCATTGCAATACCCGCTGATGTTTTGGCAAGGAGAAGATGGATATTATTTTAATATAAAATGATAAATCCATTGAATGGTGAAGAAACCACAAAGAAAGTTAGCTCAATGAATTATTACGCATATCGTTTGATGATTCGTCAAAATGCTGACAACTATTTGCTGCGGTTTCGTCGATTGTTTCAGCAGTATTGCGTTGACATGTATGTAAAAATAGAAACGGAACGTTTAACATTCATTAGGTTCAACCAAGCCAAACTGCGTTCTGAGGAGTACATCCATTTACGTGATGCAGTTAGTACTGAAGGAAATGCAGCTAATATTGGTAGATTAACTATTCTGCCGGCGACGTACATTGGTAGTCCACGTCATATGCATGAATATGCACAGGATGCAATGACATATGTGCGTCATTACGGTCGGCCAGATCTCTTTATTACTTTTACGTGTAATCCAAAATGGATAGAAATTACTCAATTGCTGCTTCCCGGACAAACATCAAGTGATAGACACGACATCACAGCACGTATATTCAGGCAAAAATTCGGTCCCTGATGAACTTTATTGTTAAACAACGCGTCTTTGGAAATACTCGATGCTGGATGTATTCAATCGAATGGCAAAAGCGAGGCCTGCCGCACGCACACATTCTTATTTGGTTAGTGGAAAGAATTCAGCCTGACCAAATAGATGATATCATATGTGCCGAGATTCCTGATCATGAAGTCGATCCAGACCTACATGATGTAGTTACTACTAATATGATTCATGGACCGTGTGGTGCCATCAATCCCCAATCACCTTGCATGGTCGATGGAAAATGCTCTAAACGATATCCACCGAAATTAACGGTGGAGACTGTCACTGGCAACGATGGTTATCCGCTGTATCGGCGTCGATCACCAGATGACAACGGTCGAACTGTCACAACGAAAGTGAAAAGAATGGATTTCGTTGTCGACAACAGTTGGATTGTTCCATATTCGCCACTTATTTCTAAAACGTTCAAGACACATTGCAACGTTGAATACTGCAATTCAGTTAAGTCAATAAAATATATTTGCAAATATGTCACGAAAGGCAGTGATATGGCGGTTTTGGATTGCAATCCTCGAACACCAACGATGAAATTTCACGCTATCAAGTTGGTCGTTATGTGAACTGTAATGAAGCGATTTGGCGTATACTCTCATTTCCCATTCACGAACGTCATCCAACTGTTATGCATTTGGCGGTGCATCTGGAGAATGGTCAACGAGTATATTTCACGGCTTCGAATGCTATGCAACGTGCTGAAACACCTCCAGCAACTACATTGACAAGTTTTTGCAATCTGCCAAAGCGATCTGTTTGCACGAACTTTGCTTTACTCGGAGATGCCACGTTATTATACTTGGAATGCTTCATCGAAGAATTTTCAAAGACGGAAGCAAGGCGATGCGGTGCCTGGGTATCCAGATGTGCGTTCTACTGATGCTCTTGGTCGTATGTATACAGTTCATCCAAAGAATGATGAATGTTTCTATTTGCGGTTGTTACTGGTAAATGTGCGTGGGCCAACGTCATTTGAGACACTACGAACTGTTAATGGTGTAATATTTTCAACATATCGTGCTGCATGTGAAGAATTGAAATTATTAGAAAACGATACTCATTGGGATACGACAATCGCTGAAGCCATTATTTCTGCGTCTCCAAGTCAGATACGCACATTATTCGCTATCATAATTTCGACATGTTTTCCATCAAACCCATGTAACCTGTGGCACAAATACAAGGATAATATGTCAGAAGATATTTTACATCAAATTCGTGTCAGTTCCAGAAATCACGATATTGAGATGAATGAGGAGATACATAATCGTGCTTTACTCTTGATCGAAGATATGTGTTACCTTATGTGCGGTAATTTATTAATCAGGTTGGGAATACCAGCGCCATATCGTCAAATGAATGACGCATTTAATCGAGAATTGGAACGGGAACGTGAATATGATCACCAGGAATTAGATTTAGTAGTTCAAACGAATGTACCCATGTTGAATTACCAACAAAAGGAAGCTTATGATACTATAATGAAGGCAATCGATGATGAAAATGGTGGTTTATATTTCCTAGATGCCCCTGGTGGAACTGGCAAGACATTCCTTTTGTCATTAGTTTTAGCAACTGTTCGGGCGAGATCCAACATAGCGGTTGCAGTTGCTTCTTCTGGAATAGCAGCCACATTGTTAGAAGGATGCCGTACGGCTCATTCAGCATTAAAATTACCGTTAAATCTTCAAACTATTGAAGAACCAACGTGTAATATTGCAAAACACTCAGCAATGGCCAAAGTTTTAGCGGCATCGAAAATTATCATATGGGACGAATGCACAATGGCGCATAAACGTGCATTAGAAGCACTTAACCGAACATTAAAAGATTTACGCAATGACTCGAGATGTTTTGGAGGAGCAATGATTTTACTGTCTGGCGATTTCCGCCAAACACTGCCAGTAATTCCAAGATCTACGGCTGCCGACGAAATAAACGCTTGCCTCAAATCGTCAAATCTATGGCGCTATGTGAAGAAACTGCAGCTGACAACAAACATGAGAGTTACATTGCTTAATGATATATCTGCTGAAGATTTCTCGAAGCAATTGCTGACTATCGGTAATGGTCAAGTACCTGTCGATGAATCGAGCGGATTTATATCATTTCAAAATAATTTCTGTAATTTTGTCGAATCAAAAGAAGAACTTATCAACAATGTATTTCCAAACATTATTACTAACCACAAAAATAATGAATGGTTGAGTGAGCGAGCAATTTTAGCGGCAAGGAATAAAGATGTAGATGACTTATCATTATCGTGGCGTAAATGACATTGTTCATCAATTTTTTAACCACCAAACGCGTACCGTTGCACAGTTTTGGTTGGTTTATGTTTCGTAGCATGATTATTACGGAGCCAACCTTTAGGCGTAAATTGTGTGGTGGTAAACCAGGCACGTCCAAAGAGTTTAAAAATTCTATGGGATAGTTGGTGGCTTCATCTTCATTTGTGACGCAGTCAATTGATTTGAATGAATGCTCTGTTCCAATTATCTTATTTTGAATTATTTTCAATTTCCGATACGTCTTGCATTTGCAATGACCATTAACAAATCACAAGGCCAATCCTTAAAAGTTTGTGGCTTAAACCTAGAAAATCCATGTTTTTCTCATGGCCAATTATACGTGGCATGTTCACGGGTCGGATGACCATCTGCGTTGTTTGTTTTTGCGCATGATAATAAAACAAAAAATATCGTTTATCACAAGGTACTTAAGTGAAGAGCAACCAAACTGCGTTCTGAGAAGTACATCTATGGCTATGGTAATCAAACAAAAAACATCGTGTTTCATAAAGCACTACAGTGATTTGTTAATAATTATGATTCTCATGATAAACAATAAAACGTTTACTTTTAAATCCTTATATAATGTTTTTTTAATTTTTTTTTTTTACAACACCCTATCACGGGTGTCTGTCGGGTCCGCCGCTGCAACGCGTGGCTGGGTTAGCTAGTATTTCTTTATAAATAAAAAGCCAATAAAATACTGCAAATAAAGCACAATAACTACAAATAAACTACGGAGCTAATTTATAATCATAATCATAAAACGTGACTAAGAACTTTTAAATCAAAATCATCGATACCATCGCAGGGTACAACCTTACCCGACCGCACCGTACAAGTAAACGCGTCCGAACCGAAGCCCACGAGCATCCGTCGCGAACCCGCAGTACATACCGCAAGCGAGTGCATATTAAACCAAAAAGAATTCAACCGAAGGCCTACCTGCAGCGGCTAGAGGACCTGGAGGAGCCCGATTTTCATACAAGGAAGACAGCGTTCCAAAACAAACAGAAGCCATGACATCCGATCAGGAGGAATATACCAGTGAGTCAGTTCCAAAACTTTCTAAAAATCATGGGGTTTCCACTCGTTGGATATATTCTCGTTTTAAAAGCGATTTGGTTGCGTTCGCTGAAGAATTTGGCTTCTCTCCCGATGGCGTGGTCGATGACCTTCGCTTAGGTGTGAGACTCACTCGGGCTCGACTCGCTGACCTAGAGATACGCATTGCTTGTCGTGCTCCGAGTCCCGTTTCTGGGGATGATAAGCCCAACATTAGTGGGATTAAAGCACGCCTGGCGTCAGTGGAAGCTCTCCTTCGACGCGTCCTCTGAATACTCCCAGCGTTTTTATTACCGCCCCACCTCCTGCCGCAACGACCCGAGAAACCTTTAGGGAACCCACGCCCGAACGAAGTCGTCGTGAATTTAATTGCGTCCCCGAAAAGATCCGCAAATGGGGTCTCCAATTCGACGGTTACTCCAATCCTCTCGCCTTCATCGAACAGGTTGAAAGCCGTGCACTATCGTACGCAATCGACCCAGGGCTTCTCCCTCGCGCCATGGCCGAACTGCTGACGAACAGAGCGGACAAGTGGTTCCAATTTAGTCGTCTCCACGGAGCCGACTGGGCCACTTTCCGAAAAGAATTCCTTGACTTCTTTCTTGCCCCGAGGTATCTCCAACGACTAGACGACAAAATCCAAGGTCGTGAACAGTTGGAGGGGGAAACCTTCAAGGACTATATGATAGACCTACGCGTACTCATGCGCCATGCCGGCTACGACGAAATGCAAAAGCTTAACCGGCTGTACGAAAACGCCGCACCCGAGTACCAGCTGTACATCCGACGTAACGAGTTCCGAACCATTGGGGAACTTACGCAGCTGGCCACCGAACTGGAAGTACTCCGACAGCGATGTGCGGAGAATCGGGGCATTTCAGCCGTGATTGTCGAAACAACCGACAATACATTTCTTGGGATTGTGGTCGTCGGGAAATTCGCACTGTCGAATGTTGTTGTCGTCTACAGCCGTGATACAAGTCAGGTCCCCACAACAGGCGGAGTCCGTCGGAGACCAATTCAGCAGGACACACCCTGTAAACGACCCACTCAGAGTAGAGAACAAGAGGATTGCCGCCGAGGTATACGAGTATACGGGTGAACCATTACGACTAACCACGATGTATACCGGGACATTCATTCGTCAAGAGACCACAGACGCAGTTGGCCAGCCCCTCGACCTCCGAGAAAACTATTCCCAAATCAACCTAGTTGGCCAAAACATCCACCCGCCTAACACGGAAAGCAAGACGAACCCAAGGAGAAACACCACAGTCGCGCATTTGGAAGCAAGGCCCCGAGACCCACTACGACGATCATCGAAACCAATGGACACCCAACGGACACAGAGCAGGACATCGCCGAAGCCCCGACTGAGCATAACTAAGCACGAAGCAGAGGAACCACCACTAGAGCAGCGAACAATGCAAAGCGAGAACAACGAAGCGATACCTCGCTGGCAGCGAGAAGCTACACAGCAAGGATAACGTAGCGAAAGTACTTCAACACGAACCACGAATACCACACGACGAGGAGGGCGAAGCAAGCGTAAAACAACAGCAGCAAGGAATATTACACGAAGCAGGGGAACAAAACCGGGAACAAGGAGTATCACAAGACGATAAGAACGAAGCGAAAGAAGACGAGACCAAGAGACTCTACATGACGAGGAAAACGAAGCAGACATACAATCACGGGAGCAAGGAACCTCACAAAACGTGGAGAGAGAAGCAGAGGAGTCGCATCGAGAGTAACGAACAGCACACAGAGAGGACGAAGACGAAGCTCACGGAGATCAACAGCGAGAGGACGAAGACGAAGCACACGGAGATCAACACAGAGAGGAGGAAGGCGAAGCACACGGAGATCAACAGCGGGAGAACGAAGACGAAGCACACGGAGATCAACACAGAGAGGACGAAGACGAAGAACACGGAGATCAACAGCGAGAGAACGAAGACGAAGCAAACGGAGATCAACACAGAGAGGATGAAGACGGAGCCCCTGGATATCGACAGCGAGAGGATGAAGGCGAAGCCCCCGGATAGCAATAGCAGGAACAGAGAACCACAGACAACGAAGCAGAGGAACATCAGAGAGAGCAGTGAATAACCCACGACGAGAAGAACAAAGCACAGGAGCACCAACGAGAGCAAAGAATAAATATAGGCGAAGAGAACGAAGTACTGAAATATTATCAAGAAAAAAAAGACAGGAACGACAGAAAGTACAATGAATAAATACCAAGCTTCGAAGAGTCAGCACAACACTACCAGATCGTTAAAATCTACGCACGATTTGACAACCTACGCCGTAGGACTTGGAAGCCGCCTTAGGGTCTCTAGCCCTGGTGCAGCAGCACCCTCGGTCTCAAGCCACAGCAGAGTTTGCAGCATAACTTGGCCTTCTAAACGAAGACGACTCCACAGTGGGAGCCAAACCCAGTGCTCCCATCGGCACGCCAGCCGGCATCAATATCAGCGAACCACCTAGCGAGAGTCAGAAAATGGACCACCAACGCAGTGACGAGGAGGGTCCCTTGGATTTTTCTCACTCCTCTCAGACGAACAACAACCCACGGGACCCACGACTCCGCCCAGGAACCAACTATACGGGAAGTGCGCCCCAACCCTGCATTCGGGATAACTCGAGCCGGCGTGAGGAGGCTACCGAGCGAGCGTCGCAATCCTCGCCGGAACCTCCGAGCGCACGGACACGATCCCTCAGTGCAGCCTCCCTCAACACAGCACGACGAGGTCGCCCACGCCAGCTGACGTCACTACCGACGGGTGTCGAGGAGAAGCACTGCCAAAGCACTAAGGTCTAATAAACTAATTAATCTCTAATACCATTGTTAAGCTTACCATAAAATATTAGGAGATTATCGCTTCTGCCCATCCTTTCCGTATTTCTTAAGTATAGACTAAGCCAGAGGTCTAGGATAAACGACAGCGTACAAGTCTTTATCTCTTCCCCGAAGTAGGGAGGGGATGTGACGCCCTTTTTGGAGCCGGGCTCACAAATCATATTGCTATCTTTTAGCTATAAGACACGGAGTCATGATTTAATAATTAGTCCTAAAAGTCATACTAAGTCATAAGAAAACTACAATTAAGCGTTTAGCTAAGGCCCGAACCCATCGAAGACACGACCCTATCGATCACCACGATAGGTGGGCATCGATAGTGGGTCCGATAGTGGTGAACTAGCTCAAAAGTTATCGAGTTCCGAGCTTCCGATCGCGGCCATGAACCAAAGCTCGCCCTCTCTCGCTTCGTGACCGGCGCCGCGTTCGGACGTATCTCTAAATAGCTCCGTAAAAACAAAACCCAATCCGCGAAAAGCCCACGTGCCGCGAGACCGACGCGTCGAGCCGTGGCAGTGTATTTCATAAAACATAAACTCACGTAAGTTAGACCCCGTGTAAGGGCAGTAGGGAGTAGTTAGCACCTATGGAATAAACCCAGCATTAACACTAAAACCCCGTGTTCTTATTGCTAATCCCGCATTTCCGCTTCCCTCTCCCGACAATTACTAACCGCGTGTTGGCCATTCCATTCACGCAATCGGTACTTGGCGAAAATCCTCTTCCAGCCCCTTTCTACTTTTCAGCAGTTTCCAACCGCGTGTTTGGCCCTTCCATTCACGTGGACGGTTACCGCCGAGAATTCTCCCTCTTCCGCTCCTTCTTTGTGCAGTTGCCGGTCACCCGTTTGGAGCTTCCATTTGGGTGCTCTGCCGCCGCCCCTCGTCCCCTCCCGCATGATAACTGCAGTACACTAGCAAGTAGTTGTAGCTTTGGATCCGCGTCCAGCCGGATAACTAACACTGTAGTTAGCCTCCGCGTCCAGCCGGAGTAAGTCCCGTAGCTCAGAATCCGCGCCCAGGCGGATTAAATCCCGTAGTTTAGAATCCGCGCCCAGCCGGTTTAGTAACCCTTCCTTTAGCTTCCGTGCCCAGCCGGAACTGAAGACCGTAGTGTAGCTTCCGCGCCCAGCCGGAACGGTCCCCTCGTATTACAGTCATCGTAGCGCGGGCTACGGTATCTAGCTCCCAAGAGTTCCTTTACGTAGTTTTAACCGTAACCTAGCTAGTTACGTAGCAGTCCCCAGCTGCGAGCGCATCACTAACAGCCGCCCGCTTGTTAGCCCGACCGCAGCTGTTAGCCAGGCCGCACGCCCGTTTCCTCACATACCCGTTTCAGCTGCGAGCGCATCCCTGCCAGCCGCTGGGCAGCACTGACACACTAGCTAGCTGCGCGGGTCCCAATATTGAGCTTGGTTTCACCCTACCCATTGTTCCGAGTTCATCGAGAACCTGTTTCGCCGATGGGAAGCACTGGCGAACTAGCGCTGATTACCCACTAGACTGGTTCCGCACCGCCTCGCAGTGCTGACCAATAGTGTTGCCCGCCCCTATAGCTATTTCCTTTCCGGACAGAATTAAATATTCTGGCGGGAATAAATAACTAATCCCATAAAGAAATATATTCAGTGAGCGGAAAATTCCTGCAATTAAATCCTAGCTACAAGTTTCATCCCTTTCTATATAAATTTTCTTGTATAGTTTTCCTGGCACGACTGAGGTTTTATAGTGTTTTTACACAGAGGCGCATCTGCTTCAACTCTCAAAAATCGCAGCAACGACTTTTTTTTCTGTAAGCAATACATGTGTCAGAAAGGGACAGAAAATGTCGCATCAGCTCCGCATCAACTACAAATACTAAAATAATACTAACTTGTATTCATTATTTTTACATATTTAGGTGATTTTTGTGCTTTGGCGCTTGTGTCATCTATATATATAAAAATGGAGCCCAAAAAATGTGTCGTAAAAAACTACTGGAGAACGGCTGGGCCGATTTGGTTCAAATTTTTTTTCAGTAGTAGGTAACTAACAGGAGAAGGTCAGAACGTAATAAAATTTTTAGAAAATCCTCCAGGGTAATGGTGAAAAACAGATAATTAAAATATCAAATTATATTAGTAGTGTATCGAAATATATGTCAAAGTAAAAACAAATCGTTTCAATATTATTCGGTTTCTTATTCGTTTTTATCAGACGTCCGGATTTGTTTAATTTCTTCCTGTGATTTGTAGGAATAATGCCTGCTATAAGACGGCCAAACATTGGACGACGTACACGTCGCAACATATAGTCGGAATGTCCATGAAAGTCAAACGCAAGACGAACGTGCAGAAAGAAATGAATCAAGACGAACCCGTTTAGCACAGATTCGCTCTACACAAAGAGTACCAAGAACAGACTTGAATCGCGCTGCATTTGCATACAATTTCTCAACGTCCTACAAAGACCATAGCTGCGTTGTTATCGGTTCATTGTCTGTGGTATGTCAGCACTGCAATGCACTGAAGTTTCGATTGGAAGCTCCCGGCTTATGCTGCGCAGGCGGCAAGGTAAAATTTCCGGTTTTGACTCATCCACCAGAGCCATTGTATTCGCTTCTATATGGAAATACAAGCAAATCAAACCATTTCCTGTTGCACGCACAAAAATATAACGAATGTTTTCAAATGACGTCATTTGGAGCAGAGGTTGTTCAACAACCAGGCTACAATCCGAGTTATAAGGTAATAGCGTCACTCTTTTATCAACATGAACAACTATAATTTTTCACGAAATTGCATCACAAAATTCAGATTCAAGGGCAAATTCACCATCGAGCGGGCGCTTTATTACCACCACCAAACAAAGATCATAAATTCCTTCAGATCTATTTCGTTGGTGATTCGGCAGTTGAACTTAATCAGCGTTGTGCAATTTTCACTGCAACTAAACGTGAAATAATACAACAATTGCAAAATCTTCTTTATGAGTGTAATGAATTGGTCAGATTGTTCAAAACAGCTTTGGATACAATGCATTCTGACGACCACAAAATCATTATCAGAGCAGATAAAAGACCAGCAGGAAGCCATTCTAGACAATTCAATGCGCCCACTATCAATGATGTCGCAGTGGTGATTGTTGGCGAGAATGTGGAATCACGCGATATTGTTCTCAAGCGTTGTGATGATGGACAATTGCAACGCGTTTATGAGACTCATCGGTCATATGATGCACTTCAATATCCGTTGATGTTCTGTCGTGGAGAAGATGGCTATCACTTTAACATAAAGATGGTCACTCCAACGACAGGTTTGTTTAATCACTTCTTTTTCATTCTGCACGTAAATTCGAATTCATATTACAGGAGAGGAAACGAATAAGAAAGTCAGCTCAATGAATTTTTATGCATATCGATTGATGATTCGACTAGATGTTGACAATCATCTATTGAGATACCGCCGTTTGTTTCAGCAGTACTGTGTCGACATGTATGTAAAAGTAGAAACGGAGCGTCTCAATTTCATTCGTTTCAATCAGTCAAAGTTACGATCTGACGAGTACATCCACTTGCGTGACGCCATCGCTACTGATGGACACGCGGCAAACATTGGTTGTTTGACCATTCTGCCAGCTACTTATGTTGGGAGCCCGCGCCATATGCATAAGTACGCTCAAGATGCGATGACGTACGTGCGGAATTACGGACGACCTGATTTATTTATCACGTTTACATGCAATCCGAAATGGCCCGAAATTACGAATTTGTTGCACCAAGGACAAACATCCAGCGATCGACATGACATCACTGCACGAGTATTCAAGCTAAAGGTAAAAATTCTTATGGATTACATCGTTAAGCAGAAGGTTTTGGCGTAGTTCGTTGTTGGATGTACTCGGTTGAATGGCAGAAGCGTGGCTTACCACATGCGCACATTTTGCTTTGGATGTTCGACAAGATCCGACCAGAACATATTGATTCGATTATTTCTGCCGAAATACCAGATCCAGAAACTGATCCGGAGCTGCATTCCGTTGTGAAAACGAGTATGATCCATGGCCCTTGCGGAGTCCACAACCCAGAATCACCATGCACGGAAAACGGAAATTGCACAAAACGATTTCCCCGTCCGTTGGTGGCTGAAACAATCAGTGGAAACGATGGATATCCATTGTATAGGCGTCGTTCTCCAGATGACAACGGCAGATGGATCGAAATGATGGTAAAAATAACAAAGTCATCGTCGATAACCGCTGGATCGTTCCATATTGTCCGCTTTTGTCGAAAACGTTTTCAACGCACTGCAATGTTGAGTACTGCAACTCTATAAAATCAATCAAGTACATTTGCAAATATGTGAAACGACGAGGTGACGAAATTTCAACTTGGACGTTACGTAAGTTGTAACGAGGCCATTTGGCGTCTGTTTTCATTTCCGATTCATGAACGTCATCCGACGGTCGTACACTTATCTGTTCACTTGGAAAACGGCCAGCGTGTCTACTTTACGGACGCGAATGCAGCGCAAAGAGCAGAACGGCCACCAGCGACAACGTTGACAAATTTCTTTTCTACATGCGAAAGCGATCCGTTCGCAAGGACTTTACTCTATTCGGAAATGCCACGCTATTATACATGGAACGCTGCATCGAAAAGTTTCAACGCCGAAAAAGAGGCGATGCTGTTGATGGTTTCGCTGATATCTATTCGACTGATGCTCTCGGACGAATATACACAGTTCATCCACGCCAAGACGAATGCTTTTATATTCGCTTGCTTTTGGTGAACATAAGAGGCCCTACATCCTTCGAGTCCCTGCGTACTGTGGATGGTGTGCTGTGCGCCACTTTTCGGGAGGCTTGCCAACGTTTAAATTTGCTTGAAAACGACACACATTGGGACTCAACGCTCGCTGATGCCACTGTTTCTCTTTCTGGATCAAATCAAATTCGTGCATTATTTGCAATAATCATAGCCACATGTCATCCGTCGAACCCGACCGCACTGTGGGAAAAGTACAAGGACGATATGGCTGACGACATTTTAATAGACGTTCGCAGGACAACTATGAATTTCACTCTTGCCATTAACGGAGAAATGCACAACGAAGCTTTAATACGGATCGAAGACATGTGTATGCTCATGTGCGGCAGTCTACTGTCGACATTGGGAATGCCAACGCCACATCGTTCAGTGCACGATGCTTTCAATCGCGAATTTCAACGGGAGCAACACTATAACCAAGATAACTTGGCCGAAAGAGTCCAAACCAATGTGCCGTTTTGAATGCCGAGCAGAAGAACGTGTACGATTCGATAATGAAGGTTGTTGACGATGGATCGGGAGGCTTATACTTTCTCGATGCTCCTGGTGGGACAGGCAAGACATTTGTCATTTCGTTGATTCTGGCAACGATTCGATCAAGATCTCAAATTGCGTTGGCTTTTGCATCATCTGGCATTGCTGCCACGTTGTTGGAAGGCGGACGAACCGCACATTCCGCTTTGAAGCTGCCCATGAATCGTCTCACGGTTGACAAGCCAACATGCACAATAAGCAAGAATTCGGCGACAGCGAAATTGATGCGAGAATGCAAAATCATCATTTGGGATGAATGCACGATGGCGCATAAGCGAGCTTTGGAGGCAGTTGACCGAACGATGAAAGATTTACGCGGTGATTCGAAACTATTTGGTGGGTCTTTGATATTGCTGTCCGGAGATTTTCGTCAAACGCTTCCCGTCATCCCGAAATCTACGGCTGCCGATGAAGTTAATGCATGCCTTAAATCGTCTTCATTGTGGAGATATGTCAAAAGCTGAAATTAACCACGAACATGAGAGTCACATTGCAGAATGACCCGTCCGCTGCTGAATTCTCGAGACAACTGCTGGCAATGGCGAAATTGCTGTTGATGTTTCGACTGGATCAATATCGTTTCTGGCAAATTTTTGCGTGTTCACATCGTCAAAGGAGGAACTCATTAACAAAGTGTTCCCCGACATTGCGCAAAATTATAAAAACTGGATTAGTGAACGGGCAATACTAGCAGCGAAGAACAAGGACGTAGATAATTTGAATTACATTATTCAAAATCAAATCGATGGAGAACTGCATTCATACAGATCCGTTGACAGCGTGACCGACGAGGATGAAGCGACGAACTATCCGACAGAATTTTTGAACTCGCTAGATGTGCCAGAAACTCCACCGCATAATTTGCAACTGAAGGTGGGATCAATTATTATAATGCTGCGGAATCTAAATCATCCGCGGTTGTCCGTCAAGAAACTGATGAATAACGTGATTCAGGCGACGATCATCAAGGGAACATTTAAAGGAGAGGTAGTCCTTATACCACGAATTCCGATTATTCCAACTGATCTACCATTCCAATTCAAGAGGATTCAGTTCCCCGTCCGATTGGCATTTGCGATGACAATCAACAAATCGCAAGGCCAATCGTTAGAAGTCTGCGGGATAAATTTAGAATTTCCCTGTTTTTCGCACGGCCAGCTGTATGTTGCATGTTCGCGTGTTGGTAAGCCGTCTTCATTGTTTGTTTTTGCGCCGGAAAATAAAACAAAAAACATAGTATATCATATCGCTCTATACTAAATAAAGAAATGCAGTGTTTGACTATTACCCTGGGGTTATATAATGGCGTCGAATTAGGGCGAGACAAAGTTCGCCGGGTCCGCTAGTATTTGTTTAAAAATTAAAATCAGTGGCAGCAGTGAAATGTTTTGCATATATGTATGTATTCGAATGAATAAAAATCCATCTACTGAGATAGGAACAGGGCATATTGCAGTCGGTGTCAACAATGCTGCCAGTACCTCCGGTCCCAAGCCACTGATGGGCGTAGCCCCCCCATCCCGTTCCTCAGGATTAATGCTCAGAGCCGTGGTTCCTCGCAAAACCATTTTGTCTCTCGGCTCATGCCGGAAGCCACGATGGATGATATTAAAAATCACGTTTGCTCAAAGGTGGAAGTCACTAAATTTAATTTTAATCATAAGCGTAGTATATCGTTATTTAAAATTATTCTTCCGGATTCCTTTTTGACTAAAGGTGTTGACCCAAATTTTTGGCCTAAACACACGATACTTCATGAATTCCTTTATAAGAACTCTAACCAGAATCCCAGCATTAATACTCCAAAAAACTAAATCATATATTTTGCGACCATTATCAAAATGTATGTAGTACATAGCTCAAATTTATTCTAATAGTGCCTCGTTTGATTTTGATGAAACGTGGCTAAATTCTTCAGTTTTGGATCAGGAAATTTTAGTTAATAATTTTTCAATTTACCGATCCGACCGCTCAGCTTTTGACGGTGGCGGTGTTCTTATTGCTGTTAAAAATGACTTTTCCTCTGAACTATTTCCATTTATTAATACTGAGGGCATTGAGTTTTTGCCGTCAAAGTCAGCGTCGGCAATGCAAACCTGTTCTTAACATGTTATCGATCTGATAATAGTGTCTATGTGAATCATCTATCTGCTATCCAAACTGTTTTGTCTGGCCTAAGCCCTGAAGACCAACTAGTTGTCATGGGAGACTTTAACCTTCCTGATCTCTCATGGCTTCCCTGTGACGACTCAAATCTTCTTTTATCGGACACTCAACATGAATTAACTGACGGTTTAACTGACTCTTCACTTGAGCAAATTAATCCCGTCAAGAATAATCGCGATAGGCTTATAGACCTCATATTTGTAACCGATGCTTCCTTGGTATCGGTAGCCAGATGTTGTCCTATGTCCTATCCAGAAGATCCATATCATCCCACTTTATCAATATCTGCTGAATGTTGTATCTCTGTTAATACTGTCACTTCGTCACTTCCTCCTCGTTACAAATGTTTCCGTAAAGCTAACTTTGATGGTTTATATTTATCTTTATCACAAATGGATTGGTCGTTCTTAACGAATTTTAATGATATTGACTTTGCTGTAAATGCATTTAACTCCGCTATTGGCTCCGTACTTGACACTTTTGTTCCGGAATTGACTGTTTCTGCTTCCCATAAGCCTCCATGGTTCAACAAAAACTTGTCCTACCTAAAAAATAAAAAAGCAAGCCTCTTTAAAAAATACAAGAAAAATGGGTCCCCGTATGTCTATGCTCAATATTTATCAGTAAGATCACAATTTCTTGCGCTGAATTCCCAACTTTATTCACAATATCTTACACAATGTAAATCCGATTTCCGATCTGATCCAAAACAGTTCTACAATTTCGTAAATTCAAAACGCAAGTCTAATGCCTACCCTCCATCGATTAGTTTTCTCGACCAATCTGAATCTTCCTCGCTGGGCATATCCAACCTATTTGCAACATTTTTCCAATCTACGTATACTTCTGTCTCTTACGATCGTTTTACTTCCTATCCTTATAGTTTAGCTCATGCTAACAATATCTGCGTACCTTTCTTCGCAAAAAACTATTGACATGTCCTACTCTGCTGGCCCTGACAATATTCCGAGCTGTGTCCTTAAGCACTGTGCCCAAGTTCTATGTCTCTCTTTGACCTATATTTTTAATCTATCGCTGTAACAATGTTCTCTCCCAAGTATTTGGAATGAGTCTTTTATCATTCCCCTCCATAAAAAAGGCTCTAGATCAAATGTAGCCAATTATCGTGCCATCGCCAAGCTCTCGGCTATCCCTAAGCTTCTGGAGCATTTGATTACTCGTCAACTGCACCACCTATGTAGAAGCATGGTGTCATCATCGCAACATGGTTTTTTTAAACAGCGATCCACAACTACGAATCTATTGGAATTCTCTAATCTGATCAACCGAAGTTTTCAAAGTCGTATGCAAGTCGATGTTATCTTTACAGACTTCAGTAAAGCGTTTAATTCTGTAAATCACTCACTCCTTCTTCAAAAACTATCTCTTTTAGGATTTTCCCCTTCTATTCTGAAATGGATCGCTTCATATTTGTCAAACCGTACTCAATGTGTTCTGTTCAATAATGTACTGTCTAATGTTATTAATGTCACTTCCGGTGTCCCACAAGGCAGTCACCTTGGTCCACTTCTTTTTATCTTGTTTATTAACGACCTTCCAAAAGTGATATCCTACTCATCTCTTCTAATGTATGCCGATGACGTCAAGATCTGCCTACCATACTCAAATCGACTCTCACATAATGACCTTCAACATGACCTTAATTCTCTTCTCAGTTGGTGTTCGATAAATCTTTTATTTCTTAACTATTCTAAATGTAAGCTCATGACCTTTTATCGCTATTCTCCTCATCTTGTCTCCTTGGGGAATCATTCACTTGATCGGATAGAATCATCGAACGACCTAGGAGTTATTTTCGATCACAAATAAAGTTTAAGGAGCCACATTACTGCCATGGTAAATAAAGCTAAAGGTGTCTTAGCATTTATCAAGCGATGGTCCAAAGAATTTAATGTCCCTTATACTACAAAGACTCTCTATGTATCCTTAGTCCGACCAATCTTAGAGTATTGTTCCTGTGTGTGGAGCCCGCAGTACAAGGAACAGCAAGATCTAATTGAATCTGTTCAGAAGAAATTTCTTATCTTTGCCCTTCGAAATTTAAACTGGGATTCTGAAAGATTCTTACCGAGTTAACGGCATAGTCTTAAATTAATCGACCTTCCGTCCCTACATCATCGCCGAGTTTGCAGTGGAGCGATCTTCGTCCACAAGCTCCTTCTTGGTCTTATCGACTCGCAATTTTTATTAAATAATGTTGATATTGCTGTCCCTTCAAGATTTACTCGTTCTTTCCGTCCTTTACGTTTGCCTATATGTAAATCTAATTATGCACAGCACGACCCATTTAGTGTTTCAATGCTGTGAACCATATAATTTCTAACAAATAATATTTACATGTTTCTTGAGTCGTCCGAATTGTAATTTTGTTAAGTTTATAGTTTTAAGCCTAATTGCTTAGAATTTAAGTATAGCTGTGCTAACAGATATTTGTTATGCAAAAATAAATAAATAAACATTAAGAAATATATTATAACATATAACATTCTTATTTTTACTATTAACCCAAAAGTGAATATGCCCATATTGTGAGGGTACCTAGTATGAAAAGTATCAAAAGACGAAATATTCTTGCTGGGTCGAAATGAAATGATCGCACACATGCACCCGTGTACGTGAATGCATGAACACGCATACATATAAAAAAGAGATTTCAAGCGCAGAGCAACCTTCTTGAAGATGCGCCACTTTTCGACTGAACGAGCGATCTCTCGCAATCAGTGTGCGGCATAAGAATGAGAGAGCGAAGAGAGAGAGAGAGCCGCGAGAGAGCGACGGGGCCCGCCGCTAACAGGCCTGGGGCCTGTCGCTAAGAAATTTTTGTGTCCATTTTCGCTGTATGAAATGAATAGTCTATATGTTGTATGGTTAGTGATTTTACTTAGGTTTCCGTTTTGCTCAAGTCCGAAATAAGGAGCGAGTTTTGTTCGCTTCTCCTGCGCTTGTTTGACTTTACTTTCTGCTTTTCTATTTTCTGAACCTGTCATATTCTGGTGCCTGTCACTTGGCAACAGTCTGTCTCTGTTCCTCGCTGTTACCATGCTTTACATTCGACTTTTCACACACATACATTGCAAGCCTAACGGGACCGGTGACATTTCGTTTTCTCTTTCACCTTCCAGAATATTCTGCTTGCCCACACCAAATTCACAAAGCACAAATACAGTAGGCCCCCGTTATTCTCAATGCGACATAGTTATACCCCGCAGAGTATCATAATTTTGTCCAGAAGTTTGCAAAGCAGTGAAGGAAGCATCTCCGACCCTATTCCCTTTCCGAATGAAAGTTTACAGATAGTATTTATTCTATTGCAGCTTATATATATGTTGGAGCGGCCGGAATCGGACCACTATATCTTATAGCTGCCATAGGAAAGATAGGGCCAAATAAAATATATGATTCTTTAATTATATTAGAGCTATACATTTGAAATTTCATGCCGAAGGAAGGATCGGCCCGAAATAGTTGATATTCGTTGTTTTTAAATTTGTTTGTATATTTCATCTGTTTTGTATATTTCATCTTTTACTGCAAGAATGCCGAAATCCCTGTGGATGTTTAGGCTGCGAATATACCATGGTGCCCCAGTGATAGTTCTCAGGATTTTCGATTGTGCTCGCTGGATGATGTCTATGTTGCTGCTGCTCGCGTTTCCCCACAACTGGGAGCCATATGTCCAGATAGGCTTGAGAGTGGAGTTGTAGAGCAGGACCTTGTAGTCCAGACGCAGTGGTGATCGGGCGTTTAAAATTCAGTGGAGACTGCTGGCTTTTAGTTTTAGATGGAGTTTCTTGCATTCGATGTGTCTTCGCCAAGTTAGTCGTCTGTCGAGGTGGACGCCAAGATACGTTACTTCGTTGACTTGGGGAATCTGCTTACTATTCATGAATATTGGAGAGCATGTTTGCCTGTTAAGAGTAAAAGTTATGTGTTTACATTTTTGTTCGTTAATTTTAATACGCCAGTCAGATAGCCACTTCTAAACTACCATGAGGTGATTTGCTAGCTATTTTGTTGCTCGGGTTGGGCACCTCGAGCGGCTTAGGATCGCAGTGTCGTCAGCGAACGTGGATGTTGTTAGCCGCTCGTTCGTAAGGATATCCGCTGTATAAAGGACAAACAGAGTAGGCTCAAGTGCACTTCCTTGTGGAACTCCAGCTTCGATAGTGTAGTCGCCAGATGTTGTTGCGTTGCACCTTACTGCGAAAACTCTGTTGTAAAGATACGACTCAAGTTGCTTATGTGTATATTTAGGCAAGTGTATTTTGATTTTATGCATGAGGCCATTTAGCCAGACTCGATCGAAAGCTTGAGAGGAATATTGCGCTGCAGTATTCCCGATGCTCGAAGGCTGTGCGTATCTCTGATGTTATTCGGTTGACTTGTTTGATGGTTCCATGGGTTTGACGGAAGCCAAATTAATGAGCCGGGATAACATTGTGTGCTTCCAGATATGGTATTATGCGTGTTAGCAGGCATTTCTCGAACAGTTTGGATAGATGTAGAGAGCTTGTTCAAGCTTATAAGAAAAAATATAATAATAATAATAAATAACAAAATAAAACCTAGAAGTATGCACCATATATGTAATTATAAATGCAATGAAAAAAAAATAAAAGTGCAGTCCATCAAGATGAGTTGGGTCCATCTATGGCGGGAATCCAAAAACCCCGATCATACTGGCAACTACAAATATTACGATCAGCTGAGTAGTGTCAAAGTTGACAGATCGATATTTCCGTTTTGGGGGTACCTCCCAAATCCACGCGTCTAGCTCAGTCTTTTCCACTTCGACCGCCATCCAGATCAGTTGTCTCCCGTTGATAGTCTTCCATTTATAGACCAACAACCGGCACTCTGACCCAATTGTGAGTATCATTAGAAACAAGTCAAAGCACAATTTTAGTAGGGAATTTGTTTTAAATAGCGATAAACGGCTAAATTCTAGCTGAGACCGTGGAGGAGTACATTCTGTTGGCAGATGCCAAGATCCCGAACTCAGGATAAATATTTCTTCGTCGCAGCTAACAAAACGGGAGTGCTTATTGTTGTTTCTTTTGCTCTGCGCTATATTTTTATTGTGATTAATTAAGGCGCTTGGCACCTGGAGCAGCCGCCAGCGTAAGGCAGCGAACATCGACCAAAACCAGTGCACGGCTTAGCAGCGATAACGCTCACACAGACAGATCAGTCCAAGATCCAAAGTCCGAGATTCGCAAGCCAAAAGTGTAGAGGCTCCGATGTCCACCAGTATCTAAGAAAGTCCCATTGGAGAAGCCTACGCGCGTACGCCAGTCCAGATAAGTTGTCCGTAGCGGCAATGGCCTAAATCTACGAACGGAATCAGCCGCTTAGTTACATAACCCCTTGTTGGGCTTAGTGACGTAATGAGCCACGAGGTCCACACCCCGTTCCAATAAGATAACACAATTTTTTTAGGTTACTCCTTACATAACTGCCGTTATGGCAAATATATAAAATCTTAATTTTTATAAGTTCATATTTTCTTAATTTAAAAGTTAGATAAATTAGCAGAAGAATGGCCAGAGAACATGAGAACAATGTTGCGGAGCAGAACTGGTGAACAAAAATCAATAAAACCTAATACAAAATAAAATAATAGTAAACCCAAAATATATAAGTGAAAAGAAAGAACAAGTAACAAAAAGAACAAACTAAAAGTGAATGTGCAATGTAAAGTGTAATCCCGCAGTTTAAACTTCGATGATGAAAGAAAAATAACGAAAAGCTGAAAGTAAATCAAATTCAATAAAAACCAAAACGCAAAGAAAATACATAAACATGCAAAAGAAGTCATCGACGATAACAATTTAAAAGGAATGCAAACAAATTTGTTTTCAGCCGATCACCGCTGGCAAAGATCTTTCGCCGCAGGATTGGATCGATTGTAAGTTGTCTTTATACCATTTTTCTTATATTGTCTTGTTCCAATAAATGAAAACTAAATTAGTTTTTCGTCGCCGATCGAAAGCAATGCGCTTGTTGCAGCCGTCAAGTAAATTTCTTTCTTTGTTTTGATTATGCCTTTGGAGCTTTTGAGCGGTACTTCTAAGTCAAAGCTTGCCAGATATGGAGCTCTTTAGACAGCGATAAACATACGTTAACATATCTAGCGAGGGTTGATAGATAACTTCCACCTTGCACAAGATAATAACAATAATGAGAACATGAAAAAACATATATTAAAACTTAATGTATTCTATTACTATATTATACTATATATTTTGCTGTTACTATTTACTGTATATTAACCCCGTTCTCTTCCAGCAACATTTTCTCTCTCTTTGCCAGTCATTTAAAATGAAGTTAGAAATTAAATACTTTCGAATTCAAAATGTATTTTTTTTCTCGAATAACTTTAATTAAAATATAAATATTAAACCCTATTATTGTAAGAGAAAATCAAAGTGAAGTTGTAGGAATATTGTTTAAACATTAAAAATAGTATTATTACCCCGATAATGATAAAATTACTAGGCTATTATTTACTCTAAGAATAAACGGTATTAAGATGAATTCTAGCTAAATCTCTCCTTATCCGGGGGTCATGGAAATCCAAGTGAACTAGTAGGAGTAAACGCTAGTCACTCCAAGGGATCCTAAGTATGACTTTCAGGACGAATAGGATCATGGTAGGGTGGGCACTTCGCAGTCTTGCGTAGTTACTGGAGTGATAGTGGTCAAGTGTGTCCCTTTAATCTTTTGCTATCTTATCTTCTGTTCTTTCCGCCCTTTAGCCTTCTTCTCTCTAAGTCCGTCTCTTCGCCCTTATCTTTTCAAAATAAAAAGTACGCGAATTTAAATTGTTTTCGACTTGCATACGAGCACTCTAACGTGGCGGTTCTTAATTCTTATGCAATCCACCCCATGCCGACCAGACTTATGAAAAGCCGAGGACATCGCGTGCTCCGCTATCACGTTTAGTTACCAGCAGCTCTTTCTCAATAGATCGTTATATGCTACAGAAATAATTTTGGCGCCCAACGTGGGGCCCGACCTTGGCTGCCTTGTAATAGAATAGAACAGTCACTAGCATCTTGACTAGAAAAATGGTCAGATTTTCATTTTCCTTACTTTTTCTATCCCAATAAAAATATGCATCTTGTCTTTATCCAAAGAAGGAGAATCTTGTAAGGGTATCAATATAAATAACTGGATTAACGTACTATATTTATATGTACGTTCCGAGTTTATATTTTGACTTGCCGTTTACAAGAGAGAACAACTAAATCAGTGTGTTTACCGGCGATTGGATGCGGATAACGTAGAATATTTTTATGTTCCGACACGCAGAGTAAGCAATACTTAAATAGGTTCATAGGGTATTAATGGATTAGGTACTCTGTCAGAATAAGAGTTCTACCTTACTACACTATTCTCCAAAGGTGCGTTATTCAAAATGTTATACTAGAAGCCAACTAATTGGTTGCCAGAAAATTGTTCTTGGATCTACATATTCAAAAGTGGCAATAGCATTTTACTCTTTTTATCTCTTTATCTTTCTTCCTATAGCTATTTTCGGGTACATACAAATATGATTTCGCAGCAGAGCGGTGCCAGATTAGGAAAACAGACGTTTTGAGTGCTGGGAATAGTTTTGGGTCACTTGCTTGCGCGAATAGTGAAGTGGCTGGAATAGCTAAACTTTCCTTAATTGTTGATACACATTGACGAAGACGTATGAGTACTAGACACAAAGATTATCCTGATTCCCGGAGATAATTTCGTGTTAATTTTGAAAACAAAAATAATTTTTATTATTAATAAGAATAATAAATAAAATAAAAATTAAAAAATAGAATAAAAGATAAGGATAAAAATAATTGTAGGTATAACAAATATTAGGAAATGTCTCAGGAAAATATTTCTACGGAAAGTACCTCGACAACGGTAAACGTTGACTGCTTTATTTGTCTAAAAGGAATTCAATACTCTGCTCAATTATTATCGGCCAGCTGTGGTCATACATTTCACCGAGTTTGCTTTAACATAAGGGTTAAAATCGAAAAGTTTGTCCTGTGTGTAAATCTGATTTAGAATCCTTCAGCGAATCTAATAGCAGGCCATCGAGCGCTCTAGGTGGGTCTCAAACGGAGTTAAACAAGGAACCAGCAGATATCTCTGATAAAGACGACGTTGACATGGAAGAGTTGCAGCAAGTTGTAAGAGAGTCTGATAGGCGAACCGAAGTGCTTACAGAAACCATCAGTGCAGGTTTTGAAAGAATGTTAACACTATTAGAAAAGCAGAAAAATGGCACACAGACTGGAACAGAAACTGCGTCTTGCAGCAATCAGGCAGGTCGTGTTGATCAGCAACAGGTGGGAAACCTTTCTCCAGCTGGAAATATTCCTCAAGAAGGGAGCGAATCAGGATCCCACTTGTTACAGATACATACAAATTTGCGACCAGATCGTATAAGCCAGATTGTTATCAATTGGAAACTGAAGTTCTCAAGTCGTTCTAACATGTCAATAGACGATTTTATATATCGGGTTGAAGCCCTTACAAAACAAACCCTAAACGGTAATTTTGAACTGCTTTCTCGTCATATAAATAACTTGCTAGAAGGAAGTGCCAACGATATCAGGATTGCCTGAGGGAACGTCAGGTGTTTTGTTTTGGTTGTGGGCAGGCCAACGCCTATAGACCTTCCTGTACAAAATGTACCGGATCAAAAAACCCGGCAGTTCGTGCACCAGTGGCAAGTGCACGGAAGAGGGTGACCTCAAACGCGACGCAGACAGATCAGTAGATTTTTCACAATCTACAGAAACAAATATACCGGACTTTACTACCACACTGCCAGTACACCAATCCCTCCACCCATCATCAATCTCTAAGGAAGCTAAGAGCAGGAGATCTCGCTTGCGTATTAGAACCTATTATAAGAGAATTAAAAACGAAAAGCATGCTTTAATTTCCGCTATCGTAGCTCACGACTTAAGGCCATACGCAGGAGTTATGATAATGGGAAAACAGATGACAGGACTAATGGATACAGGAGCATCTATTAGTTGCATAGGAGGAGACTTTGCCAGGGAACTATCCGATAGGAATATCAACTATAAGCCAATGTCATCAAATGTGCGCACGGCAGACGGCCAGTCGCATAGCATAGTAGGGAAACTTCGGTTAGATATCACTTATCAAGGAACAACAAAGCGTTTAACATTCTACATTGTTCCTTCTCTGGTTCAGCCACTTTACCTTGGCATTGACTTTTGGACAGATTTTAACATGTTACCAGCAGGCTTGTCAGCTAAAACTATTTCCAGCTTAGCCTGTCCAGAAGACCAAGCAGCTGATAACATCGCGCAACGCGAGCTGACAGATGCTCAGCGTAGTCAATTAGGAGAAACGATTAAATTATTTCCATCCTTTTCTGAAAAGGGATTTGGAAAAACAAAATTGCTATATCATGAAATAAATGTAGGTGATGCAAAGCCAATCAAGCAGCGTCACTATCCAGTTTCGCCTGCGATAGAAAAACTTATGTATGAGGAAGTAGATCGAATGATTGGCCTTGGGGTCATTGAAGAATCTAATAGTTCCTGGTCCTCGCCAGTGGTGATCGTAAGAAAACCAGGCAAGGTGCGTCTTTGTATTGACTGCCGCAAGGTAAATGAGGTGACAAAAAAGGATGCTTATCCAATGCCTTTGATAGAGTGTATCTTGAGCCGTCTTCCAAAGGCAGAGTACATCACCAGCCTTGACCTCAAAGATGCGTATTGGCAAATACCTCTTGAGCCTGAGTCCAGAAACAAAACGGCGTTTACGGTGCCCGGCAGACCGCTTTACCAGTTTAAGGTAATGCCGTTTGGCCTTACCAATGCTCCATCCACCATGTCCAAATTGATGGATCGCATTATCCCAGCCAATCTTAGAAATAAGGTTTTCATTTATCTTGATGACCTTCTTATAATTTCCGACACATTTGAACGGCATACAAATGTGCTGAAAGTAATTGCAGGGGCTTTGGAAAAAGCAGGTCTCACTATTAATGTTCAAAAGAGTAGATTTTGAGTCCCTGAAGTTCACTATTTGGGTCACGTTGTCGGCCATGGGATTATATCTATGGATGCAGTTAAAATAGCAGCCATCCAGGAGTACCCCACTCCCCAGTCGCTAAAGCAACTTCGTCGCTTTTTAGGCATGACTGGGTGGTATAGTAAGTTTATTGAGAATTATGCGTCCATAACGTCTCCGCTTACAGACTCTTTAAAGAAGAAGAAAGTATTTACTTGGTCCAGTGCAGCTGAGCAATCATTTAAGGATTTGAAAGCAGCAATGTGTAAAGCTCCGGTGCTTCACACACCTGATTTTACGCGGCCATTTTATATACATTGCGATGCAAGTCACACAGGAGTTGGGGGAGTTTTGATGCAGATCAACCAGGAAGGGGACGAAATTCACACACGTTTACGGTCATAACTGACCATGCCTCTTTAAAATAGTTAATGTCGCAATCCGATTTGAGTAGTCGCTTAGCAAGATGGGCGTTAAAGTTACAGGGTTATAGTTTTACCATTCAGCATCGAAAGGGCGTTAGGAACGTAGTCCCAGATGCCATGTCACGCACTTTCACAGGAGATTTGTCAGCTTTTGAGCTCGGAAATACAATAGATCTTTGCTCACCCCATTTTCAATCAAAACAGTATCAGGACCTGAAGGCAAAACTAATTCAAGTTCAAAAGCAGGTGCCCGATGTGAAAATTGTGAATGATTGTATTTATAGACGAACGGAACATGCATCAGTGGAAAGGTTAGCGGATGATATGATATGGAAACTATGGTTGCCTAAGGAGTTAGTACCGAAAAAGCCCACGATAATCCTTTATCCTCTCATGGTGGGATTAATAAGACGTTAGAAAGAGTTAGAAGACACTATTTTTGGCCGAATTTGGTTAATGATGTCAAAGAATATGTCAATAATTGCTCAGTGTGTAAAAGTACTAAGCATCCTAATTACGTTCTTAGACCTCCTCTGGCTAAAACAGGGGAAACGCAAAGGCTATTTCAAAAACTCTATATTGAGTATCTAGGGCCTTATCCTCGATCGAAATTAGGAAATGTTGGGATACTTGTAGTTCTGGACCATTTTACTAAATTTCCATTTTTAAAGCCGGTTAAAAACTTTACAGCAGAAGCCATCCTAAAATATTTAGAGGAAGACTTATTTCATTGTTTTGGAATACCAGAGGTTATAGTTTCCGACAATGGAGTACAGTTTAAGTCCAACATTTTTAATAATCTGTTGAAAAAGTATGGCATACAACATGCCTACACAGCCGTTCATGCCCCGCAAGGCAACGCGTCCGAAAGGGTTAACCGCAGTATCATTGCTGGAATCAAAGCCTATGTTCATCCGGATCAATTCAACTGGGATGAGAAACTGAGCAGCATATGTTGTTCTCTCCGTTCGAGTTGGCATTCAGCTGTTAACAATACGCCATATCGCCTAGCGTTCGGTCAGCATATGATCACAGAAGGTTCTACGTATAAACTGCTCAGAGAATTGGACCTGTTAGAAGATCGTGCGATTCAAATCAGTCGAGAGGATGCAGTCGATCTGTTTAGAAAAGATGCAATGAAATCTATGAGGCAACAACAGAGTCGGAATGAGAAGTCGTATAACTTGAGAAGTCGAGAAGTGATTTATACTGTAGGTCAGGAAGTGTATCGGAGGAATTTTCAGCAAAGCAAGTTCGTAAAAGGTTTTAATGCAAAACTAGCGCCAACCTTTGTAAAAGCAAGGATAAGAAGGAAGCTGGGTTCTACCTATTATGAGCTAGAGGACCTTCAGGGAAGGCCAATAGGAAAATATCACGCGAAGGATATCAAGCAATGCTACAATTTGGCTCTCCAAGCGGGTATCACACATGGTGAGAGTACCTCTCCCAAGTGCGATTTTAGCGGTGGGGATTTGTAGAGAGCTTGTTCGAGCTTATAAGAAAAAATATAATAATAATAATAAATAACAAAATAAAACCTAGAAGTATGCACCATATATGTAATTATAAATGCAATGAAAAAAAAATAAAAGTGCAGCCCATCAAGATGAGTTGGGTCCTCTATGGCGGGAATCCAAAACCCCGATCATACTGGCAACTACAAATATTACGATCAGCTGAGTAGTGTCAAAGTTGACAGATCGATATTTCCGTTTTGGGGTACCTCCCAAATCCACGCGTCTAGCTCAGTCTTTTCCACTTCGACCGCCATCCAGATCAGTTGTCTCCCGTTGATAGTCTTCCATTTATAGACCAACAACCGGCACTCTGACCCAATTGTGAGTATCATTAGAAACAAGTCAAAGCACAATTTTAGTAGGGAATTTGTTTTTAAATAGCGATAAACGGCTAAATTCTAGCTGAGACCGTGGAGGAGTACATTCTATTGGCAGATGCCAAGATCCCGAACTCAGGGTAAATATTTCTTCGTCGCAGCTAACAAAACGGGAGTGCTTATTGTTGTTTCTTTGCTCTGCGCTATATTTTTATTGTGATTAATTAAGGCGCTTGGCACCTGGAGCAGCCGCCAGCGTAAGGCAGCGAACATCGACCAAAACCAGTGCACGGCTTAGCAGCGATAACGCTCACACAGACAGATCAGTCCAAGATCCAAAGTCCGAGATTCGCAAGCCAAAAGTGTAGAGGCTCCGATGTCCACCAGTATCTAAGAAAGTCCCATTGGAGAAGCCTACGCGCGTACGCCAGTCCAGATAAGTTGTCCGTAGCGGCAATGGCCTAAATCTACGAACGGAATCAGCCGCTTAGTTACATAACCCCTTGTTGGGCTTAGTGACGTAATGAGCAACGAGGTCCACACCCCGTTCCAATAAGATAACACAATTTTTTTAGGTTACTCCTTACATAACTGCCGTTATGGCAAATATATAAAATCTTAATTTTTATAAGTTCATATTTTCTTAATTTAAAAGTTAGATAAAGTAGCAGAAGAATGGCCAGAGAACATGAGAACAATGTTGCGGAGCAGAACTGGTGAACAAAAATCAATAAAACCTAATACAAAATAAAATAATAGTAAACCCAAAATATATAAGTGAAAAGAAAGAACAAGTAACAAAAAGAACAAACTAAAAGTGAATGTGCAATGTAAAGTGTAATCCCGCAGTTTAAACTTCGATGATGAAAGAAAAATAACGAAAAGCTGAAAGTAAATCAAATTCAATAAAAACCAAAACGCAAAGAAAATACATAAACATGCAAAAGAAGTCATCGACGATAACAATTTAAAAGGAATGCAAACAAATTTGTTTTCAGCCGATCACCGCTGCCAAAGATCTTTCGCCGCAGGATTGGATCGATTGTAAGTTGTCTTTTATACCATTTTTCTTATATTGTCTTGTTCCAATAAATGAAAACTAAATTAGTTTTTCGTCGCCGATCGAAAGCAATGCGCTTGTTGCAGCCGTCAAGTAAATTTCTTTCTTTGTTTTGATTATGCCTTTGGAGCTTTTGAGCGGTACTTCTAAGTCAAAGCTTGCCAGATATGGAGCTCTTTAGACAGCGATAAACATACGTTAACATATCTAGCGAGGGTTGATAGATAACTTCCACCTTGCACAAGATAATAACAATAATGAGAACATGAAAAAAACATATATTAAAACTTAATGTATTCTATTACTATATTATACTATATATTTTGCTGTTACTATTTACTGTATATTAACCCCGTTCTCTTCCAGCAACATTTTCTCTCTCTTTGCCAGTCATTTAAAAATGAAGTTAGAAATTAAATACTTTCGAATTCAAAATGTATTTTTTTTTTCTCGAATAACTTTAATTAAAATATAAATATTAAACCCTATTATTGTAAGAGAAAATCAAAGTGAAGTTGTAGGAATATTGTTTAAACATTAAAAATAGTATTATTACCCCGATAATGATAAAATTACTAGGCTATTATTTACTTTAAGAATAAACGGTATTAAGATGAATTCTAGCTAAATCTCTCCTTATCCGGGGTCATGGAAATCCAAGTGAACTAGTAGGAGTAAACGCTAGTCACTCCAAGGGATCCTAAGTATGACTTTCAGGACGAATAGGATCATGGTAGGGTGGGCACTTCGCAGTCTTGCGTAGTTACTGGAGTGATAGTGGTCAAGTGTGTCCCTTTAATCTTTGCTATCTTATCTTCTGTTCTTTCCGCCCTTTAGCCTTCTTCTCTCTAAGTCCGTCTCTTCGCCCTTATCTTTTCAAAATAAAAAGTACGCGAATTTAAATTGTTTTCGACTTGCATACGAGCACTCTAACGTGGCGGTTCTTAATTCTTATGCAATCCACCCCATGCCGACCAGACTTATGAAAAGCCGAGGACATCGCGTGCTCCGCTATCACGTTTAGTTACCAGCAGCTCTTTCTCAATAGATCGTTATATGCTACATAGACACGATTATAGACTTATTGGTCTGTAGGATGACGGATGACAAATTTTTTCCATTTCCTTGGGTAGTAACCGAGACATATAATCCGATTGAAGATTTTACAAATAACCTCTATAGCAGAGTTTGGAAGTTCAATTATCATTTTTGGAGTTATTAAGTCATCGCCCGGAGCCTTTTTTGGTTTCAGGTTCCCAATGACTTTTGCGATCTTATTTTGCTGAAACAATGTTGGTAAAGACAAAGAATTTGTTTGAATTTGCGGTATGACAAGTGGACTAGTGGCCGGGTTCGGCTGGAAGGCGCTTCAGAGATGTAAAGCAAATGTTTCGGCTCTATCTTCGTCGCTGCGGGCCCAGCAACCTGATGATTTCCTTATCGGGGTGACTGTATCGATTGGAGATCTTAGGTTTGGGTGAGCCCTCCACAAAGGATGCCTTGTACTGGTTGGCAAAAGTTTTTCAATGTACCGTAGTTGTGCGTTTTCAGCGTCTTGTTTCCGAGCTCGATTTAGTAAGCGAGTGGCTTCCTTAAAACGTTGTTTTGAAGATGGCGATCTGTTGGTTTGCCAAGCACGTCGCAGACGCCTCTTTTCCAGGACAAGCTGTTCAATTTGTTGATTAGTTTTGAATTTGTTGGGCTGTACGTCCTTCCCTTGTGGTGTTGAAATAGTGGCTGCTGCAGTGAGTATGTCTTCAAGAGCATCAGTAGAGCAGTCGATATCCGCTTCGATGTTGAGCTGTGGGGTTAGTTCAATGTGGGAACTTACATATTTCTTATATTTAAGCCAGTTAGTTCTGTGCGACGTCAGCCTGTGGGGATTATCGGTAATTTCTGGGCTTTGAAGAAGAGTTATAAGCACTGGCGAATGGTCTGATGAAAGATCCGAAAGCGCTTTGGCACTTATTATGTTGCGTGAACTATTTTTTGTCACTGCAAAGTCTATTAAGTCTGGCATCTTTCTGGGGTCTGCTGGCCAATATGTGGGACTACCAGGGGAAACATAGTCCAATTTGTTTCTTAAGTTAATGATTGCATAATATAATTGCCTTTCTTTGGGGGTCACGAGACGCGACCCCCAGTGCGTATGCTTCTCATTATAGTCTCCTGCAGCTATGAAGCGATCTCCAAGTGAGTTGTAAAAATCCATGACTTTACCTTCAGAAATTGTAAAGCGAGGCGGGCAGTAGACAGCGGCTATGGAAGGGTTGCCGCTACCTGACTGCACTTTAATAGACGTCGCCTGCAAGTAATTAGTTTAATACCTTTGGTGAAGGGTGGTATGGGGGTACCGGACCAAGGCAAGATCAGCATAGTTTTGCTGATGTATATTCCTTCGCTCTACCGGTGCACCAAGTCGACTCGTAGGTGAATATTAGCCTGATAGATAGCACCCTTTCTTCGGAACGGGTCTTTCGCGTGGTACCTCCTGGTAACGTACTTCGGTACGGCTAATGCGAGCGGCGTTTTTCCCGTGACTTCCACACCCATAATTCCTGTGTCTCCCAATCCCCCGTGACCCGGGCAAGTCTTGAAACGGCCTCCCCTCAAGTCAGGCGTGTCAAGCGACCCGTGCCTTTTGACTTCAGGGTTCGCAGCTGAGGGGTAAGTTCAGCTGTGTTCGGACGGAGAATTCCCAGGGCCAGGCAACGCTGGGTCGGAAGTGGCCTTGCCGTGGCTTAGGGGCCACGGTCGACTTTCTTCAATGCCCCAAACCCCTCGGGCCCGCCGCGCTCGCCTTGTCGAGCAACGCGGGCGTATATGAACATGAATCAAACCAAAAAAACCGCTTCGGACCTCGTAGGGAAGGTAAAACCCATCTCAATTTCTGAACTTGACGAGGACAAGCTGCTGCTTGACGAGGACAAGTTCGACGGGGAATGCTAAGACAAGCACTCCCCAAACGGCACAACCATCTACCATCTCGACCATGGCGACCCTCGCCAAGGTGAGCGGGAAAGTCGGCAAGCTAGAGCCGATGACCCACCATCAAAGAAAAGCACAGGCGAGAAAGGCCCGATTCATTTTGGCAAAGATTGCCAATAATGAAAAGGAGGGAAAGACCCACTCGCGTGACCAAGAGGACAAGGCCCGTTTCCAAACAGTTGTTGAGGAGTACGAGCGCTCGAGAAGGAGCATCCGGAAGCGTTCGAGCTTCCTCAGACGAAGCGCAACCGCTCACAGGAGTTGAGTGAGAGCGCTCCGAAGAGGGCAAAGGACGCCAAGGGGAACCCGAGACACACGTCGTTCGTCAGGCCAGCTAAGAAGTTCAGCGGTGGCTAGAGACAGCCTGACCATGGCACTGGTGGATGGACTCAATGACGACGGGCGCCTGCTGATGGAGAAATGGAAGGAAATCGAGACCAAGTTTGCGGAGATGGTGATAGAAAAATTGCTATCCGAGTCAACTGGTCCGACACCCTCCTTTGACTTCTCAGACATGGTTAGGGGCCACCGGGTAATCAGGTGCGACGACAAGTCTTCAAGCGAATTCCTGTCGGAGTGCGTTGCCAAGCTAAGCAACGCATGGAAGGGGATAAGCATTAAGTTCGTCCCCGCCAGGGAGATCCCAAGCAGGCCAAGGGCCCGCATATGGTTACCTAAAGGGCAGACTAACCATGTAAGAGCGCTCAAGACTCTGAGAGCACAAAACCCAGGTGTTTACATGGAGGACTGGGCCATCCTCAAGGCAGAGCGGTGATGAAAACAATTTTCCAAGCCGTTCTTGTTCCTCATAAACCAGCGATGCATTGAACAGCTTGAAAAATCCGACAACGGGGTCCGGTACTGGATTAGGAAAGGCCAAGGTCAAGATCGTCCTACCCGAGCCGGACGATGTCCTTGAAGAAGAAGGCGAAGATACCAACAAGCTGTTGGATGACTTGGTTATCGATGACAACACCCCAAACACAACCCCCCAATAATGACCGTCGTGCAGATAAACCTGAAGCGCAGCTTACACGCTTCAGCTAATCTCGCAGTTCTTCTAAGGGAGAAGGACATCGACATCGGCCTAGTACAGGAGCCATGGACCCGAGATGAGCACATCTCTGGCATTGCATTGACAGGATACACAGGATACATTAAAAACAACCTTAACGCTCATTTATATCCCAACCTCAGCAACTCTGATCTTGCAGTGGCGAGATTTGTATCAGCGGACGGGGTTGCCATTATAGCCGCCACAGGATACATGGCCCACGAAGAACCGGCACCTCCTGAGCCGGTCACCAAGTTGAGAGGCAACTAAGACGACACGTATCCTCGGGTGTGATGCAATGCAAGGCACTCGCTGTGGGGAAGTAAGGAAACAAGCGAATGGGGTGAGTCTCTTTTCGATTGTACTATATGTCGTGACGTCACTATCTGAAACAGAGGGAATACCCTCACCTTAATTTTCCAAGCACGGAAGTATTTCAAGGCTGGAAAGAGGTCCTAAATATAACTCTCCAGATGGAATTTAGCAACTACAAGGTAATAAATTGGGAGGTTTTGATACAGCACTCTTTTTTAGACCATGGGTACATATTTTTCGAAATCTCGATGCCGATATGCGAATTGGCACCGCAAATGAAACCCTCGCAACACAGGCTGGTACAAATATGAAAAGATTGTAGAGTCAAAGGTTAAACACAGGAGGATCAAGATTCAACCCACCCTGAACGGAATCGAATCGATAAGGAAGTCGAAGACCTTACGAACATCCTAAACAATGCTTTCAAGGAGTCCTGCAGACTCACTTCCTCAGGAAGAATGTGCAGAAGACCTTTAATACAAGCTACGGAACCAAAGATTGGCGGTGGTACAAGGAACAACAAAAAGCATACAAAAAAGCGTTATACGCAGCCAAGAAGGAGTCTTGGGGCAATTACTGCGAAGCACTCGAAGGAATCAAAGATACGGCCAGGCTGAGCAAGATATTAGCAAAGGGACAAGCAGGCCCCGCACTAATTTATAAGCCAGACGGCACAGGAACCACGTCTGCACAAGAGTCCCTGGAGGTCCTGCTGTACACCCACTTCCCAGGAAACCAAAAAGAACAACCTTTAACAACGGTAGGCCAGAGGGCAAACCTACAGAAACATATCGAAGAAATCGTCACTATGGAAAGAATACACTGGGCGATTGACTCATTCGACAAATACAAAAACATGTATTGGAAACTGCAATGGCAATATTCCAGGCATGCATCAGAACGGCTCACGTACCACTTCAAAGGAAGGAGGCACGGGTAGTTTTTATACCGAAACCAGGGAGACGAGGACATATCCTAGCAAAGGATTATAGGCCGATCAGCCTAACCTCATTCCTAATGAAAACAATGGATCGGATACTGGATATCCACATCAGAAAGAAAAAATAGAGGAACCTTTTGGACGCACAGCACGCGTACAGGAAAGGGAAATCGACGGAGACAGCACTTCATGAAGTAGTGCGATACATAGAAAAGGCCCTGCTTTTCAAAAACTACACGATGGCTACCTTCTTAGACATAGAAGGAGCATTCAACAATGTAAACGCAGATTCCATCTTGAGCTTCCTCAACAAGATAGGAGTTGAAGGAAACATCATAGCATGGGTCGGTGCCATGCTAACGAGCAGAAGGATAACAGACAAACTGAGTGGCACTCATCACACAAGATTTGTGAAGAGGGGCACACCTCAGGGAGGAGTTCTGTCTCCACTGCTCTGGCTAATAAATATGGACGAAATTTTGAGAGTACTCAATAGCGAAGGAGTAAAAGTAGTAGCATAAGCAGACGACGTAGTTCTACTTGTATCAGGACCATACCCCGAAGTCATTAGTGAAAAATGCACTTCACTGACTAAACAATTGGGCAAAAACCTGCGGTTTAGGCATTAACCCTGTAAAAGCTGAGCTTATGCTCTTTACAAAGAAAACGAAGATCCCAAGATTTACTAGACCACAGATGGATGGCATAGAACTGGAGCTATCGGAGCAAGCAAAGTATCTCGGAGTGATATTATATCCGAAGCTATCGTGGAAAAAAAACATCATAGAAAGAGACAAGAAGGCGAGCATAGCCTTCTACTCTTGCAGGAAGATGTTCGGAAAAAACTTGGGTATTCACCCAAAAATAATAACATGGCTCTACACAGCGGTTGTAAGACTCAAACTAACATACGGAGCACTGGTATGGTGTCCAGCGCTAACTAAAGCCTTCAATATAAAGAAACTGACAAGGATACAAAGAGCGGCATGCGCAGGAGCCAAGGGAGCATTAAGATCATGCCCTGCGGCAGCGTTAAATGCCATTCTAAACATAATCCCGATAGAGCACTTCAGCAAGGAAACAGCAGCCCAAAGCGCTGTAAGACTAAAGGCAAGCCATTTCTGGAAGGATTACTACACTGGGCACTGTAAGATCCTGGATGGACTGAACTGTCGGATATCCGAACTGCGATTCGAAAACGCATATACGACAATATACCCAGCAAGGGAAGAATGGAAGAGAGAAAGTGTAACCGAACCAGATGACGTATCACTCTACACCGACGGCTCAAAGATGAGCTGCGGTGTAGGGGCCGGAATCTTCGCCGAAAACTGGGGAATGGAAAGAGATTCTAGCAATACTGAAAGTAGTCGAACTTTCAATAGAGCGAGATCTCCGGAATACTAGGGTAAAGATATACTCAGATGGCCAAGCGACTATTAAGTCTCTAGCCGTAGCAAAGACATCCTAGACACTAGTGGCCAAATGTAAAGAGTCACTAATTAAAATCGCGGAACACAACCGGGTACAAATAGCTTGGGTACCTGGACACAATGACATACCGGGAAACGAAAAAGCCGACGAGCTGGCCCGGAAGGAGTCAGGCAAAAACACTAACACAGCAAATATTATAGTTTCTCTGAACTCAGTCCAGGGAGGAATTTATGACCATTTTAAGGAGCTAGCCAGCAGGGAGTGGTCAATGAAGAATGAGCTCAGAAGATCGAAACTATGCTGGCCAGAATACGATAGGAGAAGAACGAGAGAGTTAATCTCCAAAAGCAAAAACGACATAAGAAGAGTCACGGCAGCCATCACCGGCCACAGGGCAATAGGCACTCACGCCTATAAGATGGGACTGCCATACAATCCACATTGCAGAAGCTGCAAGGAACCAGGCGAGCAGGAGACACTTTGGAGCACACCAACTCGAGTCGCATGGGGAAGTCGGAAAGCAGGCGGTACCTGCGATCCTTTCTTACCTAAACGATTCGGAGTGGTATTAAGAAGAGGGTGTGGATACAAACGGAGCTTAGCTCTAATACGAGGATAGCCAAGTCGGCAGCCTCACAACTTTTACCTACCTACCTACCTTTAGTGAAAGTGGTGCTTGATGCGTTCTCTGATTTGGACGCCAGTTCCGCCGTGGGCTTTACCATCTGGATGATCTGTGCGGTAGAAGGCGTAACCTTTTATTTGAAAGTTGTATTTGCTTGTGAGGTGCGTCTCTCCAAGCAGCATAACGTCGATATGATGTTCATTCAAAAACTGTGATTTCAAATTTATCGGCAATAAAGACGCCATTGGCGTTCCACATGGGTATGCGTAGAATAGACATCAGTTATTTGGACGGCTGAGCTACAAGCAACTGTATCACCATGTTCTGGTTTTGAACAAGTGTTTGCATGGTCGTTTTCATGAAGGTCATTAATTCCGTCAAACTTTGTTGCAGGGTAAGCATTATAGCTTCCATTGTGCTTTGTGGCTGTCCTGGGGTTTGTTGAACGTTTCCAGATTAGACTGGAGTGAGTTTTCCATACCTGTTCGAAGGGCATCGGCGTAGGAGAAGCCCTTCTGGGCATTCAGCGGACCAAATGAGGATCTTGCGGCCTTAGCGAAAAATACGTCCGGCGTCGTTTGCGAATTAGTGAACACGTTTCGTGTATTCTAATGGCGAGTTGCTGTCACTCGTCTCATGCGATTCTTCAGTTCCTTGTAGACCATACAGCCCCTGTAGTTTGCCGTATGGTTTCCACCGCAGTTTCCACATTTTTTCCTCTGGGGGTCTTCCCTGTTAGCAGGGCAGCTTGCGGAAATCTTCACAGACTGATCGAAGTGTGCAGTATGTCCTGGTATGTCCATACTCCTGGCAATTTGTGCACTGCACTGGGCCGTTTCTTTTATGTGGCTCTTCCACCGTAATTCTTCTGTGCAATAGGAATTGCAGGTTATAAATGGGGTGCACTTCGTTTTTCTTCAAGGTTTTGCTGTCAGGCTCCAGCTCGACCTTAAAGAGTGGTTGCGGCTTTTTATTTTTGTTTATAATGTTGCTAACGTTCTTTGCTGAAAAGCCCTTTTCTTTAAGCGCATCTATAATTTCTTTGGGGGTTACGTCGGGCTCGATTCCTTTTAATACTACTTGCAGGCCTCTGCTGCTTTTTAATTGGTTCGTGTAATAATTTTTCTTAGCTTCATCCAGGTATTTGGACACTGCTCGGAAATGTTCTTTAGATTTGGTTTAAAGTTTGGTTTCGTGTATATTCCCTTTAGTAAGCGGAACAACATGAAAATTTCCATCCCCGACCAGCGCAACATTTTTGTTGACCAGGGCGTTCGAGCTATTCTTCCTAATGTAAATTGGTGGCGGCTTCTGTTTCTTTTGGGTCTCTTGACCCAGTTCCGGTTGTTCATCCGCTAAGAGGGCAAATCTGTTGTTATTAGATCTCTCGGGTTGATCGTTGTCTTTTTGGACACGGTGTATTTTTGGCTTATTACCGACCGCGTTGTTCTGTGGGATAAGCTTACGCTTAATTTGGATGTAGCGATCCATGCCGGTCTGTACGGCCGGGGCCGCTTGTTGAACATTGCCGATATGGGCTTTGGAGCTTGCAGTTTTGGTTGTCATTGTATTTGCAGTCGATGACATCGTAGTCGTTACCGCGATTCTGGCCGTTGCTGTAGTTGTTGCTGTTGCTTTGCCGCCGATACTGTAGTTGCTGCTGTTGCTTTTTCCGCCGTCACTGTTGTAGTTTCTGTTGCTTTTGCTGCAGTTGCAGACATTTTTTCAGTGCTTGTTGTTAGGATTTTGCACTAAGAACTCCATGATGTAGGTGTAGGAGTGAGAAGTGCGGGTGAGCAAGAAAGTGCTCTTTGGCTATCGACCGCCAAACGGTTGCTCTTTGTCGCCGTTTCGTTGTTGTCGCGCGTTGAGAAATACGAGAAATAACCGTTACTTGGGCTCACGGAGCTTCTACGCTCTTTCTTTTGTTCGTCGCTCATTGAGCTATTTCTCGCTTATTTTTATAAAATAATAATGCACTTGTTTTAATCATATCACTAATTTTGTGTGTCGAAAACAATTTTTTTTTTTCTGTTTTAGCGTCTTTTTGCTTATCTTGGAATACTCCAGTATGTTTAAATCAGCGGCCCACTGCGCCGCCGCTGCTCACTGAGCTTTTTGCTCTCGCCCCTTTTGCGCTTCCGCTCTCCCAAGCTCGCTCTCGCGCATCTTCCATGCTCCGGAGCGCGTGCCTCATGTTCGGATCCGAACTTCACGGTCGGCCTCTGCCGAGCTCCCGCTCTCGCTGTAGCGGAGTAAAGCGGGAGGGAGCGCGGTCTTATGCTTAAAGCTGACGCGCACACGCACTGAATTCTACCTCGACGCCCCCGGTCTTCTTATTTCTAACCTCGACGGGTTATTTCTTCGCTTCGCGCTGTGGGATTTCTTTGTGGTGCACATTCCGGATATTTTTTAGTGGCAGGATCGCCCCCCTACAAACATTGGTCCTTCGAGCCGGATACGGATATCCTTCTGCCTTTTCGCCAGCAGTTCCGGTGTTTTTTTTTTCGCTAAAGAGATAAGTACGAGCCTTTTCCATCTCCCTCCTGCCGCCAGTCTTCAGCAATGGCCCGAACATTAAATTTCGTTCACACGCTGCAAGATTAATTTTTCGTGTCAACTCCATGTCGGATTTTTTTCCGACACAACGGCAGTTGAGAAACTTATATTCTTCGTCAAATTTTCCATCCGTCTCCGCTATGTGTGCGTCGCCATATTTCTTGCCTTCCTTTTCATTTCCCCGTTGTACATCAACTTGCCAACGTTCAAGGCATATGTGCATACATACATACGCACATACGCGTGCCAATTTATGCACATAATGCAGCGCAATTCTGCCTCCATGAGAAAATTCGCCGACTAAATGTGAAATTGTGTGGTGAAAAATAAAAAGGCATAATTAATATCAGCCAACCGGTGTGCACTAGTTTCGGGAGTTTCCCTGTTCGCCGAACAGTCCGCCGCTGTCGAGATATTTTTTTGTCCTTTGTATGACATATTTTCATTTTCTCGACATAATTTTCTTCAGTTCCGTCAATTCAACTACAGTCCACTTCTCGACACTCTACTGTACCAACATATATACATAATCGAATGCATGCCCATATATAGATAAAAAATATTTTCTGCCTCCATATTTTGGTAAGCCCTCACAAATACAGTCCACTTCTCGACACTCTACTGTACCCACATATATACATAATCGAATGCATGCCCATATATACATACAAATATTTTCTTCCCCCATTCTTTTTTTTGTATGCCCTCACAACTACAGTCCACTTATCGGGTTTCCACTGTACGAAAAAGAGAGGTATCCAACATATGCACACACCCTCATGTGCACCATATATAGTCCAACTGGTTCATGTTCTAGTTGCGGCGACACAAGGCAGACAGTTTAAGTACTGTATGCCAGGCACCTTAGCCTACACAATAAAATTTGGTGACCCCGACGGTCTAGGAAACATCCTAGATCCTTGAAGGATTTCAATCATCCTTTTTCTCAGAACTCAGATTTCTAGCCGTTCCTAATCACAAGAAACATCTGACCTTAAAGGGATTTCAATCATCCTTTGGTCACAACTCAAAGTTGCGACATTTTGAGGGATTTCAACATCCTTTTGGCTCAGATCTTCTAGCCGTTGATCACATTCAGTGATCCCTACAGGAAACTATCCTGCACACACTTCTCAGAGTTGTCAACAAGGCGACACTTTGAAGAAATCTTCCAAGTCAGTGTTCAACTTCTTCGACCATCGACGGTTGCGAACAGAAGCGTATCCAGGTTTTCAGCAAATAAAACACTCCCAACGGGTCAGAAGTGAAGTAACACTATAATGGCTAATGCAATGGAAGAGCAAGCAGTCGCCGAGACGTTAGACTGGCAAGAAAAGATCAGTCAAGAGATCTCAAAATATATCCGCAACTACAAAAAGGATTCAGCGGAGAGGAAACTAAAACCCACGTATTACCAAACCAAATTGGCCGCCTTCGATGACGCGTGGAATCGGTAAGCGACGAGCCATCTCAATATTCCTGAAAAATATAGAACCACTGAGTATACCAAGTTCTACGATGACTGTCGTGCCACCTACGAAGAATACAGAGCGAACATGCTCGACAATATAGAACAATCAACAAGCCACGCTGATGCAAATCCAAAAGCGGGAAGTATACATCAGCCCATGATAGCATCTGACAAACTCAGATCGGCATGTCGCCGACAAAGGGCGATAACCGAGTCTATCAAACGCGCTCTGAAAGAGTTTTCAGAGACGGGAAAGACCATTACAATGGTCTCAGACTCAAGAAATTCATTTTTCCGTTCACGAAGAATTCGATGACCCCATTAAGGGAGGATATGATATGCAGTCCTTCCTAAGAATAGAAAAGGAAATTCAAGCGGTCTTAGGGGCAAAAAGCAATACATCAAGCAACGAAGATGTGCACTTGCCCAGAGTCAGCATCCCGAAATTCGATGGAGATCTGCTCAAATGGACTGAATTTTTCGATATATTTAAATGCATGGTCCATGACACTAAAATGCCCACCGTACGGAAAATGTGGTATCTCAAAACCACCGTAACCGGAGAGGCAGAAAGGTTGATAAGGCATATCGATCTTAAGCAAGAAAATTACTCGTATGCATGGGGTATATTGGTTGACGCTTACAACAATCCCCGACATGTAGCAGACACGATTCTCAATCGTCTCCTGCAACAACGCACAAATAGTGACGATCCGAAGTCATTAAAAGAATTATACATTACAACGATTGAGTCCCTGGCGTCATTAAAGGGACTTGGCATCGATGTATCTAGCTGGGATACAATATTGATTGCCATCATCAAGCTAAAATTAGATTTTGCAACTAGAGCCCTATACGAACAGTCGTTAGATGGGTCCCGAGAGCTACAAAGCTTGGGCACAATGGTCAGCTTCCTGGATCAACGAATTCGAGTACTGGAGACAGGAAAAAGAGGCCAACAGGCAACAAGGGAGCATATAAAATCTACATGTACCTCTGCCAGCGCTGGAAAGGTATCAAACTGTCCGTTTTGCAAAATGAATCATCCGCTTTACAAATGCGATGACTTCCGCAACAAAACAGTACCCGAACGACTCAATTGGGTGCAAAAACAACGGTTGTGTGTAAATTGCTTTAGCAGTGACCACAAGGCAAAGGAATGCCGAGGTCGCATGTGTTTTAAATGTGACAAAAAACACCATACATTGCTGCATCTTGAAACCAAATCAGGTGCAGCAACCGAGCCACAATAGCTTACTGTAGGCGCAGCAAGCAATAAAAATTACAGCCTACTCGCCACCATCAAATTGGCAGTAAAAGAAAGCAATGGTGAGGTTGCGACCTTCAGAGCTCTGCTTGATTCAGGATCACAAATAAATTTGATTTCTGAACGAATGGCTTCAATGCTATCACTAAAACGCCACGGTACTTCACTACGTATCGAGGGAATTGGAGGCAATCCAAAAACTAGTAGAGCCAGAGTAAATGTTCTGATGAAATCGATGCATAATGACTTTACTCAACAAGTTGAAGCTTTTGTGTTACCACACATCATAGCTGATCAACCGGCTCATCAGTTAAATTCTACAAATCTGCAAGTCCCGAGCAATATTGCCCTAGCTGATCCAAACTTCGACAAGCCAGGAAAGACTGACATGCTTATCGGAGCCGAGCACTACTATTCATTGCTTCTACCGAACCAGACTCTGTTAAAGACAGGAGGCCCAATTCTTCAAAATACAAAACTTGGATGGATTGTGGCCGGAAAAGTTTCGGCGGAGCAAAACTCAGCTGCAATTTGTGCACCTGCAGCTACAGATGAAGAAATTGATACGCTGTTGGAACGCTTCTGGACTTTAAAAACTCTAGAAACTGAAGAAAAACACCGATCACCGATGGAGGCTCATTGCGAAAAACATTTTGTAGGAAATCTCCAAGTTCAGCAGATGGAAAATTCATTGTCAAACTCCCATTTTCTGAACAATCTTCTGCCCTGGGGGCATCACAACAAACTGCAACAAACAGATTCCTGGCACTGGAGCGAAGAACTTCACCTGAAATCTGGAAAGGGTACGTGATCTTTATCGAGGAGTATGAAGGACTTGGACATATGAAACAAGTGCATCCCTCAAACATACCCACGGATCACTACTTTATTCCACACCACTGTGTGCTTAAATCTGAAAGCAGCACAACAAAACTACGGGTAGTATTTGATGCTTCCTGTAAAACCACAAGCAATAAATCTTTGAATGACATATTGCATGCTGGACCCACTGTCCAGAGCGAGCTGTTTGCTACGCTTTCGCACTCACAAATATGTGTTCACAGCAGATACAGAAAATATGTATTGGCAAGTGTGGAGGCACCCTGATGATCAATTTCATCAATTAATCGTCTGGAGAAAGAATCCATCTGACGACCTTAAGTATTACCGACTCAAAACCGTGACCTACGATACAACGTCAGCCACATTCCTAGCTACAAAATGCTTGGACTATTTGGCCGAGAAGGTCAAGAATAAATTACCGCTTGGATCATCCGTATCAAAGCATGATTTCTACGTCGACGACTGCCTCACTGGAGCAGACAGTATTCCGGAAGCAGTCCAAATTCACCGAGAACTAAACCAACTTTTATTGCCATCCGGACGAAGACGAAACACTAAACACTACAGTGTGAAGACGTTGGGTCTTCTATGGATACCACAAAAGGATCAACTATGTGGCGATCCCAAAAGAGCGAAGCTTCAACTATCACCAAGCGAGTTGTAAGTTCCGAATCTGCACAGATATTCGACCCACTATTTGCCCCTGTTGTAGTGAAGGCAAACATATTTATAACGAGGTCAGAAGAAATCCCAACACAGAGGACGAAGCTGAAGTTTCCGATCCTTCCAACGTTGCTGGCAATGCTACTCATCCTCCTACTGGCAATGGGACAACCAATAATTACGACGCAGTTCACAATGGCACTTCCAGAATGGCAATTTCAGAATGGACCATCATCGTCTACTACGACTTGAAATCATATTGGACCGATATGAGAATACTATCTGACGGGATTACTGAACATAAGTGTTCAGAACTACGAAATGCAAATGCCTGTAACTCTATACTTGAGCATTTTTTACATTTATATGCCGAGTTACAAGCTGGAAATGATTTGATTAACCACTCCCGACAGCGCAGATCACCACTTGACATAGTCGGAAATGTAGCGCACTCATTATTCGGCGTGCTTGATTCAGCCAACGACAAGCGAATTAGGACGCTAGGACAACAACTATCAATTATCAACAGAGAGAGAGGCAAATACGAAGGCGACTATCTACAGCAAGCATTCATGGTCCTAACAGCTAACCCTGCTGGCGACGGGGATGCAGCGAATGCTTAATGAAATAGCTAGCGTCCTTACTGATTTCCGCCACCGAACCATTAGTCCCATGCTAGTATCTCCTCAGCAACTGAGAGATCAACTCGATCAAATTCGGGATCATCGTCTACCAGATAAAATGTTACCGATATCATCGGATTGACTAAAGACAAATTTGAGTTATGTCTAAAAGTGCAAGCGATGATCACATATGCTTTAATCATCAAGCTACGTTTAGCGCGAACAATCAGTGTGAATTTCAGTTGTTTAACAACAAGACTGAAACACTATGTGAGACTGTTAAAAAAAAAATCCGATCTGATTTGGACAAAGACGCATCAATGGAACAGATGGATGTTCGCAACACACAGTTCCATAAAGCTTCAAGCTGTATGCAAAGGAACACCTTCCACAGTACACCTTGAAGGAACGGGCTTACTATCACTCTCCGCAGGCTGCACCGCGCACAACTCAAAAATTAGTGTTGGCACATTCAGCACTACGATCAGCGAAACGAAATCAACATATTTTCGTTTCGGCAATATCACAAAGTTTGACGTAGAAGAAACATCAGAACCAACTCAAGAAACTACAACCCGAGTATCCGAACTAGACGAATTAGATGTCCTACAACAAAGACTGGCCAATCTGAAGGATATAACATGGAATAATCACTTCAGCACTGTGCGGCACCAGCAAGTAGCTGCCTATGTGGCCTTAGCAATATCAATTATAGTGAGCATTGCATTCATTCTACGACGGCAATACAGCAAATGAAAGCCACGACAACGGACCTCCAAACCCCAAGCAGGTTTGCGTTCAACATTAGCAATGGTTGAATACCTGTTCAACGGCCGGGAGAATGTTCAGTCTCAGCAATATGTATATGCAATAACAAAAGTAGCGATTGTCAGGTCAAGCGCAAATGCATATTATGCTGACATGAAGAAGTCGAATTGGGCACCGTTCCCATTTCTGCATAGATCATAATACACAGTAACCCACATTTCTTTACACACAATTTCGTTGACATAAGCATATTCTTTATACTTTGTTTAGCTATAAATACCGTTAAGTTTCCTCAATAAAATCAGTAATTGTTTTGACCACAATGCAAGCGTTACTTATTTGGCTGCATTCAACAAAGGCTGTCGCTGAGTCTTCAGACACTCATGTGCACCATCTATACTCCAACTGGTTCATGTTCTAGTTGCGGCGACACAAGGCAGACAGTTTAAGTACTGTATGCCAGGCACCTAAGCCTACACAATAACAGTCCCGGTTTTTTTCTTGATGTTACTGCACTGCGCTTTCCACTCCGCTTAAATTATTACATATGTACTAGCAGTGTGACCGTACTCTGCAGGCTTTTTTCCTTTTTGCCTTAACGTTCTTTTTCCGTAAAAAAAAAAAAATTATATATATATATCAATAAATAAATTGAAACGATTCTCACGCCAGACAATCTTGGGTCATGATAGGTTTCTGAATCGACATTTTTTTTCATTCCGACATTCTAGTTCAAGTACAAAAAATTCCAACTGTTTCCGTTTCCACAATTCGTATCAATTTATTTCTGAATTTAATCTGCTTCCCCTTCCGACAACTAACATTAAGTCAATCGGAACACAGACGTTGCCTAAAATTTTACTCGGGAGACGACAAGAAGCCGCGGTCGATCCCATCAATCCGATTGACAAGATCCCAATAGTCTCCGCTGCCATCTCATTTATCGCCTAAGGCTGTCACTGTCATTTCAAGGGCAAAAAGCGACGAGTCCGTCAATACTATCTCTGATCCCTCGTCAAGGCTTACTCGGTCTATGTCCAAAATGGCTCAAACTGAGGTAGACATTGCCCTCAAAAAGTTTGTTGCCACAACAGACCGGATAAGTCAATTTGAAGCGGATATCCATACTCCGGGCGCCCCTGGCTCTGAACGGTTTTCCCCTGGCATGTGCCAATGCCATCGGGACCAAATCCGGGCCCTGTGGGAAAAGGTGAAAAAGAGCTATGAAATCTGCTCTGATCTTCTTGCCGTGTCCGCCGATAGCGCGGCCACTTCGACAGTGCTTGAATCCAAGTACAGTTAGTGTTACTCCGTCTATTCAAGGTGTTTTGTCCAGATTCAGGACATAATAAACAAGGCCGCCTCCCAGTCCATTCAGGCTCTCGTCAGTGTTCCCACACCCCGTCTACGGGTTGTCGTTTGCCCCTAGTGGACACCGAAGTGTTCGCTGGGGATTATCTTCGGTGGCCCACCTTCAGAGACCTTTTCACCGCGATATACATCCACAACTCGCGTCTCACACCGGTGGAGAAGTTGTTCCACCTGTTATCCAAGACAAGTGGCGATGCGCATGCCATTGTTTCCAAGGCCCCGCTGACCAATGAGGGTTTTATCTCCGCGTGGCGAAGCCTCACTTCCGCTTCGTGAATCGGCGGCTATTGGTCAATAGCCAGTTGAAAATTCTCTTCAACATTCAGGCTGTCCCCCAAGAGTCCGGACCCGCTCTGAAAGAGCTGCAAGGCACAATCCCAAGTTGCCTGACAGATATCCGCTATTCAAGTCGAGACTTGGGATTGTCTCCTGGTGGATATGGTTTCCTTAAAGCTTCCCAAAATCACACTTTCAATGTGGGAGAAATCAATCAATTCACAACAAGTCTGAAATTCCAACCTGGAATGAGTTAGACTTGTTTTTGACAGAGCGTCATCGTACTCTGGAGGCTATCGACGACATCAGGCCTAATAGTTTGGGCAAGTTCCGTCAAGGTCGACATCGGCGAGCGCCCCAGCACGTCGACTCAATTCTTACAAGGCCAGAGTTGCTCCAGGCCCAAGAGGGTGCGATCTCTGTTCCAGGGAGAACAATCCGGTTCGCTTATGCCCGCGCTTCCTTGAAATGGATGTCAATGGTCGCTCCGACTACATTAAAAGAAAGCAGCTTTGCCTGAACTGTTTTGCCCGAGGGCACCAGTGCCCATCGCTGCATCACATGCCACAGCCGCCATCACAGCCTCCTGTACCGCGGTAATCCATTCGCGGCCGCTCCAAGTCCTTCAGCGCCAGCCTGGCAGGCCTTGACCAGCGCCTACTCCAAGGAGCACGGAGCCGTCCTACCGGGCACAGCCCTCATTAACATTTGCATCTAGGGAGCTATTTTCAGGCACGAGCCTTGATCGACTCCTTCTCCGAGGCCACCTTTATAACGGAGAGGCTTTTCAACCTCGTCAAACTTCCATTCAAGACTATCCAGGCCCAAGTCTTTGGCCTTAATCAAACCGTTGGCGCTCAGTCCACGAAACTTTGCCATCTTTCTATTCGATCGCCTTCCAGACCCGGGCTGCAGTTTGAAACTGCAGCTTACGTTCTTCCGCAGTTGGCCTGGAATCTTCCATCGTATCCAGTCCCACGATACCTTCTTAAGGGACTTCCTGGCATGCGCCTTGCGGACCCCAAGTTCTTTGAGAGTTCCGAAATCGATGTGTTGATAGGAGCCGACATTCTACCGTCCATCCTCCTCGGCAACTCCAAGGCTAACATTTTCGGTTCGCTTCTCGGCCAGGAAACCATTTTTGGATGGATGTTGACATTCCCCATATCTCCAGCGGCCCGTCGAAGTGTGTCCGTCTTCTCTACGCGAGTTACCTGCGGCCTCGACAACTCGTTGGACCAGCTCCTTACCAAATTCGGGGAGGTGGAGGAAGTGGCCACCCAAATCGTCGCCGAGACTGATTCTGTCTGTGAACACAATTTTATCCAGACTTCAAGGAGAGACACGTGTGGAAAATGCGTTGTGACGCTTCCCTTGCGCGACCCCGAGCAGAGTGGTTCCGAACTCGCCTGAAAAGGTATTCTCCCCTAAAGGCCCGGTATAACGCTGTGATCCAAGAATATATTGATTAGGTCACAAGGCCGAGGTTTCATCGACGAGCAGTTCTTCCACATCATGCCGTTCTCAAACCCGCAAGAACAACCACTAAAGTGTGGGTGTATTTCAACGCTTTCAGCCCGTCTTCAAACGATACCAGTACTGACCCAATGTTTTTCATCTGTCCTATTCCGCCAATCAGATCACCCACGATGTCTCCACGTCCACGCAGCGCCAGCGCCTTAAAAGCAGACGTTCTCGAGGTACGCAATCGTACCGTTGCCGAGTCTGCAGCGGTATTCACGCGCTTCGGAAATGTCGTCGGTTCCTCCGTCTGAGCACCGAGAAGAGGCTCCGGGCTGTCCTTGCCAACCGGTACTACCCCAGATGTTTGGCCTAGAGGTGTCAAACTACCGGTGGCACTATCGATAGTATCGATGGTTTGGATTCAGCTTGCACTATCGGTAGTTGAAAAACCAATCGCGATAGTATCTTCCCCACATTTTTTCCTCGACACTACTTTTCTTGTGACCTCAAAGCAACGTGGTATAAGCAATTGGAATTTATTGGAGTATATTAAAAAACTAAGTTTAAACCAATCAAAGTCTAACTAAAAATAAATGACAAGATACCAAAACTGAATAATTTGTCTGACTAGTTTTATTACTTTTTAAATTATTACTATATTAAATCTTTAATCTTAAAATCTTTATAAAATTAATAAGGAATACCCTCAACTTTTTTTAATATTTTATTAGATGAACACCCCTTTTTCTTACAAAATTATATAGGTCGGTACTATCGCGATGGTATTGATAGTTTGCGAAAAAAAACTTGAAACTACCGATAGTGCGAGTACCGGTAGTTTGACATCTCTAGTGCAAAACCTATATCCTATCTATATGGAACGTGGAAATTCAACTGACCCAATAGATCGCTGCTTTCCACGTCCCTACGGATCAGGTTATACATACGGTTTGCTAAGTAAGGTAGATTAATTAGAAGTCTACTAGAATAAGAAGGCAACCTAAGGCTTGCACCCTGCTTAAGCCATGAAGAGCGAAATCTAAAAAGTTCTTTTGAACTGACTTAATGCGTTTGCTATCGTCGTCAAACTGGGGACTCTAAACGCAATATTCAAATTCTAAACTAGGACGTTCTAAAGAAATGTATAAATTCTTCGAGACATAGGGGTCATCGACTTCCTTCGACAGGAAAACCAAGTCAAGTTTCCTAACAAGAAGGGAATGATTAACGGAGTCAAATGCTTTACTGAAATCAGTATAAATCGCATCTGTCTGCAAATTTTGTGGAAAGCCCCTTATAATGATAGAAGTGAGCTCCAGAAGGTAAGTTGTCGTTGATCTTCGTTTAATAAATCCATGTTGGCATGAAGAAATTACTGATCTACACAAGTACTGCAAATGGGGAGTAATTACGTTTTCGAAAAGTTTAGGGATGGCTGACAACTTAGAGATTCCTCTTAAGTTGTTAGCATCCACTTTGCTACCTTTTTTGTGGAGAGTAATAACGAATGATTCCTTCCAAATAAGGGGAAATTGGGAAGTTTCTAAGGATAAGGTAAACAATTTTAGAAGGGGACTGCACAGGGACTCGGCACAATACCTAAGCACACAGCCTGATATTCCGTCGGGGCCTGGCGAATAAACCGGCTTGACACGTTGAAGATCCAAAAGAAGGGAGCTATCGTTTAAGCTAGGACTGAAGATTAGGTTTGATTTGGGCATGTTATAAGAATAGGTGTGGTTTGAGTCGGATGACGGAGAATAAGTAGTTTGGAAAAACTGAGCATAAAGATCGGCGATTGCCTGATCATTGTTTGCTGTCGTATTTTCAAATGAAAGTGAGGAAGGTTGTATAATTGCCTTACGTTTAGTATTGGCAATATTTAAAAACCAGTTTTGGTCCTGCGCACGGTAAACTTTGACCGAGCCGCTAAATAGTGAGAATGAATAGCTTGAGAACCGTTACGTTAAAATTTAGAATAGAGATTCGACTTGACATTTTTGAGGCGAGTCAACCAGGGAGGCTTATTTGAGATTGACGGATAGTATAAGGGAACATATTCAGTACAAAAGGAATTCATGGCATTTTAAAAAATATCCATGCCACCAACTGTAAGGAATCGTTAGGATCCCTTACAATAAGCCAAAGGGAACGCAGGATAGACAGAAGAGAGAACAGTATAAGAGAAAGCAGTAGAAGAGATCGAGTGAGAGCGGAGAAAGGGAGAGAAAGCTTTCAGCAGAGCGGATAGTCAGCGCATAGCGGGACACGGATGCGCTGAGCAAGGAGTTTTGGCGGGAGAGCGGGCTGCTGAATTGGCAGCAGCAGCGCTGCAGAGGATCGGCTGAGCAAGGAGTTTTGGCGGGAGAGCGGGCTGCTGAATAGCAGCGCTGCAGGGGGGTATAATGCGTTAGAAGCTTTCGAAGGTGTCGGTCGTGTTTTTTGCTCGCTCCTACGATTATTTTGATTCGCCTGTAAAGAGTCAATTAAAATTGTTGTCTTCGATTTTATTTAAATCAGCTGGAACGTTTCTTTTAATTACGTTACCATCGGACCGCAAAAAGTTTCTACCTTGCCAGTTTATAACATTTTATAAATTTGCATATACTGTCCTCATACAAGAGACCGCCTAGTGTTTTGTTTTGGACAGCCACGGTGTTGTTGTTTACATTTCGACTCCGTTACAACGCGCTTGCTGCTCTTTCTCCTGTTACATCTCTCTGATCACCGCACTGACTGCTCTGCTCTCCTGGACTGCTCTCATGGTTACTCAGCTGTTGCTGTAAAGCTCTCTGAATTGCTGTACTTGCGCTCGCCGTTCTTCAACTGCGCGGGATTTGATTGCTCTCAGTCTGACAGCTCTCCCGATTTTGTCTGCTCAGAACCTACTCGCTGGATCGCTGCACTGACGCTGCCTATGCACGGTTTTGACTGCTCTCCTGGTCTGATCTCCCGAACTACTCTGCTGTTGCTGTTGTTGCTGCTCCTTCCTTTGCCTATCTTCAATCTGCGCTGGATTTGTCAGCTTAAACTCTTGGCTCGACTTCGTCTCATCTACGATTCCCCGCTCTTATCGACGATTATCGACGCTCTTCTCATCTCTTCGCTGGATTGGCCACTACGCTTTTCTCTTTACTCTTGTCATCTCTTCGCTGGATTGGCCACTACGCTGTACTCTACGACAAATCTGGTGCTCTGGCAAGTTTGTTTGTTACCTTATTTCTGTGCGCATAGAATAACACTGATAACAATTATGTCGGTCGTTTGTAATGCCAAGAAATGCGAATTTGGAGGTGCCATTACGGGCGACTCCTACCCGTATGCTGGCTGTGTGGTAACTGTGCACATTTGAAATGTGTCGGGCTGGATCAAATGGCCGCCTTACAGACTTAATATCTAAAAATTGGCTTAACTTGGTCTTGCATCGCTTGCCGCGAGATCGAAAATGAAATGCGTACATTTATGCGACAGATCCGAAATGGTTTTCTTGATGTACGTAAGGATTTCGCAGCCCTTAACGAAAAATTCACTGCCGTCGAGTCTCAGTTTCTTGGCCTTAAACTCTTAAGTGAGTCGCCCAAGAGAAAAATACCACACAATGTGGCCTGTATGAATCTTATTGGAACACCTACTGCAAATACGGTGCCAACGTTTTCTTTAACTACACCACAGGCACAGTCGGGCCATGTTGCTGTCCTCCCGCAACCAGAACCTAATGGTTCGCTCACACATAGTTCCGGACTTCAGATGGATTATGCGGGCGTCGTCTCACCGGAACCAAATGGATTTTTACACCAAACAACTTTTAAATTCGCCTGTCGTGATCGATAACCGACCGACTCCCGTACCAGCTGCAGTGGAGGCAGTTGCTTCTGCCTTACTAGCGGCCTCATCGCAGACTACAATAGCTCCGATCGTGACTACTCCTAGTTATGGCGCTAAACAACTTACTGGAGTTGCTCAACGCACCTCAAGACCGATTGCTGGAGTGGCTCCGACTAAATCGGTGTTTGTGTCACGCTTAAACCCGGATGCTACGGTTAAAGACATTATAGCCCACCTTAGCCACAAGTTAAACCTTTCTGCAACTGATTTCTCTGTCACCAAGTTTAATTTTAAATTGAGACGTAACATATCTTCTTTTAAGATTGATCTTTCTGATTTGATTCTACCTAGAGTTCTTGATACCAATATTTGGCCAGAGTTTGCCATTGTACATGAATTCGTCAATAAGAATAAAAATCACAGTAATGCTCGTAGCTCCCAAAGTACTTTGACCAATTCAAAAACTAAATCAATCTTTTGCATACACTATCAAAATGTTCGTAGTTTGTTAGGTAAACTTAGCAAAATATACTCCAATAGTGTATCCTTTGATGCCAACGTTATTGCCTTTACGGAGACCTGGCTAAATTCGACAGTGTCGGACAATGAAATTCTCTGTAACAACTATATTATTTATCGATGTGATCGTCCCACTCGCACTGGGGCGGTGTTCTCCTAGCCGTAAAAACGATTTATCGTCGAAATCCATTATACTACCAAATTTAAATGATCCAATAATTGAATTTGTCTGTGTTCAAATTAAATTTCCGGACTTCAGTATTTTGTCACCTGCTCATATATTCCCTCGATCCGATTTCAATATATATATGCAACACTTATTACATATCCAAGAGATTTTCTTTGCTTGGTGATAATGATCACCTAGTCACATTAATCTTTAATCTCCCTACTCTTTCATGGTTGTCATCCATGGATAGTAACGCTTCCGTTCCTAGCACGCCCCACGAGTTTGTTCAGGGTGTTTTGGATTTGTCATTGGTTCAGCTTAACTCAGTGGGTAATTGCAACAACAAATTTCTTGATCTGGTTTTTGCATCCGAATTTGCTAATGGTCTCGTTTCACGAATACAACCATTATCATTGCCGGAAGACAAGTATCATCCAACTTTGGAGATTCTTTTAGAGTCTATATCGCCTGAAATAATCTTACCTGAAATCGAACCCAGAACCTTTCACTGCTTTAGAAGAGCTGCGTTTACTGAAATGAACACAGCCCTCTCTCAAGCTGACTGGTCTTTCATGGACTCCGAAGAATCACCTCCAGTCATTCTGGGATGTTTTACGACTTGCTGAACTCAGCAATTAATGCGCATGTTCCGTCGTTTCCTGTCGCGGAACCCTCTAACAAGCCTCAATGGTTTTCGCGCAGGTTATCTTATCTCAAGAACACCAAATCTAGGTTGTTCAAAAGTATCAAAGATCCGGTCTTCAACTGGACCATTCCAGGTATCTGATTGCTCGTTCCGAATTTTTGGCTCATAATACTACATGTTACAATAACTACCTGAACCGTTGCAAAGAGAGTTTTTCGACAACCCTAAACAATTCTACGCTTTTGTTAATTCAAAACGAAAATCTTCTGTGTTTCCTTCATCGCTCCATTATAATAATATACAAAGGCTTTAATGATCTAGACAACTCTAATTTATTTGCTAATTTCTTCCAATCGACATACTCCTCTCATATTTATAATTCTTCCACCTATCCGTATTCGCTCCCACACTCAAATTCTATCACCATGCCTATAATTCACGTAGACGACATTTATCAGTGTCTAATGAACATGAAATCGTCATTTTCTGCCGGTCCCGATCTTATTCCTAGTTGTCTCCTTAAAATGCGCCAGTGCCCTGTCAGGTCCTTTGGCTAAACTCTTTCAAATGTCTCTTGACAAGAGCTTTTTCCTGACTTGTGGAAAGAATCGTTTATTATTCCTCCATAAGAAGGGCAGTAGGTCGGATATTTCTAACTATCGAGGGATTTCGAAGCTCAGTGCCATACCCAAATTATTTGAAAACTAATTACCTCACAGCTGCAACATCAATGTTCTTCAATAATGAGCCCTTCTCAGCATGGATTTATGAAGCGTCGGTCGACGACAACCAACCTCCTGGAATTTATTTCAATCATTCGAGATGGTTTTAATAACAAAGTGCAGTCGGATGTTATCTTCACCGACTTTAGTAAAGCCTTTGATTCTGTCAATCATTCGCTACTGCTTATGAAACTAGAATTGTTAGGATTTCCATATAGTTTATTAGATTGGCTTTCCAAATACCTACTTCAACGAACACAGAGTTTTATTCAACAACACATTGTCAAACTTGGTCTTTGTTACATCAGGTGTTCCCCAAGGCAGTCACCTTGGTCCTGTCCTGTTTGGTCTGTTCATAAACGACCTGCCAAATATTATTCACAATTCTCAGGTGCTTATGTACGCGGATGATGTGAAGCTGTGTTTAAATCTTACGTCCCCTTGTCGCACTTACGGCTTCAAGAGGACTTAAATAGCCTGAACACATGGTGCAACGATAACATGTTGTTCCTCAACCATTCTAAATGTAATTTCATGTCATTCTATCGTAAAACCCTTTCCTTACAAATTACTCGTTGGGAACAAGCAGGTTGGAACGTATTTATAAGGTTAACGATCTTGGAGTATTATTTTGCCACGACCTAAACTTTGCTGAGCACATTACCATAATAGCAAACAAAGCTAGTGTACTTGCTTTTGTTAAGCGTTGGTCAAAGGAATTTGTTGATCCCTACATAACCAAGCATCTTTTTCCTCTCTAGTTCGACCCATACTTGAGTATTGTTCATGTGTATGGTCTCCCCAATATCAGGTTCATCAAGCTCTACTAGAGTCAGTGCAGAAGCAGTTTCTCTTGTTTGCTCTGCGTGGGCTATTCGTGGACCCTCACCATCATCAACTACCACCGTACGCCGCGAGACTGCGGCTCTTAAACATTCCGTCTCTCCTGGATCGGAGAACTTGCCATGGTGTTCTCTTCCTACACAAACTGATACAGGGACAGATTGATTCTGCGGCACTGCTAGGCCGAATACAGTTTTGTGTTCCGGTCAGAACGTCACGACAATTCCGGCCGATATTTTGGAAATATGCAGGACAAACTTTGACTGCCATCATCCGTTTCGTGTTCTTTGTACACACTATAATGAATTGTATCGTCTTTTGTCTTCTGATTGTCTGACTATTGGACATATCCTTAATGCGTTGTATGTATAATTTTGTTATAAATGTAAATTTTTAATTGTATATTATTAGAATAAGCATTATATACTAGCAGATATTTGTTAGTTCCTAATAAATGAAATGAAAAAGGGGGGTATAAAAGCGAGAGACAGGAGTCAGTTGGAAAAAAAGCAGTTGGAGAGGCAGTTGGACAGTTAAGTGTGGAGTTAAGTCGTCGTTGAACAGTGACCAGTGCTAGTGCTAGTGAAAGTGACTCCTTGGGAAACGAGCCAAGGATCAGTTCAGGGACAGCAGAGCAGAGCAGTTTACCAGCAGCAGTAACGCAGTAAGTCTTGGGAGGATTCCCTTGACCAAGCGAGTCCAGTTCACTACTTCCTTCCATCTCGTATTTTGTAAGTGCCCAGGCGGACGGTGAGTTTGCCAGCGCGTCAGCTTAGCGGGAGCATCTGGAGCGTGCAGCACCAGAGTATCTAGCGGAGCGAAGCTTAGCGAGAGTATCCGAGTGCGGGTAGCGCCGGAGTATCAAGCGGAGCGTAAGCGCGGCGTGATCACCAGACGGCGTTGGCCGGCGAGTCGGGCGTGAACTAATTGTTAGAGATAGGGCGTCTTGTGCCCCGCTTAAGACAGGTGTGGTAGAAAAGAGGTGCAACTCCCAGTTCAAATATATATTATATTACTTAAATCTAAACCCCGGAGTTCTTATTTTGGCACAGTGCCCAACAAATATAAATTTGTTGCAGCGAATCCTGGACGAGACTGAGCTATCCCGCCCCGATCGTTACACAACCATGTCAGTTCATATGTAGAGATCGGACCTATAATAGCACTGGTCGACAAGAAAAATGCAGGCGAATAAAAGCCATTGGTTCTGATAGATCTGAAACGGTACATTACTAGTCCGAAACTGAAAAGTTTCCATCACCCACCAATTTTGAGAAAATCGCGGTCAAAGTATCATGCACTGCTTGAAACGGCACTTTTTAAGGCTTAATTACTCCCAAACCTTACGTTGCCCAGAGCGGGTATTCAGCTTAAAAAGAGCTTTGGGCTTTCTAATTCAATAGTAAACAAGAATATCCAATGGGAGACCTCTCGTTCTTTAGTTATAATGCATTTTACAAACTTAAATTTATCACAAATTTTTGCTATATTGTAGCCCTGAAACTTAACAAATCCGGTTAGAGTCTTGGCTTTGGTTAGAAACATTGGTTTGGGATTATAACTTAAGTACACAAACCAAACGTTTTATGGGCCGAAAACACATTCTCTGGACATGTTTGATTACACAGGTCGACAAAAATCGACCTTTTTGCCGGCGAATAAAACCCATTGATTCTGGTAGATCCGAACCGGTACATTACTAGTCCGAAACTGAAAAGTTTCCATCACCCAATTTTGAGTAAATCGCGGTCAAAGTCTCGCCTGCTTGAATCGGCACTTTTCAAGGCTTAATAACTCCCAAACCTTACGTTGCCCAGAGCGGTATTCAGCTTAAAAAGAGCGTTGGCCTTTCTACTTCAATATTAAACAAGAATATCCAATGAGACCTCGTTCTTTAGTTATAATGCGTTTTACAAACTTAAATTTGTCACATACTTTTGCTATGTTGTAGCCCTGAAACTTAACAAATCTGGTGAGAGTCTTGGCTTTGGTTAGAAACATTGGTTTGGGATTATAATTTAGGCACACAAAACAAACGTTTTATGGGCCGACAACACATTCTCTGGACATTTTTTCATTATCATATTTATATACAAAGTTGAATTTGTTCAAATGTATTCAACTTGATAACAATTAATTCTTGGAAAGTTTGAAGAAATATCAATGTTCCGAACCCAAAGCAGTCTCTAACAAAATGTTTGAAATATCAGGGCTACAACATAGCAAAAATATGTGACAAATTTAAGTTTGTATAATGCGTTATAACTAAAGAACGAGAGGTCTCCCATTGGATATTCTTGTTTAATATTGAAGTAGAAAGGCCAACGCTCTTTTTAAGCTGAATACCCGCTCTGGGCAACGTAAGGTTTGGGAGTTATTAAGCCTTGAAAAGTGCCGATTCAAGCAGTGCATGAGACTTTGACCGCGATTTACTCAAAATTGGTGGGTGATGGAAACTTTTCAGTTTCGGACTAGTAATGTACCGGTTCGGATCTACCAGAATCAATGGGTCTTATTCGCCGGCATTTTTCTTGTCGACCAGTGTTATCATATTTATATACAAAGTTGAATTTATTCTTAAAGTATTCAACTTAATACCAATTAATTCCTGGACAGTTTGAAGCAACATCAATGTTCCGAACCCAAAGCAGTCTCCAACAAAAATGTTCGAAATATCATTTACGGGGACGGCGGAAAAAAACGCCGCTCCCGTATATCCCTCCTACTATGTGGCGCCATCTATCGGACATTTTTGGAACTAAAAGTGGTGTGTGCCTAATTCGTCCTTAACTGCTTGATCAACCGGTATGTGTCCTTAACTGCTTGATCAACCGGTATGTGTCTAGAATATTATTTTTACCTGGGTTTTATGCTTACCGATCTAGCGGCGTGTTAACATTACTGTTGAACTGGCATGTTAGCATGCTATGAACATTTTAATATAATTGAATTTGATAGTGCTGCTGGCCAAATACTACTGCTGGCTAGATTTAAAATTTTAATCAATAATTCACTATGTAAATTATAATAAAACTTCAATCGGGGTAGCTGCAGAAGAGTCCCTCGCTGCAGTCCTCAGTAAGTAGCCGGTTGGCCGATGATCAAAGTTGATGTAATCCCTGGAAATGTTGATTGTCCAGGTTCCACGCAGCAGCTCTCGATTGGCTGCCGGTAGTCAGTTGATTATCTCCTCTTCTCTTGTAGAGTTATGAAGATTATGCTGGAAGGGTAACTGCCCTCCGTTCGCTTCTGGCCTAGAGACTCAGTCAGTGTTTAATTAATAAAAGTTATACGGCGGTTGCCGGAGTTATTTCAGAACTTGTGTTCTTTATTCCTTGAATATCGAAAATGAACTGAACTTAAAAGCTAACAAAATTGGAATCATAGCGGCCACGCAAATATGCTGTGTTTGCCGGCTATGCACGAGCATCCGGCCAGACACTGTGTCAGCAGTTTTGGCCGGAGCGAGCTGTCGATCGAACGGTCATTGCCGCCGCTCGGTTAACTTAGTTAACTACTCCCCCCCTCAGGAACGAGGCCGCCCTCGGCCGACCCTAGTCTGGCAATCATCTCTTTTAGCTGGGCCGTAGTTCTTCTGGCCTGGGTGAATCGCCGATAGGTTAATCCGATGCAGATCAACGCGCAGCATATTGCTCCTGCAATTAGCATTATCTGATATAAGCGATAGTCGTTGACCTCTTCTCCGAATCGTTTGATATGCTCCAAATTACGTTCACTTAATCGATGAAGGTATGGAAGGCTAAGGATGTTTCGTTCCATAGTGACGTTCAGAGAAGGCGAGCTGGCTACTCCCGGAGCCCTTTTCTGGGCTGTGTCATGGTTGACAAATCGGGTTTCGTTGACTGTGGTACTCTCAATAAAGGTGATGAGGTAGGTACCCTGTACGTGGACGTAAGTACCATTGTCCACTCTCACGCGAGCCGGGCGATCGTTTACAATGACAATTCCATCGTCAACGTAAGTAACGGGATGCAAGTCACTTTGCTGAATTTCGCAGTGCGCAGTGCCTCCAGCGTGGAGCTCCTGGGCGCATGAACTTCTTAGCGCCAGTTGGCAAAAGGTGGCCCTGGTGTTACGGAGCAGTTTTTACCGTGCGGATCTCCGCATTGCATTCCGCTATTATATTATCTTCCAGCCTGAGAATGGTGCCATGATGTGACACAGGAAAAACGTTAATTTTGTTGCAGGCTGACTTAATTTTAGGAAATTTAATAACAAAATGTAAGATGTTAGTGGATTGTAAAACTTTCACGGACGCTACGGACAAAACATCTTTGATGGCGGTCTCCGTGGGCTCTTCCATCCACACACTCTCTAGGTCTGCATGATCTAGTATGCTAGGGCTAACGACATTAATTTTGCAAGGGCGACTGCAAGTATCAAATTCTGCAGCTCCATTACCATCATCCTATTACGAGTTAGTAACATCTCGTATAGGTGTCCCGTATCAATTTGGGATTCCTTAGCCGACCTCAGAAGTTGATTGACAGTAGTGGATATTTTATTGATTTGGTCTTGGACTTTGGTATTGATATTTAATTGCCTATTGTTTGCATCAATGAGTAAAAATTCGTTGAATTTAATTTTTCAAAATCCTCGGCGTCCGGCGTTCCCGCCACTACCTTTAAGGCTTTACCGAGGAAGTCTAAACTCCTGGCTACTCTATGGTGAATGCTTAAAGACTCGAGCAGGTCACGCAAGTGAGCGGTATCAACGCTCAAAAGTTTTTGCATATGCGATTGTGGGAACCTGTCGATCATTCCGTCTGTCTCTTCCACTACGCGCCTATACTCCGAGAGATTCGCTGAGTGTCTTACAAATGCGAACTCTTCCCATACCAAAATTCGACCATCAACGATGGGAATGTATTTGGCTTTTGAGTAGTCTGTTATGTGCGCCGAAGCTACGGTCAAGAAGAATAGCAGGGGTATGGTTGTAAACCTGTAATTCGAATATACTGTATTGTTTGTTAAAGACGGGTTAACCCACCACCAAAGCACAGAAAAAGCAGTATGATTAAAAATAATATTAATGAAAAGCTTACGCCAAGTGGCTAGGGATAAAAGTAATGAAAATGAAAAATTATCAGGCGAGCGATAACATGGTTATGCTTGGCCTACCTAAGGTTGTCTTTGTGGACCACCCTCCCTTAATGAGGACTGTGGTCCCCAAGTCCGCTTCCACCGTTTTTCTTCGCATAACGGCGAAAGCTTGTTTCCTAGTCTCCTGTTGGATTTTACTAGGACTTTGTCGCCGGCATTGAATTTTCTGTCCTGCCGGGAGGCATTTTCCCTGCTTCTTAGCTTGTCCTGGGCATGCCTTATTCTACCCTCTATATCGCACTGTGGGTCATTCGATTGAGTGACTACCACGTCGGCGGGCCTCTTACCGATGACCGAATGGATAGATTTGTTGTATTTTGTCGTGGCCAGTAAAATCAACTCTACAGTGTCGCTGATGCCTTTGTCGATTTTGAGGCATCTGGCAAGTTCCACCAGAGTGCTGTGGAAGCGTTCCACTTGTCCGTTCGAGACGCTGTGGAGGGCGGCGCATTCGAGACGCTAACGCCGAAGTGGTTTTCCAGCATGGTCAAAATAGTGTGCGAATTCAATGACGGTTCATTGTCGCAATAGATGACCTTAGCCTTGGGGAAAACGTTCAAGAGTTGTAATAGGGCCGGTTTGAGATCCTCTATTGTTCTAGAGGGAATCGGTTGGACCATTGCAAATTTTGAAAACTTGTCTATGCATGTGAGGAAGTATTTCCTGTCTGTAGAGAAAATGTCTATGTGCAGCATTTCCCCACCTGCGATGGGACTGGTGTTTCGCCGAGTTCCTGTTTTTGGATGTCTGTCATATTTGGCTCTCGCGCATGTCTTACAATTTGAGACGATTTCGCTGGCCAATTTTGCCATCTTCGGGAAGTAGTACTCGGAGAGCACTTGCTTCACATTCTCCTGGGCCGATCTATGGGCCCTATTATGCTCAGCTGTGATAATTTCCCGCCTCTCAGCAACTGCGAAAATATCTGTTACTTGATTTTGCAGTACCAAAATTTTGTTGCTGGAAATTGTCGCACCAGCTGGTCCTGTACCATGGCCAACGTGTGTAGGTCACAATGGATGGCGTTTACGCCATTAGGAACGATAATATCTGCGATTTCTCTGAGCAATGATTCTTTGCACGAGAAGCTAACTAAGTGACGCCTTTTGTTCCCAAACAGTATGAAGCTGCGTTTCGATGGGGAGCGCGCCTCTTCGAGAACCAATTGGTTCTGGAAGCAATTCAGCGGTTTGTCCGTAGAATCAATGGTGTGGGTCAGGGAGAGTTCGCTGTGTATCGTGGCTATGCATGATTCAGCTTCCTGCTCTTCCATGGCATTGAGTTGTTGTCTGGACAGCGCGTCCGCGACCAAGTTCTCTTTGCCAGGCTTATAAAAAATACGCGCACCTGACTCATCAATGCGCGCCTTCCACCTCTTGATTTTAGCGTTCGGATTCGACTCCGAGACCGCGAAGGTTAAGGGCTGATGATCAGTAAAGATATTTATGTCTTTTACTGCGTACAGATAGTGTCGTAATTTGGCCAATGCCCAAATAATAGCTAACAATTCCCTTTCATTTGTAGCATAATTTATTTCCCTGTCCTTCAATGTCCTTGAGATCATTGTGATTGGACGACCCTCTTGGGACAATACCGCGCCAATGCCATAGGCTGATGCATCTGTCGTTAGATCAAATGCTTTTTATAATCGGGGTATCTTAGCATGACGTCTTCAGATGCCAAGATATTTCGCAGCTTCTGAAACGCTTGTTGCTGCGCCTTAGAGAACTGGACCGGAATGTTTCGCGACCTGTGTCTACTAACTGATCCGTTTTCCCCTTTTAAGATGTCCGAGATAGGCCTTGCTATTGCTGCAAAGTCCTTGATGAAACATCGGTAGTAACTGGCTAGGCCTAGAAATGACCGAACCTCAAATACATTTTTTGGTTCTGGAAATTCTTTTATAGCCTTTACCTTTTCTGGGTCTGTCGTAGCACCATTACAAGTGACTATAAACCCAAGGAAGCTCACACTTTTCTTAAAAAAGCTGGATTTTTCTACCGATACTCTCATGTTCGCATCGTACAGGCTCTTAAGAACCCAATCTACGTGCTTGATGTGAGAGCTTTCATCCTCAGAGAATATGATTACGTCGTCAACGTAAACATAGCAGAACTTGCCGATCTGTTCCCGTAGGATGTCGTCGATGGTCCTCTGAAAAATGCTGCCTGCATTTTTGAGGCCGAACGGTAGTCTGCGGAATTCGTATTTCCCCCCATTTACTGAGAAAGAAGTTTTTTCCCTGTCGCGTTCTGCGAGAATGATTTGGTGATAGCCAGACTTGAGGTCCAGCGTTGAGAAATATTTCGCATTACCTAGGTTGCCTAATATCATGGAAATATTTGGCATGGGATATCTGTCGGGCACGGTTCTTTCGTTTAACTTGCGAAAGTCAATAACTAGTCGCATTTTACGGTTACCTAGCTCATCGGTTCCTTTTCTTATCCACAACCCATATCGGGTTGTTGTAAGGGGATACCGACTTCTGAATTATCCCGTTTTTAAGCAGATCTTCAATCTCTTTGTTGACGAAATCCGCTGCTCCCATAGGGTACGGGTATAGTTTCGCGTATATGGGCTCCTCACTGACCGTTCTGATGGTAGCTACCACCGACGTATTGTAAGGTAAAGCCTCATTAGGGTCTGCAAAAGCCTTTTCCTGGCCTTTAGCATTTCTAAAAACGCGTTTTTTTGCCGATGGTGGTGCATCTGAGCAATTAACATTGGTGAAGTTTACATCAGCACACGTGTGAAAATCAATCTGCTCTACTTCGGTGCCCCATTTTAGATGGCCGGAAGCTAGGCAAAGTGACGCTCCTGCCTGTTTTAATAGGTCAAGGCCGATTATTCCATCAAAGGTAGTTAAATCTGGTAGTATGAAGAAGGTAGCCTTAAAATTAAATAATGAGACGAAGCATTTATTCGTGATAGTTGTAACCCCATGAATTGAGTGAATGGTGAATGGGGAATCTACTGGGCGAACGCCTTTCAATCCTTTGTGAGGTCGGATGAAATTTTTCGACGCGCCCGTGTCGATAAGGAATTTCATGTCAGTCCCTGCTACTCTTCGTCTGATGACGGGCAGCAGGGATCTTCCCTAAAAATTTATTAGATCTGAGTCATACTCTGAGATGGCGTCATCATCAACTTTGGCCGCTGCACTGGAGGCTGCGGCTGAGTATGTGTTTTCGGTCTGATCTGTGCTCTGAGCGACGTGATTAACTCTTTGTCTTTTAATGGGGCCTGAACGGCCGGACGTAGCCGTCTTCCCGTTTTGGTAAGCCTGTGCTTGAGTCGGTTGTCTGAATTTAGAAAGGGATGGGTCAATCTCCATTGGTTCCTGGGTATTACCTTGTGGTACGGAGTGTACTTGCGCCCTGTGCTGTTTGCTAAAGTGTGGATTTTTCCAGCGCTAACTTGCGTGTATGCTTGTTGGGATGTTTGCTGGCGTTCTTGCGCCTTTGGATTTGTTTTCCTGTCCCTATCTTCCTGACTCTTTGCAAACGACGACGCAAACGTGTACCTCTCGTGGTTTGCTTCCACCTCTTGAGCTAGAGCCAGAGCCGTTGGCATGTCCTTCGGCTTTGCCGAGAAGAGGACATCTGTGAGGTTGCGCCTAAGTCCCGAAATAAATACACGGAGTGCATCATCCCGGAATTTGTCACATAAAACTCTAGCCGCCGACGATTCGTACGACATTGTGACCTTGTTGGTGAGCAAGGTCAGTTTTTCTCGACCTCGTCATAGTATTGCAAGAGTGTTAGGCTTCCCTGTCTGAGGGTGCCCATCTCCTGCTCGATTACGTGGATCTGGCGTTTGTCGCAGTATGTAAAGTCGAGCCGATCTATGATCGCATCGAAATTCAATACAGTGCCGAACGAAGACAGCACTGCATTGGCGGGGCCTCTTATTTTACTCCTAATAATAATGACTGCCTGATAATGGCGGGAGCTATTAACATAAGTTTTAAAAATATAATATGCGGCTACTGCTGCTTGCCGCCAAGAGACGTATGCATCCTGTTCTCCCGTAAATTCGGGCAGGCACTTAACGGCGTCTAGGGGCTCGTCACATCTAACATTATCTTTAATTTCTATGGGCTCGTAGGCCTTAATTACAGGGGGCTTCCGCTTGGGCGGGAGCGATTTGTACCGCATTAACCTGGGCGGTTAGCTGCTGTATGGCTTGGCGTAATTCGTTTCCCTACGCTGGCTCTCCAGGGTTGCCTCTTGAACGGCATGGGCAACTGCCGCCTGTATGGTGGCCGTCATTTGTTCCATATTAAAAGCCATGTTTACAGCTGAGGGAATATTAGCGCGTACACGTTTCGGTGTAGAAGTTACGGCTGGGCCTTCGGTCTCAGAATCAGAGCCGCTGGAGATTTGTTTATTATTCCTATACTGCTGAAAGGGATTGTTCATGAGGGTCTGCAATCACAAAATCGCCCTGAAGAGTTAAAGCATGGCCAAGCTGTATGCTTGTGTAGGCAGCTGGCCTGTCGAGGGGACGCGGGGCTGAGTCGCCGCTTTGCCCACGATGGATGGGGGCTGTTCAGACTGAGTTGTTGCCTTGCCAGGCAGTGAGAAGGTGAGGGTGCGCGGGTACTGAGCCTCCGCTATGGCAAACCGAGAAAATGAAAAACAACAATTACCACACAAATGTATGCGCGACTGTATCGGGTTCGCGGATGTGGGGTGGGGAGACAATAAAACCAACAAGACTGCGAAGCTAACGCTGAGAGTACGAGATATTCGGTCGGGATATTTAAAGTTTGTAATCTTTCTTTATGACTGCACTAAAATATTGGTTTATCTAGTTGCAAAAAAGGAAAATAGTATGCAAACAATACGCAATAATATTTGGTAATATTGTCAATTAATAATATATTTAGTTAAAATATATTTATTATATAAGATTTTTAAGATAAATTTTATTTTAAATTTATTATAAAAGAAGTGTAAATGTCAATCAATTAATGAGAGTGAATTTACGAAAATAATATGAAATGTTAATAATGGAACTGCAGAAATTTTTCTGCCAGTGTATTTGATTTTTACGAAATGAATGCAGATAGAGGGCATGTGTGAATGAAAATGCTCACTTACATGATTCCCTAGATTTATTGCAATCCGTATTTTACGTTGAGCGCCAATTATAATAAAACTTCAATCGGGGTAGCTGCAGAAGAGTCCCTCGCTGCAGTCCTCAGTAAGTAGCCGGTTGGCCGATGATCAAAGTTGATGTAATCCCTGGAAATGTTGATTGTCCAGGTTCCACGCAGCAGCTCTCGATTGGCTGCCGGTAGTCAGTTGATTATCTCCTCTTCTCTTGTAGAGTTATGAAGATTATGCTGGAAGGGTAACTGCCCTCCGTTCGCTGCTGGCCTAGAGACTCAGTCAGTGTTTAATTAATAAAAAGTTATACGGCGGTTGCCGGAGTTATTTCAGAACTTGTGTTCTTTATTCCTTGAATATCGAAAATGAACTGAACTTAAAAGCTAACAAAAATTGGAATCATAGCGGCCACGCAAATATGCTGTGTTTGCCGGCTATGCACGAGCATCCGGCCAGACACTGTGTCAGCAGTTTTGGCCGGAGCGAGCTGTCGATCGAACGGTCATTGCCGCCGCTCGGTTAACTTAGTTAACTTGTATATGCCTATCCCAATATTATATTTTAATGGACTTATTTATTTATATGGATTTTTTAAATAATAATTTCAATATATATTAATGCATTAATTAATTGTATTAGTATATTAGTATATATTAGTAAGTTAGAATATTAGTAAATTAGTATATATATTAACTTATTAGTATTGTTAGTAATCTCTAAAATAAATATATATTTTCTACCTATTATTTTTCTATGAGTAATATTTTCGGTACCCTTGGGAAACTGGTTTCAGTTACCTCTGAAAGGACTCTTTTATTACCTTTCACTTGTGCAGGTCAGAGTAACAGGTCAAAGGATACTGTTTTTGTGTGTTCTGTTTATTGTTGTTGTGTTTTTCTGTAACGGCTGTATGTACAGTCGATACCGTATATATAGGCTACTTTTAGCTGTTGGCCTGACCCATTTTAACAAATGCAACCCTCAGCTGAATCAAATATCAAAAGTACACACATACACCTGCATTTTCACTTACCCAAAATCTAACGGCCATTGCCGATGCCGTATGATACCCACATACACTTCCATTAAACCAGTTCTTAGGCCATTGTTCATTTACCTGCGTTATGCAATAGCCGAGGTGTCGATGCACTTGACGCTGTGCATCCTGCTCATTTTCTTTTCTATTTTCCTGATATTGGGATTCGGTGAGTAAATTCAACCAATAGGCGGTGATCTTGAATTTTCGGGGTTTGGCTAAATCGAACCAGTTGATATAAAACTGCTAGTCTTACGAGTTGACTTTCAGTTTTTAAAAACAACTAAAGGTGATCAAACCTAAAACCAACAAAACCAATCCAAAATTAAATAAAAATGGAAAACGTGACAGTGATCTTCGTTGACTCAGACCTGGAAAATTCGTTTGAGCCAACGTCTACTTCATCTCAAAAGGCCCCGGAGGATTACCTGAACGATTCTCCACTATTTGGAATAGAGACGCAGGATTATATCGAGGCCGATCTCGAGACGAATATGGATATAATGAATAATTATCCATTTAATTGGCCTCATTGCGCCCAACGTTTTGACTTGGATGAATCCTGGACGGCTAATAATTTGATGTTTGACAGCAGCGACCGGATTTTGTTGGAGGTCCCTGTAACCACTGGAATGTCGGAAATTTTATCGGACAGCGGTGACCGGATTTTGCTGGAGGCCTCCAGTCAAGTCCCCTCTGAAATGCAACGGACCATGATGATGTAAGAATAGACTGCCGAACTCAAATAATGGTATGGTCTTTTATAGGTATACGAGGGATGATTTTTCATTTATCTATTTATTTTTGTATATACAAAGTTGATTTACATAAATAAATATATGTACAAATATATAAATAAAACAAATGATATGTAAGAAATGTATCGATATCTCTTTCACTATATACAATACTCGTATTATATAAAAAAAAAACTACCAATCAGCATTGACTATAACTGGTTTTCGATATAAATTAAATCTATTAAAGAAAAATGATTGGAATGGGTAAAAGTATAAAAGAGTTAGTAGACGTAGGAGTATTGATTAGTATACGAAGTGAGTGACACGTAAAATAACCACCCCGAATTATTATTCATAATAATGGTATGTTACATTACATACTTATATAACAATAAATATAAGTGTATATATTTACGAATTCTTAGACATTCATAGAATCTCTGAACGAACTAAAGCCTGTGGATGGCTATACCAAAGTTGAACATTTATTAATTGGCGAGGAGTATAAGATCATTGGATGTAAAGTCAAAAGACACCCTATGGTAATAAAATTGCTCTTTATTTAACGAGTAAAGACGAGGAAAATCTGTGGATATTTTACCTAAACGTTATGTTTCAATATTTTCAACAAAAACCCCGTTTAAGAAATTGACTGAAAATGGAATTTCACATCTTATATATAAAGGAAAAGAGTTGATAGGATATAACAGCTCTTATATTGAATTCTATCCAAGAACTAAGTAATGTAAATAAGCACCGTATCGTATAAAAAGGACTACAATATTGAGTTCATCATCAGTAGATGCTATACAACGATTCTAGCAACAACTCTAAAATGTACGCGCAGCAAATTAAAGTTTTTAAATCAATTTGAGGACATGCTGTTTGAGGATCACCTTCAGAGACTCCAAATTTTGAAAAATACTCTTGAAGACTTGGAAAACAAGGAGCCCATCTATTCAAAGTATGGATTTCACTATAAGCTTTGTCCTTGGAGTGATGACGACGCCACCGAAGGACCAGATACATGCCAGTGTCATAAGCTACCGATTTTAAAGCAAGAAGCTCTTGACCTAATGCTTAAGTACTATAAATTAAATAAACGATTGTATCGAGCTCCAACCCTAAATAAACTTAACTAATATAAATAAATTATTTAAAGTCTTTTATTTTTCTTAAAACTTTTCTTAAACATTTTAATTATAAGCTTATCATTATATAAAGAATTTCTTTTACTAAAATTTTTTAGGAAATATTTTATTGAATGGTTTTCGCATTTAAAAGTCCGTATAGGATGCAATATTGTCCGCATGTATATGAGAAATATCCTTGAAGTGGTTGTTTATTAGACGAATAGGATATAGAATTTTTATTTAAGAAACGTAAAAACTCTTTTTCTGGGGATTTTCTCCATATGAATCGAAAATTCTGCTTCACGGTTTTTTGTTAAAGTAGAAAGCAATCCAATGAGTGCCAGGCTTAGTAGACGGATCTGTATTTGCTATAAATAGTGCTGGGTAATTTAAAATAGTTTTGGTAATTTATCTGCCGCAAAACTCCTTTAAAAACTTTTTGTAGCTGGATGCTTTGAAAGAATATTATGAATTTCTAGTGTATTCATTTTATATTTTTAAAGAAGTACTCGAATATTTCTGTGCTTGTCAATATCAATCATAGAGTCGTATTCACAGTATACTAAACACGTTACCGCTTCAGTAAGAGCCTCAGAAAATCGACCTTCAATTCGAATTGTTCCTTGTGTAAGTAAATTTAAGCAAACAGACGAATTTGAATGATCGGCAGTTAAGTCAAATGCTAATATAAAACTGTTTTTATCGAACATTTCCTTTGTAATTTGTAAGCCTCTGTCGTAATGTTTAATTCCACTGGATCTGAATAGCATGTTATATCCTCTAGAGCTTCTACAGTTTTCCAAATTAGAGTAATCAAACTCTAAAGCCTGGGAGGAATTTGAACACCATTTACCAAAAAGATTGAAACGTTGAATCTTGAAGTGTTCAAAATGAAATGGGTCCAAACTCCGATTTCCTGAATATGATCGATTTTTAACCATACAAAATGTTAAAAAATTTGGTAACTGTCCAATGACAGCATTGTCAATTGATAAAGTATTGTTACCCGGATATATTGTAAAAGATTTAACTTCTACTTTATTGAATGGATATATTGCATTTTTTGTTTGTAAAACATGATGATGTGCTAACAATATACTAGGGTTGACGGTTATATGGTTCATGAAAAGCTGTGCTTCCCAAATTTTTATACCCGGTACCCATAGGGTACAAGGGTATTATAAGTTAGTGCCAATCGAGAATGTATGTAACAGGCAGAAGGAGGCATCTCCGATCCCATAAAGTATATATATTCTTGATCAGCATCACCAGCCGAGTCGATTTAGCTATGTCCGTCTGTCCGTCTGTCCGTCTGTCCGTCTGTCCGTGTGAAACAACAGATCTCAGAGACTATAAGAGCTAGAGTTACCAAATTTGGTGACAACATTGGAATCTGTTGCACGCAGATCAAGTTTGTTTTAAAATTTGGCCACGCCCACTTCCGCCCCCGAAAAGCGTAAAAAACTTTATATAAGCTATAGTCGTAATTTTTAACTTAAAGTAAAAAGATAAAATAAATAAGTAGGCATTTGCGGACGTTTTCTGAAAATTTGAGTAAAATCGGATGATAAACATGGAAGTTATTAAATAATAAAGTTTTCTGTCAATGCTTCTTCTTCTTCTGAGCCACAAAGGCAGTAGCGAAAAAAAGTGTTGCGTGCTTTCGAGCGCAGTATTAATTCGTAAGGCAGCTGCTTTCAGCTGCAGAATTTGTCTTTTTTGAACGTTGCTTAACATGTTTTTAGCAACATTTGTCTTCATTTGTCAACTTTTTGTTTTTTCCATGTTGATGTGTTATTTAATTTCACGCACAATACTGGGTACCGGGTATCTCACAGTCGGTGACACTCGACTGTAGCTTTCTCACTTGTTAAATTTGATTCAGTTTCACTCTCCATTAAATAAAAAGCAGTTTTTTCAATATTGAAGTTAATGCGTAAGTCCACGTTATTTATAAGAAGCTTGGGTTGATTAAATATATCTCCATGAATCTTACCGAATAACTCAACCTTGTTACTATTTTGAAAAATATTCTTAAGAGTTTTGCCTCCATCCGTATTAACATATTTCCCTTCTAATAATTGTCCAAAATTAGGATAAAAGCCTTGGGTAGCTAAGTGACTTTCTGATGCGTCACCTCCATAGTTTAAAATTGTTTGCAAGTATGATCTATAGTGATAATTATTATCATTCTGTGATACTTATATATTATTTAAATAAACTGATGAACTCATAAATATTGAGTGTAAAATATTATTTACAACCCCGATAGAGTTTCCTTCAATGGAACTGTTATCACTCTTCCGAAGTTGATAAGTCACGATAAGTCTCACCATTACCTTAGCAAACAAATTCAATTGAAGATGCACTATCCAATGAAGCAATTTGGAGGCTAAGGTTCTGGTAGTGAAGCGTGTGTGCCTGTCGCCGCGCCAAGCTAACTCAGCCAGTGGGAGTTGGCAGCCACATGCCGACTACTGAAGACCGACCATACGTGGTGAAGAACCACATCCTGCTCGAGGTGCCTCTGCTCTAGACTAGTGTTGGGTAAAAACTGCTCATTTGGGTGAACATGTTCACTTGTTCTTTTTTTTCAAAAGAGTCAACTCACTCATTTTGCTCACTTGTTCATTGCTCACTTACTCACTTGTTCATTGCTCACTTGCTCAGTTGTTCACTTTTCATTGCTCATTGCTCACTTGCTCACTTGTTCAGTTGTTCACTGTTCATTGCTCAGTTGCTCACTTGCTCACTTGTTCATTGTTCATTGCCTTTTTATAACCTGTTCATAAACAGACTACTGAGCACTGCATTTTAACGACTAAAAATCCATAGTTTAGGTCTGATATACATATGTAAGTATATTTATGTTTTCATATTTCATGTATTGAATATTTATATAAAGAAAATAAAAATAAATAAATAAATGTAAATAAAACTAATATAACAAAATTAAAATATAAAATAATAACACAAAAGAAACTCGTTCTCTTCAGAACGCATGCGACTGTTGCGATTTGTCACAAACACAGGCTTGTCATGGTCAACACCATATCCAGTTCATTGCTAGTCTCCTTGTCGCTTATGTACGCCTTGGACTTGCGGATATCCGAGTTAAGCACGCGCAAAGTCGGGGCGTAATTGGTCAGATACAGACTTAAGCTGTTTCTGCCAAAGACATTACCACCTCTAATACCATATAAAAAGAGTAACTGAACAAAATGAACCAAAAGAGTAGCTGAACAAAATTGAACAACTGAGCAATAATGAGCAAAAGAGCAAATCTGAACAAGTGAGCAAAAAGAACAAAATTGAACAACTGAACAATAGTGAGCAAAATGAACAAGTGAACAAAAAGAACAAAATTGAACAACTGAACAATAGTGAGCAAAAATGAACAAGTGAACAAAAAAGAACAAATTGGAAGGAACATGTTCACTCACTCAGTTTAGTGAACAACTCTTTTTTGTTCACTCCCTCATGAGCAACCCAACACTACTCTAGACTAAATATGGCGGATCTAGAGAGGAAAACTCGAAAAACCCGTAATCACCGGTGTTACCGTACCGTGCCTCTGTGATGAATGGCACTACGTTAGTGTGTCTTCTAACGGTGGCTTCCGGATACCTGGCACCTCCGGTCGTATAAGTGCCCGATCCGGGGTATGAGGCTCTACCCCGGGGGATACTTCCTTCCTCATTACTCGTGGGACCAATTTATGGAATCTAATGTAAATAAACCTCAAGAAACAGGGTGCTCTAGCAGCCCCAAATCGATTGAAATCGAACCCATCCGGGAGCCCGAAGATGCTATGGACATATGTTCACAAAGCTCTGGCACCGACAGCATCACTAAGGAAGAGGAAGAAACCCTACTCGCCTCCCCAAAAGATGATAAACCCAAGCGGATCGCACTATCGGGCGCCGCAAGGAAGAGGTTGCGCAGACACCTTGCGAACGGCGTACCCATGGAGGAGGCCAAAGGCTCGCCCAGAAGCCTATGGACCCTCCAAGGAAATGCCAGCAAGAGTGGCGCTACCAACAACAAAAGAGGTAGATCGGCCAACACGACCCCAGAAGAGGCGTCGAAAAAGAGGGCCATGTACAAAACCGCGGCACCTAGTGCCCAGACGAAGGGCGATCCTGCGAATGTTTTGCCGGCCACGGAGGCTCCAGCAGCCACCACAACCGCAGCAGCGGACGGGCGGGCAACACAAGCGCAGTCGCCTCAAGTCGGTGTCATGGCCTCTTACAGGGACGTCGCCAGCTCGGTGAAGATGGCTATACTCCTGCGGCCTACCCTGAGCATCTCCTCACGACGGAGCAACTGAATACCATTCAGTCCGCCATCCTATCGAGAGTGATGGCCCTGAGACACGGCTCTGTGAAGCCGTTGTTCTCTGGCTGCACGTTTCGACCAGGGTGGATGGCCGTGACGTGTGGGAATGCGGAGACAGCCGAGTGGCTATGCACAGAGGTGCCAAAGCTACGGCTGTGGAAAGACGCCCACATCAAGGTGGTCCCAGAGGCAGAGGCTCCACGTGCCGCTGTCTTCATTGGGTACTTTCCGCTTCCAAACGCGGAAATGAAGACGGACGAGATCCTGAAGCTCGTCGAGGGCCAGAACAGCGGCCTGCGAGTGGGAGACTGGCGCGTCTTCCACCGTGAGATGAGGCAGAACATGGCCATCATCACGATTGCGCTGGACCCAGTTTCGGCCAATCGACTGAAGTCGCTGTCGTACCAACTGTCCTTTGCGTGGGGCATGGCTACACTTAAGCCAAAGGCCAGCGCGCAGCCAAAGACGCAGGCGGTGGCTCCTGCTCTCGCAGCGGAGAAGCCCACCTGCTCCATGGCAACAAAGGGCACGGCTGCCACAGCAACAAAGAATGCCGCTGATGGCACATCCCACGCAGGCACAGAGGCTAGCGGCACCACAGTTGCCCAAGAGCCCATGCCACCGAGGAAAATTATGCGCCCTCCCTGTACGGGCGCATCACGCGCGGAACAGGGCGCGTAAACAAGGGTGTGAGGCGCACACCTGAGGAGGAGGCCCTTCTGCGCACCAACCGAGGCCGGAAGATGGCGGCTAGGGGCCGCAAGAGGGCGGACTAATGTCCCGTCCTCCTTCCCCACCCTCCCAACACCCGGAGACACCTCAGATGTCTCCAAGCGAACCTCCACCATGCAAAGGCCGCGTCTGACGTCCTTTGCGAGAGGTTTGCTACGATGGACATAGCATTTATCCAGGAGCCATGGATAAATGCCGGACGTCCTGGGGCTTAGCACCCCATCTGGTAAGCTGCTATATGCAAACGGCCAACCTCGCCCCAGAGCGGCCTTGTTAATAAACAAAAATCTAACGTTTGTTCCCCTCTCACAGTTCATAACTGAGGACCTGGTGGCGGTCTGGGTTAAAATACCCACTGCCCATGGCGAGCAGGAGGCAGTGCTGGCCTCTGCCTATCTACCCGGCGACACTGATGATGTACCTCCGGCGGCTACCTGTGCCCTGGTAGAGTACTGCCAGAGAAACCGGCTCCGGTGGATAATTGCTTGCGATGCCAATGCGCATCACACGGTCTGGGGGAGCAGCAACATCAACAAAAGAGGTGAGTACCTTCTTGAGTACATAATCAGTAATAACATAGGTTTACTAAATCAGGGCAGCGAGCCCACATTTATCAATGCAATTAGAGAGGAAGTCCTCGACCTAACTCTCTGCAGTCTGAATATGTTGTCCGCTGTCTCAAACTGGCACGTTGCGAATGAGATCACTATGTCAGATCACCAGCACATCAGATTTGATATAGGAGGTGCCTTGCAATGTAGCCTAGTTACTAGAAATCCCAAAAACACAAACTGGGATCTTTTCTGTTTTAAACTTGAGCAATCCAGAGACTGCTCCACCCGTCCAATACTAACAATAGACGAGTTAGAGCGTGAGGCTACTGTGCTTCATACAAACATTGAATCAGCATATCACGTCAGCTGCGAACAAAAGCTCGTAAGATCAGTCGGGCTGTTCCTGGTGGAACAAGAGCCTCGACGATCTTAAACAAGCTGCGCGAAGGCTCTTCAATAAGGCGAGAAAGGGAAGGTCACTTGGGATTCCTACAAATCCGCCTTAACGCTGTATAACAAAGAGCTGAGAAGGTCAAAACGGGCTACGTGGCGCCAACACTGCGGGCAGATTTCAACTCTCCCGGAAGCTGTCAGGCTACAAAAGCCCTCTCCAAAGACCACTCAAACGGCATCTGTACGCTGAAAAGCCAGATGGAACCCACACAAACAACCCAAAGGAAACGAGTAGTCTACTGCTATCTACTCACTTTCCTGGGTGCGTGGCCATGGAGCAACCCATCTCAGAAAGTGAGGCACCAACCTACCTCTCTGAGATTGGAGAGTGCCCACACCTGCGCGTGGCTATTGTGGCAGACTCCAATGGGGCTGATAGAAGGGAACCCCCCTATCTATCAGAACGTATTGGAAACATGCTCTTTAGACTGTTTCATCAAAATAGCGTACAATGGGCCATACAAAGTTTTAGCCCATACAAATCCCCCTGGACCAGATGGAATTTATCCATGCCTATTGCAGCGGGGACTGCACCAATTTGCACTCCCCTGGTCCGTCTATTCCGAGCTAGTCTCGTGCTTGGACACATACCAAGCAAATGGGCTAAAGTAAAAGTTGTGTTTATTCCAAAGGTAGGGAAGAAAGATTCCCAACTGCCTAAATCGTATAGACCAATTAGTCTTAGCTCCTTCCTTCTTAAAACTATGGAAATGATAATTGACCAGCACATCAGGGAAGCGAACCTCAAGCATCTTCCCCTACATAAGTACCAATATGCGTACCAAACTGGCAAATCAACTGAGACTGCCATCCATTGCCTTACAACAGTCATTGAAAAGGCCATTGGCTCTCAACAAATAGCACTAGGTGCCTTTCTAGACATCTCAGGAGCTTTTGACAACACGTCTTACGAGGCAATCCGTGCCTCTCTTGTACGTAAAAATGTCGCCACACCCATTATTAGGTGGATTCTGGAAATGCTCAAATCCAGAATCATAACTGTAGACCTAGGAGGAACCATGACCTCAATCACAGCCACAAGGGGATGCCCTCAAGGGGAGTACTCTCCTCTCCTGTGGACTCTGGTCATAGACGAGCTACTGTTTGAGCTCAACAACCTAGGGTTCCCCACTCAGGGCTACGCTGACGATCTAGTCATCTATAGTGGGCTGGCATGAGCAAACCATCTCGGATCGCATGCAGCAAGCCCTCAATATAGCCAATAGATGGTGTCAGGATAAAGGACTATCCATAAACCCGTCTAAAACTGTGCTAGTTCCATTTACCAGGAAAAGGTCTCTCTCCCTGACAAGACCATCCCTAAATGGATCAACCATTGACTTTTCGGTTGAAGCTAACTACCTGGGAGTTATACTTGACTCCAAGCTCAACTGGAACTCACATCTTGAAAAGACCATTAACAAAGCCACTCGAGCATACTTTGCGTGCAATAGGCTTTTCGGTAGAACATGGGGCCTGAGTCCCAAAATGATCTACTGGTCTTATAACACTGTGGTAAAACCGATCATAACCTATGCATCTCTTGCTTGGTGGACGAAATCTACCCAGAAGACAGCTGCGGCTGCACTTACCAAAATACAACGACTGGTCTGCATAGGCATCACTGGAGCCATCCGGACATGCCCCACTGCAGCACTTGGAGTTATAACTGGCATTCCCCTCTACCCATCGCCCTGAAAAGGAGGCCTGCCTGGGGCACTTCGCCTCCAAAACATCACCGATATAAAAGTGGTGATCTAACTGGGCATCTACGGGTACTCGAACCCCTAATAAACGAACCCATTCTGCGTATAACTGACGAGCAGAAACCAAAACTTGTTTTCCACAGAAACTTCTCTGTAGTCCTGTACACCAGACACGACTGGACAACAAAATCAATATCTCTGCCCAGTGGATCACAAACGTGGTACACTGACGGATCGAAATTGGAAAACGGCGACACCGGGGCTGGTATTTTCGGACCAAGGTTCAACAAATCCATAGCCATGGGAAAGTCCCCAACCATCTTCCAAGCAGAGATACACGCCATAGAAATCTGTGCTCGTGAATGCCTTCGCAGGAATATGCAAGGCGCACGGATTTACATCTTCTCTGACAGTCAGGCGGCGCTCATAGCGCTGAGATCCTTTACGATCACCTCCAGACTAGTAGAAAACTGTTTCCAGCAGCTGAACGCCCTTGCCTCCAAAAACACCTTAACGGTGGGCTGGGTGCCAGGGCATGAAGGCCATATAGGAAACGAGGTGGCAGACTCCTAGCAAAACGCGGGCGATGACACCACTAATCGGCCCTGAACCATTCTGTGGACTTTCGAAAGGACACAAAGGAACTGGTCAGGAAATGGGAGGAAAAGGAGATAAGTCGTCACTGGACCGACAGTGCAGGGCTGAGACAAGCCAAACAATTCCTCGTCCCCAGATGTCGCGATCCAAACGCATCATCAATCTCAAAAAAGAGTGAGATTCGCACTCTAACAGGCTACCTAACAGGTCACTGCAACCTAAGGTATCACCTTAAGAAATTAAAACTTTCAGAAATCGACACATGTAGATTCTGTGAGCTGGAGCCAGAAACATCAGAACATGTTCTATGTGAATGCCCCTCACTAATCAGACGTCGACTTCAACAACTAGGAGGTGAACTTATCCCCCCCTACAGGATTTGGGAAGAGATAGACCTCGCCAAAGTGCTCTCCTTTATCAGAAGCCTAGGAATAGAGGCTCTACCTTAATCCTACAGGCCGGCACAAAAGACCTAACATCTGGTCGCGGTGCAATAAGGCCATAGTAATAATAATAATAATAATAATCCAATGAAGCAATAGGATTATATGAAACTTCTTCAGTTCTTAGAATGGAACTCTGTGTTGGATGTGGTTCAAACAAATCCAATTCACCTTTCATACATTCAATATGGGTAGTCATTTTAATTTTGAAAAAATGTCTTTAATGAATTTTTATTTGTAGAATTTGTTTTTTTGGCTTTTAAAGGCGTTCGTTTACGTTGTTGCTTTAATGCTAAATGATTCCGACTTTTCCTTGAACCTCTCTTTTTATTCTTTTTACCTGAACCATTTTGGAAACGGGTTATTTTATCAATAGCTTTGTTTGAAAGATTTTGCAGTGCTATTTTACTTTGCTCATGAATAATATTTCTTAGTGGTTTTCGTCCCAACTCATTTATTACAGCCTTCCCAGACTCAGTTGCCTGATTTTTTAAGGCATTGATTCCAGAAAGAAAAAGTGGTTTGATATAATTAACGAGAAAGAAAGCTAACTTCGGTAAACCGAAGTTTATATACCCTTGCAGTCAGCAATTGGATCATTGAAAATCGATCCAATTTGGTAATGTAAAAAAAAAATGTCAAATTATGTAAATTTTGTAAATTTTACATTTTACATGTAGAATTTTACATTTTCATATAAATCGACCGATCCCTTCTATGGCAGCTATATGATATAGTTGTCCGATCTTAATGAAATTAAAACCGTAATTCTAGAACTATAAAAAACGACTATATCTCGAAGTTTATAGAAATTCGTTGAAAAACAGAGAAATTAAAATTTTGTACATTAATTTCGCCATCATTCCTATGGCAGCTATAGGATATAGTGGTCCAATTTCGGCCGTTCCGACATATATACTGCGTGCTAAAGAAATAAGACTATGCTAAAAATTTCAGCCCGATAGCTCAAAAACTGAGAGACTAGTTCGCGTAGAAACCGACAGACGGACAGACAGACGGACAGACAGACAGACGGACAGACAGACGGACAGACAGACAGACGGTCATGGCTAGATCGACTCGGCTGGTGATGCTGATCAAGAATATATATACTTTATGGGGTCTGAGATGCCTCCTTCACTGCGTTGCAAATATCATGGCAAAATTATAATACCCTCTGCAAGGGTATAAAAAGACCGCTGAAAAAATTACCAATACCACGACCGTGCTGAATAATTCTGGGTGAAACATAAAGGCTTCCTATATGACTTGAACCAGCACCACACTGATTTGAATAATATTGATGGTAAGAATTCGCCATAATGGTTAGATTAGTTCTGAATAAATAATTTACTTAGCAGTTTTATTTATAGTATGTCTTTCCTTTTTCTAAAGTGAAGAGTAGCAAAAATCGGAACTGGCGATGATTCAAACGGTACTTTATATCCTCTAGAATCTGTTATAAGTAGTGAAATTTCGCTTAATGTCCAATTTTCAATTGGATAATATTCTATATTATTAAATTGAATAGATTTCTCGTTGCCATCAAAATGTAATACCCGGAGGCATCGGGGTCTCTTACTTCCAACAGATCTGGGTTTAATTATATCAGTGTATAAAAATATTAATCCACTTTCTAAGTTATCATACTCTAATTCAACATTTGTATACCTAAATGTCTCACCATTAACTAAACTAATTAACTGTGTTGAACTATAATCGCTTTCTAGTTCATTTACATCGTTTCTATTAGAGGTTGCAAAATATTTATCCGATTCTTTACCAGTTGAAGGTTTATTATATTTATTTAAATATAATTCTGTAACTCCTACTTCCCAATCATCATTAAGTTTGACAGGAATATTTACTATATTTGTAAATGCACATTTAACATTTTCAGGAAATACATTTAATGAATCATTACTAAGTAAAGTTACGAAAACTGTGATAAGTAAAACCATATTGTTTAATATTATTTATATGAAATCCAATCGATTCTATTCTTGCCGTATTGTATTCCTCTCTTTACAGAGCGACTTAATTTTCCCTAGCAGTTATATATTTTAAGTCTCGTAATCGTTTTTGATCTGTTTTATACTTTTTGAGATTAGTTTTCAATTTACGTTGTTTATCGGTAAGTTTTACTTTCGTTGACTTCGCTTTCTTAACAACATTCAAGTCTTGAAATGAAGTGTCGTGTACTCTTCGTTTATTATCATTTAAATTAAACTGATTGATTTCTTTGATTTAAAGTCATCTTCATCATCACTACTCGGTAAATCTGGAAACTTTAGTTTTCTGGTGCTGGTGTTGTTGATTTTGAAGCAATTAAATCTGTTTTAAAGATTTAGTTGGGTAATCAATTGAAGCAACTGTTTGCGTTGGCGGTGTTCTTAAAGATGAAATTGGTGATTGGTTGCTGGTTTTATGTTCATAGATTTGTTTCTTTTTATTTTGATAGTAACACAATTCTTGTCGTATTTGAATCCATTTAATGAAATCACTTATTTTACTATTATTTAAAATAGGTAAAATTTTTACTAATTAAGTCGGTTCCTTTTTCATTATTATTATTATTATTTCATGATATTCATTAGGATGCATTAAAATGACTTTACTTAAATTATGTTTATTTTTAAACATGATTCAATATTTTCCCAAAATGCCTGTGAGCAATGATCCTAACAGAAGTGGTAGAAATCCTCCTTTTGATTTAAAACTTTTTCTTTGAATTTATTGTTCTATTGGGACTGGATAAATAACGCAAGGTCTTCTTATACTTTTGTAGTGCGCTCAGTTGGGCTTTTGAAACTTTATGATTTCCTTGTAATGTGTTCAACACTATTTCAACTAATGTTTTAACCACCTCACTATCACTATTACTTATTATTGCCTTACGAAGCTTGTTATTGGCTCTTCTGAGAACATACAATATATGTTTGTTCGCTTTCAACCGCTTTAGACTCTTTTGCAAACCATTTTCATCTGAATAGCATACTGTGTATTCCAGGGTTAAAAAATACCTGATCTAAATCTTAGAAGATCATTTATATCTTGGGTAAGATCAATAAGTAAATAACCGTGTGGTTCATCTGTGACTTCCTTATATATTCTGAACAGCTCAGTAGGATTTTCAGGATAGATTTGTCTAGCTACACATTTAAATTGTAGGTTTGTCTCTGGGATTTTTGAAAGCAATGATATATTTTGTGTTTAAAGAAATATCACGAATATGAGACGCCCTATGAAAAATGTTTTGAGTAACTAATATCACTGATAAATTTCTATGATGAGATCCTTTTGTAAAGAGCTCACATACGTTTTTTATTAAATGCTCCCATCATTAAGTCGTCTAATATTAAAAGAATAGGTTCATTGAGTTCGTTTTCAATGGTTTCAGGTACACCTTTATAGTATTCGATATTGTTGAAATTTGGTTTAGCAAGCTCTTCACCGTAACACCAAATAATTCGATTAATTGAAATGTTTAGTAAGTCATTTCGTTTGTTTATTAGATTTTCTAAAAATGTAGTTTTACCCGATCCCGATGGTCCGCATATTAACATTGTAAAAGGATGTATAAATTGTTTAAACATTTTGAATATAATAAAAATGTCGCTTTAGTTTTTGATAATTTTTATTTATATGAATATATTTATGATTTTTCTTATGATCATGTTTTTCACACAGTTCTTTTCAACATGAGTATTAGATCCACAATAATTACAATAAATAAGTTGTGTATATCCTTTATTACGAGGATCGTTTCCAAACCATTTCTTAAAAGAACCCATTTTCTTAAGATGTAGTTGCTTGTACGGTTGTATTTAAACTAATTGGTCACACAATTGAGTCGCAGTTACAATAAACGTCATAATTTGAGTTTTCTAAGATTACAAATAATTTAAATAAATTATTTAATGCACATCTAAGTGGTTTTTATGAATTCTACAATTAGTGTAAAATTTGGGTATACGCTAAACTTTTTCCTATGTCAACATCAATAATGTTGGTTGATAAATATTTGGTTAAAATTTTCGCTTAATTTCACCACGAACAATAACAGTAGCAAATTTGTTCAACGGTAGAAGTATTGCTCCGAGACTAGTATAAGGTATTTCACCCTCTGACCAATCCAGTCCATTTATATTTTGTCGATGGATGCTTTGTTGTCTAAGCGTGTCGTTATCAATTCCTTTATGTGATAGGGCGGTTTAAAATGATAAAAGTTTGGTTTTACTGTTCCTGCTTTCATAAACGCCAATTCTTTAACAAAACTTGTTTGTTATTTCCAAGTAGATATTGAAAATCAACTAAGACGCTAGAGTTTCGATCCACTTTGTTCATGATGACTTCAGATTTCGTTATAAACTGAATATGGTACTGCTGCCTATCTCCCTTATATAGCAGTCGATTTGCTATAGCTTCTCAGTTTACTCATTGATTTCAATAGAAATGGACACTCTTCAAGCAAAGCGAAGTAAAACATTAGAAGAAAGCAGTATCACGAAGTAATTTTCGGTTTTGAATATTATGTAGCTCATAATTTAAAGTTGAAATGCGGTTTATCAACAACTCGGAAATTCACTCCAATGCTTTGGATGCAGCAAAGCAAATATAATTTCATTGGATTTGAAAAGATGAGTGGATGCAGTTATTAACATATAAAGAGTATATTCAATTGAAACTAGATCAATACGACTTTTAATGCCGGATTCTATTATTGATCATCCTAATATACAAACCATTAAATGTAATTTTAGGTTTAGAAAATCTGATAAGCAATACGTTTCAGTAATAAATCAGTATGGCAATAAAATTGAGTTTGATAGTGAGTCTTTCAGATCACTATTAAGATTGAGTATATTTTTACGTCGTTCTTATGCTGGAACACAATATTAAAGCAACAAGTTATATATCTCTACTATAATGAAATAATTCCTAGATGTGTAGCATTAAAAAATTTGATATACAATTGTCTGATCTAGAAGGCTTTTTGAAAAAATGTTGAAATAGATTTAACATGTTTGTGTTTTGAAATTTCAAAAAATGTGTAAACAAATAAAAGACGATGTACTTATATATAAGCAAACACTGTCATCTAAGAACTCATCTAAGAACAATATAAAATAAAAATAAAGCACTTCCTAAAATGAGTAAAAGTCAAGTTGTTTATGAGATACATAAGCAAGCTCGTAAAATGTTTCACGTAGAAAATTTGTTCAGAAAGGAATTAATGACACTTGGCAAATAGATTTAGTGGAAATGATTCCATTTAGCAAAGAAAATAGTGGATATAAATATTTGTTAACTGTTATCGATACGTTTTCGAAGTATGCATATGAAGCCGTAAAATCTAAGTCTGCTTATGATGTAGTAAATGCTATGAAGGTTGTTTTAAAACTGCAAAAACTAACCCTTCAAATATTCAGTCAGATCAAGGAAAAGAGTTTTTAACTCATCATTTACAGAGCTAATGAAATCACATAAAATTAATCATTATCATACATACACACATTTAAAAGCTTCCATATGTGAGCGTTTTAACAGAACCTTGAAAAATCGTATGTACAGGGCTTTTAGTTTACAAGGTCGATATAAATGGATTAATATAATTCCACAGCTAGTTAAAGATTATAATAATTCTTATCATCGAACTATTAAAATGAGACCAAGAGATGTTTGCAAAGAAAATGAAGAGTTTATTTTAAAATCGATTTATAATATTCCCAAAACATTTTCAAAACATAAATTTATTATTGGTGACAAAGTAAGAATATCTAAATTTAAAGGAATATTTATGAAAGGATATAAACCTAGTTGGACTCCTGAAATTTTTAAAGTGTACAAAGTTAAATCAACTTACCCAGTTACATATAAACTTGTGGATTATAAAAGTAATCATATCAAAGGTTCATTTTATGAACAGGAGCTTCAAAAGGTTAAAGATGAAAACGCTTTCTTGGTTGAGAAAATAATTAGACGTAAAAGAATCAAGTCCTGGTAAAATGGCTTGGATTTGATGAAACCCACAATTCATGGATTAATAAAAAGCTTGTTAAAATAATAATAATAATAAAACAATTCAACCATTGTTACATTTTGATTATTTTTTTATTATAATAATATACGTTTTTCTTAAAGTAGTATACAATATCAATAATCTAAACATTTTTATACATCATTATTGTTAAGGATATTACTTAGAAAATTAATTATATTATAATGACCATGAGCTAATGTTTGAATTTTATCAGGTAATACATATCTTTTATCATCTTTAAAATTAAGAGATATTTTAACTTCTAATACTGTAAAAGTTGATGCCCTTTACTGCGAATAACCCTCTGTTCTCCGTAAAAGTTTTATCTTTTCTAATACATTAAATAAAATGATTATAATTTACCTTATTAACTATTGATTTCTTAACTCCTTTAATTTTTTTTTTATACATAAAGTTTCATTTGGTTCCTTATCAACAACATAAGTATATGCCTTTGCTTTTAGCCCCGCAAATTTAATTACAGGTCTTCCACCATTTTCATCTTTCATTAAACCTAATTCTTTATTATTTGCTAAAGTAATATTGTATTTGTTCATAAAGGGCGCTTATTTTCGAGAGCCAGTGTGAAGCGCTAGCGGCTTCAGTGTCCCGCTTTGAGCCTAGCGCTCTCGCACACTCTCTCCTCTCTCTTCCTCCTGACTTCCAGTCCGCAAGAGCTTTCAAGCCGCTCTCCCAACTTCTATTTATATGTCATGTAATTAGTTCTAAATTTGCGACCAGCCGATGAAGGCATAATAAAGCAGAAAATTTCCTACTACTACCCAACAACTCCGATCTCATTTTTCTACGTGGGATTTTGGGAAGTCATCCTCGAACAATCTTATCTTGGCTAAGAGTCCGCCCACTTCAGAACATGGTCCTTCGAGCCGGATCTAGCCTGATCCTCACCAGCTCCACTGCGGATTTTAAAACAAGATAAGTACACAGACATTTCCTAAGCCCAAGTCCAAGTGTCTTAAATCTGTGTGGTTCGCTAGTGTCCAAAGTCCGAAGTCAAATTTTTCCGACATCTTGCCAATTCCGTTCGTTTTTGGGCAAAGTGAAAATTCCAAACAGAAACCAAAGTGACTGTGAAAATATACATACGCGCCCAGCCGCAGTGAAAATTAAGAGTTCCCAAATTTCAAAAACGTTCCGCCATAAACGGCTCATACATTTTTTCTCGTTCACTGTGTTCCTGCTGGTGTCCAAGCGTACATACATATATGTACATAAATATTCACACGTCGACATACATAAATATTTCCATACAGTCCACTACACTACACTACAAAATCAAATATATTCAAAATTTACATCCGAAAATACCAAAATTGATTCCTAATAAATACATATTTAAAATCAATTGAACTCCAACTTCCAGCAAATAAATAATACATACACCCATTAATACACAACAAAATTATATACATATGTCCAAATAAAATATTCAAAATACTCCGAGATAAAAGTTACCGTCCACATCCACGCACATATTATTAAATATATACTCAAAACAACTGTTTTATTCCTAGAGTCGGCACAGAACGCCGACTTAATTATTATATTCATTTTTTACCTCCGTCCTATTCTGCGCGGCCACAGACATACATATATATATTTATTTTTCCAATTACATACATATGTACATCAGAGTCGTCAAAGTCGATGCCCTGATTTTTGGCAATTCTTTCCGTTTCTCGTTTCCTCCTCTCTTCGTTATCTCCGCGATCTGCATTAATCCACAGCCAATGCACAAACATCAAAAGGCATACGTACATACATTTCAAAAACAACAAAACAAAGACAGCGAATACAGTGACGATAAAAAGAAATCCTCCACAATAATTAATGCAAAACAATTAATTGCGAATTAATAGCAGAAGAACTCCAAATACAATAAATAATTACAGAAAAAAGGTCGATAGCTAGATATATCGAATTTAGCTGGTTTTGTTGTTTTTCACATTGTTCTAGCGTTTATTTTGGTCTAATTAAATTCGCTAAGAATACGATATTCTCCAGACGAATTCGGTTTTCTGTGAACTGCAAGAGGAAAAATATTCCACAGCGCTGCGTCTCTCCAACGACGCCAGTGTGACCGTTCTGCGTTTCCTACAGTTTGTTCCGTTCCTTCTACTTATTTATTTATTTATTTTTTTTTTAACTCCAAACTTAAAAATACATTACCATAAAATATACATATATATATATTTAGATAGACACTTCACACATTCCAGTGTTCTATTTCACACTTTCCAGTGATTTACTCCACCCGTTCCAGTGTTTCATTCCACACATTCTGGTGTCTCATTCCACACAGTCTGGTGTTTCATTCCATACATTCCATTGTTCGATATCACACTTTGAAGTGTTTCGATTCCACACATTTCAGTGTTTCATATCGGTGTTCCGTCCTACATACACATATAAATAAAATACAAAATGCCGCTCAGCGAGAAGCCCACTGCGACAACTGCGGCCTTACATAAATTTATTGCCGTTAGTGACCGTAAGCCAATTCGAGGCGATGGTCAATACTATTGGCCTTTCCACGCCGTCGCTCTACACATTCAAAGTCCGCCGAGATCACATCCGAGCCTTATGGGACAAAGTTGAACAAGCATACGAAGCCTGTTCGGATCTAATAGCAGTAGAGGGTCGATCGACACCTTGCCAATCCTCCAGGCCAAATATGACTACTGCTATTCAGTTTACGAGTCATGTGCAGCTCAACTCAACGAGCAAATTGAGCGAGCGACGTCTCAATCGGCACAATTCAACTCCTGCAAATCTCCAAATTATTCTCCAGCAGGTTGCCAGTTACCTCCGTGCGACACAGAAGTTTTCTCGGGCGATTATCTTTGCTGGCCCACGTTCCGCGACCTTTTCACAGCGGTCTATATAGACAATCCAAGACTTACTGCTGTCAAAAGTTATTCCATTTAAATGCCAAGACTAGTGGGAAGCTAATTCAATAGTTTCAATTCGCCACTCACCAATGACGGTTTCCGCTCAGCTTGGAACAACTTAACTGAGCGTTTCGAAAACAAACGGTCATTGGTGAACAACTCATTGAAAAGATTATTCAATGTGCAATCCATCGCACATGAATCTTCAGCTGCCTTGAAGAAGCTGCAAGAAACCATTCAGAGTTGTCTAACGTCCTTAGAAATATCCGGCATGAATACTGAAAATTGGGACTGTCTTTTGGTTTATTTGTGCTCTACGAAGCTACCAAAGCTTACGCTTTCATTGTGGGAGCAATCCTTAAAGAATAAAACCCAGATTCCCAAGTGGCAAGAGCTCGATGCATTCCTGACTGAGCGCCATAGAACTCTAGAGGCCATAGATTCCATTCAACCTTCCAAGGTATGTCTCCGTCAGTTCCAACCGATAACCTCCAAGGTGTCCCCACGAGTACTGAAAACCTTCTGTACAAGTGGTTCCAAAACCGACAACCACCGAAGTGTCCCCACGAGTGCTGAAGTCCTTCAGTACGAAAGTGGTTCCGAAATCGACAAGCTGCGATTTGTGTTCAAAGAGAACCATCCAGTAAGAATCTGTCCATGCTTCCTACAAATGACGGTAGACGATCGTTCGTCCTATATCCAGAAGAAACAGTTGTGCTTGAATTGCTTTGCAAGAGATCATCCACTTCGGGATTGCACAAGCGCCCACAGCTGTTTCACTTGCCGAGGTCGGCATCACACTTTGTTGCATCCAAGCAACTCTTAATCCGGTATTACGACTCCTCCTTTTGATTCAAGGCCAGTATCCGCCTCCATCCAGCGGATTTCCGCGTTCAGCACGCAAGTTTCAAGCCTTCAAATTCATCCAATTATTGGGTTCCGTACGACGCCATGAAATGCAGACGTTCCCGAGGTATTTTATCCTACCAATGCCGAATCTGCCAAGGGAACCATCCTCTTCGGAAATGTCACCGTTTTCTGCAGCTTAGCGCTGAGAAACGGCTCCAGGCGGCCATTGATAAGAAGTACTGCATCAATTGCTTGGCCCACCACCATTCCAAAGGATCTTGCCGCAGTGGTGACCGATGCCAATCGTGTGGACAGGATCACCACACTCTACTCCATCTCCACGAACGCTCAGCGTATCCAACGCTTTCCCGAGCTACCTGTTCTGAGGTTCTTGCTGCGTACCCTCGCAAGGGGAGAATGTTCACGCCAAAGGGCGCTTATTTTTGAGAGCCAGTGTGAAGCGCTAGCGGCTTCGAATTGTCCCGCTTTACGGAGCCTAGCGCTCTCGCACACTCTCCCTCTCTTCCTCCTGACTTCAAGTCCGCAAGAGCTTTCCAAGCCGCTCTCCCAACTTATATTTATATGTCATGTAATTAGTTCTAAATTTGCGACCAGCCGATGAAGGCATAATAAAGCAGAAAATTTCCTACTACTACCCAACAACTCCGATCTCAATTGCTGTAAGCATAATTGCAGTTGTTTTAAATGAATAATATAATTTGTTTTATTTTCTAAGTCTGCAATTAATTTTGTTGTTTACCTCCTGCCGGTATCTTATTTTCAGGACAGAATGGTAACCAATTATGATTGTCATGACATTTATCTGGATATTCTAGATCAACTTCTAATATATAACCTATTTTCCTGTAGTGTCAATATCTTTAATATTTAGAATATTTATTTCTTCTAAAGCTAAAAATTTAAAATTAGAGTGTGGAAGTGGCTGACTCATTCCCCATCCATACAAATTATTGGCGTCAATGTAAGCCAGATAATTTAATGGCTTGCTAGAATCATAATTACTAACATATTTATTATTTGCAAATGAGATTCTTTCACTGCATTGAGTCAACCCTCCTCGAACTCCTCTTTTCAAAAGTTATAAATTTCCGAATCGCTAATTAGTTCCAATTGAATTTTTGTAAATGTAAGCATGGCATCCCATGATATTGATGGGGCTGTTACGTAATTAATTGGATCTAATTTGTAAATATTAAAGCAGATATTTCTAAACTTCTCAAATACATCTGCTAGAATTAAAACATCACTTTCTAAATATAATTTTAAGTAATCTCTAATAGTAGTACAATTAAAAGTCTCCCACACTTCTTGGGCAAAATTATAATCTTCTGTGGAACACTCCTCATCATTTAGAGAATTATAAAATATTCAATGGGTGGAAGCTGCTGTTCATCAAATTTACTGAAACTATCTACATAATCGTATGGAAATACGCCCTTACGCCGCATGTATTTGAATTTCTCCTCTTGAAACTTTGTTTTAAGTATTTTAAAATCTATGTCATCCATATAACTAGCTAATTTTTCAAGGCTAGAATTTAAAACCTATTTGAATCAATAAATCTAATTTTATAACCATTAGAGGCATTTATTGTAATTTTCTGCGTTAATGAAATATATAATTCTTTATTACAGGGTATTGGGCTTAGTTCCCCTCTAACTCTGTTATAAATAAATGAATATCATATTTTGATAAATTATGAAAACTATTGGAAAAAGGGATCACTTAATCTATAAAGAGGCTTACAATTTTTATGGATGGTTCCTATATATTTTTGGTCATGACACCGGTCCAGGTCGCTTCCGTGAACTTCCTTCTCGCAGGCACAGCATTTTCCGTCAAATGGTAATCCTGCATCTATTGTAGGCCTCTTGGGGGTTGCCCAATATCTATAGTATAAGTCCGTAGTCTTCTCTTTAAGGGCTTTACAGAATTTTTGTATGCAGTCATCACCTGTAAAATATAAAAAAATTAGTTTATGTACTTCAGAGGTAAATAAAAATTTTTTTACCTTCATATGTCCATATTTCATTTTGAGTCGAATCAAATCTATGTACAACATAAAATGATACTGCACATGCTGTATGCTTCTGCATTTTGTTGTAGCCGATGTATTTGGTGCATTCTGACATGTACTGTAAGTCTACAAAACAGCTTCAATGTCGGCGTAAATTACGATCGGCGGAGATAATTTTTATTGTAGGCCTTAAATTGAGTTTTGGTGTTTGGCTTTGGATAGAGTGCAGCCACTTTTTCACACTCTTTAATATTGTGAACTGTGTTTGTGGGGTTATACATTGTAAACAGTTTTCACAGAAATAACCACATTCTTTAGCCTTTGTAGTTTGTGAATAGCACAACCTTTTATGCTAGTAATATAGGTATAATGCATCATTTCAAGAGCATTATTATTTATTCCTAGCATGTTAATATGATTTGCTTTCACTTCAGTTGATCTAATAGTGGGACCAACAATATTTTTATTATCGCTGTCCACTTCGTAAATATTAATGCTAAAGTCCGCATTATTTTTTCAAATATTTTATTCCTTTTAGTTATGGGATAATCAATTCCTGTAAAATTTAGGTAGTTTCCTTTATATGTTATTTCATTGGCAGATATATCTTCAATTCTGTAAAAGAAGTTTTAGCCATTCTTTCATGAGCGTATTTTCTTTGTGTATCATCACGAAATGTGGTTGCTTCATGTATTTTATATTCCAAGTGTGCCAAAATACACCACTTGAAACAAAACTGTCAGAGTTTTTATATTAATAACAGCATTTCTGGCTCTTATTTTTAGTGGAACTTGAATATATCCACTTGCAGGAATGTGTTCCAGCTTAATAATTGTGGTTTCAAAATACATAAAATTTTGAATAGCCCACCCAGAATCTTTTCTTGAAATTCACTGCTTAATAATTTGAGAATATCAACAGCTTTATCAAGAATTTCTGTTAATTCATCATCTTGATATGCAGTCATATATGCTGTAACGAAGTGTTTTATTGTTTTGTTTGTTAAACCTTCTTCGGTTTGTTTAATGTAGGAGCCATATACTCTTAAGTTAAATTTTATTGTTCTATAGTCTGCAATACAATTTGAAATGACTTCTATTATATTGTTTTTGCAAACATTATAGAATTCTTGCAAGTCTATCATATCTTTTTTGTTTGTTATCCGATATGACTTTACCGGGAATGAAGACGCAATTGATAATAATAGTATGTTTTCATTTCCTTTCAATTCTTTTGCTGCTGCATTCTTATGCCTTTCAGTCATAAGGTGTTGACGTTCCTTGTCGATATGTATGTCTCCCCGCATACCGGACAATTGATTTTAAAATTCAAATTTGCTACTGATGTGACTTTTCTTTTCTTATTTATTGAAGTTTCGCTTACAGCTGCGGCCCGTTTGAGAGCCATCGATGATGTTGATGGGATGTCATCTTGAAGCTCCTGAAGACTGCGTCGATGCGTATGAGTAGGAGCCGGCTGTTCCGGTTTTTCTTCATAAATACGTTGAACGCGTTCCGGGGACCCTCACATCCCGATAAATGAGCATTGAACTCATTTCTTGGAATGTCTTTTAAAACACTTTTCACACGTTGACATTTCGCTCGTCGAACTAGAGTCGCACATAAGCAAATGCTCACTCAGTTCGAGCAGAGTAAACTCCCGACGGCATGAATCGCACTCGAATACGTTTTCCATTTTTAGTTTTGGTTGGTTTTGAACACCTTTAGTTGTTTTTAAAAACTGAAAGTCAACTCGTAAGACTAGCAGTTTTATATCAAATGGTTCGATTTAGCCAAACCCCGAAAATTCAAGATCACCGCCTATTGGTTGAATTTACACACCGAATCCCAATATCAGGAAAATAGAAAAGAAAAATGAGCAGGATGCACAGCGTCAAGTGCATCGACACCCTCGGCTATTGCATAACGCAGGTAAATGAACAATGGCCTAAGAACTGGTTTAATGGAAGTGTATGTGGGTATCATACGGCATCGGCAATGGCCGTTAGATTTTGGGTAAGTGAAAATGCAGGTGTATGTGTGTACTTTTGATATTTGATTCAGCTGAGGTTGCATTTGTTAAAATGGGTCAGGCCAACAGCTAAAAGTAGCCTATATATACGGTATCGACTGTACATACAGCCGTTACAGAAAAAACACAACAACAATAAACAGAACACACAAAAAACAGTATCCTTTGACCTGTTACTCTGACCTGCACAAGTGAAAGGTAATAAATAAGAGTCCTTTCAGAGGTAACTGAAACCAGTTTCCCAAGGGTACCGAAAATATACTCATAGAAAAATAATAGGTAGAAAATATATATTTATTTTAGAGATTACTAACAATACTAATTAGTTAATATATATACTAATTTACTAATATTCTAACTTACTAATATATACTAATATACTAATACAATTAATTAATGCATTAATATATATTGAAATTATTATTTAAAAATCCATATAAATAAATAAGTCCATTAAAATATAATATTGGGATAGGCATATACATAGTGAATTATTGATTAAAATTTTAAATCTAGCCAGCAGTAGTATTTGGCCAGCAGCACTATCAAATTCAATTATATTAAAATGTTCATAGCATGCTAACATGCCAGTTCAACAGTAATGTTAACACGCCGCTAGATCGGTAAGCATAAAACCCAGGTAAAAATAATATTCTAGACACATACCGGTTGATCAAGCAGTTAAGGACACATACCGGTTGATCAAGCAGTTAGGACGAATTAGGCACACACCACTTTTAGTTCCAAAATGTCCGATAGATGGCGCCACATAGTAGTAGGGATTTACGGGAGCGGCGGTTTTTTCCGCCGTCCCCGTAAATGGTTTTAGAGCCGCCGCTCCCGTATATCCCTACTACTATGTGGCGCCATCTATCGGACATTTTTGGAACTAAAAGTGGTGTGTGCCTAATTCGTCCTTAACTGCTTGATCAACCGGTATGTGTCTAGAATATTATTTTTACCTGGGTTTTATGCTTACCGATCTAGCGGCGTGTTAACATTACTGTTGAACTGGCATGTTAGCATGCTATGAACATTTTAATATAATTGAATTTGATAGTGCTGCTGGCCAAATACTGCTGCTGGCTAGATTTAAAATTTTAATCAATAATTCACTATGTATATGCCTATCCCAATATTATATTTTAATGGACTTATTTATTTATATGGATTTTTTAAATAATAATTTCAATATATATTAATGCATTAATTAATTGTATTAGTATATTCAGGGTTAAAAATACCTGATCTAAATCTTAGAAGATCATTTATATCTTGGGTAAGATCAATAAGTAAATAACCGTGTGGTTCATCTGTGACTTCCTTATATATTCTGAACAGCTCAGTAGGATTTTCAGGATAGATCATTGAGTTCGTTTTCAATGGTTTCAGGTACACCTTTATAGTATTCGATATTGTTGAAATTTGGTTTAGCAAGCTCTTTACCGTAACACCAAATAATTCGATTAATTGAAATGTTTAGTAAGTCATTTCGTTTGTTTATTAGATTTTCTAAAAATGTAGTTTTACCCGATCCCGATGGTCCGCATATTAACATTGTAAAAGGATGTATAAATTGTTTAAACATTTTGAATATAATAAAAATGTCGCTTTAGTTTTTGATAATTTTTATTTATATGAATATATTTATGATTTTTCTTATGATCATGTTTTCACACAGTTCTTTTCAACATGAGTATTAGATCCACAATAATTACAATAAATAAGTTGTGTATATCCTTTATTACGAGGATCGTTTCCAAACCATTTCTTAAAAGAACCCATTTTCTTAAGATGTAGTTGCTTGTACGGTTGTATTTAAACTAATTGGTCACACAATTGAGTCGCAGTTACAATAAACGTCATAATTTGAGTTTTCTAAGATTACAAATAATTTAAATAAATTATTTAATGCACATCTAAGTGGTTTTTATGAATTCTACAATTAGTGTAAAATTTGGGTATACGCTAAACTTTTTCCTATGTCAACATCAATAATGTTGGTTGATAAATATTTGGTTAAAATTTTCGCTTAATTTCACCACGAACAATAACAGTAGCAAATTTGTTCAACGGTAGAAGTATTGCTCCGAGACTAGTATAAGGTATTTCACCCTCTGACCAATCCAGTCCATTTATATTTTGTCGATGGATGCTTTGTTGTCTAAGCGTGTCGTTATCCAATTCCTTTATGTGATAGGGCGGTTTAAAATGATAAAAGTTTGGTTTTACTGTTCCTGCTTTCATAAACGCCAATTCTTTAACAAAACTTGTTTGTTATTTCCAAGTAGATATTGAAAATCAACTAAGACGCTAGAGTTTCGATCCACTTTGTTCATGATGACTTCAGATTTCGTTATAAACTGAATATGGTACTGCTGCCTATCTCCCCTTATATAGCAGTCGATTTGCTATAGCTTCTCAGTTTACTCATTGATTTCAATAGAAATGGACACTCTTCAAGCAAAGCGAAGTAAAACATTAGAAGAAAGCAGTATCACGAAGTAATTTTCGGTTTTGAATATTATGTAGCTCATAATTTAAAGTTGAAATGCGGTTTATCAACAACTCGGAAATTCACTCCAATGCTTTGGATGCAGCAAAGCAAATATAATTTCATTGGATTTGAAAAAGATGAGTGGATGCAGTTATTAACATATAAAGAGTATATTCAATTGAAACTAGATCAATACGACTTTTTAATGCCGGATTCTATTATTGATCATCCTAATATACAAACCATTAAATGTAATTTTAGGTTTAGAAAATCTGATAAGCAATACGTTTCAGTAATAAATCAGTATGGCAATAAAATTGAGTTTGATAGTGAGTCTTTCAGATCACTATTAAGATTGAGTATATTTTTACGTCGTTCTTATGCTGGAACACAATATTAAAGCAACAAGTTATATATCTCTACTATAATGAAATAATTCCTAGATGTGTAGCATTAAAAAATTTGATATACAATTGTCTGATCTAGAAGGCTTTTTGAAAAAATGTTGAAATAGATTTAACATGTTTGTGTTTTGAAATTTCAAAAAAATGTGTAAACAAATAAAAGACGATGTACTTATATATAAGCAAACACTGTCATCTAAGAACTCATCTAAGAACAATATAAAATAAAAATAAAGCACTTCCTAAAATGAGTAAAAGTCAAGTTGTTTATGAGATACATAAGCAAGCTCGTAAAAATGTTTCACGTAGAAAATTTGTTCAGAAAGGAATTAATGACACTTGGCAAATAGATTTAGTGGAAATGATTCCATTTAGCAAAGAAAATAGTGGATATAAATATTTGTTAACTGTTATCGATACGTTTTCGAAGTATGCATATGCAGAAGCCGTAAAATCTAAGTCTGCTTATGATGTAGTAAATGCTATGAAGGTTGTTTTAAAACTGCAAAACTAACCCTTCAAATATTCAGTCAGATCAAGGAAAAGAGTTTTTAACTCATCATTTACAGAGCTAATGAAATCACATAAAATTAATCATTATCATACATACACACATTTAAAAGCTTCCATATGTGAGCGTTTTAACAGAACCTTGAAAAATCGTATGTACAGGGCTTTTAGTTTACAAGGTCGATATAAATGGATTAATATAATTCCACAGCTAGTTAAAGATTATAATAATTCTTATCATCGAACTATTAAAATGAGACCAAGAGATGTTTGCAAAGAAAATGAAGAGTTTATTTTAAAATCGATTTATAATATTCCCAAAACATTTTCAAAACATAAATTTATTATTGGTGACAAAGTAAGAATATCTAAATTTAAAGGAATATTTATGAAAGGATATAAACCTAGTTGGACTCCTGAAATTTTAAAGTGTTCAAAGTTAAATCAACTTACCCAGTTACATATAAACTTGTGGATTATAAAAGTAATCATATCAAAGGTTCATTTTATGAACAGGAGCTTCAAAAGGTTAAAGATGAAAACGCTTTCTTGGTTGAGAAAATAATTAGACGTAAAAGAATCAAGTCCTGGTAAAATGGCTTGGATTTGATGAAACCCATAATTCATGGATTAATAAAAAAGCTTGTTAAAATAATAATAATAATAAAACAATTCAACCATTGTTACATTTTGATTATTTTTTATTATAATAATATACGTTTTTCTTAAAGTAGTATACAATATCAATAATCTAAACATTTTTATACATCATTATTGTTAAGGATATTACTTAGAAAATTAATTATATTATAATGACCATGAGCTAATGTTTGAATTTTATCAGGTAATACATATCTTTTATCATCTTTAAAATTAAGAGATATTTTAACTTCTAATACTGTAAAAGTTGATGCCCTTTACTGCGAATAACCCTCTGTTCTCCGTAAAAAGTTTTATCTTTTCTAATACATTAAATAAAATGATTATAATTTACCTTATTAACTATTGATTTCTTAACTCCTTTAATTTTTTTTATACATAAAGTTTCATTTGGTTCCTTATCAACAACATAAGTATATGCCTTTGCTTTTAGCCCCGCAAATTTAATTACAGGTCTTCCACCATTTTCATCTTTCATTAAACCTAATTCTTTATTATTTGCTAAAGTAATATTGTATTTGTTCACGCCAAAAGGGCGCTTATTTTCGAGAGCCAGTGTGAAGCGCTAGCGGCTTCGAATTGTCCCGCTTTACGGAGCCTAGCGCTCTCGCACACTCTCTCTCCCTCTCTCTTCCTCCTGACTTCCAGTCCGCAAGAGCTTTCCAAGCCGCTCTCCCAACTTCTATTTATATGTCATGTAATTAGTTCTAAATTTGCGACCAGCCGATGAAGGCATAATAAAGCAGAAAATTTCCTACTACTACCCAACAACTCCGATCTCATTTTTTCTACGTGGGATTTTGGGAAGTCATCCTCGAACAATCTTATCTTGGCTAAGAGTCCGCCCACTTCAGAACATGGTCCTTCGAGCCGGATCTAGCCTGATCCTCACCAGCTCCACTGCGGATTTTTAAAACAAGATAAGTACACAGACATTTCCTAAGCCCAAGTCCAAGTGTCTTAAATCTGTGTGGTTCGCTAGTGTCCAAAGTCCGAAGTCAAATTTTTCCGACATCTTGCCAATTCCGTTCGTTTTTGGGCAAAGTGAAAATTCCAAACAAAACCAAAGTGACTGTGAAAATATACATACGCGCCCAGCCGCAGTGAAAATTAAGAGTTCCGAAATTTCAAAAACGTTCCGCCATAAACGGCTCATACATTTTTTCTCGTTCACTGTGTTCCTGCTGGTGTCCAAGCGTACATACATATATGTACATAAATATTCACACGTCGACATACATAAATATTTCCATACAGTCCACTACACTACACTACAAAATCAAATATATTCAAAATTTACATCCGAAAATACCAAAATTGATTCCTAATAAATACATATTTAAAATCAATTGAACTCCAACTTCCAGCAAATAAATAATACATACACCCATTAATACACAACAAAATTATATACATATGTCCAAATAAAATATTCAAAATACTCCGAGATAAAAGTTACCGTCCACATCCACGCACATATTATTAAATATATACTCAAAACAACTGTTTTATTCCTAGAGTCGGCACAGAACGCCGACTTAATTATTATATTCATTTTTTACCTCCGTCCTATTCTGCGGCCACAGACATACATATATATATTTATTTTTCCAATTACATACATATGTACATCAGAGTCGTCAAAGTCGATGCCCTGATTTTTGGCAATTCTTTCCGTTTCTCGTTTCCTCCTCTCTTCGTTATCTCCGCGATCTGCATTAATCCACAGCCAATGCACAAACATCAAAAGGCATACGTACATACATTTCAAAAAACAACAAAACAAAGACAGCGAATACAGTGACGATAAAAGAAATCCTCCACAATAATTAATGCAAAACAATTAATTGCGAATTAATAGCAGAAGAACTCCAAATACAATAAATAATTACAGAAAAAAGGTCGATAGCTAGATATATCGAATTTAGCTGGTTTTGTTGTTTTTCACATTGTTCTAGCGTTTATTTTGATCTAATTAAATTCGCTAAGAATACGATATTCTCTCCAGACGAATTCGGTTTTCTGTGAACTGCAAGAGGAAAAATATTCCACAGCGCTGCGTCTCTCCAACGACGCCAGTGTGACCGTTCTGCGTTTCCTACAGTTTGTTCCGTTCCTTCTACTTATTTATTTATTTATTTTTTTTTTAACTCCAAACTTAAAAATACATTACCATAAAATATACATATATATATATTTAGATAGACACTTCACACATTCCAGTGTTCTATTTCACACTTTCCAGTGATTTACTCCACCCGTTCCAGTGTTTCATTCCACACATTCTGGTGTCTCATTCCACACAGTCTGGTGTTTCATTCCATACATTCCATTGTTCGATATCACACTTTGAAGTGTTTCGATTCCACACATTTCAGTGTTTCATATCGGTGTTCCGTCCTACATACACATATAAATAAAATACAAAATGCCGCTCAGCGAAAGCCCACTGCGACAACTGCGGCCTTACATAAATTTATTGCCGTTAGTGACCGTGTAAGCCAATTCGAGGCGATGGTCAATACTATTGGCCTTTCCACGCCGTCGCTCTACACATTCAAAGTCCGCCGAGATCACATCCGAGCCTTATGGGACAAAGTTGAACAAGCATACGAAGCCTGTTCGGATCTAATAGCAGTAGAGGGTCGATCGACACCTTGCCAATCCTCCAGGCCAAATATGACTACTGCTATTCAGTTTACGAGTCATGTGCAGCTCAACTCAACGAGCAAATTGAGCGAGCGACGTCTCAATCGGCACAATTCAACTCCTGCAAATCTCCAAATTATTCTCCAGCAGGTTGCCAGTTACCTCCGTGCGACACAGAAGTTTTCTCGGGCGATTATCTTTGCTGGCCCACGTTCCGCGACCTTTTCACAGCGGTCTATATAGACAATCCAAGACTTACTGCTGTCAAAAAGTTATTCCATTTAAATGCCAAGACTAGTGGGAAGCTAATTCAATAGTTTCCAATTCGCCACTCACCAATGACGGTTTCCGCTCAGCTTGGAACAACTTAACTGAGCGTTTCGAAAACAAACGGTCATTGGTGAACAACTCATTGAAAAGATTATTCAATGTGCAATCCATCGCACATGAATCTTCAGCTGCCTTGAAGAAGCTGCAAGAAACCATTCAGAGTTGTCTAACGTCCTTAGAAATATCCGGCATGAATACTGAAAATTGGGACTGTCTTTTGGTTTATTTGTGCTCTACGAAGCTACCAAAGCTTACGCTTTCATTGTGGGAGCAATCCTTAAAGAATAAAACCCAGATTCCCAAGTGGCAAGAGCTCGATGCATTCCTGACTGAGCGCCATAGAACTCTAGAGGCCATAGATTCCATTCAACCTTCCAAGGTATGTCTCCGTCAGTTCCAACCGATAACCTCCAAGGTGTCCCCACGAGTACTGAAAACCTTCTGTACACAAGTGGTTCCAAAACCGACAACCACCGAAGTGTCCCCACGAGTGCTGAAGTCCTTCAGTACGAAAGTGGTTCCGAAATCGACAAGCTGCGATTTGTGTTCAAAGAGAACCATCCAGTAAGAATCTGTCCATGCTTCCTACAAATGACGGTAGACGATCGTTCGTCCTATATCCAGAAGAAACAGTTGTGCTTGAATTGCTTTGCAAGAGATCATCCACTTCGGGATTGCACAAGCGCCCACAGCTGTTTCACTTGCCGAGGTCGGCATCACACTTTGTTGCATCCAAGCAACTCTTAATCCGGTATTACGACTCCTCCTTTTGATTCAAGGCCAGTATCCGCCTCCATCCAGCGGATTTCCGCGTTCAGCACGCAAGTTTCCAAGCCTTCAAATTCATCCAATTATTGGGTTCCGTACGACGCCATGAAATGCAGACGTTCCCGAGGTATTTTATCCTACCAATGCCGAATCTGCCAAGGGAACCATCCTCTTCGGAAATGTCACCGTTTTCTGCAGCTTAGCGCTGAGAAACGGCTCCAGGCGGCCATTGATAAGAAGTACTGCATCAATTGCTTGGCCCACCACCATTCCAAAGGATCTTGCCGCAGTGGTGACCGATGCCAATCGTGTGGACAGGATCACCACACTCTACTCCATCTCCACGAACGCTCAGCGTATCCAACGCTTTCCCGAGCTACCTGTTCCTGAGGTTCTTGCTGCGTACCCTCGCAAGGGGAGAATGTTCACGCCAAAGGGCGCTTATTTTCGAGAGCCAGTGTGAAGCGCTAGCGGCTTCGAATTGTCCCGCTTTACGGAGCCTAGCGCTCTCGCACACTCTCTCCCTCTCTCTTCCTCCTGACTTCAAGTCCGCAAGAGCTTTCCAAGCCGCTCTCCCAACTTATATTTATATGTCATGTAATTAGTTCTAAATTTGCGACCAGCCGATGAAGGCATAATAAAGCAGAAAATTTCCTACTACTACCCAACAACTCCGATCTCAATTGCTGTAAGCATAATTGCAGTTGTTTTAAATGAATAATATAATTTGTTTTATTTTCTAAGTCTGCAATTAATTTTTGTTGTTTACCTCCTGCCGGTATCTTATTTTCAGGACAGAATGGTAACCAATTATGATTGTCATGACATTTATCTGGATATTCTAGATCAACTTCTAATATATAACCTATTTTCCTGTAGTGTCAATATCTTTAATATTTAGAATATTTATTTCTTCTAAAGCTAAAAATTTAAAATTAGAGTGTGGAAGTGGCTGACTCATTCCCCATCCATACAAATTATTGGCGTCAATGTAAGCCAGATAATTTAATGGCTTGCTAGAATCATAATTACTAACATATTTATTATTTGCAAATGAGATTCTCTCACTGCATTGAGTCAACCCTCCTCGAACTCCTCTTTTCAAAAAGTTATAAATTTCCGAATCGCTAATTAGTTCCAATTGAATTTTTGTAAATGTAAGCATGGCATCCCATGATATTGATGGGGCTGTTACGTAATTAATTGGATCTAATTTGTAAATATTAAAGCAGATATTTCTAAACTTCTCAAATACATCTGCTAGAATTAAAACATCACTTTCTAAATATAATTTTAAGTAATCTCTAATAGTAGTACAATTAAAAGTCTCCCACACTTCTTGGGCAAAATTATAATCTTCTGTGGAACACTCCTCATCATTTAGAGAATTATAAAAATATTCAATGGGTGGAAGCTGCTGTTCATCAAATTTACTGAAACTATCTACATAATCGTATGGAAATACGCCCTTACGCCGCATGTATTTGAATTTCTCCTCTTGAAACTTTGTTTTAAGTATTTTAAAATCTATGTCATCCATATAACTAGCTAATTTTTCAAGGCTAGAATTTAAAACCTATTTGAATCAATAAATCTAATTTTATAACCATTAGAGGCATTTATTGTAATTTTCTGCGTTAATGAAATATATAATTCTTTATTACAGGGTATTGGGCTTAGTTCCCCTCTAACTCTGTTATAAATAAATGAATATCATATTTTGATAAATTATGAAAACTATTGGAAAAAAGGGATCACTTAATCTATAAAGAGGCTTACAATTTTTATGGATGGTTCCTATATATTTTTGGTCATGACACCGGTCCAGGTCGCTTCCGTGAACTTCCTTCTCGCAGGCACAGCATTTTCCGTCAAATGGTAATCCTGCATCTATTGTAGGCCTCTTGGGGTTGCCCAATATCTATAGTATAAGTCCGTAGTCTTCTCTTTAAGGGCTTTACAGAATTTTTGTATGCAGTCATCACCTGTAAAATATAAAAAAAATTAGTTTATGTACTTCAGAGGTAAATAAAAATTTTTTTACCTTCATATGTCCATATTTCATTTTGAGTCGAATCAAATCTATGTACAACATAAAATGATACTGCACATGCTGTATGCTTCTGCATTTTGTTGTAGCCGATGTATTTGGTGCATTCTGACATGTACTGTAAGTCTACAAAACAGCTTCAATGTCGGCGTAAATTACGATCGGCGGAGATAATTTTTATTGTAGGCCTTAAATTGAGTTTTGGTGTTTGGCTTTGGATAGAGTGCAGCCACTTTTCACACTCTTTAATATTGTGAACTGTGTTTGTGGGGTTATACATTGTAAACAGTTTTCACAGAAATAACCACATTCTTTAGCCTTTGTAGTTTGTGAATAGCACAACCTTTTTATGCTAGTAATATAGGTATAATGCATCATTTCAAGAGCATTATTATTTATTCCTAGCATGTTAATATGATTTGCTTTCACTTCAGTTGATCTAATAGTGGGACCAACAATATTTTTATTATCGCTGTCCACTTCGTAAATATTAATGCTAAAGTCCGCATTATTTTTTTCAAATATTTTTATTCCCTTTTTAGTTATGGGATAATCAATTCCTGTAAAATTTAGGTAGTTTCCTTTATATGTTATTTCATTGGCAGATATATCTTCAATTCTGTAAAAGATGTTTTAGCCATTCTTTCATGAGCGTATTTTCTTTGTGTATCATCACGAAATGTGGTTGCTTCATGTATTTTATATTCCAAGTGTGCCAAAATACACCACTTGAAACAAAACTGTCAGAGTTTTTATATTAATAACAGCATTTCTGGCTCTTATTTTTAGTGGAACTTGAATATATCCACTTGCAGGAATGTGTTCCAGCTTAATAATTGTGGTTTCAAAATACATAAAATTTTGAATAGCCCACCCAGAATCTTTTTCTTGAAATTCACTGCTTAATAATTTGAGAATATCAACAGCTTTATCAAGAATTTCTGTTAATTCATCATCTTGATATGCAGTCATATATGCTGTAACGAAGTGTTTTATTGTTTTGTTTGTTAAACCTTCTTCGGTTTGTTTAATGTAGGAGCCATATACTCTTAAGTTAAATTTTATTGTTCTATAGTCTGCAATACAATTTGAAATGACTTCTATTATATTGTTTTTGCAAACATTATAGAATTCTTGCAAGTCTATCATATCTTTTTTTGTTTGTTATCCGATATGACTTTACCGGGAATGAAGACGCAATTGATAATAATAGTATGTTTTCATTTCCTTTCAATTCTTTGCTGCTGCATTCTTATGCCTTTCAGTCATAAGGTGTTGACGTTCCTTGTCGATATGTATGTCTCCCCGCATACCGGACAATTGATTTTAAAATTCAAATTTGCTACTGATGTGACTTTTCTTTTCTTATTTATTGAAGTTTCGCTTACAGCTGCGGCCCGTTTGAGAGCCATCGATGATGTTGATGGGATGTCATCTTGAAGCTCCTGAAGACTGCGTCGATGCGTATGAGTAGGAGCCGGCTGTTCCGGTTTTTCTTCATAAATACGTTGAACGCGTTCCGGGGACCCTCACATCCCGATAAATGAGCATTGAACTCATTTCTTGGAATGTCTTTTAAAACACTTTTCACACGTTGACATTTCGCTCGTCGAACTAGAGTCGCACATAAGCAAATGCTCACTCAGTTCGAGCAGAGTAAACTCCCGACGGCATGAATCGCACTCGAATACGTTTTCCATTTTTAGTTTTGGTTGGTTTTGAACACCTTTAGTTGTTTTTAAAACTGAAAGTCAACTCGTAAGACTAGCAGTTTTATATCAAATGGTTCGATTTAGCCAAACCCCGAAAATTCAAGATCACCGCCTATTGGTTGAATTTACACACCGAATCCCAATATCAGGAAAATAGAAAAGAAAAATGAGCAGGATGCACAGCGTCAAGTGCATCGACACCCTCGGCTATTGCATAACGCAGGTAAATGAACAATGGCCTAAGAACTGGTTTAATGGAAGTGTATGTGGGTATCATACGGCATCGGCAATGGCCGTTAGATTTTGGGTAAGTGAAAATGCAGGTGTATGTGTGTACTTTGATATTTGATTCAGCTGAGGTTGCATTTGTTAAAATGGGTCAGGCCAACAGCTAAAAGTAGCCTATATATACGGTATCGACTGTACATACAGCCGTTACAGAAAAACACAACAACAATAAACAGAACACACAAAAACAGTATCCTTTGACCTGTTACTCTGACCTGCACAAGTGAAAGGTAATAAATAAGAGTCCTTTCAGAGGTAACTGAAACCAGTTTCCAAGGGTACCGAAAATATACTCATAGAAAAATAATAGGTAGAAAATATATATTTATTTTAGAGATTACTAACAATACTAATTAGTTAATATATATACTAATTTACTAATATTCTAACTTACTAATATATACTAATATACTAATACAATTAATTAATGCATTAATATATATTGAAATTATTATTTAAAAATCCATATAAATAAATAAGTCCATTAAAATATAATATTGGGATAGGCATATACATAGTGAATTATTGATTAAAATTTTAAATCTAGCCAGCAGTAGTATTTGGCCAGCACTATCAAATTCAATTATATTAAAATGTTCATAGCATGCTAACATGCCAGTTCAACAGTAATGTTAACACGCCGCTAGATCGGTAAGCATAAAACCCAGGTAAAAATAATATTCTAGACACATACCGGTTGATCAAGCAGTTAGGACACATACCGGTTGATCAAGCAGTTAAGGACGAATTAGGCACACACCACTTTTAGTTCAAAAATGTCCGATAGATGGCGCCACATAGTAGTAGGGATTTACGGGAGCGGCGGTTTTCCGCCGTCCCAGTAAATGGTTTTAGAGCCGCCGCTCCCGTATATCCCTACTATGGCGCCATCTATCGGACATTTTTGAACTAAAGTGGTGTGTCAACTGCTTGATCAACCGGTATGTGTCTAGAATATTATTTTTACCTGGGTTTTATGCTACCGATCTAGCGGCGTGTTAACATTACTGTTGAACTGGCATGTTAGCATGCTATGAACATTTTAATATAATTGAATTTGATAGTGCTGCTGCCAAATACTGCTGGCTAGATTTAAAATTTTAATCAATAATTCACTATGTATATGCCTATCCCAATATTATATTTTAATGGACTTATTTATTTATATGGATTTTTAAATAATAATTTCAATATATATTAATGCATTAATTAATTGTATTAGTATATTAGTATATATTAGTAAGTTAGAATATTAGTAAATTAGTATATATATTAACTTATTAGTATTGTTAGTAATCTCTAAAATAAATATATATTTTCTACCTATTATTTTTCTATGAGTAATATTTTCGGTACCCTTGGGAAACTGGTTTCAGTTACCTCTGAAAGGACTCTTATTTATTACCTTTCACTTGTGCAGGTCAGAGTAACAGGTCAAAGGATACTGTTTTTTTGTGTGTTCTGTTTATTGTTGTTGTGTTTTTTTCTGTAACGGCTGTATGTACAGTCGATACCGTATATATAGGCTACTCTCATTTAAGCTTTCAAACCTAACTGTATCCTTAAAGCATTTTGCTGTATCCAAAGAGCATTTAATGCTTTAATGCTTTTGTGTACAATGCGGTTCAGTGCATACTCTACTTGCCCGATTACATTGTACCAATGCCCGCCGTTTTCTGGTTCCGTTAACTTTGGCCCAATGCTTCTGTTTATTCGTTCAACCTGTCCATGTGTTTGTGGGGAACCTGTAACTATCTTTAAGTGTTTAATATTAGCTTGTCTTAAAAATTCTTTGAATTCGTTAGATGTAAAGCAACTCCCTCTATCTGAAACTATACACTTTGGTTTGCTTTAAGCCCTAAAATAATCACTCAACGCCTTTATAACTTCTTTTGTGTTCGTTGTCTTCGTTGTATAAAGCCTAACGAATTTCGTAAATTCATATACTATAAGGAATATATATGTGTTTATTTGCTCTTCCTGCCGCCACTGGTCCGTAATGATCTATATGCAACAATTCGAACGGCCTATCTGCCTTAGGAATACTTTTCAGGCTTTCGAGAAAATGCTACACATTTTAAGCAATTCCCGATGTGGCTGTTGCATTTATCTTTGATGTTTTTTAGCCAATAAGTCTTTGAAATCGCATATACCATCTTATCCCTACCAATGTGACCAAGCTCATTATGGTATTTATGCAAAACGTGACTTTACATATCCTCAGGGACAAAAAATAATAATCGATCGTTATTTGTCTTCTTGTACACAACTTCATTTCTCATTTCGAAATCTTTATGTTGATTTTTCTCTAATTCTTCCTTAATTTGTTGTACTTTTGAATCTTTTGATTGACAGATTAAAAGATTCTCCTCAAAACTTGTTGATTCTACAATCAAAACATTGCATCTGCTGAGGGCATCCGCATGTTGCATTTTCGTTCCGGACCTATGAATTATTTCGTATCGTAGTATTATATCGTAATCGCCCATCGGGCGATTCTAGGGTTTAGTTCGACTCTGTAAAAGTTAACGAATTATAATCAGATATCTTGAAATGTCTTCCTTGTAAATAAATACAAAATCTACGTAGGGCATATATAATAGCCCGAGTTTTCAGCTCGAAGCTGTGATACTTTGCCTCTGTGTCTGTAGTCCGCTTTGAAAAATAGAATACAGGATGAAGTTTTCCATCTTCCTTCCGTTGTATTAAAACAGCACCGAAACCCAAAGAACTTTCATTACGATGGCTCTGTTTTCCCGAATTAAGTCTGCAAAAAGTTTATTTGCAAAACGCTGAAATACCTCCTATGCGTTTTTTATGCCCATAGATATAATTAAAAATTCAAACTGTCCTAATGGAGTCACAAAAGATGTATATTTAATTGAATCATCGCCAACAAATACGTGAAAATATGAACTTTTAAATCTAGCTTTGAAAATACTCTTTTATTTACTAACTTGTCCAAAAGATCATCTATTAAATTCAATGGATAATTGTATTATTTTAAAATTTCGCTTAGCTTCCGATAGTCTATGCATAACCGCAGATGCCCAGTTTTTCTTTACTAGCACGATAGGATAAGCATATTCTGAGTCGCTGTTTCTTATTATGCCCTTCTGTAAATATTCGTCTAATAACGTTTGCAGTTGACCCTTGTCACTATAAAAAAGTCGCCTAGGTGAGCAACTGAAAGGTTTCGATTCTTCCAAGCTAATTATACCCGGTACCCATAGGGTACAAGGGTATTATAAGTTAATGCCAACCGAGAATGTATGTAACAGGTAGAAGGAGAAGTCTCCGACCTTATAAAGTATATATATTCTTGATCAGCGTCCCTAGCCGAGTCGATCTAGCCATGTCCGACTGTCCGTCCGTCCGTCCGTGTGAAACAACTGATCTCAGAGACTATAAGAGCTAGAGTTACCAAATTTGATGACAACATTGGAATGGTGAGAACACTGCACGCAGATCAAGTTGGTTTTAAATCTGGCCACTCCTACTTCCGCCCCGAAAATCATAAAACACGGTATATAAGCTAAAGGCGTAATTTTCGGCTTAAAAAAATAAATAGACCATATTAGTTGGCAATCATGGACGTGTTCTGACAATTTGAGTAAAATCGGATGATAAACATAGAAGTTATTAGACAATAAAGTATCTGTGTAAACTGCTTGAGAGAGAGAGAGTGAGAGAGAGAGCGCGCGCGTGACTGTTTCTCAACATATTCTTAGCAACATGTGTCTTTGTTGGGTGTTGCTCAACATGTTCCTAGCAACATTTGTCGCTTGTTCGGATCTAATAGCAGTAGAGGGGTCGATCGACACCTTGCCAATCCTCCAGGCCAAATATGACTACTGCTATTCAGTTTACGGGTCATGTGCAGCTCAACTCAACGAGCAAATTGAGCGAGCGACGTCTCAATCGGCACAATTCAACTCCTGCAAATATCCAAATTATACTCCAGCAGGTTGCCAGTTACCTCCGTGCGACACAGAAGTTTTCTCGGGCGATTATCTTTGCTGGCCCACGTTCCGCGACCTTTTCACAGCGGTCTATATAGACAATCCAAGACTTACTGCTGTCGAAAAGTTATTCCATTTAAATGCCAAGACTAGTGGGGAAGCTAATTCAATAGTTTCCAATTCGCCACTCACCAATGACGGTTTCCGCTCAGCATGGAACAACTTAACTGAGCGTTTCGAAAACAAACGGTCATTGGTGAACAACTCTTGAAAAGATTATTCAATGTGCAATCCATCGCACATGAATCTTCAGCTGCCTTGAAGAAGCTGCAAGAAACCATTCAGAGTTGTCTAACGTCCTTAGAAATGTCCGGCATGAATACTGAAAATTGGGACTGTCTTTTGGTTTATTTGTGCTCTACGAAGCTACCAAAGCTTACGCTTTCATTGTGGGAGCAATCCTTAAAGAATAAAACCCAGATTCCCAAGTGGCAAGAGCTCGATGCATTCCTGACTGAGCGCCATAGAACTCTAGAGGCCATAGATTCCATTCAACCTTCCAAGGTATGTCTCCGTCAGTTCCAACCGATAACATCCAAGGTGTCCCCACGAGTACTGAAAACCTTCTGTACACAAGTGGTTCCAAAACCGACAACCACCGATGTGTCCCCACGAGTGCTGAAGTCCTTCAGTACGAAAGTGGTTCCGAAATCGACAAGCTGCGATTTGTGTTCAAAGAGAACCATCCAGTAAGAATCTGTCCATGCTTCCTACAAATGACGGTAGACGATCGTTCGTCCTATATCCAGAAGAAACAGTTGTGCTTGAATTGCTTTGCAAGAGATCATCCACTTCGGGATTGCACAAGCGCCCACAGCTGTTTCACTTGCCGAGGTCGGCATCACACTTTGTTGCATCCAAGCAACTCTTAATCCGGTATTACGACTCCTCCTTTGATTCAAGGCCAGTATCCGCCTCCATCCAGCGGATTTCCGCGTTCAGCACGCAAGTTTCAAGCCTTCAAATTCATCCAATTATTGGGTTCCGTACGACGCCATGAAATGCAGACGTTCCCGAGGTATTTTATCCTACCAATGCCGAATCTGCCAAGGGAACCATCCTCTTCGGAAATGTCACCGTTTTCTGCACTCTACTCCATCTCCACGAACGCTCAGCGTATCCAACGCTTTCCCGAGCTACCTGTTCCTGAGGTTCTTGCTGCGTACCCTCGCAAGAGGGGGAGAATATTCACGCCAAAGGGCGCTTATTTTCGAGCCAGTGTGAAGCGCTAGCGGCTTCGAATTGTCCCGCTTTACGGAGCCTAGCGCTCTCGCACACTCTCTGCCTCTCTCTTCCTCCTGACTTCCAGTCCGCAAGAGCTTTCCAAGCCGCTCTCCCAACTTATATTTATATGTCATGTAATTAGTTCTAAATTTGCGACCAGCCGATGAAGGCATAATAAAGCAGAAAATTTCCTACTACTACCCAACAACTCCGATCTCAATTGCTGTAAGCATAATTGCAGTTGTTTTAAATGAATAATATAATTTGTTTTATTTTCTAAGTCTGCAATTAATTTTTGTTGTTTACCTCCTGCCGGTATCTTATTTTCAGGACAGAATGGTAACCAATTATGATTGTCATGACATTTATCTGGATATTCTAGATCAACTTCTAATATATAACCTATTTTCCTGTAGTGTCAATATCTTTAATATTTAGAATATTTATTTCTTCTAAAGCTAAAAATTTAAAATTAGAGTGTGGAAGTGGCTGACTCATTCCCCATCCATACAAATTATTGGCGTCAATGTAAGCCAGATAATTTAATGGCTTGCTAGAATCATAATTACTAACATATTTATTATTTGCAAATGAGATTCTCTCACTGCATTGAGTCAACCCTCCTCGAACTCCTCTTTTCAAAAAGTTATAAATTTCCGAATCGCTAATTAGTTCCAATTGAATTTTTGTAAATTTAAGCATGGCATCCCATGATATTGATGGGGCTGTTACGTAATTAATTGGATCTAATTTGTAAATATTAAAGCAGATATTTCTAAACTTCTCAAATACATCTGCTAGAATTAAAACATCACTTTCTAAATATAATTTTAAGTAATCTCTAATAGTAGTACAATTAAAAGTCTCCCACACTTCTTCTGTGGAACACTCCTCATCATTTAGAGAATTATAAAAATATTCAATGGGTGGAAGCTGCTGTTCATCAAATTTACTGAAACTATCTACATAATCGTATGGAAATACGCCCTTACGCCGCATGTATTTGAATTTCTCCTCTTGAAACTTTGTTTTAAGTATTTTAAAATCTATGTCATCCATATAACTAGCTAATTTTTCAAGGCTAGAATTTAAAAACCTATTTGAATCAATAAATCTAATTTTATAACCATTAGAGGCATTTATTGTAATTTTCTGCGTTAATGAAATATATAATTCTTTATTACAGGGTATTGGGCTTAGTTTCCCCGTCTAACTCTGTTATAAATAAATGAATATCAAATTTTGATAAATTATGAAAAACTATTGGAAAAAAGGGATCACTTAATCTATAAAGAGGCTTACAATTTTTATGGATGGTTCCTATATATTTTTTGGTCATGACACCGGTCCAGGTCGCTTCCGTGAACTTCCTTCTCGCAGGCACAGCATTTTCCGTCAAATGGTAATCCTGCATCTATTGTAGGCCTCTTGGGGTTGCCCAATATCTATAGTATAAGTCCGTAGTCTTCTCTTTAAGGGCTTTACAGAATTTTTGTATGCAGTCATCACCTGTAAAATATAAAAAAATTAGTTTATGTACTTCAGAGGTAAATAAAAATTTTTTTACCTTCATATATCCATATTTCATTTTGAGTCGAATCAAATCTATGTACAACATAAAATGATACTGCACATGCTGTATGCTTCTGCATTTTTGTTGTAGCCGATGTATTTGGTGCATTCTGACATGTACTGTAAGTCTACAAAACAGCTTCAATGTCGGTGTTTGGCTTTGGATAGAGTGCAGCCACTTTTCCACACTCTTTAATATTGTGAACTGTGTTTGTGGGGGTTATACATTGTAAACAGTTTTCACAGAAATAACCACATTCTTTAGCCTTTGTAGTTTGTGAATAGCACAACCTTTTATGCTAGTAATATAGGTATAATGCATCATTTCAAGAGCATTATTATTTATTCCTAGCATGTTAATATGATTTGCTTTCACTTCAGTTGATCTGATAGTGGGACCAACAATATTTTTATTATCGCTGTCCACTTCGTAAATATTAATGCTAAAGTCCGCATTATTTTTTCAAATATTTTTATTCCCTTTTAGTTATGGGATAATCAATTCCTGTAAAATTTAGGTAGTTTCCTTTATATGTTATTTCATTGGCAGATATATCTTCAATTCTGTAAAAGATGTTTTAGCCATTCTTTCGCGAGCGTATTTTCTTTGTGTATCATCACGAAATGTGGTTGCTTCATGTATTTTATATTCCAAGTGTGCCAAAATACACCACTTGAAACAAAACTGTCAGAGTTTTTATATTAATAACAGCATTTCTGGCTCTTATTTTTAGTGGAACTTGAATATATCCACTTGCAGGAATGTGTTCCAGCTTAATAATTGTGGTTTCAAAATACATAAAATTTTGAATAGCCCACCCAGAATCTTTTTCTTGAAATTCACTGCTTAATAATTTGAGAATATCAACAGCTTTATCAAGAATTTCTGTTAATTCATCATCTTGATATGCAGTCATATATGCTGTAACGAAGTGTTTTACTGTTTTGTTTGTTAAACCTTCTTCGGTTTGTTTAATGTAGGAGCCATATACTCTTAAGTTAAATTTTATTGTTCTATAGTCTGCAATACAATTTGAAATGACTTCTATTATATTGTTTTGCAAACATTATAGAATTCTTGCAAGTCTATCATATCTTTTTTGTTTGTTATCCGATATGACTTTACCGGGAATGAAGACGCAATTGATAATAATAGTATGTTTTCATTTCCTTTCAATTCTTTGCTGCTGCATTCTTATGCTTTTCAGTCATAAGGTGTTGACGTTCCTTGTCGATATGTATGTCTCCCCGCATACCGGACAATTGATTTTAAAATTCAAATTTGCTACTGATGTGACTTTTCTTTTCTTATTTATTGAAGTTTCGCTTACAGCTGCGGCCCGTTTGAGAGCCATCGATGATGTTGATGGGATGTCATCTTGAAGCTCCTGAAGACTGCGTCGATGCGTATGAGTAGGAGCCGGCTGTTCCGGTTTTTCTTCATAAATACGTTGAACGCGTTCGGGGACCCTCACATCCCGATAAATGAGCATTGAACTCATTTCTTGGAATGTCTTTTAAAACACTTTTCACACGTTGACATTTCGCTCGTCGAACTAGAGTCGCACATAAGCAAATGCTCACTCAGTTCGAGCAGAGTAAACTCCCGACGGCATGAATCGCACTCGAATACGTTTTCCATTTTTAGTTTTGGTTGGTTTTGAACACCTTTAGTTGTTTTTAAAAACTGAAAGTCAACTCGTAAGACTAGCAGTTTTATATCAAATGGTTCGATTTAGCCAAACCCCGAAAATTCAAGATCACCGCCTATTGGTTGAATTTACACACCGAATCCCAATATCAGGAAAATAGAAAAGAAAAATGAGCAGGATGCACAGCGTCAAGTGCATCGACACCCTCGGCTATTGCATAACGCAGGTAAATGAACAATGGCCTAAGAACTGGTTTAATGGAAGTGTATGTGGGTATCATACGGCATCGGCAATGGCCGTTAGATTTTGGGTAAGTGAAAATGCAGGTGTATGTGTGTACTTTGATATTTGATTCAGCTGAGGGTTGCATTTGTTAAAATGGGTCAGGCCAACAGCTAAAGTAGCCTATATATACGGTATCGACTGTACATACAGCCGTTACAGAAAAACACAACAACAATAAACAGAACACACAAAAACAGTATCCTTTGACCTGTTACTCTGACCTGCACAAGTGAAAGGTAATAAATAAGAGTCCTTTCAGAGGTAACTGAAACCAGTTTCCCAAGGGTACCGAAAATATTACTCATAGAAAAATAATAGGTAGAAAATATATATTTATTTTAGAGATTACTAACAATACTAATAAGTTAATATATATACTAATTTACTAATATTCTAACTTACTAATATATACTAATATACTAATACAATTAATTAATGCATTAATATATATTGAAATTATTATTTAAAAATCCATATAAATAAATAAGTCCATTAAAATATAATATTGGGATAGGCATATACATAGTGAATTATTGATTAAAATTTTAAATCTAGCCAGCAGTAGTATTTGGCCAGCAGCACTATCAAATTCAATTATATTAAAATGTTCATAGCATGCTAACATGCCAGTTCAACAGTAATGTTAACACGCCGCTAGATCGGTAAGCATAAAACCCAGGTAAAATAATATTCTAGACACATACCGGTTGATCAAGCAGTTAAGGACACATACCGGTTGATCAAGCAGTTAAGGACGAATTAGGCACACCACTTTTAGTTCCAAAATGTCCGATAGATGGCGCCACATAGTAGTAGGGATTTACGGGAGCGGCGGTTTTTCCGCCGTCCCAGTAAATGGTTTTAGAGCCGCCGTATATCCCTACTGACATTTTGAACTAAAAGCTCTTGATCAGTAACCGGTATGTGTCTAAATATTCCTGTTGAACTGGCATGTTAGCATGCTATGAACATTTTAATATAATTGAATTGATAGTGCTGCTGCACTGCTGGCTAGATTTAAAATTTTAATCAATAATTCACTGTATATGCCTAACATTATATTTTAATGGACTTATTTATTTATATGGATTTTTAAATAATAATTTCAATATATTAATGCATTAATTAATTGTATTAGTATTAGTATATATTAGTAGTTAGAATATTAGTAAATTATATATATTAACTTATTGTTAGTAATCTCTAAAATAAATATATTTTCTACCTATTTTTTCTAGTAATATTTTCGGCACTTTGGTTTCTTGAACTTTATTTATTACTTTGTGCAGGTCAGAGTACGTCAAAGGATACTGTTTTTGTGTGTTCTGTTTATTGTTGTTGTGTTTTCTGTAACGGCTGTATGTACAGTCGATACCGTATATATAGGCTACTCTCATTTAAGCTTTCTACCTAACTGTATCCTTAAAGCATTTTGCTGTATCCAAAGAGCATTTAATGCTTTAATGCTTTTGTGTACAATGCGGTTCAGTGCATACTCTACTTGCCCGATTACATTGTACCAATGCCCGCCGTTTTCTGGTTCCGTTAACTTTGGCCCAATGCTTCTGTTTATTCGTTCAACCTGTCCATGTGTTTGTGGGGAACCTGTAACTATCTTTAAGTGTTTAATATTAGCTTGTCTTAAAAATTCTTTGAATTCGTTAGATATAAAGCAACTCCCTCTATCTGAAACTATACACTTTGGTTTGCTTTAAGCCCTTAAATAATCACTCAACGCTTTTATAACTTCTTTTGTGTTCGTTGTCTTCGTTGTATAAAGCCTAACGAATTTCGTAAATTCATATACTATAAGGAATATATATGTGTTTATTTGCTCTTCCTGCCGCCACTGGTCCGTAATGATCTATATGCAACAATTCGAACGGCCTATCTGCCTTAGGAATACTTTTCAGGCTTTCGAGAAAATGCTACACATTTTAAGCAATTCCCGATGTGGCTGTTGCATTTATCTTTGATGTTTTTAGCCAATAAGTCTTTGAAATCGCATATACCATCTTATCCCTACCAATGTGACCAAGCTCATTATGGTATTTATGCAAAACGTGACTTTACATATCCTCAGGGACAAAAATAATAATCGATCGTTATTTGTCTTCTTGTACACAACTTCATTTCTTATTTCGAAATCTTTATGTTGATTTTTCTCTAATTCTTCCTTAATTTGTTGTACTTTTGAATCTTTTGATTGACAGATTAAAAGATTCTCCTCAAAACTTGTTGATTCTACAATCAAAACATTGCATCTGCTGAGGGCATCCGCATGTTGCATTTTCGTTCCGGACCTATGAATTATTTCGTATCGTAGTATTATATCGTAATCGCCCATCGGGCGATTCTAGGGTTTAGTTCGACTCTGTAAAAGTTAACGAATTATAACACAGGTCGACAAAAATCGACCTTTTTTTTTGCCGGCGAATAAAACCCATTGATTCTGGTATATCCGAACCGGTACATTACTAGTCCGAAACTGAAAAGTTTCCATCACCCACCAATTTCGAGTAAATCGCGGTCAAAGTCTCATGCACTGCTTGAATCGGCACTTTTCAAGGCTTAATAACTCCCAAACCTTACGTTGCCCAGAGCGGGTATTCAGCTTAAAAAGAGCTTTGGCCTTTCTACTTCAATATTAAACAAGAATATCCAATGGGAGACCTCTCGTTCTTTAGTTATAATGAGTTTTACAAACTTAAATTTGTCACATATTTTTGCTATGTTGTAGCCCTGAAACTTAACAAATCTGGTGAGAGTCTTGGCTTTGGTTAGAAACATTGGTTTGGGATTATAATTAAGGCACACAAAACAAACGTTTTATGGGCCGATAACACATTCTCTGGACATTTTTCATTATCATATTTATATACAAAGTTGAATTTGTTCAAATGTATTCAACTTGATAACAATTAATTCTTGGAAAGTTTGAAGAAATATCAATGTTCTGAACCCAAAGCAGTCTCTAACAAAATGTTTGAAATATCAGGGCTACAACATAGCAAAATATGTGACAAATTTAAGTTTGTATAATGCGTTATAACTAAAGAACGAGAGGTCTCCCATTGATATTCTTGTAATATTAGTAAAAGGAAACGCTCTTTTAAGCTGAATACTGGGACGTAATAAGTTTTGAAAAATGCCGATTCAAGCAGTGCATTTGAATTTACTGGGTGATAACTTTCAGTCCAATAATCAATGGTCTTATTCGCCGGCATTTTTTGTCGACCAGTGTAATCAAATATCTTGAAATGTCTTCCTTGTAAATAAATACAAAATCTACGTAGGGCATATATAATAGCCCGAGTTTTCAGCTCGAAGCTGTGATACTTTGCCTCTGTGTCTGTAGTCCGCTTTGAAAAATAGAATACAGGATGAAGTTTTCCATCTTCCTTCCGTTGTATTAAAACAGCACCGAAACCCAAAGAACTTTCATTACGATGGCTCTGTTTTCCCGAATTAAGTCTGCAAAAGTTTATTTGCAAAACGCTGAAATACCTCCTATGCGTTTTTATGCCCATAGGTATAATTAAAAATTCAAACTGTCCTAATGGAGTCACAAAAGATGTATATTTAATTGAATCATCGCCAACAAATACGTGAAAATATGAACTTTTAAATCTAGCTTTGAAAATACTCTTTTATTTACTAACTTGTCCAAAAGATCATCTATTAAATTCAATGGATAATTGTATTATTTTAAAATTTCGCTTAGCTTCCGATAGTCTATGCATAACCGCAGATGCCCAGTTTTTCTTTACTAGCACGATAGGATAAGCATATTCTGAGTCGCTGTTTCTTATTATGCCCTTCTGTAAATATTCGTCTAATAACGTTTGCAGTTGACCCTTGTCACTATAAAAAAGTCGCCTAGGTGAGCAACTGAAAGGTTTCGATTCTTCCAAGCTAATTATACCCGGTACCCATAGGGTACAAGGGTATTATAAGTTAATGCCAACCGAGAATGTATGTAACAGGTAGAAGGAGAAGTCTCCGACCTTATAAAGTATATATATTCTTGATCAGCGTCCCTAGCCGAGTCGATCTAGCCATGTCCGACTGTCCGTCCGTCCGTCCGTGTGAAACAACTGATCTCAGAGACTATAAGAGCTAGAGTTACCAAATTTGATGACAACATTGGAATGGTGAGAACACTGCACGCAGATCAAGTTGGTTTTAAATCTGGCCACTCCTACTTCCGCCCCGAAAATCATAAAACACGGTATATAAGCTAAAGGCGTAATTTTCGGCTTAAAAAAATAAATAGACCATATTAGTTGGCAATCATGGACGTGCTCTGACAATTTGAGTAAAATCGGATGATAAACATAGAAGTTATTAGACAATAAAGTATCTGTGTAAACTGCTTGAGAGAGAGAGAGTGAGAGAGAGAGCGCGCGCGTGACTGTTGCTCAACATATTCTTAGCAACATGTGTCTTTGTTGGGTGTTGCTCAACATGTTCCTAGCAACATTTGTCGCTTTTGAGAGTTGCCCAACATGTTCCTAGCAACATTTGTTGCTCAACATGTTTCTAGCCATATTTGTCTTAATTTGTCAACATTTTCTTTTTTCTATGTTCATGGGCTGTTTAATTTCACCCACTGCTTTGGGTACCGGGTATCTCACAGTCGGTCACACTCGACTGTTACTTTCCTACTTGTTTTCATTTCGCGTCTGATCAAAGAAATAACTGGTTTCTTTGCCTTAACATATGATTCCTCAAACATTTCAAAAAAAAAAAAATTCTTTTCGTTTCATAGTCAACAACACAACCACAATTGTAGTCCAAAATTTTATCATCAACTACGTTGATGTTAAACATTTCATTTTCAAATTGGTCTTCCAAAAGACTTGACTCGGTTTCTTCCCACATTTCATCATGACCTTGATTATTTTGTTTTTATAACAGTGACTTAAATGTTTTAATTTGCCCGTCTATTTCTTCGCTACTAACTGTTTGATCATGTGTTTGTTTTTTCATAATATTTTCATTTCCTTATTGTTTTCCTCTAACAATCATTTCTTCTAATAGTTTTTCCGTAATAATCTCATCTCCTAACAGTCTTTCCACAACAATCTCATCTCCTAAAAGTCTTTCCATAAAAATCTCATCTCCTAACAGTCTATCTATAACAATCTCATCTCCTAACAGTCTTTCCGTAACAATCTCATCTTTAACTCCTGTTCGCTTACTGTCTCTTTCTCTAACTGTTGCTCACTACCTGTCTTAGTTTCAAACTGTTGCTCACTACCTGTCTACATTTCCAAGTGTTGCTCACTACCTGTCTCACTCTCATTTACATTTTTTGTACAGTTGGCTACTACAGGAGTTGCCAGTTGTTGATCAGTTTTCCTATATAACAGGTTTGGGCTGCTGGTGCTCACTTTCATCTTATTTTTGACATATTTAAAAGTGCCAAGGGTATCTAGATTTATGCTTAATCCGGAACAATTCATAAAGTCTCTTCCCCATACTGTATCGTGAATCATTGACTCATCAGCAACAACAATTAACTCAAAATTAATCTTTATTTTTCCTTTTAAAATAAAACAGCATGTTTTACTAAGTACTTTAAGTCGGCTCATGTTTAGCCCAAAATAAACTTCATTGACATTAACTAGTGATATTTTAACTGGAACTTTGAATGTCTATGAGACATTCTGCAATAAAGGGTAAATTAGGGAGAGAAAAAACAAACAACAACAAAATGCAACATTCTTATATAGACATCATTGGTGTCGTTAGCGCTTTTCTTTGAGGGCATTGCCCCCACGAAATGTCCAATTTCTCCACAGGCGAAACAGGAACCGGGAGCCCCCTTTGGCTGGCGGCAGTCCTTGGCAAAATGACCCTTGGAGTTGCAGTTCCTGCAGCGTAGCACGTTGATTTCATCGCCCTTCAACGTCGACTTCTTTGTTGCAAAGGTTCCGGTCTGTTGTGGAAGGCATATGTTTGCAAATGCTAGCTGCATTTCGTCCGGACTCGAGAACCTTTGGATACGGGCAAGCTCGCTGATGGAACTCCTTCGATGAGTTGTTCGAGAAGTGTTCCGTGTCTATGTTAATGCCTTGGGACATCATCGTCTTCTCCTCGAAGTAGACCGAGAATCGCTCGTTTTGTTGCTATATGTGTTGTTCACATTTACGGCGGCAATCTGACTTGGATACTGTTTTGCCAAACGCTATGATCAGCAGATCGCACAGTCTCTCGAAAGGTTCCAACATTCGAGTGGGATTGGCGTGTAGCCAACGTTGTGCATTTGCCTTTAGTTTGGTAACGAGCAGCATCCGTAGGTAGTCGTTGTCCAGGTTGTAGATCTGGCCAATGTTTTTCAAGTGTTCCACCCAGTTGCGTGCGCACATGTTCACATCAAAGTCGACAGGAGCCTCCTTGGCGAAAGAGAGCGAAACTGCTGTTCCAGCCCTGGTGATTTGTCTGTCTCCTTGGTTGCTGTGCACCGCCCCTAATATGACATCAATGCTGCCACCCTGTATGTAGTAATCCGTAATAGACGGTTGAAGTGTTGATGCTGCCACCCAATGCGTTTCCAAGAGCGGTTCTAGTGAAGCTCAAACTGCTGGCGTTGCCAATCGGTGCATTTGCAAGAGCAAATGAAGTGACGTCAAACTGCTAGCGTTGCCAGCCGACGCATTTCCAATTGGTGTTGTGATTTTTAAACTGTTAGCGTCGCCACCATCGTTGCTGGTCGACTGTACTTGCTGTTGTTGTTCTGCTTGCTGTTGCTGTTGTACGGCGCCGCACTGTGGCTCGTTTTCTCAAAACACGTTGCAAAATTTATAACTTTAGATCTATTGAAGGTATCTACTTAATTTTTTTTATTATAATTAACAAGTCTCCAATTTTTTTAAGATATTTAATTTTTTAAGTTACGCCTACCTAAAGAGGCGTAATTAATTTGACAAACTAAGACTTTTGATTTTTTACTAAAAAAATACATTTTTAATAGGAATCAATGAATTCAAAGTTATTAAATATATTTTTTAATACTCATTCTAAAAATAAATATAAATTTATTGCAAAAAAAATAAACAACATTTTTTTTTTTTGGCTTGGCAACATGAGTTGGTATGAAAAATGTTCAATATCTCGAAATGCGCACAATTGTAGCAATGGTTTTTTTTTTTTTGGTTTCTTAGTTGAATACCTCCACTAATTCTTAGTATTATTTAGAGCTCGGAAATATGGAATTTTTTTTTATTTTCCACAAAAAATGTAAAATTAGGAAAAAAAGACTTTATTTTTTTTTATAAAAAAAAAATATATGTGCATAAAAATATTCCATTTTCTTTTTAATTCAGATTTAAAATTGGTTCCTTAAAACAGAAAAATATTTATTTTTTCTTTAAGCTTAACTACTTTTTAAGAAAAATTAATTTGATTCTGTCGATTTAGTTAGTTTTTTTACCTTTTTGCAACTACAGAAAAATTGTCAAACTATGAATAGCGATTATAAATACTAAAAAAATTTTGTAAAAATTGCCATTTTTCTTCGGCGGCTGCCAGGGAATCCTCTCCGGATAGCCACGCTTCGCTCCGGCTCCATTTTCGGCCACAACTGGCGAAACCGGCCGGGCTTTGCCGCCGCCGCTTGCCATTTGCGTCGCCATTAATTTGTTAGTGTCCCGCCGTGATAATTTCCTGCGAATAGATATAAAACATTATTAATTTAAATTCATGTGCATATGTTAAATTATGTCTGCGTAGTTCCGCGAACCAGAGACCGGTTTCCGCGCAACCCAGGCCTGAAAAAAGATAGAGATTAGTTAGGAAGAAATTCCGAGATGTAAATGTTGTCTTTTACCCACCCTAGTTGTCCTTTTTGGAGCTCCAGTAGGGACCATAGGTGACCAAAGGGGGTATCCGAGCCGCCCATCTTGTGTCAATAGAACTTAAATAACTTCTCCCGTGCGTCAATCTCGCGGACTTGGCGCAAGTGCATTCCTGGCCCAGGTCGTGGTCCTACCTCGGCGGAGTGACCATTGCTAAAGAAATTAAATGTTGATTATTTGTATATCTATATATTAAGTACATGAAATTATATGTCGTGAACAAAATTATGGACTTTGAGTAAGAGTATTTACCTGGGGGAGATGAACCGGTCGCCAAACCGCCCGGAATAGACTCCGGTCCGCCGGAGATGGGTAATGCCACGGTTGGGTGGGTGCGTAGTGGCGAGTCCATCGAGGCCACCAATTCCATCCGTTTAATGTCGTCCAAATTTAATTTGTTTCGCAGGGAGTTGCGAGGCCGCCAAAAGGAGACGCTGCTAATATAGCGGGACTCTGGCGGACCTTGGACTCAGTGGCGTGATCGGCGGCCGTGTACTTTGGCCGGCAAGGAGAAGACGCCGCTAATATAGCGGGACTCGGGTGAACTTTGGACCCGGTCACGCGATATGCACCGGACTTTGGACCGGGTGGCGTGACCGACGCCGGCAAGGATAACGGTACTGGCGGAGCCTATAAAAGCCAGAGGACGCCTGCGCACAGGGACCAGTACGTGTGCAAAACTTAGAGCGAGTGCGTCAACGGAGAAAAGTAAAACCAAGTCCGCGAAGAAGATCGAGATCGCAAAGTCGAGACGTTTGGAGCTTGAAGTGGCAAACTTTCCAGACTGAGGCTTCAAAGCTGAGATCTGTAGCGTGCAGAGGTTACGAAGACAAGGAGTCAACAGCTGAAGGAACAGCGAGGTCCTGCAGCGAGGACTAACGGGAGAGATCAACGGTCGAGTAGAGGCAAGTTGTGGGAGTTGCGCGCGTGGCTAGGCTTTGCCGGGCGATACACCGTGTCGACGATATCCCAGACCAAGGCGCAGAGCGGGCGATAAGGGTGGCTAGGCTTTGCCGGGCGATACATCCTGCTAGCTCGGTGCTTGAAGCTGCAAAGCGGGCGTTCGGAGTGGCTAGGCTTCGGCTGGGCGATACACTCTGCTAGCTTTGTAGTGAGGTCGCGAAGTGGGCGTTCGGGGTGGCTAGGCTTCGGCTGGGCGAAACACCCTGCTAGCTTCGGCAGCAAGGCAACCAAGCGATCGGCGAGGAAGGCGTGCAGCCACCCGGGAGAGAGCAGGACGCAGCAGAATTTGTATTAACAGCATCAATTGAAGTGCAATAAAGGCCGTAATATTAAATTAACCCGAAAGCGTTCATCACGCATAATATAAATTTGGTGGGACGAGCACACGATCTCGACTGAGCTAGCCGCACACAATCGTTGCGAGCTAACCCAAAGAATCAGCTCGTTACATCTGGCGCCCAAAAACGTGATTGTCAAAACAAAGAGAAAACAACAAGAACGCAAGATGGGGAAAAGTTGGATAAAGAATATACAAAAAGAAGGAAGAGAGCAAAGACGCTGGGCATCCAGCTCATCGGCTCTGTCTACGCCATGAGGAAAACCTTGGCGGAATTCGTAGATGAACACGGAACAGACCCAGAGGTGGCGGAAACATTGGCTAAGCTGGAGGAAAAATTCAGCAGAATCCCAAGTATAAAGGTACAGCTCGCAGACCCAGAAGCCCTAATAGCAAGCCTAGATGTCGCAAGCATGCAGGACACAGGCCGAAGCAGGAGTCGAGCAGGGAGAGACGTCCGGAGGAGAAAGTATGCAAGCCAGACTACGCGAAAGTAGCAAAACAAGTCCGAGAGTGGAACTTCAAATTCGACGGAATCGACAAGCCTTTGGAGTTCTTAGAACAAGTGGAATGGTATGTCGAAACATACGGCATCGACCTGAACCTGATCCCCAGAGCGATGCCAGAACTCATGCAAGGCAAGGCGTTGAAATGGTTCATCGCGAACAACAGGATGTGGAAGAGCTGGGGAGATTTTTTCCTACGACTTCCAAAATTTGCTCCTGCCTAGAGGGTACCTGGAGAAGCTGGCAGACCAGGTCAGGCAAAGGAAGCAGCGATACGGCGAAAGGTTTAAGGATTACATGGTCGAATTACAGACTATAATGCGACCATTGCGGATGTCAAAAAGGGAGATACTGGCAAGGATACTTGAAAACAGTACGCCAGCACTCCGCATATTCATGCGTCCGTACGAATGCAGAGACCTCGATGCCGCCATGGCACTAGCGGACGAATTCGAAGAACTATACCAGCAGAGAGGGGAATTCGAGAGGGAAAACTCTGCACTCAGGGTCAGGTCCCACCAACCGCTAACGACAGACCAGAGTGCGGTATGCAGAAGATGCCAGGTCGAGGGAGAGCACGCGGGAGGAAATGTGCAGTCCGGTCGGAGACCAGCGGTGCCCCAAAGGGAAGTGGTGCAGAACCCAGCACAGGCCTGCCGTAGGTGCGGAGGGCAAGACCACTGGGCGAGAGAATGCCGGAATCAGCGGATAACATTCTGCTGGGTATGCGGAAGGATAGGAAGAAGGACGGTAGACTGCTGCCAACCGTCGGGAAACGCCCAGCGATCCCAGCCTGTGAGAGGCCAGCAGGGATCGCACGGCTCCGCCTCGCAAAATTAGTGGGCAACTTAACAGCCGAGGAGACACAGCTGACCGCAACGGTGCTAATAGGAGGAGGTCGTTGAGCTCAGCTCGTCGGAGGATGAGGCACCGATCTGTGGTCCGGGCGAAGCACCTCCGGAACCCCGAGAGGAGAGTGAGGGGTCGGACGTCACCCCGACGGTGTCAGAGGACGAGGACGCGGACCAGGGCGTACCTCGTGCGCCAGGCCGCGCTCGAGGTGTGGGACCGGCGGCTGGAGGAGGCCGAGGAAAAGGAGGCCCGGCTGTGGGCCACGCCAGAACCAACGCCACCGCCGATCCCGCCGACTCCAGCAACGCCGCCGCTACCGCCGCCACCGAAGCTGGCACCACCACTACCGCCGCCACCATCCCCGCCACGGGCAGCTAGGCCGTATCGCACCATGCAGAGGAGGCGCACGGTAGTGGCGGAGGATGGGCATCGATACCATCAGCAGGCGGTGGTCTGGCTGTGGCCGGCGACGCATCCGGACGAGGTGGCGCCACCAGGAGGGTGGATCGAGCTGCCCCCGGGGTGGGAGCAGCTGGGTCTGCCGCGACCCGCCAAGCCGGCAGGAGGCGAGGAAGGGCCATCGGACGGGCCCGCGCCGGCCACGCACCCGGGAGAGAGGGCCCTGCAGCGGCAGACCTCGTGTCCAGAGGTTGGAGCGGCGAGAGATAGGCCCGCGCTAGGACGGCAGATCTCCTGGCCGCCTGTACCGGAGACCGAGTGGCCGGAGGACGTCGCGACCGAGGCGCGCCGGCAGCAGCGACGGGACCGCAAGGACCGCTGGTCTAAGCTGGCAGGGAGTTGCGAGGACGCCAAAAGGAGACGCTGCTAATATAGCGGGACTCTGGCGGACCTTGGACTCAGTGGCGTGATCGGCGACCGTGGAGTTTAAAAAAATAAAAAGTTAACTCGGTAAACTTTGGACCAGAGAACGGCAGCGAGCTACCGCAACAAGACCACCGGATAAATACCGAGTGTTTTCGACACCCGAGTTATTTTTCGGCAACTGGGATAGGGTGCAAGTAAACACTCGACAATAATTCTCGGGTGTTCCGACACACAAGCGAAGATCGTCTGCAGGTCATTTTTTGATTGTGTGTATGAATTGAAGTTGCGTTAAAAATGCACACGAAAGAAGTGCGTAGAAAAGAGACCGCAATACTGGAGTCGAAAAAAGCACTCGGTGGCTAGAGGTTCTCGCTTCTTCTTGTAAGTGCTTTTGTTAACATTGTCTTTTGCTTTACCCACTTGCACGATCGAACTTCCTAGAACTCCCAATTTTGAAACCAAAGCCAAATACACTTGCAAAATAGTTTTGTGAATACAAATTTAATATGTTTTTTGCGTCTTAAATATTAATTCTTAATCTAAATATCATTATAAAAAATAATTTTCAGTTATTTCATTTTCAGGTTTTGTTTCATTTCACATTTAAAATAAATTCATAAAATCATAATAGGCAAAATAAACAACTTTTTTCAGTTTTTTTTTTATAAAAATTAAAGGAACATAACAACTTTTTTCAGTCTTTTTATAAAAATGAAAGGAACATAGATTTCAGTTTTAAGGTTATTATCTTATATTAAAGATTTTAAAAAAAGAGTGCAAATAAATGATACTATTTACTGATTTGGGAGCTAATCTATTTCGCTTCTCAGTAATAATATTGCCTGCCAATGAAAAAACCCTTTCAGCGGCGGCACTACTTGCAGGTATTGAATGGAGTACAAGGGCTAGCTTTGATAATCGAGGGTAATATATTTCGTAAGTTTTCCACCACTCAATCGCTTCAAAATATTCGCTTATGGGCACTCTTTCTTTACAATATCGTTCTATTTCTTCCAGTGCAGATTCTTCCGATTTACAATTAGAGGTGACAACTAACTTCGGGAAGAAAAAAGATGTTTTCGAAACGGGGGATGGCATAGTACTTGTATTTAAATATGGACTGTTAGGGCTTTCTGAAGTGATCGAACAAGGACTCAAAAAACTATCAGAATATTTTATTATATTATATGTTTCCATTTGCTCCATACAAAATAACTTTATTTCTAATAAATCCTCTTCTTGAATAAGGGCTGCAGGTGGATAAAGAAAGAATGCTGCCTTATGCCATACACTTACATTATTCTGCCAAATTTCTACAACATTATGTATTATTTTCGCTTTTAACAAGGCTACAGATGAAATATCTTCAATGCTGGATTGGCAAAGTTCAAAAACTTTAGAAATGGATGGAATAATAAAACATAACGACGGCGAGCTACATGTTTGTAGTTCCTTAAAAATTCGCTCAAAATCCTGTAGCAAGTCCACCAGTGGTTTCAGTGTAGTTATATTTACGTCCATAAGTCTCTGGGTTCCTTGAGACTCGCTTAATAATTGAGTAATTGTTAACCAATTATCGACTATGGACTTCATCATGGTATAGTTGGAGTTCCAGCGAGTTGGACATGTTTTTTTTAATGTTGTATTTAACCTGTGCTGCAAGTTCGCCTTCTTAATATACCGAACGATTTTTTTGCAAGCGTGCACGGTTTCATCCAGTTCGGTCGTTTGCTTGAAAGACTTTTGCAAAACATTTGAGAATAGATGGCTGCTGCAATTCAAACGAATATTGTTTTCTAAAGCCTTTTTTATGTTTGACCCTCTATCCGTTACAAATTTTATGTTATTTATGTTTTCAATATTGTATTCCAGAAACAAGTTTTTTATTTTTTCCAAAATATTTTCGCCAGTGGATTTAACGTAATCCATTGATTTTATTCCCAAAATTATGTCATTGAGCTTGTAATTTTTTTGGTAGTGTAGAGTGACACCCAAAAAATTTCTTTGAACGTATTGGTCTGCCACAAGTCTACGGTTGCTGCCACTCCTCCATTATCCATAGCATCTATTAAATCCGCAGAGACTACATTCCTTTTTACTTCGGCTAATTTTTGAGTATTTCGACTCAATGTCCGTTCGTCAGGTATTAAATCATCCACGTCCACGGCTTCTCCATAGGTAGCACCGATTCTTATAAAAAACTTGGCCAAGTTTTTAAATCCAGACCCAGACACCGCAGAAAATGGACGACAGTCTTGCACAACCCACTGTGTGCACTTTTCAGTAGCTTCCTTTTTATCGCTTTCTGATACTTTTTTAAATTCTTTCGGTTGTTTTAATTCTACGCAACATTTGTGGCGAGACAAATTGGAAGTTTGGTTTACCACGTATTTAAGTACTTTGTGGCATTTTCCGCAATAAATAAACCCATCAACAATAGTGTCGTCATCTTTTAGAATTTCGCACAAAACGTTCCAAATTAAACTTTTTCCTTTTACTCGTTTTTTTACTTTATAGGTGCTCAAATCAATAAAGTTTTTTACTGTTTGTGCACTTTCCGCCATTTTGTCTTTAGCTTCGACCGAACGCTAGCACTCGACAACCGAAACTGCCTATCCGTAAAACAACCGAGTGTTCAACGAACGAGTGGGCAAGCACACAAAAAATACTCGAGTGTCTCCAAAACTGGCGGAGCCTATAAAAGGCAGAGGACGCCTGCGCACAGGGACCAGTACGTGTGCGAGAATTAGAGCGAGTGCGTCAACGGAGAAAAGTAAAACCAAGTTCGCGAAGAAGATCGAGATCGCAAAGTCGAGACGTTTGGAGCTTGAAGTGGCAAGCTTTCCAGACTGAGGCTTCAAAGCTGAGATCTGTCGCGTGCAGAGGTTACGAAGACAAGGAGTCAACAGCTGAAGGAACAGCGAGGTCCTGCAGCGAGGACCAACGGGAGAGATCAACGGTCGAGTGGAGGCAAGTTGTGGGAGTTGCGCGAGTGGCTAGGCTTTGCCGGGCGATACACCGTGTCGACGATATCCCAGACCAAGGCGCAGAGCGGGCGATAAGGGTGGCTAGGCTTTGCCGGGCGATACATCCTACTAGCTCGGTGCTTGAAGCTGCAAAGCGGGCGTTCGGAGTGGCTAGGCTTCGGCTGGGCGATACACTCTGCTAGCTTTGTAGTGAGGTCGCGAAGTGGGCGTTCGGGGTGGCTAGGCTTCGGCTGGGCGAAACACCCTGCTAGCTTCGGCAGCAAGGCAACCAAGCGATCGGCGAGGAAGGCGTGCAGCCGCACCCGGGAGGAGCAGGACGCAGCAGAATTTGTATTAACAGCATCCAATTGAAGTGCAATAAAGGCCGTAATATTAAATTAACCCGAAAGCGTTCATCACGCATAATATAAATTTGGTGGGACGAGCACACGATCTCGACTGAGCTAGCCGCACACAATCGTTGCGAGCTAACCCAAAAAATCAGCTCGTTACAGTGTGTCGCACCATGCATCAATATAGAGCAGGTAGTTTTTTTGAAGAAGCGTGTGAGCGCATGCCGGCGCGTTAGCGTCGCAAGAAGGATGGGTGAAAAGAAAAACACAAAAAAAATGGCAAAAATTGTATTGAGTGTGTTGCGTATTAGGGTTTCTTTTTTGCAAGCCGTCGCTTGAGTTGTTCTTTTTACTACCTGCTACTCCAAATGAGTCGCTAAATAAAACAAATTATTTCTATTAATCTTACATTTTATTTAACATATGTATGTAATTTTTTGCTTCATTGCATATTACTTAATTTATAATTATTCATTAGTTAACATATTGATATACTTTTTTTGCTTCATTGCAGATTTCTTATTTTAAATTATTTATTATTTAACATACTTAGTTTTGCTTCATTGCATATTGCTTAATTTTTAATTATTTATTATTTAACATATTTTTTGTAGCTTCAGGTCGTTTCATTAACATTTTTTTAGTTTTATTTAAATTTATTATAATACGAATGGAGAAAAAGTAAATTATCAACAGTTTTAGGTCCTAGTCTATTTCTTTTCTCTGTAATTACATTGCCCGCTAAGGAAAAAACTGTCTCGGCCGCTTCACTGCTCGATGGTATAGTAAGAAGTTGCAATGCTAACTTAGATAAAAGAGGATAACAGTTTTCCTTGCTTTTCCACCATTAAATGCGTTCGAAGTCCTCGCTTAAAGAAACTCTCTCTGTACGGTAACTTTCTATTTCCTCCAAAGGCGTTTTAGAACTGGGTTTTTGGCACATACGTTTGATTCTTAGAGTTAGTTGTCAATTGACAAATTGGACTTGCTGGACTTGATTCATTACTCGAAAAACTATTGTTACTGGGAAATTCGCATGTTATGTAATTAAAATTATTCATTTTTTCATAACAGAAATGTTTTATTTGTATTATATCCTCATGTTCCATAATTGCAGCAGGAGGATATAAACAAAATGCAGCTTTGTGCCAAATACTTAAGTTTTCTTTCCAAATCGTATTCACATTAATTAAAATTCTTTCCTTAAGAACGGATATTGGTGAAATGTCTTCAGCGTTTGGTTCGCAAAGTGTTTTAATTTTCGCAATAGATGGTAAAACAAAGCATAGTGAAGGAGAAGTAGTTCTTTAAAAATTCTCTCGAAATCTTCGAGCAAAACTACTATTATTCTTAAAGTACATATATTAACGCTAATCAGTTTTTGACCTCCCTTAGAGTCACCTAATATTTGATTAACTGTTGTCCAATTATCTACTATAGAACTATAATTTGAATTCCATCGAGTAGGGCAAGATTTTTTTAATGTTGTGTTAAGTCGATGTTGGAACTTTGCTTTTTTAAAATATTTTACGATTTTTTTACATGAGTGTAATATTTCTTGTAGCTCATACGATTCTTCAAAGGATTTTTGTAGAACATTTGAAAGTAAGTGGCTGCTGCAATTCAATCGTATATTCTGCGTCAATGCTTTCTTCATATTTGATCCCCTATCTGTGATGAATTTAGTATTGGCAATATCCTCAACATCAAATTGTGCAAAAATAGCTTTTAGTTTCCTAAGAATATTTTCACCTTTCGCTCACTGCGGAAAACGGGCGACAATCCTGAACAACCAACAATTTGCTGCATTTCTCAATAGCTATTTTTTTGTATGAGCTAGAAACTTTTTTTGCTTCCATGGGTTGTCTTAAAGACATACAACATTTGTGTCTTGACAAATTTGAAGTTTGGTTGACAACAAATTTCAGCACTAATCTGCATGTATTGCAAAAAATCCAGCCTTCAAGGACAGTTTGGTCTTCTTGTATGATGTTACATAATATTGTCCAAATAACACTTTTGCCCTTGTGAGTTGGAGCTACGGTGTAATCGCCACGTTCTATTTTACTTTTAATTATTTCCACCGTCATTATGATTCTCTCCGCAACAAGTTTAAAGATGCACTGAACTTAAACGCAAAGAACAGATCATGCAAAAGCACCATGGTGTTTAAAAAACACTCAAGTGATTCTTGTGTGTTTTGCCTACTTCTATTAATCCCGCATTGCCTTTTTTGTTACTTGTGATTTTTCCTTCATTCGTTTTGAGTGCAAGTGCGACCGGCACGCGTTGCTCAAAAATGAATGGGTGCAAGCACAAAAAAATAACTGCACCTGGTATGAGCGAGAGCGTAATAATGCCGGCACTCATAGCACCCACGCATTTTTTGATAAGAGTGTGTCTTTGCTGTGCTTAGCCGGGTGTAAGTGGCACCGGGACACAAATTTTATTGAGTGTGAGTAAGGTGGTAAAAAGTGACACCCTCGCTGTAAGAGAGGCTGCAAATAAAGCAAACGTCTACATTTGTTGAGTTGATATTTCAAACTGATTTTATTTTTAATAAGTCCTAGCTTAGGTAGCTAACATGAAAATCTTATGTCTAGTTTTATCTTCTTCTTCGGGAATTCTCATAATCTTATCTCTAACAAAACCATACAAACATAGTTGCTGTACAAATATTTAAGGGATGAATCCAAGCAACAGTTCGAGATACATTTCTCGATTCCTAGTGACGTTTATATTTAAATCACAGACACATGCTTATCAGTACAGTGCTGCAGCGGTTTGCTGGTTACGTAGAATTCTTATATATATATACGTGTTCATGTGTGAACACTTGCAGTTCTCTGATGCACACGCGAAGAGAAACGGTGAATTATTATTGACACAAGATAGAAGTTTTCAATAAAAGCCCGGTGGCTTATAGCAATGAAAAAACACGACCGTTGCGGAACTGAAACGACTTCTTTATATATGATTTTTTTTTGTAATTTTTTCCCATTTGAGTTTTAAACAAATTCTTCTGATATTACTCAAAAACACCTTTTAACGAGAAGCTAAATTTTGTGACGATAACCGGCGTTCAGCTAACACCAGGGGTCATAACTATGTGTTACAATTTTTATACCCGGTACCCATAGGGTACAAGGGTATTATAAGTTAGTGCCAACCGAGAATGTATGTAACAGGCAGAAGGATAAATCTCCGACCCTATAAAGTATATATATTCTTGATCAGCGTCACTATCCGAGTCGATCTAGCCATGTCCGTCTGTCCGTCTGTCCGTCTGTCCGTCTGTCCGTCTGTCTGTCCGTGTGAGACAACAGATCTCAGAGACTATAAGAGCTAGAGCTACCAAATTTGGTGACAACATTGGAATCTGTTGCACGCAGATCAAGTTTGTTCCACTTCCGCCCCGAAAAACATAAAAACGGATTATAACCATATGCGTGATTTTCGGCGTAAAATAAATAAATAGGCTTAATGAGTAGGCAATCGTGGACGTGTTCTGAAAATTTGAGTTAAATCGGATGATAAACATAGAAGTTATTAAACAATAAAGTTTTTGAGCGAGAGAGAGAGAGCGCACGTGTGTGTTGCTCAAAATGTTCCTAGCAACATTTGTCTTTGTTGGGTGTTGCTCAGCATGTTAATAGCAACATTTGTCGCTTTTGAGAGTTGCCCAACATGTTCCTAGCAACATTTGTCCCTTTTGAGTGTTGCTCAACATGTTTCTAGCAATATTTGTCTCTATTTGTCAGCATTTCCTTTTTTCCTATGTTTATGTGCTGTTTAATTTCACCCACAATGCTTTGGGTACCGGGTATCTAACAGTCGGTCACACTCGACTGTAGCTTTCCCACTTGTTTAATAATACCTCAGTCATGGACATGTTATTGAGCTATACTAATTAACAGTAACAATGGGCAAACTACAAAAATACATATGTCATTTTAAAAACTTCTGATTTCAAACAAAAACACATTTTATCGATGTGAGTGTGTGTAATTAATTAAATAATAAAAAATAAAAGAAAATAAATTACAAAATAATAAAAATAAATAAAATGTTAAATATAAGAAAATTGATCCAAAATAAATAGGATAAGTAGGGTTTGATCTTAAGAGTAATGAATTTTATGTTTTTGTGACTAGTGTACTAACTAATAAGGATAACCTTGGAGCACTGGGAAAATAGATAAAATAAAATAAAAAATTTATGGATCGATTTTTTTTGTTGTTAAAGACACCGGATTCAAATTAAATTTATGGTCCTTTAATTCAGTTATAGCCATACATTTAAACTTTCATCCGAATCGGACCACTATATCTTATAGCTGCCATAGAAACGAGCGGTCCAAATCAGCCAATTTTCGTTGTTCTTAAAGAGTTCGGATTAAAACAATATATACGATTCCCTATTTTAATTTAATTATTATCTGCAAGGGTATATAATCTTCAGCTTGCCCAAGTTAGCTTCCTTTCTTGTTTGTAATTTATTTTTGTTAACGTTGCTATTAATCGTCACAAAGTTTGATATCAGAAACTTTTGAAGTTGAAGGTGCTATCGTCACTTTTATCTCACCTCGTTAAGAGGTGTTTTTGTTTGATAATTATACATGGGAAATCTATTATATATTCCATAGAGCTTACCCTCTTTAGAGGTCTAATGACGATAGATCTCCCGGCCGAATCTTGAGCCGTAGGATTTGGTTAACATATAGTGCAGTATGTATATGTGTATTTAAAAAGGTGAGTTTAAATGCATTAAATCATACACAAAAAAAAAATAAATAAATAAAGTAGGAAAATAATGTAGTGTGAACTAAAGAAAAGTATAAAAAAAACTATGCTCGGAGAGCTGAGTCGCCGCTGAGGTTTGGACGATGGTGTCGTCTTTACGTTGATTCACTTTGGAGGATGTAGGGAGGGGGGCACATTTGCATATGCATTAAATGTCCTTTCGCAGTGTCTATTGGTTATATTACTGGCTTGTTTGATGTTGAAAAATGATTGGTTCAATTGCCTGTATATTAAGGGACATCCCTCAGCCCTCAGGCTTCTTCCTCTGGCTGGTGGTCCAAGGGTTAGCGAGTGTGACTAATGTTCCCAGATCTTGGCTTCTGTCACGATGTCCTCGGACTACTTCCTGTAGGTACGCTTTCCCTTCAATAAAGGGAAGACGATCAGCACGATGACGTCCCTGTAGTTCGCGACTTTCATGGTGTAAATTACATTGGCGGTACTATCTTCAACCTTAGAGTTTTTAGACCCCTTTGTTCGCAGCGCCTGCTGGATTCCACTAGTTTCGGTTTACTTCGGTCACCAACATTTATTGCACTCGCAGAGTCCTTTGATGCACAATTACTTAGGCCCGGATCGATTGGCTGTTCTAACCATGAGTCGCGATATCGATTACATGAACCGCAGCTTAGGCTTCCAGTTTTTAACTCTCCTCGTACTGGTAAACCGGGGTCATTTATACCATCTGTCTTAATATTATATTTTAATAAAAATGAAACCTATATTGCAATATAATATCTTTTTTTTTTAGAAATTTAAATTTTTAATTACCCTTAACGAAAAATTCACTGCCGTCGAGTCTCAGTTTCTTGGCCTTAAACTCTTAAGTGAGTCGCCCAAGAGAAAAATACCACACAATGTGGCCTGTATGAATCTTATTGGAACACCTACTGCAAATACGGTGCCAACGTTTTCTTTAACTACACCACAGGCACAGTCGGGCCATGTTGCTGTCCTCCCGCAACCAGAACCTAATGGTTCGCTCACACATAGTTCCGGACTTCAGATGGATTATGCGGGCGTCGTCTCACCGGAACCAAATGGATTTTTACACCAAACAACTTTTAAATTCGCCTGTCGTGATCGATAACCGACCGACTCCCGTACCAGCTGCAGTGGAGGCAGTTGCTTCTGCCTTACTAGCGGCCTCATCGCAGACTACAATAGCTCCGATCGTGACTACTCCTAGTTATGGCGCTAAACAACTTACTGGAGTTGCTCAACGCACCTCAAGACCGATTGCTGGAGTGGCTCCGACTAAATCGGTGTTTGTGTCACGCTTAAACCCGGATGCTACGGTTAAAGACATTATAGCCCACCTTAGCCACAAGTTAAACCTTTCTGCAACTGATTTCTCTGTCACCAAGTTTAATTTTAAATTGAGACGTAACATATCTTCTTTTAAGATTGATCTTTCTGATTTGATTCTACCTAGAGTTCTTGATACCAATATTTGGCCAGAGTTTGCCATTGTACATGAATTCGTCAATAAGAATAAAAATCACAGTAATGCTCGTAGCTCCCAAAGTACTTTGACCAATTCAAAAACTAAATCAATCTTTTGCATACACTATCAAAATGTTCGTAGTTTGTTAGGTAAACTTAGCAAAATATACTCCAATAGTGTATCCTTTGATGCCAACGTTATTGCCTTTACGGAGACCTGGCTAAATTCGACAGTGTCGGACAATGAAATTCTCTGTAACAACTATATTATTTATCGATGTGATCGTCCCACTCGCACTGGGGCGGTGTTCTCCTAGCCGTAAAAACGATTTATCGTCGAAATCCATTATACTACCAAATTTAAATGATCCAATAATTGAATTTGTCTGTGTTCAAATTAAATTTCCGGACTTCAGTATTTTGTCACCTGCTCATATATTCCCCTCGATCCGATTTCAATATATATATGCAACACTTATTACATATCCAAGAGATTTTCTCTTTGCTTGGTGATAATGATCACCTAGTCACATTAGGGACTTTAATCTCCTACTCTTTCATGGTTGTCATCCATGGATAGTAACGCTTCCGTTCCTAGCACGCCCACGAGTTTGTTCAGGGTGTTTTGGATTTGACATTGGTTCAGCTTAACTCAGTGGGTAATTGCAACAACAAATTTCTTGATCTGGTTTTGCATCCGAATTTGCTAATGGTCTCGTTTCACGAATACAACCATTATCATTGCCGGAAGACAAGTATCATCCAACTTTGGAGATTCTTTTAGAGTCTATATCGCCTGAAATAATCTTACCTGAAATCGAACCCAGAACCTTTCACTGCTTTAGAAGAGCTGCGTTTACTGAAATGAACACAGCCCTCTCTCAAGCTGACTGGTCTTTCATGGACTCCGAAGAATCACCTCCAGTCATTCTGGGGATGTTTTACGACTTGCTGAACTCAGCAATTAATGCGCATGTTCCGTCGTTTCCCGTCGCGGAACCCTCTAACAAGCCTCAATGGTTTTCGCGCAGGTTATCTTATCTCAAGAACACCAAATCTAGGTTGTTCAAAAGTATCAAAGATCCGGTCTTCAACTGGACCATTCCAGGTATCTGATTGCTCGTTCCGAATTTTTGGCTCATAATACTACATGTTACAATAACTACCTGAACCGTTGCAAAGAGAGTTTTCGACAACCCTAAACAATTCTACGCTTTTGTTAATTCAAAACGAAAATCTTCTGTGTTTCCTTCATCGCTCCATTATAATAATACAAAAGGCTTTAATGATCTAGACAACTCTAATTTATTTGCTAATTTCTTCCAATCGACATACTCCTCTCATATTTATAATTCTTCCACCTATCCGTATTCGCTCCCACACTCAAATTCTATCAACATGCCTATAATTCACGTAGACGACATTTATCAGTGTCTAATGAACATGAAATCGTCATTTTCTGCCGGTCCCGATCTTATTCCTAGTTGTCTCCTTAAAAATGCGCCAGTGCCCTGTCAGGTCCTTTGGCTAAACTCTTTCAAATGTCTCTTGACAAGAGCTTCTTTCCTGACTTGTGGAAAGAATCGTTTATTATTCCCTCCATAAGAAGGGCAGTAGGTCGGATATTTCTAACTATCGAGGGATTTCGAAGCTCAGTGCCATACCCAAATTATTTGAAAACTAATTACCTCACAGCTGCAACATCAATGTTCTTCAATAATGAGCCCTTCTCAGCATGGATTTATGAAGCGTCGGTCGACGACAACCAACCTCCTGGAATTTATTTCAATCATTCGAGATGGTTTTAATAACAAAGTGCAGTCGGATGTTATCTTCACCGACTTTAGTAAAGCCTTTGATTCTGTCAATCATTCGCTACTGCTTATGAAACTAGAATTGTTAGGATTTCCATATAGTTTATTAGATTGGCTTTCCAAATACCTACTTCAACGAACACAGAGTTTTATTCAACAACACATTGTCAAACTTGGTCTTTGTTACATCAGGTGTTCCCCAAGGCAGTCACCTTGGTCCTGTCCTGTTTGGTCTGTTCATAAACGACCTGCCAAATATTATTCACAATTCTCAGGTGCTTATGTACGCGGATGATGTGAAGCTGTGTTTAAATCTTACGTCCCCTTGTCGCACTTACGGCTTCATGAGGACTTAAATAGCCTGAACACATGGTGCAACGATAACATGTTGTTCCTCAACCATTCTAAATGTAATTTCATGTCATTCTATCGTAAAACCCTTTCCTTACAAATTACTCGTTGGGAACAAGCAGGTTGGAACGTATTTATAAGGTTAACGATCTTGGAGTATTATTTTGCCACGACCTAAACTTTGCTGAGCACATTACCATAATAGCAAACAAAGCTAGGGGTGTACTTGCTTTTGTTAAGCGTTGGTCAAAGGAATTTGTTGATCCCTACATAACCAAGCATCTTTTTCCTCTCTAGTTCGACCCATACTTGAGTATTGTTCATGTGTATGGTCTCCCAATATCAGGTTCATCAAGCTCTACTAGAGTCAGTGCAGAAGCAGTTTCTCTTGTTTGCTCTGCGTGGGCTATTCGTGGACCCTCACCATCATCAACTACCACCGTACGCCGCGAGACTGCGGCTCTTAAACATTCCGTCTCTCCTGGATCGGAGAACTTGCCATGGTGTTCTCTTCCTACACAAACTGATACAGGGACAGATTGATTCTGCGGCACTGCTAGGCCGAATACAGTTTTGTGTTCCGGTCAGAACGTCACGACAATTCCGGCCGATATTTTTGGAAATATGCAGGACAAACTTTGACTGCCATCATCCGTTTCGTGTTCTTTGTACACACTATAATGAATTGTATCGTCTTTTGTCTTCTGATTGTCTGACTATTGGACATATCTGTTCGCGCCAAAAGGGCGCTTATTTTCGAGAGCCAGTGTGAAGCGCTAGCGGCTTCGAATTGTCCCGCTTTACGGAGCCTAGCGCTCTCGCACACTCTCTCTCCCTCTCTCTTCCTCCTGACTTCCAGTCCGCAAGAGCTTTCCAAGCCGCTCTCCCAACTTCTATTTATATGTCATGTAGGGAGTTCTAATTTTGCGACCAGCCGATGAAGGCATAATAAAGGCAAAAATTCCTACTACAACCCAACAACTACGACTGCATTTTTTTCTACGTGGGATTTTGGGACTTCAACCTCGACTATTCTTATTTGGCTAAGAATCCGCCCCCTCCAAAACATGGTCCTTCGAGCCGGATCTAGCCTGATCCTCACCAGCTCCACTGCGGATTTTTAAACGAGATAAGTACTAGTGTTCTTACTTTACGAAAAGCAATCACACAGACATTTCCTAAGCCCAAGTCCAAGTGTCTTAAATCTGTGTGGTTCGCTAGTGTCCAAAGTCCGAAGTCAAATTTCTCCGACATCTTGCCAATTCCGTTCGTTTTTTGGGCAAATTGAAAATTCCAAACAAAAACAAAAGTGACTGTGAAAATATACATACGCGCCCAGCCGCAGTGAAAATTAAGAGTTCCGAAATTTCAAAAAACGTTCCGCCATAAACGGCTCATACATTTTTTTCTCGTTCACTGTGTTCCTGCTGGTGTCCAAGCGTACATACATATATGTACATAAATATTCACACGTCGACATACATAAATATTTCCATACAGTCCACTACACTACACTACAAAATTAAATATATTCAAAATTTAAATCCGAAAATACCAAAATTGATTCCTAATAAATACATATTCAAAATCAATTGAACTCCAACTTCCAGCGAATAAATAATACATACACCCATTAATACACAACAAATTATATATATGCAAATATACAACAAATACTCTGAGAAATTACAGTCCACATCTATCCACATATTATTAAATATATACCCAAAACTACTGTTTTATTCCTAGAGTCGGCACAGAACGCCGACTTAATTATTATATTCATTTGTTTACCTCCGTGCCATTCTGCGCGGCCACAGACATACATATATATATTTACATTTCCATTTAAATACATACATCAGCGTCGTCAAAGTTGATGCACCGATTTTTTGGCAATTCTTTCCGTCTCTCGTTTCCTCCTCTCTTCGTTATCTCCGCTATCTGCATTAATCCACAGCCAATGCACAAACATTCATAAGCAGACATACATACATACATTTCCTACCACTTGCATTGAAAACAAAGACAGCGAATACAGTGACGATAAAAAGAATTCCGCCACTACAAATAATGCAAAACTATTAATTCCTAAATAAAAAAAGTTCAGAAGATAACAAATAATTACAAGATAAAATTAAATAGCTAGATATATCCAATTTAGCTAGTTTTTGTTTCTTTTTCATTGTTTTAGCGTTTTTTTTGGTTAAAAATTCGCTAAAGAATACAGTTTGTTCCGTTCCTTTTACTTATTTAATTCTTTTAACTTAATTCCAAACTTAAAAAAGATCCCGTTACCAAAATAGTAATCCGGTGTTTTATTCCACACATTCCGGTTGTTCATTCCACACATTCCGGGGTTTCATTCCACATATTCCAGTGTTCGATATCACACTTTAAAGTGTTTCGATACCACACATTCCAGAGTTTCGATTCCACACATTCCAGTGTTTCATTCCGGTGTTCCGTCCTACATACACATATATAAAATGCCGCTCAGCGAGAAGCCCACTGCGACAACTGCGGCCTTACATAAATTTATTGCCGTTAGTGAACGTGTAAGCCAATTCGAGGCGATGGTCAACACTATTGGCCTCTCCACGCCGTCGCTCTACACATTCCAAGTCCGCCGAGATCACATCCGAGCCTTATGGGACAAAGTTGAACAAGCATACGAAGCCTGTTCGGATCTAATAGCAGTAGAAGGGTCGATCGACGCCTTGCCGATCCTCCAGGCCAAATATGACTACTGCTACTCAGTTTACGAGTCATGTGCAGCTCAACTCAACGAGCAAATTGAGCGAGCGACGTCTCAATCAGCACAATCCAACTTCTGCAACTCTCCAAATTATACTCCAGCAGGTTGTCAGTTACCTCCGTGCGATACCGAAGTTTTCTCGGGCGATTATCTTCGCTGGCCCACGTTCCGCGACCTTTTCACAGCGGTCTATATAGACAATCCAAGACTTACTGCTGTCGAAAAGTTATTCCATTTAAATGCCAAGACTAGTGGGAAGCTAATTCAATAGTTTCCAATTCGCCACTCACCAATGACGGTTTCCGCTCAGCTTGGAACAACTTAACTGAGCGTTTCGAAAACAAACGGTCATTGGTGAACAACTCATTGAAAAATTATTCAATGTGCAATCCATAGCACATGAATCTTCCACTGCCTTGAAGAAGCTGCAAGAAACCATTCAGAGTTGTCTTACGTCCTTAGAAATGTCTGGCATGAATACTGAAAATTGGGACTGTCTTTTGGTTTATTTGTGCTCTACAGAAGCTACCAAAGCTTACGCTTTCATTGTGGGAGCAATCCTTAAAGAATAAAACCCAGATTCCCAAGTGGCAAGAGCTCGATGCATTCCTAACTGACCGCCATAGAACTCTAGAGGCCATAGATTCCATTCAACCTCCCAAGTTATGTCTCCGTCAGTTCCAACCGACAACCTCCAAGGTGTCCCCACGAGTACTAAAATCCTTCTGTACACAAGTGGTTCCAAAACCGACAACCACCGAAGTGTCCCCACGAGTGCTGAAGTCCTTCAGTACGAAAGTGGTTCCGAAAACGGCACGCTGCGATTTGTGTTCAAGAAAGAACCATCCAGTACGTATCTGTCCACACTTCCTACAGATGACGGTAGACGATCGTTCGTCCTATATCCGAAAGAAACAGTTGTGCTTGAATTGCTTTGCAAGAGACCATACACTTCGGGATTGCACAAGCGCCCACAGCTGTTTCACTTGCCGAGGTCGGCATCACACGTTGTTGCATCCAAGCAACTCCTCCTCCGGTGTTACGACTCCTCCTATGGATTCAAGGCCAGTATCAGCCCCCATCCAGCGGATTTCCGCGTTCTGCACGAAAGTTTCTAAAACTCCGGATTCATCCAAATATTGGGTTCCTTACGACGCCATGAAATGCAGACGTTCCCGAGGTATTTTATCCTACCAATGCCGAATCTGCCAAGGGAACCATCCTCTTCGGAAATGTCACCGTTTTCTGCAGCTAAGCGCTGAGAAACGGCTCCAGGCAACCATTGATAAAAGTACTGCGTCAATTGCTTGGCCCACCACCATTCCAAAGGATCTTGCCGCAGTGGTGACCGATGCCAATCGTGTGGACAGGATCACCACACTCTACTCCATCTCCACGAACGCTCAGCGTATCCAACGCTTTCCCGAGCTACCTGTTCCTGAGGTTCTTGCTGCGTACCCTCGCAAGGGGGGGGAGAATGTTCGCGCCAAAGGGCGCTTATTTTCGAGAGCCAGTGTGAAGCGCTAGCGGCTTCGAATTGTCCCGCTTTACGGAGCCTAGCGCTCTCGCACTCTCTCTCCTCTCTCTTCCTCCTGACTTCCAGTCCGCAAGAGCTTTCCAAGCCGCTCTCCCAACTTCTATTTATATGTCATGTAGGGAGTTCTAATTTTGCGACCAGCCGATGAAGGCATAATAAAGGCAAAAATTCCTACTACAACCCAACAACTACGACTGCATTTTTTTCTACGTGGGATTTTGGGACTTCAACCTCGACTATTCTTATTTGGCTAAGAATCCGCCCCCTCCAAAACAATATCCTTAATGCGTTGTATGTATAATTTTGTTATAAATGTAAATTTTTAATTGTATATTATTAGAATAAGCATTATATACTAGCAGATATTTGTTAGTTCCTAATAAATAAATGAAATGAAATGAAATAAGCCCGGATCGATTGGCTGTTCTAACCATGAGTCGCGATATCGATTTCAAGAACCGCAGCTTAGGCTTCCAGTTTTTAACTCTCCTCGTACTGGTAAACCGGGGTCATTAATATAATATTTTAATGAAAATAAAACCTATATTGCATTATAATATCTTTTTTTATAAATTAAAATTTTTTTTTATAAAAATTTATAAAAAATTTTATAAAAAAGCCTCAAAAATACAGTTTTTGTGTTATTGTTGGTACGATATGAATCCCTGGTACAGGCGACTTATGAGGTGTTATTAAATAATTTTGTTTTGGTTGGCGGCATGAACTTTTGCTCGAGTGTTTTTATAAAATGTTTAACTCTTGGCCCAGAAATAATTTAAAACGCACAATAGACCGAGGAAGTCCAGAAAGCACGAAACAAGGACTTCAAACATTTTTAGGAAAGTGCAGTCAGGTGAACTCAAGTAAGGATGTTTTAAATAGATTGCTGATAAGCTCAGATCCTTTAATTTCAAGCTATTTAAGAGTCCTCAAAAAGAATACATAGAGTGCCGAAGGCAGCTCTTGATTTGTTAAAATTACACCTAAAGAACAGCACGAGTATAAAAATATGTTTGATTATTCTGAGAGTGATAGTGAAGATAATTATGATGAATAAATTCATAAAAAATGTGGGGTGTATAATATTGTTATATTATTGGCTAAATGACCTAGAATTTAAATAGAACTTAAAACATTCTTTCCATTTTGAAAACTTTTCGAGATTCTAGACAATTTTATTGAAAATAGTTTAATATATGGAAGCTTGGCCCTATTATTCCTATGACAGCTTTATTATTAAGTCCGATCCTAATTAAATTTAAACCGTAATTCTATAATAGTAAGAGATGGCCATATCTCGGAGTTGATGTAGAGATGTTGAAAAACAACGAAGTTATAATGTATTTTCTTTGAATTTTTTGATCATTCCTATAAGAGCTATAAGATATAGTCGTCCGATTTTTAAGTTTTTTTGTATAGAATTAAATTAAAATAAAATAATGTCAAAGTTAGAACTTGATTTATGATTGTAAAACGAGAAAGAAAAGATAACTGTTAAACCGAAGTTTGTATACCTGCAGTCTACAATTGGATCATTGAAAATCGATTCATTTTGGTAATGTAAAAAAAAGTCAAATTATGTAAATTTTGTAAATTTTACATTTTACAAATTTTACATTTTCATATAAATCGACCGATCCCTTCCATGGCAGGTATATGATATAGTTGTCCGATCTTAATGAAATTAAAACCGTAATTGTAGAATTATAAAAACGACTATATCTCGAAGTTTATAGAAATTCGTTGAAAAACAGAGAAGTTAAAATTTTCTTACATTAATTTCGCCATCATTCCTATGGCAGCTATAGGATATAGTGGTCCGATTTCGGCATATTTACTGCGTGCTAAAGAAATAAGACTATGCTGAAAATTTCAGCCCGATAGCCCAAAAACTGAGAGACTTGTTCGCGTAGAAACCGACAGACAGACAGACAGACAGACGGACAGACAGACGGACAGACAGACGGACAGACAGACAGACAGACGGACATGGCTAGATCGACTCGGCTGGTGATGCTGATCAAGAATATATATACTTTATGGGGTCGGAGATGCCTCCTTCACTGCGTTGCAAATATCATGGCAAAATTATAATACCCTCTGCAAGGGAATTTGCACTAAATAATTTTTTCTTATGATGTTTATAGTCGGTACCCATAGGGTACAAGGGTATTATAAGTTAGTGCCAAACGAGAATGTATGTAACAGGCAGAAGGAGAAATTTCCGACCCTATAAAGTATATATATTCTTGATTCTTCCCTTGAAAATCATAAAAACGGTATATTAGATATTGGCGTGATTAGACTTAAAGTAAATAAATACACTTAATAAGTAGATAATCTCGGCCGTTTTTATGAGTAAATTGGATGATAAATAAGAAGTTATTAAACATTAAAGTTTCTGTGTATATTTCTTCTTCTTCTTGAGAGAGAGAGATACGTTGAGAGTGCACGTACGTGTTGCTTATCATGTTCCTTGCAGCATTCGTCTTTGTTGGGTGTTGCTCAACACGTTCCTATCAACATTTCTCTCTTTTGAGTGTTGCTCAACATGTTTCTAGCAACAGTTGTCTTCATTTCCCAACAGTTTCGTTTTTCCATGTTCATGTGGTATTTAATATCTCATATTCGGTCACACTCGACTGTAACTTTTGTTTTTACTAACATTATTACTTCGAACAATACCTCATATAAGTTTTTTGCTTCAGGGCTCCGCTGATTTAAGTCGCTGTTTTGCCATTTTCGCCCCATAGTGCGTCGGCCTAAGCGGCGTACGTAACACTGTCTGGCCTCTCAATAAAGATTTAACTTAATTATTAATTATTTACGCAATGGCCACTTGGCTAGTTGATGTCCGAGAGAGACGCTGCCGTAATTGCAGCTGTTCGGTCAGATCAACATGCTCCTATGGTTGTGCACACTCCTCGGCAGGAGCAGGAGCCCAACCGTTGCTTGACTCTAGCTGTGAGATCAATTTTATTACTCATGAACTCCTTCAGCTCCACTTCGAAAGGCTATCGTACGATATTTCTGTGATATGTAATGTCCGAACGCAGATGAAATTCTCTGTGTCGACCACGATTCGATCACGATTATCGACAAATGAATAGAATTTAAAATTTTCTGCAGCCAAAACAATTTCGCCTAATCAGCCTACGCTGCGTCGACACTTCGCAGTGGGGCATACCCTAGATATTGACTGAGGGACGGTTCCTACCCCCTGCCAATATTTTGAGGCCAGATAAAGTTCCGGCTTAGAAAATTTGATTCTCTATAGTGTAAATGTAAAGATCAAATTCAAAACAATTGTGCAGCTTTTGTTTATATATTTAACAAAAACTGCAAGAAGACTCCGCCGCAAGTAAAACCACAACAACACATAAACAACCGTATTTCGGAAGAAGAGAGAAAGGGAGGAGAACGATCTTAGAACAAACACTGCGAGAATATATCGAGCTCTAAATAATATCTTCGAAAACGGCCTTAAAGCGGCAACGCAACAATGCTCGGACTGCAAGTGAGCGTAGCTCGGACGCCCTTCACCCCAACTTATGGCATTTTTCTACGGTGCGCCCCAAAAGCACGCGGGTCAGATGTCCACATCGTTAAGCGAAAGTCTGAAGAAGCACGCCGAACAAATTACCACACTGAAGGAAATGGAGGCGCGCATCCTCAGCAGCCTTACGGAGCGCTTGGACCTAATCGAGGTAAGGTTAAAAAGACGGAAGAGCGTTTTTATGCCTAGAACGCGAAGTAGTTGACCTACACGCGCAACGGGAGCAGCTAGATGAGCGGGTCGAACACCTGCACCGGGAGATTGCGAGAATGGGCAGCATGGAGGCAAAACTCGCTGCACAAAAATACATTTCTAACAATAATGTGATCAACTTGCGTATCCATGGCGTGCCTTATGTGGAATTGGGAAACCTAAGAACCTGCCTTAATCTGCAGCTCACACCTCCACCGCGTGTCCGAGACATTTTTCGAGCAAGCAAAACACAAAAATCCAATGTTGACCCCGTCATTATCGTGAAAATTGACAACGAGCGAGAGAAGATCGTGGTTCTTCGAAAAATTGGGGCTATCGTAAAGAAGCAAAAGCCCAACTAAATTTGAAATTTGTGGAAACTGACTCAGAAGCTCTGATCTATGTCAATGAACAGCTGATAAGAGATAATTATCTCAAATTTAAATAGGCGATGCAGTTAAAATAGCGGAAAACTCTTGCCGCTGTTTTTACTCGATGCGGGGCTGTTCACCTGCGCTGTAATGGGAGCGAGAGCATCCATTAAGAGTATGGAGGAGCTTTTGTGTTTAAGCCCTGATAATGGAATCGTTACTGCCACACTTTCTTTGCACGCAATTGATAATAATGCAGAAGCTTGTAAGGCCAGGGCTGCGGCGCAGGAGAGCTTTCGATTTTATCTATAATTTGTCTCTTTCAATTAAGTCAAATATAGTATTAGATAAATGCCCTTATTTAATAGATCTTTATTTAATAGATCAGCTTAGGCTTCCAGTTTTTAACTCTCCTCGTACTGGTAAACCGGGGTCATTTATACCATCTGTCTTAATATTATATTTTAATAAAAATAAAACCTATATTGCATTATAATATCTTTTTTTTAGAAATTTAAATTTTTAATTACTTAAGCCCGGATCGATTGGCTGTTCTAACCATGAGTCGCGATATCGATTTCAAGAACCGCAGCTTAGGCTTCCAGTTTTTAACTCTCCTCGTACTGGTAAACCGGGGTCATTAATATAATATTTTAATGAAAATAAAACCTATATTGCATTATAATATCTTTTTTTTATAAATTAAAATTTTTTTTTATAAAAATTTATAAAAAATTTTATAAAAAAGCCTCAAAAATACAGTTTTGTGTTATTGTTGGTACGATATGAATCCTGGTACAGGCGACTTATGAGGTGTTATTAAATAATTTTGTTTTGGTTGGCGGCATGAACTTTTGCTCGAGTGTTTTTATAAAATGTTTAACTCTTGGCCCAGAAATAATTTAAAACGCACAATAGACCGAGGAAGTCCAGAAAGCACGAAACAAGGACTTCAAACATTTTTAGGAAAGTGCAGTCGGGTGAACTCAAGTAAGGATGTTTTAAATAGATTGCTGATAAGCTCAGATCCTTTAATTTCAAGCTATTTAAGAGTCCTCAAAAAGAATACATAGAGTGCCGAAGGCGGCTCTTGATTTGTTAAAATTACACCTAAAGAACAGCACGAGTATAAAAATATGTTTGATTATTCTGAGAGTGATAGTGAAGATAATTATGATGAATAAATTCATAAAAAATGTGGGGTGTATAATATTGTTATATTATTGGCTAAATGACCTAGAATTTAAATAGAACTTAAAACATTCTTTCCATTTTGAAAACTTTTCGAGATTCTAGACAATTTTATTGAAAATAGTTTAATATATGGAAGCTTGGCCCTATTATTCCTATGACAGCTTTATTATTAAGTCCGATCCTAATTAAATTTAAACCGTAATTCTATAATAGTAAGAGATGGCCATATCTCGGAGTTGATGTAGAGATGTTGAAAAACAACGAAGTTATAATGTATTTTCTTTGAATTTTTCGATCATTCCTATAAGAGCTATAAGATATAGTCGTTCGATTTTGAAGTTTTTGTATACAATTAAATTAAAATAAAATAATGTCAAAGTTAGAACTTGATTTATGATTATGGCAAAAAAACAAAAAACGAGAAAGAAAGATAACTTCGGTAAACCGAAGTTTGTATACCCTGCAGTCTACAATTGGATCATTGAAAATCGATTCATTTTGGTAATGTAAAAAAAGTCAAATTATGTAAATTTTGTAAATTTTACATTTTACATGTAGAATTTTACATTTTCATATAAATCGACCGATCCCTTCCATGGCAGGTATATGATATAGTTGTCCGATCTTAATGAAATTAAAACCGTAATTGTAGAATTATAAAAACGACTATATCTCGAAGTTTATAGAAATTCGTTGAAAAACAGAGAAGTTAAAATTTTCTTACATTAATTTCGCCATCATTCCTATGGCAGCTATAGGATATAGTGGTCCGATTTCGGCATATTTACTGCGTGCTAAAGAAATAAGACTATGCTGAAAATTTCAGCCCGATAGCCCAAAAACTGAGAGACTTGTTCGCGTAGAAACCGACAGACAGACAGACAGACAGACGGACAGACAGACGGACAGACAGACGGACAGACAGACGGACAGACAGACGGACAGACAGACAGATAGACGGACATGGCTAGATCGACTCGGCTGGTGATGCTGATCAAGAATATATATACTTTATGGGGTCGGAGATGCCTCCTTCACTGCGTTGCAAATATCATGGCAAAATTATAATACCCTCTGCAAGGGTATAAATATATATTTATATCTATTTAAATCTAAAAAAAATTTGCACTAAATAATTTTTCTTATGATGTTTATAGTCGGTACCCATAGGGTACAAGGGTATTATAAGTTAGTGCCAAACGAGAATGTATGTAACAGGCAGAAGGAGAAATTTCCGACCCTATAAAGTATATATATTCTTGATTCTTCCGCCCCGAAAATCATAAAAACGGTATATTAGATATTGGCGTGATTAGACTTAAAGTAAATAAATACACTTAATAAGTAGATAATCTCGGCCGTTTTTTATGAGTAAAATTGGATGATAAATAAGAAGTTATTAAACATTAAAGTTTCTGTGTATATTTCTTCTTCTTCTTGAGAGAGAGAGAGATACGTTGAGAGTGCACGTACGTGTTGCTTATCACGTTCCTTGCAGCATTCGTCTTTGTTGGGTGTTGCTCAACACGTTCCTATCAACATTTCTCTCTTTTGAGTGTTGCTCAACATGTTTCTAGCAACAGTTGTCTTCATTTCCCAACAGTTTCGTTTTTCCATGTTCATGTGGTATTTAATATCTCATATTCGGTCACACTCGACTGTAACTTTTGTTTTTACTAACATTATTACTTCGAACAATACCTCATATAAGTTTTTTGCTTCAGGGCTCCGCTGATTTAAGTCGCTGTTTTGCCATTTTCGCCCCATAGTGCGTCGGCCCTAAGCGGCGTACGTAACACTTGTCTGGCCTCTCAATAAAGATTTAACTTAATTATTAATTATTTACGCAATGGCCACTTGGCTAGTTGATGTCCGAGAGAGACGCTGCCGTAATTGCAGCTGTTCGGTCAGATCAACATGCTCCTATGGTTGTGCACACTCCTCGGCAGGAGCAGGAGCCCAACCGTTGCTTGACTCTAGCTGTGAGATCAATTTTATTACTCATGAACTCCTTCAGCTCCACTTCGAAAGGCTATCGTACGATATTTCTGTGATATGTAATGTCCGAACGCAGATGAAATTCTCTGTGTCGACCACGATTCGATCACGATTATCGACAAATGAATAGAATTTAAAATTTTCTGCAGCCAAAACAATTTCGCCTAATCAGCCTACGCTGCGTCGACACTTCGCAGTGGGGCATACCCACAGATATTGACTGAGGGACGGTTCCTACCCCCTGCCAATATTTTGAGGCCAGATAAAGTTCCGGCTTAGAAAATTTGATTCTCTATAGTGTAAATGTAAAGATCAAATTCAAAACAATTGTGCAGCTTTTGTTTATATATTTAACAAAAACTGCAAGAAGACTCCGCCGCAAGTAAAACCACAACAACACATAAACAACCGTATTTCGGAAGAAGAGAGAAAGGAGGAGAACGATCTTAGAACAAACACTGCGAGAATATATCGAGCTCTAAATAATGTCTTCGAAAACGGCCTTAAAGCGGCAACGCAACAATGCTCGGACTGCAAGTGAGCGTAGCTCGGACGCCCCTTCACCCCAACTTATGGCATTTTTCTACGGTGCGCCCCAAAGCACGCGGATCAGATGTCCACATCGTTAAGCGAAAGTCTGAAGAAGCACGCCGAACAAATTACCACACTGAAGGAAATGGAGGCGCGCATCCTCAGCAGCCTTACGGAGCGCTTGGACCTAATCGAGGGTAAGGTTAAAAGACGGAAGAGCGTTTTTATGCCTAGAACGCGAAGTAGTTGACCTACACGCGCAACGGGAGCAGCTAGATGAGCGGGTCGAACACCTGCACCGGGAGATTGCGAGAATGGGCAGCATGGAGGCAAAACTCGCTGCACAAAAATACATTTCTAACAATAATGTGATCAACTTGCGTATCCATGGCGTGCCTTATGTGGAATTGGGAAACCTAAGAACCTGCCTTAATCTGCAGCTCACACCTCCACCGCGTGTCCGAGACATTTTCGAGCAAGCAAAACACAAAAATCCAATGTTGACCCCGTCATTATCGTGAAAATTGACAACGAGCGAGAGAAGATCGTGGTTCTTCGAAAAATTGGGGCTATCGTAAAGAAGCAAAAGCCCAACTAAATTTGAAATTTGTGGAAACTGACTCAGAAGCTCTGATCTATGTCAATGAACAGCTGATAAGAGATAATTATCTCAAATTTAAATAGGCGATGCAGTTAAAATAGCGGAAAGCTCTTGCCGCTGTTTTTACTCGATGCGGGGCTGTTCACGTGCGCTGTAATGGGAGCGAGAGCATCCATTAAGAGTATGGAGGAGCTTTTGTGTTTAAGCCCTGATAATGGAATCGTTACTGCCACACTTTCTTTGCACGCAATTGATAATAATGCAGAAGCTTGTAAGGCCAGGGCTGCGGCGCAGGAGAGCTTTCGATTTTATCTATAATTTGTCTCTTTCAATTAAGTCAAATATAGTATTAGATAAATGCCCTTATTTAATAGATCTTTATTTAATAGATCAGCTTAGGCTTCCAGTTTTAACTCTCCTCGTACTGGTAAACCGGGGTCATTTATACCATCTGTCTTAATATTATATTTTAATAAAAATAAAACCTATATTGCATTATAATATCTTTTTTTTAGAAATTTAAATTTTTAATTACTTAAGCCCGGATCGATTGGCTGTTCTAACCATGAGTCGCGATATCGATTTCAAGAACCGCAGCTTAGGCTTCCAGTTTTAACTCTCCTCGTACTGGTAAACCGGGGTCATTAATATAATATTTTAATGAAAATAAAACCTATATTGCATTATAATATCTTTTTTTTATAAATTAAAATTTTTTTTTTAAAAATTTATAAAAAATTTTATAAAAAAGCCTCAAAAATACAGTTTTTGTGTTATTGTTGGTACGATATGAATCCCTGGTACAGGCGACTTATGAGGTGTTATTAAATAATTTTGTTTTGGTTGGCGGCATGAACTTTTGCTCGAGTGTTTTTATAAAATGTTTAACTCTTGGCCCAGAAATAATTTAAAACGCACAATAGACCGAGGAAGTCCAGAAAGCACGAAACAAGGACTTCAAACATTTTTAGGAAAGTGCAGTCGGGTGAACTCAAGTAAGGATGTTTTAAATAGATTGCTGATAAGCTCAGATCCTTTAATTTCAAGCTATTTAAGAGTCCTCAAAAAGAATACATAGAGTGCCGAAGGCGGCTCTTGATTTGTTAAAATTACACCTAAAGAACAGCACGAGTATAAAATATGTTTGATTATTCTGAGAGTGATAGTGAAGATAATTATGATGAATAAATTCATAAAAAAATGTGGGGTGTATAATATTGTTATATTATTGGCTAAATGACCTAGAATTTAAATAGAACTTAAAACATTCTTTCCATTTTGAAAACTTTTCGAGATTCTAGACAATTTTATTGAAAATAGTTTAATATATGGAAGCTTGGCCCTATTATTCCTATGACAGCTTTATTATTAAGTCCGATCCTAATTAAATTTAAACCGTAATTCTATAATAGTAAGAGATGGCCATATCTCGGAGTTGATGTAGAGATGTTGAAAAACAACGAAGTTATAATGTATTTTCTTTGAATTTTTCGATCATTCCTATAAGAGCTATAAGATATAGTCGTTCGATTTTGAAGTTTTTTGTATACAATTAAATTAAAATAAAATAATGTCAAAGTTAGAACTTGATTTATGATTATGGCAAAAACAAAAAAACGAGAAAGAAAGATAACTTCGGTAAACCGAAGTTTGTATACCCTTGCAGTCTACAATTGGATCATTGAAAATCGATTCATTTTGGTAATGTAAAAAAAGTCAAATTATGTAAATTTTGTAAATTTTACATTTTACATGTAGAATTTTACATTTTCATATAAATCGACCGATCCCTTCCATGGCAGGTATATGATATAGTTGTCCGATCTTAATGAAATTAAAACCGTAATTGTAGAATTATAAAAACGACTATATCTCGAAGTTTATAGAAATTCGTTGAAAACAGAGAAGTTAAAATTTTCTTACATTAATTTCGCCATCATTCCTATGGCAGCTATAGGATATAGTGGTCCGATTTCGGCATATTTACTGCGTGCTAAAGAAATAAGACTATGCTGAAAATTTCAGCCCGATAGCCCAAAAACTGAGAGACTTGTTCGCGTAGAAACCGACAGACAGACAGACAGACAGACGGACAGACAGACGGACAGACAGACGGACAGACAGACGGACAGACAGACGGACAGACAGACAGATAGACGGACATGGCTAGATCGACTCGGCTGGTGATGCTGATCAAGAATATATATACTTTATGGGGTCGGAGATGCCTCCTTCACTGCGTTGCAAATATCATGGCAAAATTATAATACCCTCTGCAAGGGTATAAATATATATTTATATCTATTTAAATCTAAAAAAAAAATTTGCACTAAATAATTTTTCTTATGATGTTTATAGTCGGTACCCATAGGGTACAAGGGTATTATAAGTTAGTGCCAAACGAGAATGTATGTAACAGGCAGAAGGAGAAATTTCCGACCCTATAAAGTATATATATTCTTGATTCTTCCGCCCCGAAAATCATAAAAACGGTATATTAGATATTGGCGTGATTAGACTTAAAGTAAATAAATACACTTAATAAGTAGATAATCTCGGCCGTTTTTTATGAGTAAAATTGGATGATAAATAAGAAGTTATTAAACATTAAAGTTTCTGTGTATATTTCTTCTTCTTCTTGAGAGAGAGAGAGAGATACGTTGAGAGTGCACGTACGTGTTGCTTATCACGTTCCTTGCAGCATTCGTCTTTGTTGGGTGTTGCTCAACACGTTCCTATCAACATTTCTCTCTTTTGAGTGTTGCTCAACATGTTTCTAGCAACAGTTGTCTTCATTTCCCAACAGTTTCGTTTTTCCATGTTCATGTGGTATTTAATATCTCATATTCGGTCACACTCGACTGTAACTTTTGTTTTTACTAACATTATTACTTCGAACAATACCTCATATAAGTTTTTTGCTTCAGGGCTCCGCTGATTTAAGTCGCTGTTTTGCCATTTTCGCCCCATAGTGCGTCGGCCCTAAGCGGCGTACGTAACACTTGTCTGGCCTCTCAATAAAGATTTAACTTAATTATTAATTATTTACGCAATGGCCACTTGGCTAGTTGATGTCCGAGAGAGACGCGCTGCCGTAATTGCAGCTGTTCGGTCAGATCAACATGCTCCTATGGTTGTGCACACTCCTCGGCAGGAGCAGGAGCCCAACCGTTGCTTGACTCTAGCTGTGAGATCAATTTTATTACTCATGAACTCCTTCAGCTCCACTTCGAAAGGCTATCGTACGATATTTCTGTGATATGTAATGTCCGAACGCAGATGAAATTCTCTGTGTCGACCACGATTCGATCACGATTATCGACAAATGAATAGAATTTAAAATTTTCTGCAGCCAAAACAATTTCGCCTAATCAGCCTACGCTGCGTCGACACTTCGCAGTGGGGCATACCCACAGATATTGACTGAGGGACGGTTCCTACCCCTGCCAATATTTTGAGGCCAGATAAAGTTCCGGCTTAGAAAATTTGATTCTCTATAGTGTAAATGTAAAGATCAAATTCAAAACAATTGTGCAGCTTTTGTTTATATATTTAACAAAAACTGCAAGAAGACTCCGCCGCAAGTAAAACCACAACAACACATAAACAACCGTATTTCGGAAGAAGAGAGAAAGGGAGAGAACGATCTTAGAACAAACACTGCGAGAATATATCGAGCTCTAAATAATGTCTTCGAAAACGGCCTTAAAGCGGCAACGCAACAATGCTCGGACTGCAAGTGAGCGTAGCTCGGACGCCCTTCACCCCAACTTATGGCATTTTTCTACGGTGCGCCCCAAAAGCACGCGGATCAGATGTCCACATCGTTAAGCGAAAGTCTGAAGAAGCACGCCGAACAAATTACCACACTGAAGGAAATGGAGGCGCGCATCCTCAGCAGCCTTACGGAGCGCTTGGACCTAATCGAGGGTAAGGTTAAAAAGACGGAAGAGCGTTTTTTATGCCTAGAACGCGAAGTAGTTGACCTACACGCGCAACGGGAGCAGCTAGATGAGCGGGTCGAACACCTGCACCGGGAGATTGCGGACATACGAGCAATGAGAGAGAGAATGGGCAGCATGGAGGCAAAACTCGCTGCACAAAAATACATTTCTAACAATAATGTGATCAACTTGCGTATCCATGGCGTGCCTTATGTGGAATTGGGAAACCTAAGAACCTGCCTTAATCTGCAGCTCACACCTCCACCGCGTGTCCGAGACATTTTCGAGCAAGCAAAACACAAAAATCCAATGTTGACCCCGTCATTATCGTGAAAATTGACAACGAGCGAGAGAAGATCGTGGTTCTTCGAAAAATTGGGGCTATCGTAAAGAAGCAAAAGCCCAACTAAATTTGAAATTTGTGGAAACTGACTCAGAAGCTCTGATCTATGTCAATGAACAGCTGATAAGAGATAATTATCTCAAATTTAAATAGGCGATGCAGTTAAAATAGCGGAAAGCTCTTGCCGCTGTTTTTACTCGACGGGGCTGTTCACGTGCGCTGTAATGGGAGCGAGAGCATCCATTAAGAGTATGGAGGAGCTTTTGTGTTTAAGCCCTGATAATGGAATCGCTACTGCCACACTTTCTTTGCACGCAATTGATAATAATGCAGAAGCTTGTAAGGCCAGGGCTGCGGTGCAGGAGAGCTTTCGATTTTATCTATAATTTGTCTCTTTCAATTAAGTCAAATATAGTATTAGATAAATGCCCCTTATTTAATAGATCTTTTTTGTTAGTCAATATTGTTCTTTTTGATGAGTATGCGTCCCTACGGTTCCACAGCTGTTAGTATTTTTAAGGTAATAAACAATTACGAAAAGGGTATAAAGGAGGTGCATATAAATGCCCTGAGTTTATTGAAGAAGATTGATAAGTTTGGGTATATGTTTAGGCAATCGAATGTAGATGTGATATGTGTTTCAGAGACCTGGTTTAGCTTGTTAGTAGCATGTGATGGTTATGTCTTGTATCTCTCGGATCGTGTTAGTCATGCTGGTGGTGTAGCCGTTTATGTGAGTAGTGAGCTTAAATGTAAAATTAAATGTTAACATCCGGATGACAGTTCAATTGAATATATATTTCTAAAAGTGGACAGCAAACTCCAAAATAACAATGCTCTTATTGGATGTATTTTCCGTCCTAACCGCCTAATAGACGTAACGCCGCAAGTTGACGTTATAAGCGAGTAAACAGTTGATTACGCGGATATTATAATTGCTGGTGACTTCAACAGTAATATTCTTAGCGAAAGTCGACTTTTGGATATTATTGAGGCAATTGAACTATACGCTGTTAATAAGACGACCTCGACGCGTTTTAGTAATTTCTGTGATACTCTTCTTGACATATTTTTATACCCGGTACCCATAGGGTACAAGGGTATTATTTGTGTAGAATATCCCTATTCTGTTATCAAAAATAGCATTACGCAATACTGAAAAAGTATTTTTAGAGATCATGGATCTGGTCACACTTAAGTTCCCTCTTCCCTTTTCCTTTCGACTTTCGCGTGCGTGTGCGTGTGCGACAAAAAGAGCTATAAATTAAAAAGACAAATTATCAACTGGAATATAAAACACTAGTGTTCTGTTTTAGTGTCTGCTGGGAGTTGCTGAGTCCTGATTTGTTTAGTCAATCTCCAAAAGGTTATGGGCCAAGATCTACGCATAGGAAACAGATAAGTAAACTTGTGAAATAGTGACTGAAAAAAAAGGTGCAGTGCTGCCACGTGACGCGTCCCTCGCATATATTGAAACAATTTGTGTGTGCGTGCGCTAGAATTCAATGGATAAGGCAAAGCGCAATAAAAAGCCGTTTGACGGCGAAAAATATTCCGTGTAGAAATTCAGAATTAGGGTTTTCAAAATTAGATGTGATAAAAGTTATTGATCAAGATGTGCCTAGAAAAGTGGATGAAAATTGGAAAAAGCAGAGAGGTGTGCAAAAAGCACGTTAATAGAATACTTGAGTGATTCGTTTCTCAATTTCGCATCCAGCGACACCTCGGCTCGCCAGATTCTCGAGAATTTGGACGCCATCTACGAGCGGAAAAGTTTGGCCTCGCAGTTGGCAGCTCGCAAACGGCTTTTTTCACTTAAATTGAAGAGCGAGATGCCACTATTGAGTCATTTTACTGCATTCGACGAGTTAGTAAGTGAGCTGCTAGCTGCTGGTGCAAGAATCGACGAGATGGACAAGGTTTCGCATTTGTTGCTGACTTTGCCCTCTTCGTACAATGGAGTAATAACAGCCATAGAAACGATGTCAGAAGATAATTTAACGCTAGCGTTCGAGAAGAATAGATTGTTAGATCATGAAATAAAACAAAGAAGTGACATTAATGATACAAGTCGAAAAGTGATGAAGGTGTTTGCTCCGAATAACAATAGCAACAACAACAACAACAACTCTTTCCGAAATTATAATAATAATAACAACAACAACAATAGCTCCTTCCGAAATAGGGTTGCCATCAAAAGTATTTAACGGAAAACAGAAACTGAACTTTAGATGTCATCGCTGTGGTAGGGAGGGACACATGAAAAAGGATTGTTTTTATTATAAAAAGATCAATGAAAAAAATAAAGAAAATAAGCAAGCTCAAGTTGCAACTTCGCTACACGGTGGTTTCGCGTTCATGCTAAAAGCAAATAACTTGGTGCAGGATAAGTGCGGTTTTATCCTTGATTCTGGAGCCACAGACCACATAATCAATGATGAATCGCTATTTGCTGATAGCGTGGAGCTGGAGTACCCGGTTAAAATATCTGTGGCCAAGCAAGGACCATATATCTACGCTACTAAACGTAGCATTGTGCGACTCCACAATGGCCATAAAATAACGTTGGAGGATGTACTCTTCTGCAAAGAGGCTTCTGGTAACCTGATATCTGTGAAGCGACTTCAAGAGGCCGAAATGTCAATCGAGTTTGACAAGAACGGTGGACGGTTCTGTTGGGTGCACTAAAAAAGCTCGCGACGAACGGCAAGAATTCGACTGCAGTCTCTCACGCACTCCCCCTCTCACTTTTTATAATTCATTCCATTTTTGATCTTCGACGAGTGCTGGTCGCGTTTTCATCCGATTGTCTTTTTTTGAACTAAGCTCACGATATTTGTAATATTAATTAAATAAAATAAGCACAACGTATTAAAATTATCACCCGTATCGTTTCTATTCATCCGCAAAACATAAAGTCCCCTGAGCAGTGTATGCTCATCTATGAAAATCTGCATACAAAGAGATTTTCACGAACATTTTGGTGGCCCATGAGGGGAAGTTTTGTGCGACAAAATTATACGGTATAATCTTAATACGTTTAAATCATCCTAAATTCTTCGCGAAAGTGAGCCATCCTAACCAAAACCAGCAGCGTTGCGCTTTTCACACGTGATCAGAACGACGACCACAAAGAGGACCACGCTAGCCTGGAACGGTAGCTCTCTCTCTCTCGCTGGGAGCTGCACACAACCAAGCGCAGAACAACGACCACAAAGAGGACCACGCTCACCTGGAACGGCGGCTCTCTCGCTGGAAGTTGCACACACCGAGTGCAGAACGACGACCACAAAGAGGACCACGCTGCTTTGGGATCGATATCTCTCGCTCGCTGGAAACTGAAAACAACCGTTTCCTTCCAGCTGCCCTCACACGGTACGAAGAGGTGAGTGTTTTATTGTGTGCGTGTTGATTTTGCGATCTTTGCGAAGGCTTTATTAAAACCGAGTATGACGCAAGTGGAAGAGGAGATCGACGCGCTAAGTGCCGTGCAGCAAGATATCTCTTTACGTCTCCATAACCTTAATCGGAACTTCAGCAAAGATGGCGCGGAACGAAAAACAACATCATATTTTCAACTACGCTTACGGCAGTTGGAAACTTTGAACGACGAATTTAATAAGAATCACCAGCAGCTGGTCAGGCTTAAATGCCCTGGCAAGCATCCATATGTTTCACAAAATATAGCGTTTCAGTTCGACGAAGATTACACTACAATCCCACGCATTTGAAAAGAAATTTCCTAAAATCGATTCAAGATTTTCAGAACACTCCTCTAACAACGCAAACTCCCAGCATTTTTCGACGCCTTCACTCAACTAATTCATGACAACACGGCCCTGTCCGACATCCAGAAGTTCCACTTTCTCAAACAAGCTCTTCCGTCCCGCAATGACGAAGACGTTCAGCAGATGACACTTACTGGAGGTAACTACAGGACAGCCTGGGGCCTCATTGTCCAACGTTATAACAACTCGCGACTACAGTTTATGTACCACATGAACTCCCTGTATGACCTGCCGTTGTTATCCAAGGAAAAGGCTGCCGATCTCAAGAATATGCTAAATGTCACAACTGTATGCATCAACGCGTTTAAGCGCCTCAATATCGCGATTATTGGCTGTGATCATTGGATTGTACACCATCTTATCAACAAGCTTCCCGCTACCACTCTGCAAGCGTGGGAGCACAGTCTTGGCAACTCTGTCAAGATCCCAACGTTCTCGCAACTTGAATCTTTCCTCAACAGCAGACTTGTCAGCATTGATATCTTAGAAAACCGATGCTCACCGGTACCTGTCAGGCACTCGACGCCGCACCAAGCACCTCGTTTATCGACATCGAGACCATCCAACAGTACCATCCACAAAGGAAACAGCTTCCACACCACGACTGGAACTACACCTCCAATGCGCTGTTTGCATTGTGGAGGCCCTCATATCCTACGACGCTGTCCAGACTTCCTTCACAAGGACACGTTTGCACGCAAATCTATTGTAGACCGTGCCCAGGCCTGTCTTAACTGCCTCAGCAATGCTCACACACTGTCCCAGTGTCCAAGCACTCGAAATTGTATGCAGTGTGGACAGAGACATCACACTCTGTTACATTTTCCTCGCTCTCAAACCGCTGCGAACACGACTATGTCATCGGTCAACTCTTCAGCCAATCCGGACCATAGATCTCATTCCAGCGAATCCCTACAGTCTGCAGCGCCGAGCTCGTCTGTAGTGACACACACGGCTCAACTTGCAGCCACAAACGCCTCAACTCAATCGTCGACAACTATGCTTCTCGCGACTGCACTTGTGAGATTACATAACGAAGCAACCGGTCATCAACGGTCATCCGTGCTTTAGTTGACTGTGGATCGGAGGGGTCGCTTATCACCGAACGCGCCGTGCAGGCTCTCGGACTAAAACGTTATCCAGCCACTGCAGAAATTGCCGGAATCGGAGGATCACAGGCAAACAGATCCAAGCATGTCGCAAAGCTCACAATCAGTTCGTGTACGAAGCCAGAGTTTTATATAGACATTGATACGGCATTTATTCTCAAATCTCTTACCACTCATTTACCCAAACAGACAGTAACTTTACATAATTGTCAACATTTACAGGATCTGGAACTGGCAGACCCTAAATATATACAGCCTCATCGAATAGATCTTCTACTAGGAGTAGATGTGATCCCACAACTCATCCTTCCGGACATTCGAAAGGGCTTAAAGGATCAACCCATCGCACAACAAACTCATCTCGGCTGGATCGTTTTTGGCCGAGTTACTCACGCCACTGGCCATACGGTGACTATCAAGGCTCACCATACTCGCTTGGAGAACCTTGTCCACAATTTCTTCAACGCCGAGCAAATACCCGATATCAAGCAACTTACCCCAGAAGAGCGGTGGTGTGAGGATCACTTTCAACGCACACACACTCGACAAGCTAACGGAAAATATATGGTGCGACTGCCATTAAAACGATTGTACGACCCTTCGTTGACTTTAGGCAAATCACACCGCATCGCTTTAAACCGCTTCCATATGCTCGACCGAAAATTTAAACGGCAACCAGAGTTTCACCAACGTTACAAGGAGGTTATTAATGAATATTTCGAACTCGGTCAAATTACACCAACGAATACATCTGAGGAACAGCTTTGTTTATCACAAACAGAGAGCGGAATCGACTGTAGGTCATGTACCTTACCTCATCACGCCATCCTTAAGGAGGAAAGCATTACCACGAAAGTCAGGGTTGTTTATGACGCTTCATGCAAAACTTCGAATGGGAAAGCACTCAATGATGTTATTTGCACAGGCCCAGCCCTACAAAATGATCTCGCAGGAGTCGTGCTAAACTGGCGCACTCATCGATTCGTGTTCGCTGCGGACATACAGCCAATGTACCAATGCATTGATATGCATCCAGAGGATGCGCAATACCATCGTATCCTGTGGCGACGGTCACTGTGACACGGTCACATTTGGGACAGCGTCAGCTCCCTACACAGCCATTAGAGTCATGCTACAACTCGCTCAAGACGAGAACGAACGATACCCACTTGCCACAACTGTCCTCCGACATGAGATGTATGTTGACGACGTGCAAAGCGGCCATTCGACTATCCACGGAGCACTGGCCATCCGAGATCAACTGGTCGCAGCTCTTAGTTCAGCAGGAATGGAACTGAGGAAATGGTCTGCAAACAACGCAGCATTGTTACAGGGAATCCCAGTTTCTAATTTAGCCAACAAAGCACTTGTAGAATTCAACAATCAGGATTCGATAAAGACATTAGGTTTATATTGGCATCCTCACCTAGACTACTACGGTTTCAAAATAAAATTTGAAATTAACTACAAATGCACTAAACGGTCTGTTCTTTCCACAGTGGCTCGTCTCTGCGATCCCTTAGGCTTCATTTCTCCAGTAATTACTACAGCAAAGGCGATTCTGAAGGACTTGTGGAAACATCAAGCACAACGCACCGACGGGAGTTCATCTTCTCTACAGTGGGACGAAATCATCGGAGGGACGCTGTCAGATCGTTGGAGCCAATTTGTTCTGCATTTGCCCGACATCGGACAACTTAAGATACCCCGATGGCTCGGATTCGATTACAGACATCTCAAATCCCTCCAGATACACATCTTCTGCGATGGATCCTCACTAGCTTATGCAGCGTGTAGCTACTTGCGAGCGGAGCACGTTGATGGCTCCGTGTGTACGCAATTAATTGCATCTCGCAGCCGAGTCACACCTACTAGAACCTGGACCATACCACGCGTAGAACTTTCAGGTGCTGTACTCGCAGCCAATCTTTCCAAATGGATCTCAACACAGCTACGTACCAATACCGTGGCAACGGAAACATTCTTCTGGTCTGATGCTACGATCGTCCTGTTTTGGATAAGTGGAGACCCATCCCGCTGGCAAACATTCGTGTCTAACCGAGTCAGTCAGATTCTCAGCATCAGCAAACCCTCACAATGGAGTCATGTGCCTACTGCAACTAATCCCGCTGATGGTGCCACGCGAGGCCTCACTCCAAAGGAATTAGCTGCACATCCGTTATGGTGGCATGGACCACCCTGGTTAACAAAGGAAAGAGAGCAGTGGCCAACCAGTTAATTTTCAACAGTGGACATTGATATGACCACCATCGAGGAAAAAGCATCCCTGCTACTGCACACTACTCAAGTTCAAGCCACTCTGGACAACTTTATTCTACGTATCTCATCATACAACAAAGTTTTGGCAGTCACTGCATACATCTTGAGATTTCTTCATAACACTCAACGTAAAGCTGATCAGCGGCAACACGGCCCTTTAAGTGTACTGGAACTGAGACAAGCATTAACAACCACAGTTCGAATCGTGCAAATGGAGGCATACAGCTCAGAAATCGCTATCTTAAATTCTAAAAGGTCTTTACCGCGGAAAAACAAATTGTCGCAGTTAGCTCCTGAGTTAGATAACCAACGAGTATTACGTATTCGAGGCAGACTTCGCAATGCCACCCATCTATCCAGCGATGAACGTAACCCAATTATTCTTCCTCCCAATCATCATTTTACAGGTCTAATCATACTCAACGCGCATCACCTTACTCTGCATGACGGAATAGCACTTACGCTTGCAACAATTAGACATCAGTTTTTGATCGTCAATGGAAGACAATCCGTAAAACGTATCTTAAGAAGCTGCGTCCTATGTTTCCGGCACCGACCCAAACCAAGCCAACAATTAATGGCTGACCTTCCCATGCACAGAGTCAAGCCCCCAACTCGGGCTTTTATCGCTACGGGAGTCGATTATACAGGGGCATTTGAGGTTCGTGCCTCCCGACTTCGAGGACATGCAACTTACAAAGCATACATAGCAGTCTTGATCTGCCTAGCAACCAAGGCGGTTCATTTAGAAGCTGTAACAGCATTATCGACCGAACAATTTCTGATGGCCCTACAACGCTTTATCTCAAGGCGCGGATACTGTCAACATTTATACAGCGATTGCGGCACCAACTTTGTCGGAGCTGACAAAGCTCTTCAAAATTGGCAGCGGGAATTCCGCACACAGGTCAAGGAAATTGTCGTTCCTGCCTTAGCTACCATACAAATTCAATGTCACTTCAATCCACCCCATAGTCCCAATTTTGGAGGGATATGGGAAGCGAATGTTAAATCAGTTAAAACCCATTTATACCGATCGTTTTCAGGAATTCGCATGACATATGAGCAGCTTGCTACCGTATTAACCCAAATAGAAGCCTGCTTAAACTCACGGCCACTGTACCCGCTAACAGATGATCCGGACGATTTGTCAGTCCTGACTCCAGCTCATTTTCTTATAGGAGATTCTCTTCTCGCACCACCCGATGTATCATCCAAGGACGTGCCACTCAGCATTCAGTTTCTCGAAGGACAACGAATACTACGCCAATTCTGGAGTAGATGGAGCTCTGATTGGCTTTCCCATCTACAAGCACGTCCGAAATGGAGGCACGAGTCGGAAAATTTAGAGATCAACGATATTGTCCTAATAAAGGATGACCGACTTCCCCCTGCAGAGTGGAAAATCGGCAGAATCATTGAAGTACAGCCCGGTGCGGACAACTTGGTACGCGTAGCTTCTATCAAGACCGGAGTCGGAATTTACAAACGTTCTGTATCAAAAATATGTAGATTACCACTTCCACGCGCAACGGATCAACATATAGAAGTTCCCAAGCCAGCTCCCTTAGATCGCTAATCCAACATGCTATGATAAACACTCTCTCTTTGCAGAAAAACCGTGGTCAATGGGATTTAATACTGGACCCAGTATTGGGGGCGGCATGGACGGTTTTGTTGGGTGCACTGAAAAAGCTCGCGACGAACGGCAAGAATTCGACTGCAGTCTCTCACGCACTCCCCCTCTCACTCTTTATAATTCATTCCATTTTTGATTTTCGACGAGTGCTGGTCGCGTTTTCATCCGATTGTCTTTTTTTGAACTAAGCTCACGATATTTGTAATATTAATTAAATAAAATAAGCACAACGTATTAAAATTATCACCCGTATCGTTCCTATTCATCCGCAAAACATAAAGTCCCCTGAGCAGTGTATGCTCATCTATGAAAATCTGCATACAAAGAGATTTTCACAAACAAACGGAGTAACTATATCCGAAAATGGAGTCATAGTTTTCAAAAATTATGGTATGTTAAATAATGTCCCCATTATTGAATTTCAAGCCCTTACACTTACAAATAAAAATAAAAATACTTACAAATTATGGCATGAGAGATTTGGTCACATAAGCAGTGGCAAATTATTAGAAATAAAAAGAAAAAATTTATGCAGCGACAAAAGGCTTCTTAATAATTTAGAATTGTCCGATGAAATATGTGAAGCTTGTTTAAATGGTAAACAAGCCAGATTGCCATTTTTTCAATATAAAGATAAAAGCTGTATAAAGAGGCCTTTGTTTGTAGTTCATTCAGATGTTTGCGGCCCAATTACACCTGTAACAAAAGATGACAAAAATTATTTTGCCATTTTTGTAGACCAATTTACACAATACTGTGTAACATCTATATATATAAAAATGGAGCAGAGGTTGTTCAACAACCAGGCTACAATCCGAGTTATAAGGTAATAGCGTCACTCTTTTATCAACATGAACAACTATAATTTTTCACGAATTTGCATCACAAAATTCAGATTCAAGGGCAAATTCACCATCGAGCGGGCGCTTTGTTACCACCACCAAACAAAGATCATAAATTCCTTCAGATCTATTTCGTTGGTGATTCGGCAGTTGAACTTAATCAGCGTTGTGCAATTTTCACTGCAACTAAACGTGAAATAATACAACAATTGCAAAATCTTCTTCATGAGTGTAATGAATTGGTCAGATTGTTCAAAACAGCTTTGGATACAATGCATTCTGACGACCACAAAATCATTATCAGAGTAGATAAAAGACCAGCAGGAAGCCATTCTAGACAATTCAATGCGCCCACTATCAATGATGTCGCAGTGGTGATTGTTGGCGAGAATGTGGAATCACGCGATATTGTTCTCAAGCGTTGGGATGATGGACAATTGCAACGCGTTTATGAGACTCATCGGTCATATGATGCACTTCAATATCCGTTGATGTTCTGTCGTGGAGAAGATGGCTATCACTTCAATATAAAGATGGTCAATCCAACGACAGGTTTGTTTAATCACTTCTTTTCATTCTGCACGTAAATTCTAATTCATATTACAGGAGAAGAAACGAATAAGAAAGTCAGCTCAATGAATTTTTATGCATATCGATTGATGATTCGACTAGATGTTGACAATCATCTGTTGAGATACCGCCGTTTGTTTCAGCAGTACTGTGTCGACATGTATGTAAAAGTAGAAACGGAGCGTCTCAATTTCATTCGTTTCAATCAGTCAAAGTTATGATCTGACGAGTACATCCACTTGCGTGACGCCATCGCTACTGATGGACACGCGGCAAACATTGGTTGTTTGACCATTCTGCCAGCTACTAATGTTGGGAGCCCGCGCCATATGCATGAGTACGCTCAAGATGCGATGACGTACGTGCGGAATTACGGACGACCTGATTTATTTATCACGTTTACGTGCAATCCGAAATGGCCCGAAATTACGAATTTGTTGCACCAAGGACAAACATCCAGCGATCGACATGACATCACTGCACGAGTATTCAAGCTAAAGGTAAAATTCTTATGGATTACATCGTTAAGCAGAAGGTTTTGGCGTAGTTCGTTGTTGGATGTACTCGGTTGAATGGCAGAAGCGTGGCTTACCACATGCGCACATATTGCTTTGGATGTTCGACAAGATCCGACCAGAACATATTGATTCGATTATTTCTGCCGAAATACCAGATCCAGAAACTGATCCGGAGCTGCATTCCGTTGTGAAAACGAGTATGATCCATGGCCCTTGCGGAGTCCACAACCCAGAATCACCATGCATGGAAAACGGAAATTGCACAAAACGATTTCCCGTCCGTTGGTGGCTGAAACAATCAGTGGAAACGATGGATATCCATTGTATAGGCGTCGTTCTCCAGATGACAACGGCAGATGGATCGAAATGATGGTAAAAATAACTAAGTCATCGTCGATAACCGCTGGATCGTTCCATATTGTCCGCTTTTGTCGAAAACGTTTTCAACGCACTGCAATGTTGAGTACTGCAACTCTATAAAATCAATCAAATACATTTGCAAATATGTGAACAAAGGGAGCGACATGGCGGTGTTTGGCATTGCTGATCCGAATGCAAACGACGAGGTGACGAAATTTCAACTTGGACGTTACGTAAGTTGTAACGAGGCCATTTGGCGTCTGTTTTCATTTCCGATTCATGAACGTCATCCGACGGTCGTACACTTATCTGTTCACTTGGAAAACGGCCAGCGTGTCTACTTTACGGACGCGAATGCAGCGCAAAGAGCAGAACGGCCACCAGCGACAACGTTGACAAATTTCTTTTCTACATGCGAAAGCGATCCGTTCGCAAGGACTTTACTCTATTCGGAAATGCCACGCTATTATACATGGAACGCTGCATCGAAAAGTTTCAACCACGAAAAGAGGCGATGCTGTTGATGGTTTCGCTGATATCTATTCGACTGATGCTCTCGGACGAATATACACAGTTCATCCACGCCAAGACGAATGCTTTTATATTCGCTTGCTTTTGGTGAACATAAGAGGCCCTACATCCTTCGAGTCCCTGCGTACTGTGGATGGTGTGCTGTGCGCCACTTTTCGGGAGGCTTGCCAACGTTTAAATTTGCTTGAAAACGACACACATTGGGACTCAACGCTCGCTGATGCCACTGTTTCTCTTTCTGGATAAAATCAAATTCGTGCATTATTTGCAATAATCATAGCCACATGTCATCCGTCGAACCCGACCGCACTGTGGGAAAAGTACAAGGACGATATGGCTGACGACATTTTAATAGACGTTCGCAGGACAACTATGAATTTCAGTCTTGCCATTAACGGAGAAATGCACAATGAAGCTTTAATACGGATCGAAGACATGTGTATGCTCATGTGTGGCAGTCTACTGTCGACATTGGGAATGCCAACGCCACATCGTTCAGTGCACGATGCTTCCAATCGCGAATTTTAACGGGAGCAACACTATAACCAAGATAACTTGGCCGAAAGAGTCCGAACCAATGTGCCGTTTTTGAATGCCGAGCAGAAGAACGTGTACAATTCGATAATGAAGGTTGTTGACGATGGATCGGGAGGCTTATACTTTCTCGATGCTCCTGGTGGGACAGGCAAGACATTTGTCATTTCGTTGATTCTGGCAACGATTCGATCAAGATCTCAAATTGCGTTGGCTGTTGCATCATCTGGCATTGCTGCCACGTTGTTGGAAGGCGGTCGAACTGCACATTCCGCTTTGAAGCTGCCCATGAATCTTCTCACGGTTGACAAGCCAACATGCACAATAAGCAAGAATTCGGCGACAGCGAATTTGATGCGAGAATGCAAAATCATCATTTGGGATGAATGCACGATGGCGCATAAGCGAGCTTTGGAGGCAGTTGACCGAACGATGAAAGATTTACGCGGTGTTTCGAAACTATTTGGTGGGTCTTTGATATTGATGTCCGGAGATTTTCGTCAAACGCTTCCCGTCATCCCGAAATCTACGGCTGCCGATGAAGTTAATGCATGCCTTAAATCGTCTTCATTGTGGAGATATGTCAAAAGCTGAAATTAACCACGAACATGAGAGTCACATTGCAGAATGACCATTCCGCTGCTGAATTCTCGAGACAACTGCTGGCACTTGGCAATGGCGAAATTCCTGTTGATGTTTCGACTGGATCAATATCGTTTCCGGCAAATTTTGCGTGTTCACATCGTCAAAGGACGAACTCATTAACAAAGTGTTCCCCGACATTGCGCAAAATTATAAAATATCGACTGGATTAGTGAACGGGCAATACTAGCAGCGAAGAACAAGGACGTAGATAATTTGAATTACATTATTCAAAATCAAATCGATGGAGAACTGCATTCATACAGATCCGTTGACAGCGTGACCGACGAGGATGAAGCGACGAACTATCCGACAGAATTTTTGAACTCGCTAGATGTGCCAGGAACTCCACCGCATAATTTGCAACTGAAGGTGGGATCAATTATTATAATGCTGCGGAATCTAAATCATCCGAAATTGTGCAACGGTACGCAGTTGTCCGTCAAGAAACTGATGAATAACGTGATTCAGGCGACGATCATCAAGGAACATTTAAAGGAGGTAGTCCTTATACCACGAATTCCGATTATTCCAACTGATCACCATTCCAATTCAAGAGGATTCAGTTCCCCGTCCGATTGGCATTTGCGATGACAATCAACAAATCGCAAGGCCAATCGTTAGAAGTCTGCGGGATAAATCTAGAATTTCCCTGTTTTTCGCACGGCCAGCTGTACGTTGCATGTTCGCGTGTTGGTAAGCCGTCTTCATTGTTTGTTTTTGCGCCGGAAAATAAAACAAAAAACATAGTATATCATATCGCTCTATACTAAATAATTAAATGCAGTGTTTGACTATTACCCTGGGGTTATATAATGGCGTCGAATTAGGGCGAGACAAAGTTCGCCGGGTCCGCTAGTATTTAATAAAGGATAAATCAGATGCATTTAATATGCTTAAAGATTTTGTAGCAAAAAGCGAAGCACATTTTAGTCTCAAGATTGTGAATCTTTACATAGACAATGGAAGGGAATATTTGTCCAATGAGATGCGTAGTTTTTGTGTCCAAAAAGGGATTTCTCACCATCTAACAGTACCACATACACCTCAAATAAATGGGGTGTCAGAACGAATGATAAGAACCCTCACTGAAAAAGCTCGTGCCATGGTTAATGGTGCAAAGTTAAGTAAATGCTTCTGGGGTGAAGCTGTATTACCTGCCACTTATTTAGTTAACCGAATACCAAGTAAAGCGCTAGGTTTTATTGGCATAACAGAAAGCCTAATCTAACACACTTAAAAGTACTTGGTTCTACTGTGTACGTTCACAATAAAACAAGGAAAAGAAAATTTGATGAAAAATCCTTCAAAACCATTCTTGTTGGTTACGAACCAAATGGTTTTAAGTTGTGGGATTCTATAAATCGAAAATTCATTGTTGCAAGAGATGTTGTTGTCGATGAAACCAATATGTTTAACTCTAGAGCTAGTCAAATTGATACACAGATCCCGAAAGACAGTAAGGAACTTGATTATGAAGAAATCCTAAATGAAATTAAGGATTGCGATGAAAATGAATTCCTGAAAGATAGTAAGGAGAGTCGACTTGAAAATTTCCCGAATGAGAGTAAGGAATGTAAAGAAGAAAATTTCCCGAATGAGAGTAAGCAATGTAAAGAAAAAAATTTTCCGAATGAGAGTAAGGAATGTAAAGAAAAAAATTTCCCGATTGAGAGTAAGGAATGTAAAGAAAAAAATTTCCCGAATGAGAGTACGGATAATAAAACAGCTCAACAGCCAACAATGGGGATATCGAAATAATCAGTAGAAGAAGTGAAAGATTAAAGAACAAGCCTTTGAAAACCTATAATGAGGAAGATATAAATTTAAATAAATATATATTAAATGCTCATAGTTTTTTTAATGATGTTCCAAATACATTTTGCCCCAGTTGCTAGGATTTCGAGTTTTCGATTCATATTATCATTATCAGTTCAATATAATTTAAGAATACATGAAGTGGATGTGAAAACAGCGTTCTTAAATGGCAAGTTGAATGAAGAAATATACATGAAAGTTCCTGAGGGTATATCATGCGATGGAGAATGTGTATGTAAATTGAATAAAGCAATTTATGGGCTCAAACAAGCAGCTAGATGCTGGCTTGAAGTTTTTGAGCAAGGGTTAAAGGATTGTGATTTTGTTCACTCTCCTGTAGATCGCTGTATATATACTTGACAGAGGTGGTGTTAAGGAAAACATATATGTGTTGTTATATGTTAATGATGTTGTAATAGCAACTGAAGATATGAATAGAATGAATAATTTCAAAAGTTATCTAAAGGAGAAGTTTGAAATGACTGATTTAAATGAAATATGCCATTTTATTGGGATTCGAATAGAAATGAGCGAGGATACAATAAACTTAAGTCAATCTGCTTATATTAAAAGAGTTTTAAACAAATTCAATATGGATGATTGCAATGCAGTCAGTACGCCTTTACCAAGCAAACTTAATTATGAGTTGCTCAACTCAGATGATAATTGTAATGCACCCTGTCGCAACCTTATTGGTTGTTTAATGTACATAATGCTATGTACACGTCCCGATTTAACAACTGCTGTAAATATCTTAAGTAGACTTAGTAGCAAAAATAATTCTGAGTTGTGGCAATGTTTGAAAAGAGTTCTTAGATATTTGAAAGGAAGCATTAACATGAAACTGAATTTTAAAAAGAATACAACATTTGAATATGTTTTAGTTGGTTATGTCGATTCTGATTGGGGTGGAAACGAAATTGATAGAAAAGGTACAACAGGCTATTTATTTAAAATGTTTGACTCTAACCTTATTTGTTGGAATACTAAAGGCAAATTCGGTAGCAGCTTCATCAACTGAAGCTGAGTACATGGCCTTATTTGAGGCCGTAAGAGAGGGTTTATGGCTAAAATCTCTCCTTAATAGTGTAAATATAAAGCTAGAAAGACCAATTAAAATCTACGAAGACAACCAAGGTTGTAAAGGTATAGCAAATAATCCCTCATGTCATAAGATATCCAAGCATATAGATATAAAATATCATTTTGCCAGAGAGCAAGTAGAGAATAACGTTGTTTGCATTGAGTATGTTCCTTCAGATAATCAACTGGCTGACATCTTTACGAAACCTTTACCTGCTGTGAGATTTCTGAAACTGCGAAATCAAATTGGACTCGTTCTCGCTGATGATAACTGATTTTAAAACCTTTACCTGCTGTGAGATTTCTGAAACAGCGAAATCAAATTGGACTCGTTCTCGCTGATGATAACTGATTTTACGAAACCTTTACCTGCTGTGAGATTTCTGGAACTGCAAAATTAAATTGGACTCGATCTCGCTGATGATAACTGATTTTTAAAATATTTTTTTTTTGATTTTTCGGCCATTTAATGCCAAAGAAATGAAAAATGTGAAATAATTTAAGTTATTTTAAGTGATCTCATCTGGTTTTTCTGGGTTTTTCAAGATCCTTGCAGCGAATGCTGGATCACACTGTATACTCAGAAGCACACTAGCCACATTAGAAGAAGTTAATGAAAACAATTTGTTAAGTTCACGTAAATGTAATTTTTGAGAGGGCGTGTCGAATATCCCAATTCTGTTATCAAAAATAACATAACGCAATACTGGAAAAGTATTTTTAGAGATCATGGATCTGGTCACACTTAAGTTCCCTCTTCCCTTTTCCTTTTGACTTTGCGTGTGCGACGAAAAGAGCTATAAATTAAAAAGACAAATTATTAACTGGAATATAAAACACTAGTGTTCTGTTTTAGTGTCTGCTGGGAGTTGCTGAGTCCTGCTTTGTTTAGTCAATCTCCAAAAATAAGTTAGTGCCAACCGAGAATGTATGTAACAGGCAGAAGGAGAAATCTCCGACCCTTTAAAGTATATATATTCTTGATCAGCGTCCCCAGCCGAGTCGATTTAGCCATGTCCGTCTCTCCGTCTGTCCGTCCGTGTGAAACAACAGATCCCAGACACTATAAGAGCTGGAGTTACCAAATTTGGTGGCAACATTGGAATCTGTTGCATGCAGATCAAGTTTGTTTTAAAATTTAGCCACGCCCTCTTCCGACTCCGAAAATCATAAAAAAACAAAATATAAGCTATACTCGTCATTTTCGTCTTAAAGTAAATATATAACACTAGCGGACCCGGCGAACTTTGTCTCGCCCTAATTCGACGCCATTATATAACCCCAGGGTAATAGTCAAACACTGCATTTAATTATTTAGTATAGAGCGATATGATATACTATGTTTTTTGTTTTATTTTCCGGCGCAAAAACAAACAATGAAGACGGCTTACCAACACGCGAACATGCAACGTACAGCTGGCCGTGCGAAAAACAGGGAAATTCTAGATTTATCCCGCAGACTTCTAACGATTGGCCTTGCGATTTGTTGATTGTCATCGCAAATGCCAATCGGACGGGGAACTGAATCCTCTTGAATTGGAATGGTAGATCAGTTGGAATAATCGGAATTCGTGGTATAAGGACTACCTCTCCTTTAAATGTTCCTTGATGATCGTCGCCTGAATCACGTTATTCATCAGTTTCTTGACGGACAACCGCGTACCGTTGCACAATTTCGGATGATTTAGATTCCGCAGCATTATAATAATTGATCCCACCTTCAGTTGCAAATTATGCGGTGGAGTTCCTGGCACATCTAGCGAGTTCAAAAATTCTGTCGGATAGTTCGTCGCTTCATCCTCGTCGGTCACGCTGTCAACGGATCTGTATGAATGCAGTTCTCCATCGATTTGATTTTAAATAATGTAATTCAAATTATCTACGTCCTTGTTCTTCGCTGCTAGTATTGCCCGTTCACTAATCCAGTCGATATTTTTATAATTTTGCGCAATGTCGGGAACACTTTGTTAATGAGTTCCTCCTTTGACGATGTGAACACGCAAAATTTGCCGGAAACGATATTGATCCAGTCGAAACATCAACAGAATTTCGCCATTGCCAAGTGCCAGCAGTTGTCTCGAGAATTCAGCAGCGGAATGGTCATTCTGCAATGTGACTCTCATGTTCGTGGTTAATTTCAGCTTTTGACATATCTCCACAATGAAGACGATTTAAGGCATGCATTAACTTCATCGGCAGCCGTAGATTTCGGGATGACGGGAAGCGTTTGACGAAAATCTCCGGACAGCAATATCAAAGACCCACCAAATAGTTTCGAATCACCGCGTAAATCTTTCATCGTTCGGTCAACTGCCTCCAAAGCTCGCTTATGCGCCATCGTGCATTCATCCCAAATGATGATTTTGCATTCTCGCATCAATTTCGCTGTCGCCGAATTCTTGCTTATTGTGCATGTTGGCTTGTCAACCGTGAGAAGATTCATGGGCAGCTTCAAAGCGGAATGTGCAGTTCGACCGCCTTCCAACAACGTGGCAGCAATGCCAGATGATGCAACAGCCAACGCAATTTGAGATCTTGATCGAATCGTTGCCAGAATCAACGAAATGACAAATGTCTTGCCTGTCCCACCAGGAGCATCGAGAAAGTATAAGCCTCCCGATCCATCGTCAACAATCTTCAAACGGCACATTGGTTCGGACTCTTTCGGCCAAGTTATCTTGGTTATAGTGTTGCTCCCGTTGAAAATCGCGATTGAAAGCATCGTGCACTGAACGATGTGGCGTTGGCATTCCCAATGTCGACAGTAGACTGCCGCACATGAGCATACACATGTCTTCGATCCGTATTAAAGCTTCGTTGTGCATTTCTCCGTTAATGGCAAGAGTGAAATTCGTAGTTGTCCTGCGAACGACTATTAAAATGTCGTCAGCCATATCGTCCTTGTACTTTTCCCACAGTGCGGTCGGGTTCGACGGATGACATGTGGCTACGATTATTGCAAATAATGCACGAATTTGATTTGATCCAGAAAGAGAAACAGTGGCATCAGCGAGCGTTGAGTCCCAATGTGTGTCGTTTTCAAGCAATTTAAACTTTGGCAAGCCTCCCGAAAAGTGGCGCACAGCACACCATCCACAGTACGCAGGGACTCGAAGGATGTAGGGCCTCTTATGTTCACCAAAAGCAAGCGAATATAAAGCATTCGTCTTGGCGTGGATGAACTGTGTATATTCGTCCGAGAGCATCAGTCGAATAGATATCAGCGAAACCATCAACAGCATCGCCTCTTTTCGGCGTTGAAACTTTTCGATGCAGCGTTCCATGTATAATAGCGTGGCATTTCCGAATAGAGTAAAGTCCTTGCGAACGGATCGCTTTCGCATGTAGAAAGAAATTTGTCAACGTTGTCGCTGGTGGCCGTTCTGCTCTTTGCGCTGCATTCGCGTCCGTAAAGTAGACACGCTGGCCGTTTTCCAAGTGAACAGATAAGTGTACGACCGTCGGATGACGTTCATGAATCGAAAATGAAAACAGACGCCAAATGGCCTCGTTACAACTTACGTAACGTCAAGTTGAAATTTCGTCACCTCGTCGTTTGCATTCGGATCAGCAATGCCAAACACCGCCATGTCGCTCCCTTTGTTCACATATTTGCAAATGTATTTGATTGATTTTATAGAGTTGCAGTACTCAACATTGCAGTGCGTTGAAAACGTTTTCGACAAAAGCGGACAATATGGAACGATCCAGCGGTTATCGACGATGACTTAGTTATTTTTTACCATCATTTCGATCCATCTGCCGTTGTCATCTGGAGAACGACGCCTATACAATGGATATCCATCGTTTCCACTGATTGTTTCAGCCACCAACGGACGGGAAATCGTTTTGTGCAATTTCCGTTTTCCATGCATGGTGATTCTGGGTTGTGACTGCAAGGCCATGGATCATACTCGTTTTCACAACGGAATGCAGCTCCGGATCAGTTTCTGGATCTGGTATTTCGGCAGAAATAATCGAATCAATATGTTCTGGTCGGTCTGTCGAGCATCCAAAGCAAAATGTGCGCATGTGGTAAGCCACGCTTCTGCCATTCAACCGAGTACATCCAACAACGAACTACGCCAAAACCTTCTGCTTAACGATGTAATCCATAAGAATTTTACCTTTAGCTTGAATACTCGTGCAGTGATGTCATGTCGATCGCTGGTTGTTTGTCCTTGGTGCAACAAATTCGTAATTTCGGGCCATTTCGGATCGCATGTAAACGTGATAAATAAATCAGGTCGTCCGTAATTCCGCACGTACGTCATCGCATCTTGAGCGTACTCATGCATATGGCGCGGGCTCCCAACATTAGTAGCTGGCAGAATGGTCAAACAACATGTTTGCCGCGTGTCCATCAGTAGCGATGGCGTCACGCAAGTGGATGTACTCGTCAGATCATAACTTTGACTGATTGAAACGAATGAAATTGAGACGCTCCGTTTCTACTTTTACATACATGCCGGCACAGTACTGCTGAAACAAACGGCGGTATCTCAACAGATGATTGTCAACATCTAGTCGAATCATCAATCGATATGCATAAAAATTCATTGAGCTGACTTTCTTATTCGTTTCTTCTCCTGTAATATGAATTGAATTACGTGCAGAATGAAAAGAAGTGATTAAACAAACCTGTCGTTGGATTGACCATCTTTATATTGAAGTGATAGCCATCTTCTCCACGACAGAACATCAACGGATATTGAAGTGCATCATATGACCGATGAGTCTCATAAACACGTTGCAATTGTCCATCATCCCGACGCTTGAGAACAATATCGCGTGATTCCACATTCTCGCCAACAATCACCTGCGACTTCATTGATAGTGGGCGCATTGAATTGTCTTGAATGGCTTCCTGCTGGTCTTTATCTGCTCTGATAATGATTTTGTGGTCGTCAGAATGCATTGTATCCAAAGCTGTTTTGAACAATCTGACCAATTCATTACTCATGAAGAAGATTTTGCAATTGTTGTATTATTTCACGTTTAGTTGCAGTGAAAATTGCACAACGCTGATTAAGTTTAACTGCCGAATCACCAACGAAATAGATCTGAAGGAATTTATGATCTTTGTTTGGTGGTAACAAAGCGCCCGCTCGATGGTGAATTTGCCCTTGAATCTGAATTTTGTGATGCAATTTCGTGAAAATTATAGTTGTTCATGTCGATAAAAGAGTGACGCTATTACCTTATAACTCGGATTGTAGCCTGGTTGTTGAACAACCCTGCCCAAATGACGTCATTTGAAAACATCCGTTATATTTTTGTGCGTGCAACAGAAATGGTTTGATTTGCTTGTATTTCCATATAGAAGCGAATACAATGGCTCTGGTGGGTGAGTCAAAACAATTTTACCTTGCCACCTGCGCAGCATAAGCCGGGAGCTTCCAATCGAAACTTCAGTGCATTGCAGTGCTGACATACCACAGACAATGTCTTTGTAGGACGTTGAGAAATTGTATGCAAATGCAGCGGTTTGTTGAATCTGGTACGGTTTGGAGCGAATCTGCACGTTGATGTTTCTTTCGCATGGACATTCCGACTATATGTTGCGATGTACGTCGTCCAATGTTTGGCCGTCTTATAGCAGGCATTATTCCTACAAATCACAGGAAGAAATTAAACAAATCCGGACGTCTGATAAAACGAATAAGAAACCGAATAATATTGAAACGATTTGTTTTTACTTTGACATATATTTCGATACACTACTGTTTTATATAATTTGATATTTTAATTATCTGTTTTTCACCATTACCCTGGAGGATTTTCTAAAATTTTATTACGTTCTGACCTTCTCCTGTTAGTTACCTACAACTGAAAAAAATTTGAGCCAAATCGGCCCAGCCGTTCTCCAGTAGTTTTTACGACACATTTTTGGGCTCCATTTTTATATATATAGATAAATAATTATATATGCCCTCAAACGCTAACGCTTTGCTCGAAGAGGCAGTTCTTATTAATGGCATCCCTCATCAATACAAATCAATTATGTGCAACTCTATTTTCTGATAAAATAAAAATTTCTTGAAAAATAGTTTAAATTAAATTAATTAAAACTAGTTAATACAATATAAAATAAATATAAAAACTTAAAATAATAAAAATTATACATATTAAAAATAAGCAAATTAGCATATAGTATAAGTAAAATTTCTGTTACATGTTAGCTTTATTAATAAATGTTTCTTACTTAAGTATTAGTTTTAAGCGAAATTGTATTGAACCGAAATGACTAGCAATAATAATAAATGCAAACTTGCAGCGTTGGGCAAAAATAAACATAAACTTATTATAAACTTATAAATAGGCACTCGCGGACGTGTTTTGAAAATTTGAGTAAAATCGGATGATAAACATGGAAGTTATTAAACAATAAAGTTTCTGTCAATAGTCACACTCTGCTCTATTGTACTGCTTACGAACAATTTCGCGTGTCTGAGAACTCAGCTTTTGAAAGAGAACAGAGTGCCAGCGCGGTTGCTTAACATGTCCTTAGCAACATTTGTCTTTTGGGTCTTGCTCAACAAGTTTCCAGCAAAATATGTCTTTTTGTCAACATTTTTTTTCTATATCTATGTGCTATTTAATTTCACCCACAATGCTTTGGGTACTGGGTATCTCACAGTCGGTCACATTCGACTATAGCTTTCCCACTTGGTTATCAGTGACCCTAGAAAAATGATATTAAATCTGCAAAATGTGAACATTTTCCAAATATGTTTGAACACCTTGCACCCACAAAATAAACTTGGAGGGAAATTAATAAGTTAGGAGGGAAATCTAGACGAACAATGCCGAGCATTCTCTCATCTTGATGTACCTGAGGCTAGAAGCAATGATTATTTGACACAGATCCCGAAAGACAGTAAGGAACTTGATTATGAAGAAATCCTAAATGAAATTAAGGATTGCGATGAAAATGAATTCCTGAAAGATAGTAAGGAGAGTCGACTTGAAAATTTCCCGAATGAGAGTAAGGAATGTAAAGAAGAAAATTTCCCGAATGAGGTAAGCAATGTAAGAAAAAAATTTCCCGAATGAGAGTAAGGAATGTAAAGAAAAATTTCGATTGAGAGTAAGGAATGTAAAGAAAAATTTCCCGAATGAGAGTACGGATAATAAAACAGCTCAACAGCCAACAATGGGGATATCGAAATAATCAGTAGAAGAAGTGAAAGATTAAAGAACAAGCCTTTGAAAACTTATAATGAGGAAGATATAAATTTAAATAAATATATATTAAATGCTCATAGTTTTTAATGATGTTCAAATACATTTAGCCCAGTGGCTAGGATTTCGAGTTTTCGATTCATATCATTATCAGTTCAATATAATTTAAGAATACATGAAGTGGATGTGAAAACAGCGTTCTTAAATGGCAAGTTGAATGAAGAAATATACATGAAAGTTCCTGAGGTATATCATGCGATGGAGAATGTATATGTAAATTGAATAAAGTAATTTATGGCTCAAACAAGCAGCTAGATGCTGGCTTGAAGTTTTGAGCAAGGGTTAGATTGTGATTTTGTTCACTCTCTGTAGATCGCTGTATATACTTGACATAGGTGGTGTAAGGAAAACATATGTATTGTTATATGTTGATGATGTTGTAATAGCAACTGAAGATATGAATAGAATGAATAATTTCAAAAGTTATCTAAAGGAGAAGTTTGAAATGACTGATTTAAATGAAATATGCCATTTTATTGGGATTCGAATAGAAATGAGCGAGGATACAATAAACTTAAGTCAATCTGCTTATATTAAAAGAGTTTTAAACAAATTCAATATGGATGATTGCAATGCAGTCAGTACGCCTTACCAAGCAAACTTAATTATGAGTTGCTCAACTCAGATGATAATTGTAATGCACCCTGTCGCAACCTTATTGGTTGTTTAATGTACATAATGCTATGTACACGTCCTGATTTAACAACTGCTGTAAATATCTTAAGTAGACTTAGTAGCAAAATAATTCTGAGTTGTGGCAATGTTTGAAAAGAGTTCTTAGATATTTGAAAGGAAGCATTAACATGAAACTGAATTTTAAAAAGAATACAACATTTGAATATGTTTTAGTTGGTTATGTCGATTCTGATTGGGGTGGAAACGAAATTGATAGAAAAGGTACAACAGGCTATTATATGAGGCCGTAAGAGAGGGTTTATGGCAAAAATCTCTCCTTAATAGTGTAAATATAAAGCTAGAAAGACCAATTAAATCTACGAAGACAACCAAGGTTGTAAGGTATAGCAAATAATCCCTCATGTCATAAGAGATCCAAGCATATAGATATAAAATATCATTTGCCAGAGAGCAAGTAGAGAATAACGTTGTTTGCGTTGAGTATGTTCCTTCAGATAATCAACTGGCTGACATCTTTACGAAACCTTTACCTGCTGTGAGATTTCTGAAACTGCGAAATCAAATTGGACTCGTTCGCGCTGATGATAACTGATTTTACAAATTTTACCTGCTGTGAGATTTCTGGAACAGCGAAATCAATTGACCTGTTCTCGCTGATGATAACTGATTTACGAAACCTTTAACTGCTGTGAGATTTCTGAACTGCGAAATTAAATTGGACTCGATCTCGCTGATGATAACTGATTTTAAAATATTTTTGATTTTTCGGCCATTTAATGCCAAAGAAATGAAAAATGTGAAATAATTTAAGTTATTTTAAGTGATCTCATCTGTTTTCTGGTTTTTCAAGATCCTTGCAGCGAATGCTGGATCACACTGTATACTCAGAAACACACTAGCCACATTAGAAGAAGTTAATGAAAACAATTTGTTAAGTTGACGTAAATGTAATTTTTGAGAGGGCGTGTCGAATATCCCAATTCTGTTATCAAAAATAACATTACGCAATACTGGAAAAGTATTTTAGAGATCATGGATCTGGTCACACTAAGTTCTCTTCCTTTTCCTTTGACTTTGTGTGCGACGAAAAGAGCTATAAATTAAAAGACAAATTATTAACTGGAATATAAAACACTAGTGTTCTGTTTTTAGTGTCTGCTGGAGTTGCTGAGTCCTGCTTTGTTTAGTCAACTCAAAAATGTTAGTGCCAACCGAGAATGTATGTAACAGGCAGAAGGAGAAATTTCTCCGACCCTTTAAAGTATATATATTCTGATCAGCGTCCCCAGCCGAGTCGATTTAGCCATGTCCGTCTCCGTCTGTCCGTCCGTGTGAAACAACAGATCCCAGACACTATAAGACGGCTTACCAACACGCGAACATGCAACGTACAGCTGGCCGTGCGAAAACAGGGAAATTCTAGATTTATCCCGCAGACTTCTAACGATTGGCCTTGCGATTTGTTGATTGTCATCGCAAATGCCAATCGGACGGGGAACTGAATCCTCTTGAATTGGAATGGTAGATCAGTTGGAATAATCGGAATTCGTGGTATAAGGACTACCTCTCCTTTAAATGTTCCCTTGATGATCGTCGCCTGAATCACGTTATTCATCAGTTTCTTGACGGACAACCGCGTACCGTTGCACAATTTCGGATGATTTAGATTCCGCAGCATTATAATAATTGATCCCACCTTCAGTTGCAAATTATGCGGTGGAGTTCCTGGCACATCTAGCGAGTTCAAAAATTCTGTCGGATAGTTCGTCGCTTCATCCTCGTCGGTCACGCTGTCAACGGATCTGTATGAATGCAGTTCTCCATCGATTTGATTTTGAATAATGTAATTCAAATTATCTACGTCCTTGTTCTTCGCTGCTAGTATTGCCCGTTCACTAATCCAGTCGATATTTTTATAATTTTGCGCAATGTCAGGGAACACATTGTTAATGAGTTCCTCCTTTGACGATGTGAACACGCAAAATTTGCCGGAAACGATATTGATCCAGTCGAAACATCAACAGGAATTTCGCCATTGCCAAGTGCCAGCAGTTGTCTCGAGAATTCAGCAGCGAACGGGTCATTCTGCAATGTGACTCTCATGTTCGTGGTTAATTTCAGCTTTTGACATATCTCCACAATGAAGACGATTTAAGGCATGCATTAACTTCATCGGCAGCCGTAGATTTCGGGATGACGGGAAGCATTTGACGAAAATCTCCGGACAGCAATTTCAAAGACCCACCAAATAGTTTCGAATCACCGCGTAAATCTTTCATCGTTCGGTCAACTGCCTCCAAAGCTCGCTTATGCGCCATCGTGCATTCATCCCAAATGATGATTTTGCATTCTCGCATCAATTTCGCTGTCGCCGAATTCTTGCTTATTGTGCATGTTGGCTTGTCAACCGTGAGAAGATTCATGGGCAGCTTCAAAGCGGAATGTGCAGTTCGACCGCCTTCCAACAACGTGGCAGCAATGCCAGATGATGCAACAGCCAACGCAATTTGAGATCTTGATCGAATCGTTGCCAGAATCAACGAAATGACAAATGTCTTGCCTGTCCCACCAGGAGCATCGAGAAAGTATAAGCCTCCCGATCCATCGTCAACAACCTTCATTCGGCTCGGCATTCAAAACGGCACATTGGTTCGGACTCTTTGGCCAAGTTATCTTGGTTATAGTGTTGGTCCCGTTGAAATTCGCGATTGAAAGCATCGTGCACTGAACGATGTGGCGTTGGCATTCCCAATGTCGACAGTAGACTGCCGCACATGAGCATACACATGTCTTCGATCCGTATTAAAGCTTCATTGTGCATTTCTCCGTTAATGGCAAGAGTGAAATTCATAGTTGTCCTGCGAACGTCTATTAAAATGTCGTCAGCCATATCGTCCTTGTACTTTTCCCACAGTGCGGTCGGGTTCGACGGATGACATGTGGCTATGATTATTGCAAATAATGCACGAATTTGATTTTATCCAGAAAGAGAAACAGTGGCATCAGCGAGCGTTGAGTCCCAATGTGTGTCGTTTTCAAGCAAATTTAAACGTTGGCAAGCCTCCCGAAAAGTGGCGCACAGCACACCATCCACAGTACGCAGGGACTCGAAGGATGTAGGGCCTCTTATGTTCACCAAAAGCAAGCGAATATAAAAGCATTCGTCTTGGCGTGGATGAACTGTGTATATTCGTCCGAGAGCATCAGTCGAATAGATATCAGCGAAACCATCAACAGCATCGCCTCTTTTCGGGGTTGAAACTTTTCGATGCAGCGTTCCATGTATAATAGCGTGGCATTTCCGAATAGAGTAAAGTCCTTGCGAACGGATCGCTTTCGCATGTAGAAAAGAAATTTGTCAACGTTGTCGCTGGTGGCCGTTCTGCTCTTTGCGCTGCATTCGCGTCCGTAAAGTAGACACGCTGGCCGTTTTCCAAGTGAACAGATAAGTGTACGACCGTCGGATGACGTTCATGAATCGGAAATGAAAACAGACGCCAAATGGCCTCGTTACAACTTACGTAACGTCCAAGTTGAAATTTCGTCACCTCGTCGTTTGCATTCGGATCAGCAATGCCAAACACCGCCATGTCGCTCCCTTTGTTCACATATTTGCAAATGTATTTGATTGATTTTATAGAGTTGCAGTACTCAACATTGCAGTGCGTTGAAAACGTTTTCGACAAAAGCGGACAATATGGAACGATCCAGCGGTTATCGACGATGACTTAGTTATTTTTTACCATCATTTCGATCCATCTGCCGTTGTTATCTGGAGAACGACGCCTATACAATGGATATCCATCGTTTCCACTGATTGTTTCAGCCACCAACGGACGGGAAAATCGTTTTGTGCAATTTCCGTTTTCCATGCATGGTGATTCTGGGTTGTGGACTCCGCAAGGGCCATGGATCATACTCGTTTTCACAACGGAATGCAGCTCCGGATCAGTTTCTGGATCTGGTATTTCGGCAGAAATAATCGAATCAATATGTTCTGGTCGGATCTTGTCGAACATCCAAAGCAAAATGTGCGCATGTGGTAAGCCACGCTTCTGCCATTCAACCGAGTACATCCAACAACGAACTACGCCAAAACCTTCTGCTTAACGATGTAATCCATAAGAATTTTTACCTTTAGCTTGAATACTCGTGCAGTGATGTCATGTCGATCGCTGGATGTTTGTCCTTGGTGCAACAAATTCGTAATTTCGGGCCATTTCGGATCGCATGTAAACGTGATAAATAAATCAGGTCGTCCGTAATTCCGCACGTACGTCATCGCATCTTGAGCGTACTCATGCATATGGCGCGGGCTCCCAACATTAGTAGCTGGCAGAATGGTCAAACAACCAATGTTTGCCGCGTGTCCATCAGTAGCGATGGCGTTACGCAAGTGGATGTACTCGTCAGATCATAACTTTGACTGATTGAAACGAATGAAATTGAGACGCTCCGTTTCTACTTTTACATACATGTCGACACAGTACTGCTGAAACAAACGGCGGTATCTCAACAGATGATTGTCAACATCTAGTCGAATCATCAATCGATATGCATAAAAATTCATTGAGCTGACTTTCTTATTCGTTTCTTCTCCTGTAATATGAATTCGAATTTACGTGCAGAATGAAAAGAAGTGATTAAACAAACCTGTCGTTGGATTGACCATCTTTATATTGAAGTGATAGCCATCTTCTCCACGACAGAACATCAACGGATATTGAAGTGCATCATATGACCGATGAGTCTCATAAACGCGTTGCAATTGTCCATCATCCCGACGCTTGAGAACAATATCGCGTGATTCCACATTCTCGCCAACAATCACCACTGCGACTTCATTGATAGTGGGCGCATTGAATTGTCTTGAATGGCTTCCTGCTGGTCTTTTATCTGCTCTGATAATGATTTTGTGGTCGTCAGAATGCATTGTATCCAAAGCTGTTTTGAACAATCTGACCAATTCATTACACTCATGAAGAAGATTTTGCAATTGTTGCATTATTTCACGTTTAGATGCAGTGAAAATTGCACAACGCTGATTAAGTTCAACTGCCGAATCACCAACGAAATAGATCTGAAGGAATTTATGATCTTTGTTTGGTGGTGGTAACAAAGCGCCCGCTCGATGGTGAATTTGCCCTTGAATCTGAATTTTGTGATGCAATTTCGTGAAAAATTATAGTTGTTCATGTCGATAAAAGAGTGACGCTATTACCTTATAACTCGGATTGTAGCCTGGTTGTTGAACAACCTCTGCTCCAAATGACGTCATTTGAAAACATCCGTTATATTTTTTGCGTGCAACAGGAAATGATTTGATTTGCTTGTATTTCCATATAGAAGCGAAAACAATGGCTCTGGTGGATGAGTCAAAACCGGCAATTTTACCTTGCCACCTGCGCAGCATAAGCCGGGAGCTTCCAATCGGAACTTCAGTGCATTGCAGTGCTGACATACCACAGACAATGAACCGATAACAACGCAGCTATGGTCTTTGTAGGACGTTGAGAAATTGTATGCAAATGCAGCGCGATTCAAGACTGTTCTTGGTACTCTTTGTGTAGAGCGAATCTGTGCTAAACGGGTTCGTCTTGATTCATTTCTTTCTGCACGTTCGTCTTGCGTTTGACTTTCATGGACATTCCGACTATATGTTGCGACGTGTACGTCGTCCAATGTTTGGCCGTCTTATAGCAGGCATTATTCCTACAAATCACAGGAAGAAATTAAACAAATCCGGACGTCTGATAAAAACGAATAAGAAACCGAATAATATTGAAACGATTTGTTTTACTTTGACATATATTTCGATACACTACTGTTTTATATAATTTGATATTTTAATTATCTGTTTTTCACCATTACCCTGGAGGATTTTCTAAAAATTTTATTACGTTCTGACCTTCTCCTGTTAGTTACCTACAACTGAAAAAATTTGAGCCAAATCGGCCCAGCCGTTCTCCAGTAGTTTTTACGACACATTTTTGGGCTCCATTTTATATATATAGATAAATAATTATATATGCCCTCAAACGCTAACGCTTTGCTCGAAGAGGCAGTTTCTTATTAATGGCATCCCTCATCAATACAAATCAATTATGTGCGCAACTCTATTTTCTGATAAAATAAAAAATTTCTTGAAAAATAGTTTAAATTAAATTAATTAAAACTAGTTAATACAATATAAAATAAATATAAAAACTTAAAAATAATAAAAATTATACATATTAAAAACAGAATTAAGCAAATTAGCAATATAGTATAAGTGAAATTTCTGTTACATGTTAGCTTTATTAATAAATGTTTCTACTTAAGTATTAGTTTTAAGCGAAATTGTATTGAACCAGAAATGACTAGCGCAATAATAATAAATGCAAACTTGCAGCGTTGGGCAAAAAAATAAACATAAACTTATAATAAACTTATAAATAGGCACTCGCGGACGTGTTTTGAAAATTTGAGTAAAATCGGATGATAAACATGGAAGTTATTAAACAATAAAGTTTCTGTCAATAGTCACACTCTCGCTCTATTGTACTACTTACGAACAATATCGCGTGTCTGAGCACTCAGCTTTTGAAAGAGAACAGAGTGCCAGCGCGTGTTGCTTAACATGTCCTTAGCAACATTTGTCTTTTTTGGGTCTTGCTCAACAAGTTTCCAGCAAAATATGTCTTTTTTTGTCAACATTTTCTTTTTTCTATATCTATGTGCTATTTAATTTCACCCACAATGCTTTGGGTACTGGATATCTCACAGTCGGTCACATTCGACTATAGCTTTCCCACTTGGTTATCAGTGACCCTAGAAAAATGATATTAAATCTGCAAAATGTGAACATTTTCCAAATACGTTTGAACACCTTGCACCCACAAAATAAACTTGGAGGGAAATTAATAAGTTAGGAAGAGGGAAATCTAGACGAACAATGCCGAGCATTCTCTCATCTTGATGTACCTGAGGCTAGAAGCAATCATTATTTGACATATCAACCATACTGTGATAATAGTTTTAGCTTTGTGTGCGTCAATGAATGTGATGTCATCGAGAGTATTCTTAAAAAAAATCAAATGCCAAAGGTATAGACGCTATTAACCCTAAATTTGTAAAACTTTTGTTACCACTACTTCTTCGTCACATAACTTATAATTGGCAAATTATTCCGATAATGAAATCGAATAAGGATTACAGGCTCATTTCAATTTTTTCCTTCCAAGGCAAAGTCCTTGAAAATTTAATATCTGTCCAAGTACAGACTTTCCTCGAGTGTAATTCGTTACTTTCGCATAAACCGTCAGGCTTTAGAAAGAAAAGGAGCTGTATAAGTGCAAAAACAGAAAATTTTGAGGACATTCGTAGCCAACTAGACAATAACTGTGCAATATTTCTAAATCTTCTTGACCACAGCAAAGCATTTGACTCAGTGAACCACAATATTCTTAGTACTAAACTAATCAAGTGGGAAAGCTACAGTTGAGTGTGACCGACTGTGAGATACCCGGTACCCAAAGCATTGTGGGTGAAATTAAGAAGCACATGAACATAGAAAAACGAAAATGTTGACAAATAAAGACAAATATTGCTAGAAACATGTTGAGCAACACTCAAAAGAGACATATATTGCTAGGAACATGTTGGGCAACTCTCAAAAGCGACAAATGTTGCTAAGAACATGTTGAGCAACACCCAGCAAAGGCAAATTTGGTATTAGTATTATAAGTTAGTGCCAACCTAGACTGTATGTAACAGGCAGAAGGAGTCATCTCCGACCCCATAAAGTATATATATTCTTGATCAGCATCACAAGCCGAGTCGATTTAGCCACGTCCGTCTGTCCGTCTGTCTGTCCGTCCGTCCGTGTGAAACAACAGATCCCAGAGACTATAAGAGCTGGAGTTACCAAATTTGGTGACAACATTGGAATCTGTTGCACGCAGATCAAGTTTGTTTTAAAATTTGGCCACGCCCACTTCCGCCCCCGAATATAATAAAAAACGGTATATTAGCTATAGGCGTGATTTTCGACTTAAAGTAAATAGATAGACTTAATAAGAAGGTAATCGCGAACGTGTTCTGAAAGTGTGAGTAAAATCGGATGATAAACATGGAAGTTATTAAACAATAAAGTTCCTGTGTATGTTGAAGCCCTGTCGCACTGCTTAGGAACAACTACGCGTGTCTAAGCAGTTAGCTTTTTAGAGACAGAGAGAGATGTTGAGAGTGCCAGTGCGTGTTTCTTAACATGTCCCTAGCAACATTTGTGTTTTTTGGGTGTGGCTCAACATGTTCCTAGCAGCATTTGTCTCTTTTGAGTGTTGCTCAACATGTTTCTAGAAATCTTTGTCTTCATTTGTCAACATTTTCGTTTTTCCATGTTCATGTGCTATTCAATTTCACTCACAATGCTTTGGGTACCGGGTATCTCACAGTCGATCACACTCGACTGTAGCTTTCCCACTTTTTTTCTATATATGTTTATGAAGTGCCTAGTGTCTTGTCCGGTTGTGACGTACACTTATATGCAGACGATGTTCAGGTTTATGTTAGTAGTCCGGTTAATCAATTAAATTTTTGTGTAAGTAAAAGTAATGATGTCCTTTATCTTATTGACAACTGGGCGGAAGATAATGGCTTAAGCCTAAATCCTTCAAAATAAAAATGCATAGTAACTAGTACAAAACCAATAGAAACCAGATGTTTAAGAAGCCTGGCCGTTAGTAACAAGCCTATAAAATATGCGTAGTCGGCAACAAATCTTGGTACCTACTTTAAGCAATACGCTGAGCTGCAGTAAACAAATTTGCAAAGCAACTGGACAAACATATGGCTTGTTGCCTCAGCTCTCTACATCAAAAATCATTTTACCACACCAAATCTGGATGCTTATTTCAAAAGCAATTCTAATTCCCACTCTTTTTTATGGGGTTGAGGTCTTTGGATACAGCGACAATAGAGATATGCAAAAGTTGATAGTAGCTGTAAATTCTATAGTTATATATGTGTTTAAACTAAATCGACTTGATCATGTATCCTACTTGACCAGTAAACTACTTGACTTAGACTTGACCTCGTGGATAGATTATTGGACTCTTATTTATTTCCATAATATTGTGACAACTCGGCAACCACCGTATCTCTACAATAAGCTCAGCTCTGCAACTTCCACAAGAACTAATAATTTCATATGCCCAAAATTTAAATTTTATTTTCTTTAAATTTATTTTTTCTACTCTATTCTAACTATATCCTATAGCTATCATAGAAGAGATCGGGTAAAGGATTAGATAACTGCATAAAACTTTGTGGACTTCAAATTTATACTATCTTAACAAAATATAATGTTATATTCTAACCAAAATCTGCTTTCCATCAGGTAAGCAATACAGCGTTTCCATACAAAAAGTAATTATCTAAAAATTAAATTACGCATTGAGACAATATGTTCTAAATTCGCAATTAATGACTCTACAACATGGATATAGACACTCACTAATCAGGGTTAAACATTTTTAAAACTCCATTGGAAGTTGAACTTTCTTTCCAAAACGAAAACATCACCTTTACAAATTGTTAGAAATGGACGCACATATCAAGCAACATATAAGTAATTACACAAAGTACATACCTTAACAATTAATATTCATTTCAAATTGTAGTTTTTTACGTTCTACTGTTGCAGAGTTATTGATTTGAGTGTGCTTTTCAAATTTAAGCAAAATGTAAACAATCAATGTGTGGTTGCAACAGCTGACTTTAACAGTTGGTATTTAAGTACTAGACTGTTAAGTTGACATTTGAGGTATGTTTCATAACAGCTGTAACGAGCTGATTTCCTAGGTTTAGCTCGCAACGAATATGTGCGTCTAGCTCAGTCGAGATCGTGTGCTCGTCCCACCAAATTTATATTAAGTGATTGCCCGCCCAGAGAGAACGCATCGGGTTAATCTAGTACTCAGATTGCTTATTGTAATTCGACAAAATTTTCGTATCTCAATTTCTCGCTGCTGCGTCCAGATCCTCCAGGGTGCGGCTGCACTCCTTCCTCGCCGATCGCTTGGTTGTCTTGCCGACGAAGCTAGCAGGGTGTATCGCCTGGCCTAAGCCTAGCCACCCCGAACGCCCACTTCGCGACCTCACTACAAAGCTAGCGGAGTGTATCGCCCAGCCGAAGCCTAGCCACTCCGAACGCCCGCTTTGCAGCTTCAAGCACAGAGCAAGCAGGATGTATCGCCCGGCAAAGTCTAGCCACCCTTATCGCCCGCTCTGCGCCTTGGTCTGGGATCTCTTCGACACGGTGTATCGCCCGGCAAAGCCTAGCCACGCGCGCCACTCGACCGTCGCTTTCTTCGGCTGGTCCTTGCCGCCGGACCTCGCTGTTCCTCGAGCTGTTGTCGGTTTCGCCTTCCCGACTCTCCTTGACTCCTTGACCGTAACCTTTGTACGCGACAGATCTCAGCGATGAAGTCTCTGCTCGGAAGGCTTGCCACTTCAAGCTCCGAACTTCTCGACTTTGCTTCTTGATCTTGGTGTACTTGGTTTAACCTTCACTGGCTCCGTTGACGCACTCGATTGAATCCTCGCACTCGTACTGGTTGCCGTGCGCATGCGTCCTCCGCCTTTTATAGGCTCCGCCAGTCCCGTTACTCCTGCCGGCGTCGGTCACGCCACACCGGTCCAAAGTCCGGTGAATATCGCGTGAATATCGGGTCCAAAGTCCGGCTCATCCCGTTATTCTTCACGGCGTCTCCTCCTCGACGGCCAAAGTCCAACGCAGCCGATCACGCCATCGAGTCCAAGGTCCGCCTTAGTCCCGCTATATTAGCGACGTCCCTTTTGGCGACCACCTCGCAACTCTCTGCCTGTTGCTAGGCAGCTTTAGCGGGACTGTCTTCCCCGTCCCCCTGTCCCGCTCGACGGCTGCTGCTGCTGGTTGTTGTTTAACGTTGCGGCTGCTGCCCTTGGCAGTGTGCATCCATTGCACACTGCTTTGTGGGGAGTTTAAATTACAATTCCTCACACAGCTTGATCAATTCTTAACATAAATAGATTTATTCCAAAAAAAATGTGTCAAATTCCCCATAGTACCTATGGGGACCGGGTATAAAAACCAACTATTATAATCAAGCTATGCATACCAGCCGGTTCCAATAAAGTGAAAAATTCAATTGGATAATTTATTGCCTCATCTTCATTCATAACACAGTCAATTGTTTTTTATATCTTGACTACTCCTGGCAGTTGCGCTTGAAAATGAATGGCATTGATAAGAATGTTCTTCGGATCTAAAATGCCGCGTTCTCTTAACCAATCATTGTTTCTGTAATTCTAAGGAATATTCGGAAAAACACATTCAATCAATTCATCTATCGATTGCGCAATTGTTCAAAAATTGTTCGGACAATTCATATTTGGCAAAACAAATTTTTAACAATTATATATATAATAAAAATTAGTGTACATTTTTGAACAAAAGCAAAAGCAATTCGAATTCCCACTCTTTTTTATGGGGTTGAGATCGTTGGTCACTGCGACACAAGAGATATGCAAAAGTTGACAGTAGCTGTAAATTCTATAGTTAGATATGTGTCTAAACTAAATCGACTTGATCATGTATACCACTTGACCAGAAAACTACTTGACTTAGACTTGACCTCGTGGATAGATTATAGGACTCTGATTTATTTCCATAATATTGTGACAACTCGGCAACCACCGTATCTCTACAATAAGTTCAGATCTGCAACATTCACAAGGACTAATAATTTCATATGGCCAAAATTTAAATTTTATTTTCTTAAATTTTTTTTTCTACTCTATTCTAACTATATCCTATAGCTTTCATAGAAGAGATCGGGTATAAGTTTAGATATCTGCATAAAACTTTGTAGACTTCAAATTTCTACTCTTTTAACAAAATGTAGATAATTTTGTCGAGATCGGATCACGATTTCCTATAATGTTAGATTCTAACCAAAATTTGCTTTCCATCGGGTAAGCAATACAGCGTTGCCATACAAAAAGTAATTATCTTAAAATTCAATTACGCGAAGAGTCACACGAAGCGCACGATGAGACAATATGTTCTGAATTCGCAATTAATGACTCCTAAACATGGATATAGACACTCACTAAAAAAATGTTAACCATTTTTTTATAATTTCATTGAAAGTTGAACTTTCTTTCCAAAACCCAAACGAAAACATCACCATTACAAGTTTTTAGAAATGGACGCACATATCAAGCAACATATAAGTAATTACACAAAGTACATACCTTATCAATTAATATTCATTTAAAATTGTAGTGTTTTACTTTCTACTGTAGCAGAGTTATTGATTTGATTTCAAATTTAAGCAAAATGTAAACAATCAATGTTCGGTTGCAACAGCTGACTTTAACAGTTGGTATTTAAGTACTAGACTGTTAAGTTGATATTTGCAGTATGTTTCATAAAAGCTTGATCAATTCTTAACACATCAAAATTAAAAAATCGAAAATTGGCATACAAATTGGCAAAAAAATATGTCAAATTCCCCATAGTACCTATGGGTACCGGGTATAAAAACCAACTTTTAGATTTAAGCTAGCCGGTTCCAATGAAGTGAACAATTCAATTGGATAATTCATTTCCTCATCTTCATTCATAACACTGTCAATTGATTTTTATGTCTTGACTACTCCTGCCAGTTACGCTTGAATTCAAAAATGAATGGCATTGATAAGAATGTTCTTCGGAGCTAAAATGCCGCGTTCTCTTAACCAATCATTGTTTCTGTAATTCTAAGGAATGTTCGGAAAAACACATTCAATCAATTCATCTATCGATTGCGCAATTGTTCAAAAATTGTTCGGACAATTCATATTTGGCAAAACAAATTTCTAACAATTGTTTTAAAATTTCAGTGGCAACTGGATCATTTTGTAAGTGAATACGCATATTAATGATTAGTGTACAATTTTGTACAAATCTCCATTAATTTTATCAGCAGGAGGTGATCGCGGAGAGTCGCGAAAGACTTTTGGAAGAGTCTCTGAAGAGTGGCTGATGAGTCGCGGAAGAGTCTTGATCAGCATCACCAGTCGAGTCGATTTAGCCAGGTCCGTCTTTCCGCCCGTGTTGGTAAACAGATCTCAGAGACTATAAGAGCAAGACCCACCAAATTTGAAGACAGCATTCTAATCCGTTGCACGAAAATCAAGTTTGTTTGAAAATTTGGCCACGCCCACTGCCGCCTCCGAAAATCATAAAAAAGTATTCGATTTAAAGTTAATACATAAACTAAATAAATAGGATTGTGTGGTCGTTTTCTGAAAGTTTGAGTAAAATCGGAAAATAAACTTGGAAGTTATGAGGCAATAAAGTGGGAATTGGAATTTAGGCTCTATCAGACACCCATTGCTTGGTGGAAAGCTGTATGTAGCCGACCGGATCGAGGGTTTGATCCTAGGGTCAGGAGAAATTTTTGTACTTCTTTTTCTTCAATATTTTTATGTTATTATTGTTATTTGTTTTATTTAACCAAAAATTAAATAAAAGCGAATAAAAAAAAATTAAGGTAAAAAAATAAAATAATATTTTTTGCTTTTCGTTGAAACTGAACACATGGCCGATCTTGCAAAACTTAAAAGCATCGGCCGCTTAGACAATTAGGCCATTACCGATATTACAAATGGGCAAAACCTGGGCAATGTCCACCAAGCCCGAAAACTAAGACGTTAATTATCATCCTATTTTTGAGGGTATACATAAAAAAACTTCAAACCCAAACCAAAATTTTGTTAATACAATGGTTACATAGATAATTAAAAAGGTAATCTCGCGAACACACAGCGCGGACACACACTTTTTCCGTCATGTTTTTACCTCACGTTTTCGTATTAATAATTCCTATTTTTTCAAAAACAACTTATTATGTACTGAATAGATAGCCAAGAGTAGATTTGGTGAAAAAAAAGCAAACATTTTGAATGTTTTGTATGCGAAAAATTAACTATAAAAATGCTTAAAAATACCTAAAAATACCAAAATTTTAGTTTTTTTAATTTTTATACCCGGTACCCATAGGGTACAAGGTATTATCAAGTTTGTTTTAAAATTTGGCCACGCCCACGTCCGCCCTCGGAAATCATAAAAAACGGTATGTAACCATATGCGTGGTTTTTGGCGTAAGGTAAATAGATAGACTTAATAAGTAGGCAATCATGGACGTGTTCTGAAAATTTGAGTAAAATCGGATGATAACTTGGGCGTTGAAGATGCACTACGGTCAGTACACTCAAGTGGCCATTTAAAACCAAGCCCGGGCTTGTTAGGGTTAGGTGTTAAATAGGCGCGAAAGAAAAGTATAGATAAAAGAATGCGAGGAAATATAAACTACTATCAGGCAGCTCGATTGTTATCTTGCATGTGTACTAGGTGGGTTAAGATTAATGTTTTTAGTTTAGGAAGGCTATTTACAGATGAGGTAATTTTATACAAATCATTATAATTTGCACATAATACTCTAAAGGGTTCATGCATTTCATACGATGTTCGGCAGTGGTGCAAAACCAAAGGCAGGTAGGATCTTGTGGATCTACATGGTACGTGGAAATTCAACTGACCCAATAGATCGCTGCTTTCCACGTCACCACGGATCAGATTATACATAAAGACAATGCCTAACATCGTTCTACGGTTTGCTAAGGAAGGTAGGCTAATCAGGAGAAGTCTACTAGAATAAGAGGGCAACCTAAAGTTTGCATCCCAGTTTGAGCCACGAAGAGCGAAAAGTAAAAAGTTCTTTTGAACTGACTCAATGCGTTTGCTGTGGACGTCCCACTGGGGACTCCAAACGCAAGATCCATATTCTAAAATAGGACGAACTAACGAAGTGAATAAATTCTTCGTGACATAGGGGTCATCGAATTCCTTCGACCACCGTTTAATAAATCCCAGCACACCCCTGGCTTTATTCACAATGCACGAAATATGATCAATAAACTCCAGTTTAGGATCTAGGCGGATACCCAAATCATCAACTAGCATGATCCTTTCCAAAGAGCAGCAGTTCAGCGTATAAGTCGCAAGCATGGGAGAGACACGTGAGAATGTCATCAGCTTGCATTTTGAGCCATTCAGGTTTAATAAGTTTACATTGTACCATGTTTGAAAGTTATTAAGATCTGTTTGTAAATCCGACTGGCAAGCGCGGTCCTTGTATTGCACACAAAGTTTAACGTCGTCAGCGTACATGAGTACTCTGGAGTTAGTCAAGACTTTGGGCAGGTCGTTAATAAATAAAGTAAAAAGTAAGGGACCCAAGTGGTTTCCCTTGCGGGACACCAGAGGTCACCCGGAGAACATTCGACAAGTTGTTTTTAAATAGAACCTTTGCGTCCTACCATTCAGATAACTTGAGATCCACCTAAGAAGATCGACAGGAAAACCCATTAAGTCGAGTTTCCTAACAAGAAGGGAATGATTAACGGAGTCAAATGCTTTACTGAAATCAGTATAGATCACATCTGTCTGCAAATTTTGTGGAAAGCCCCTTATAATGAAAGAAGTGAGCTCCAGAAGGTTAGTAGTCGTTGATCTTCGTTTAATAAATCCATGTTGGCATGGAGAGATTATAGATCTACACAGGTGCTGCAAATGGGGAGTAATTACGTTTTCGAAAAGTTTTGGGATGGCTGACAACTTAGAGATTCCTCTATAGTTGTTAGCATCCACTTTGCTACCTTTTTTGTGGAGAGGAATCACGAATGATTCCTTCCAAATAAGGGAAATTGGGAAGTTTCTAAGGATAAGGTAAACAATTTTAGAAGGGGACTGCACAGGGACTCGGCACAATACCTAAGCACACAGCCTGGTATTCCGTCTGGACCTGGCGAATAAACCGGCTTGACACGTTGAAGATCCAAAAGAAGGGAGCTTTCGTTTAAGCTAGGACTGAAGATAAGGTTTGACTTGGGCATGCTATAAGAATAGGTTTGGTTTGAATCGGATGACGGAGAATAAGTAGTTTGAAAAACTGAGCAAAAAGATCGGCGATTGCCTGATCATTGTTTGCTGTCGTATTTTCAAATGAAAGCGAGGAAGGATGTGTAATAGGCTTACGTTTAGTGTTGACAAAATTATAAAACTGTTTTGGGTCCTGCGCAAACTGAACCCTACAACGAGTTAAATAGTTTTGTAACACTGCGCGTTAAGCACGGTAAACTTTGACCGAGCCGCTAAATAGCGAGAATGAAGAGCTTGAGAACCGTTGCGTTTAAATTTAGAATAGAGATTGGACTTGACATTTTGAGGCGAGTCAACTCTTTACTAAACCAGGGAGGCTTATTGGAGATTGACGGATAGTATAACGGAACACATTCGGTAAAAAGGATTTCATGGCATTGTAAAAATATCCATGGCACCCACCATGTCAGTGCACATGTAGAGATCGGACCAATCAAATTCAGATATAAAATTATTCAGCCGTCGAAAATTCGCCTTGCGAAAGCAGTGAATTTTCTTATCTGGCCGATCAGACTTATTCTCCATAGCAGTCCCAATATCGATAGTCACATCGAAAGTAGGATGGTATGGATCTTCGGGTAACGTCAAGGGCGGGACCCTAACCAAACTGACTCTTGCCGGATCAGAGACAAAGCAGAGGTCTAGCAAGCGATCTAAAGAAATCCGTACATGGTTGACTTGAGACAGCGAAATGTCAAACAAGCCATCAATAAAGTCGTGACGTGCTGTAGTCAAAAGGGTATTTGAGGATTCATTTGTGGACCAAATAGCCCCAGGAATGTTAAAATCCCCTAGAACTACTAAGTGGTCCCTATCCGAAAGTCTATTGGAGACCGCCTGAATAGCGGAAAGGTGGTTCCAATAAGTAGGAAGTTCCGACAAGGGAGGAATGTAGGAACATGTAATAAAAGTAAAACAACCATTAAATGATAGTTTCACACAGAGGAATTCAACATCGCTGCATTCCTCGAAAGTTAATAGTTCAGACGTGAGGTTGGAGTCAACCGCAATGAGGACACCGCCCCCTCGCCTGGAAGGCCGATCTAGCCTGTACGTTGTGTACACAGCTGGAAAAACTTCGGAGCTTAGAATCTCCGGCTTTAACCAGGTTTCTGTGAGCACAATCACCTGGGATGCAAATGAAAGACTATCAGAATACAATTTGGGAAGGGGGCTAAGGCTCTGGTAGTGAAGCGTGTGTGCCTGTCGCCGCGCCAAGCTAACTCAGCCAGTGGGAGTTGGCAGCCACATGCCGACTACTGAAGACCGACCATACGTGGTGAAGAACCACATCCTGCTCGAGGTGCCCCTGCTCTAGACTAAATATGGCGGATCTAGAGAGGAAAACTCGAAAAAACCCGTAATCACCGGTGTTACCGTACCGTGCCTCTGTGATGAATGGCACTACGTTAGTGTGTCTTCTAACGGTGGCTTCCGGATACCTGGCACCTCCGGTCGTATAAGTGCCCGATCCGGGATATGAGGCTCTACCCCGGGGATACTTCCTTCCTCATTACTCGTGGGACCAATTTATGGAATCAATTGTAAATACACCCCAAGAAACAGGGTGCTCTAGCAGCCCCAAATCGATTGAAATCGAACCCATCCGGGAGCCCGAAGATGCTATGGACATATGTTCACAAAGCTCTGGCACCGATAGCATCACCAAGGAAGAGGAAGAAACTCTGCTCGCCTCCCCTAAGGATGACAAACCAAGGCGGATCGCACTATCGGGCGCCGCAAGGAAGAGGTTGCGCAGACACCTTGCGAACGGCATACCCATGGAGGAGGCCAAAAGGCTCGCCCAGAAGCCTATGGATCCTCCAAGGGAAATGCCCAGCAGGAGTGGCGCTACCACCAGTAAAAGAGGTAGATCGGCCAACACGACCCCAGAAGAGGCGTCGAAAAAGAGGGCCATGTACAAAGCCGCGGCACCTAGTGCCCAGACGAAGGGTGATCCTGCAAATGTCTTGCCGGCCACGGAGGCTGCAGCAGCCACCACAACCGCAGCAGCGGATGGGCAGACAACACAGGAGCAGTCACCCCAAGTCGGTGTCATGGCCTCTTATAGGGACGTTGCCAGCTCGGTGAAGATGGCGATACTCCCTGCCGACTACCCTAAACATCTACTCACGACCGAGCAGCTGAACACCATTCAGTCCGCCATCCTATCGAGAGTGATGGCCCTGAGACACGGCTCTGTGAAGCCGTTGTTCTCTGGCTGCACCTTTCGACCAGGGTGGATGGCCGTGACGTGTGGAGAATGCGGAGACAGCCGAGTGGCTATGCACAGAGGTGCCAAAGCTACGGCTGTGGAAGGACGCCCACATCAAGGTGGTCCCAGAGGCAGAGGCTCCACGTGCCGCTGTCTTCATTGGGTACTTTCCGCTTCCAAACGCGGAAATGAAGACGGACGAGATCCTCAAGCTCGTCGAGGGCCAGAACAGCGGCCTGCGAGTGGGAGACTGGCGTGTCTTCCACCGTGAAATGAGGCACAGCATGGCCATCATCACGATTGCGCTGGATCCTGTTTCGGCCAATCGCTTGAAGTCGCTGGCATACCAGCTGTCCTTCGCGTGGGGCACGGCTACTCTTAAGCCAAAGGCCAGCGCGCAGCCGAAGGCGCAGGCGGTGGCTCCTGCTCTCGCAGCGGAGAAGCCCACCTGCTCCAAGGCAACAAAGGGCACGGCTGCGACAACGCCAAAGAATGCCGCTGATGGCACATCCCGCGCAGGCACAGAGGCTAGCGGCACCATAGTTGCCCAAAGAGCCCATGCCACCGAATAAAATTATGCGCCCTCCCTGCACGGGCGCATCACGCGCGGAACAGGGCGCGTAAACAAGGGTGTGAGGCGCACACCTGAGGAGGAGGCCCTTCTGCGCACCAACCGAGGCCGGAAGATGGCGGCTAGGGGCCGCAAGAGGGCGGACTAATGTCCCGTCCTCCTTCCCCCACCCTCCCCAAACACCCGGAGACACCTCAGATGTCTCCAAGCGAATCCTTCACCATGCAAAGGCCGCGTCTGACGTCCTTTGCGAGAGGTTTGCTACGATGGACATAGCATTTATCCAGGAGCCATGGATAAATGCCGGACGTGTCCTGGGGCTTAGCACCCCATCTGGTAAGCTGCTATATGCAAACGGCCAACCTCGCCCCAGAGCGGCCTTGTTAATAAACAAAATCTAACGTTTGTTCCCCTCTCACAGTTCATAACTGAGGACCTGGTGGCGGTCTGGGTTAAAATACCCACTGCCCATGGCGAGCAGGAGGCAGTGCTGGCCTCTGCCTATCTACCCGGCGACACTGATGATGTACCTCCGGCGGCTACCTGTGCCCTGGTAGAGTACTGCCAGAGAAACCGGCTCCGGTGGATAATTGCTTGCGATGCCAATGCGCATCACACGGTCTGGGGAGCAGCAACATCAACAAAAGAGGTGAGTACCTTCTTGAGTACATAATCAGTAATAACATAGGTTTACTAAATCAGGGCAGCGAGCCCACATTTATCAATGCAATTAGAGAGGAAGTCCTCGACCTAACTCTCTGCAGTCTGAATATGTTGTCCGCTGTCTCAAACTGGCACGTTGCGAATGAGATCACTATGTCAGATCACCAGCACATCAGATTTGATATAGGAGGTGCCTTGCAATGTAGCCTAGTTACTAGAAATCCCAAAACACAAACTGGGATCTTTTCTGTTTTGAACTTGAGCAATCCAGAGACTGCTCCACCCGTCCGATACTAACAATAGACGAGTTAGAGCGTGAGGCTACTGTGCTTCATACAAACATTGAATCAGCATATCACGTCAGCTGCGAACAAAAGTTCGTAAGATCAGTCGGGCTGTTCCCTGGTGGAACAAGAGCCTCGACGATCTTAAACAAGCTGCGCGAAGGCTCTTCAATAAGGCGAGAAAAGGGAAGGTCACTTGGGATTCCTACAAATCCGCCTTAACGCTGTATAACAAAGAGCTGAGAAGGTCAAAACGGTCTACGTGGCGCCAACACTGCGGGCAGATTTCAACTCTCCCGGAAGCTGTCAGGCTACAAAAAAGACCACTCAAACGGCATCTGTACGCTGAAAAGCCAGATGGAACCCACACAAACAACCCAAAGGAAACGAGTAGTCTACTCCTATCTACTCACTTTCCTGGGTGCGTGGCCATGGAGCAACCCATCTCAGAAAGTGAGGCACCAACCTACCTCTCTGAGATTGGAGAGTGCCCACACCTGCGCGTGGCTATTGTGGCAGACTCCAATGGGGCTGAAAGAAGGGAACCCCCTATCTATCAGAACGTATTGGAAACATGCCTCTTTAGACTGTTTCATCAAAATAGCGTACAATGGGCTATACAAAGTTTTAGCCCATACAAATCCCCTGGACCAGATGGAATTTATCCATGCCTATTGCAGCGGGGACTGCACCAATTTGCACTCCCCTGGTCCGTCTATTCCGAGCTAGTCTCGTGCTTGGACACATACCAAGCAAATGGGCTAAAGTAAAAGTTGTGTTTATTCCAAAGGTAGGGAAGAAAGATTCCCAACTGCCTAAATCGTATAGACCAATTAGTCTTAGCTCCTTCCTTCTTAAAACTATGGAAATGATAATTGACCAGCACATCAGGGAAGTGAACCTCAAGCATCTTCCCCTACATAAGTACCAATATGCGTACCAAACTGGTAAATCAACTGAGACTGCCATCCATTGCCTTACAACAGTCATTGAAAAGGCCATTGGCTCTCAACAAATAGCACTAGGTGCCTTTCTAGACATCTCAGGAGCTTTTGACAACACGTCTTACGAGGCAATCCGTGCCTCTCTTGTACGTAAAAATGTCGCCACACCCATTATTAGGTGGATTCTGGAAATGCTCAAATCCAGAATCATAACTGTAGACCTAGGAGGAACCATGACCTCAATCACAGCCACAAGGGGATGCCCTCAAGGGGAGTACTCTCTCCTCTCCTGTGGACTCTGGTCATAGACGAGCTACTGTTTGAGCTCAACAACCTAGGGTTCCCCACTCAGGGCTACGCTGACGATCTAGTCATCTATATAGTGGGCTGGCATGAGCAAACCATCTCGGACCGCATGCAGCAAGCCCTCAATATAGCCAATAGATGGTGTCAGGATAAAGGACTATCCATAAACCCGTCTAAAACTGTTCTAGTTCCATTTACCAGGAAAAGGTCTCTCTCCTGACAAGACCATCCCTAAATGGATCAACCATTGACTTTTCGGTTGAAGCTAACTACCTGGGAGTTATACTTGACTCCAAGCTCAACTGGAACTCACACCTTGAAAAGACCATTAACAAAGCCACTCGAGCATACTTTGCGTGCAATAGGCTTTTCGGTAGAACATGGGGCCTGAGTCCCAAAATGATCTACTGGTCTTATAACACTGTGGTAAAACCGATCATAACCTATGCATCTCTTGCTTGGTGGACGAAATCTACCCAGAAGACAGCTGCGGCTGCTCTTACCAAAATACAACGACTGGTCTGCATAGGCATCACTGGAGCCATCCGGACATGCCCCACTGCAGCACTTGGAGTTATAACTGGCATTCCCCCTCTACCCATCGCCCTGAAAAAGGAGGCCTGCCTGGGGGCACTTCGCCTCCAAAACATCACCGATATAAAAAGTGGTGATCTAACTGGGCATCTACGGGTACTCGAACCCCTAATAAACGAACCCATTCTGCGTATAACTGACGAGCAGAAACCAAAACTTGTCTTCCACAGAAACTTCTCTGTAGTCCTGTACACCAGACACGACTGGACAACAAAATCAATATCTCTGCCCAGTGGATCACAAACGTGGTACACTGACGGGTCGAAATTGGAAAACGGCGACACCGGGGCTGGTATTTTCGGACCAAGGTTCAACAAATCCATAGCCATGGGAAAGTCCCCAACCATCTTCCAAGCAGAGATACACGCCATAGAAATCTGTGCTCGTGAATGCCTTCGCAGGAATATGCAAGGCGCACGGATTTACATCTTCTCTGACAGTCAGGCGGCGCTTACCTCCAGACTAGTAGAAAACTGTTTCCAGCAGCTGAACGCCCTTGCCTCCAAAAACACCTTAACGGTGGGCTGGGTGCCAGGGCATGAAGGCCATATAGGAAACGAGGTGGCAGACTCCCTAGCAAAACGCGGGGCGATGACACCACTAATCGGCCCTGAACCATTCTGTGGACTTTCGAAAGGACACAAAAGGGAACTGGTCAGGAAATGGGAGGAAAAGGAGATAAGTCGTCACTGGACCGACAGTGCAGGGCTGAGACAAGCCAAACAATTCCTCGTCCCCCAGATGTCGCGATCCAAACGCATCATCAATCTAAAAAAGAGTGAGATTCGCACTCTAACAGGCTACCTAACAGGTCACTGCAACCTAAGGTATCACCTTAAGAAATTAAAACTTTCAGAAATCGACACATGTAGATTCTGTGAGCTGGAGCCAGAAACATCAGAACATGTTCTATGTGAATGCCCCTCACTAATCAGACGTCGACTTTAACAACTATCAACTATCAGAAGCCTAGGAATAGAGGCTCTACCTTAATCCTACAGGCCGGCACAAAAGACCTAACATCTGGTCGCAGTGCAATAAGGCCATAGTAATAATAATAATAATAAACAATTTGGGAAGCTTACTACGTAAGCCTCTTGCATTCTGATAGGAAAGGAGAAGAGAATTGGTTAGTTTTTTGAAGCGGACGACGTAGATGGCACAGCGGTTTTGTCCGGCCTGGGTAAACTAACCCCTACAGGCCGTTTTTTCTTTTTCTTAGCTTCGTACTCCTTAACAACAACATACTTAGGCCAGAAGGCAGCAGAGCATATTGTGTTAAAAAGTTCGTCAGGGACATTTATTTTGAAAGATGAAATATCCCTAGCATAAGAAAATCTAAATTTTTCCACCTTAATTTTGGATTCATCGGCTTTAGTGCGACCTAGGATATAGGTACTAACATCCTCAGATGTTTGAGAAGGGAAAGCCGCGAAACAAATATCTGTTTCGTAGGTGGAATAGCTATTAGGGCTTTCGGTACTACATTTGTAGTACCAATATCGGCCGGTATTCCAGGCCTGATACCCTGGGGAGTTTTCTGGGTGGGGTTCTGCGAGGTCATTGATTGTGACCCTCAGCGGACACCACGGATATAATTAAGGCGCTGCCCTCCCGCGGCACATTCGGAGGCCGAATCTTTTCTCGCCCCGATCTTAATATCATTGGAGTTAGATATATTGGAGTCGGGGCTGTGCCGAGGGAGTCAGCTGTTGAGAACTCGTAGCGAGTTGTTGGGATCCGCCTAAATGCGGTGTGCCAACCGTGGTTTTTGCGCTTAGGGGACTCATTTAATAGCTTAAGGCCATTAAACTGGGAGTCCAGCGCCAGGAGAACCTCATTAGTTTTACGAAAACTAACAAGAAGCTCCTTAAAACCATTTTTGGTTTGCCGCATAAATGACATCATTTCCCTTTCAACATCGCGACAAGCCTCACAGCAGTAGCGCAATCCAATATTTTTGGCAAAATTATCAGCCAGCCGGCCTGTGCGTTCAATGCACTTGGCGTGCACGACATTGTCACACAGCCAGCAGCCAATAGTAGGGTCCTCATCAGAAATTACTTTCTTGCAGGTTTTTATTACACAGACAACATTAGAAGACATTATAGCGACTTACCACTGTACCAGTCAGAAGTTAAGAGAAAATAAGAGTAGTTACGTGCACTAAGAGAGAGCAAGAGAGCGAGAGAGCGAGAGTTAGGGAGCTTAAGCCGTCGAGCTGTAATTCGGCGTAACGGATAAAGCACAAAGAGGAATGCAAAAAATGCAGATAACGATCGCTGCAGAAAACTAAAATTTGCAATTAATATAGTTATTAATACACAAAAACAGCTGCATGCACACGCGAAGTGAAACGGTAAATTATTATTGACACAGGATAGAAGTTTTAAATAAACCCCGGTGGTTTATAGCAAAGATTTTACACAAATACGAGGCGCAAAACAAAAACACGACCGTTCACTTTGAAAGAGAAAACGATTTTGATAAATATAAAAGTTATTAAACAATAAAGTTTCTGAGAGAGAGAGAGAGAGAGCGCGCACGTGCATATTGCACAGCATGTTCCTTGCAACATTTATCGCTTTTGAGTGTTGCCCATCATGTTCCTAGCAACATTTGTCTCTTTTGAGTGTTGCTCAACATGTTTCTAGCAATATTTGTCTGCATTTGTCAACAGTTCCTTTTGTCCATGTTCATGTGCTGTTTAATTTCACCCACAATGCTTTGGGTACCGGGTATCTTAGAGTCGGTCACACTCGACGGTAGCTTTTCCTCTTGTTTGATTTAGTCTTCATTGATAAGAGCTGGATCTATGAATGAGTAGGTAGATCCAGTGTCTATTAGGAATTTGACAGGGTTTGACATCATACAAATGGCAGGGAAGATCCATTAGTCTTCTTGCTTATGTCGCCGACTGGCTTTCCGAGGCTTCTAATAAAAAATATGCATCATAGTTGGTGTTACATAGGGGAGCGCTTGAATTGTGGTTGTTCCTGTCTTGGTGGTTTAGGGTCTGAGCTGATCTGTCGCGTTTGTGGAAGGGGTTCGAATTTCGTTCGGAATTTTGTTGATGTGGGGAGCGTCTATTATTATCGTTGTTAAAGTTCTGTTGGCGCAGTGGGAAACGACCACTATTATAGTTGTTGTCTCTGTGTAAAACGACTATTATTGTCATTCCTAATAAGAATGTATTGAGGCAGAACCTGTCATATTGGTCATGTTTGGCCGTGAGGGAATGTCCACTAGGGTTTGCTTCTCTGGCCAGTGACATTAAGTCGCTTCTTATTTTCGTGGCTGTGTAATACAGCTTTCCCATACTGAGTCCATCTAACAAGCATTTCCTCTGTTTTCTTGCTACAGTATAGTCGTTTGAGGTTTGCTTTGATGTCATCCCAGGTGAGGAGTATATCGCAGACGCTCAGCGCTTTGTCTGCTCTGCCTTTAATTTTGTCACGGATAGTTCCGAATAAGTACTGTCCGCATGGTGTTTGGTCCACTGACCCGGCTAATAAGAGTAGCTGTTATACTCTAGCTATAAATCTATCGAGACTGTCAGGTGGGCCATCGTAGGTGGGTAGTTGATGAACAAGGGGTAATATTTGTTGTAGGTTCAGGCTGGTGTTTGAAAAAGTTGATGAATTGCCAACGGTGAGACTATTGTTTTGGGGTCGAACTATCTGATTTTACTCTTCTATTTCCATCGCTTCCCTAATCTCAGGTGGATAGGACCCGCTCCTTAGCCCTAATCTGCCCCTTACTGTCTACTAGTGGTGCCTTTTTTCGACATTTGTATTGGCAATGGTAATGGTATGTGTATTGAGGTATGGTAATGGTATGTATATAGTGTATATAAAATAGTAATAATATATGTATGCGTGTATTAACAATATGTATATGTATTTTTGAAGTAGAGGGGATTTTTGTTTGTTTGTAAATTAGTATGGTAATATGGTGTGTTATAATATGTGATTCTATGTATGTGTATCTATGTTTGAATGTAAGAAAATTCGTATGTATGTACAGGGCATATACTTATATATATGTGTGGCAATATAATATGTATATATGTATGGATGTGTATATTTACTACGCGGTTTCCAAGTCGGACCTGGTCGCTTCCAGCAAGCACATTTCTATGCGTTCTTTGACAGTAATGAATGCATTCTCAATACTTGCAGTCTTTCTTTCAGATTAATATGGGGTGAAACAAGCAAACCACTGTTCTTTTTTTTTGTATGCTGCAACAGTTCTTTCGCAACATATAAATAACGTACATATATTACACTTCGGCAATCTTCGGGTTTCGCTTCCAACTTTAGTTTCTAAAATATGCATTATATAACCCATCTGCAGTACACATAAATAACGTTTCTGTAGCAATGTACCTTTCATGCAAAATACTGCTTCAAAATAACCCACTGATAACAGTTATATAACTGTTATGAAGGAAGGCTTAAAGAACACATCTGTAGCATACATAAATAACCGTTCGGTGAGAATGTATTAATAACCATTAAAACAACAATAACAAGTGGGAAAACTTCAGTCGATTGTGATCCACTGTGAGATACCCGGTACCAAAAGCATTGTGGGTGAAATTGAATAGCACATGAACATGAAAAAAAGAAAATGTTAACAAATGAAGGCGAATGTTGCTAGAAACATGTTCAGCAACACTCAAAAGAGACAAATGTTGCTAGGAACATGTTGGACAGACGGACAGACGGGCAGACGGACAGACGGACAGACGGACTCGGCTAGTGACGCTGATCAAGAATATATATACTTTATAAGGTCGGAGATGAATCCTTCTGCCTGTTACATACATTCTCGGTTGGCACCAACTTATAACACCCATGTACCCTATGGGTACCGGGTATAAAAATTTATTTAAAAACGTATATTTTCTTGCTTTTGACATGTGTATATAATATACATGTAGGTTAAATAAATCGCACAATACATTTTATTATGTGAATAATAAAGAAAGACTGCAATTATATTGAAAATAATTATATTGTTTTTTGTTGCAATAATTAAATAACGTTACAAAAATAATAAATGGGAAACTAAAATTATATACACTCACCATAAAACGCAAATATTATCTGAAATAAAAAATTATAGTATTATGACCTATAAATAGACGAAATCTGAAATGATTAATATTATAGTTTTTATATTTACGAATACATACCAGATCTGAAATAAAAGTAATATATTATTTATTTTATTATGGCAGTGGCTTACCTTATGTTGTTAATATATCTGAAACTGAAGTAAATTATCTTATTTAATAATAGATATATATGTTTTCTTACCTTGCATACTTATTAAAATGAATTTCACAACTACGTCAAGCAAACTTCTTAATGCAACTAAAGCAAGTAACAAAAGAATACGTAAAAACCAACCGCGTGTTTTTTCATTCTCTTTTCTTCTTATTTTTTTGTGAGTTTATTTTCTTTTTATACCCTTGCGGAGGGTATTATAATTTTGTCATGATATTTGCAACGCAGTGATGGAGGCATCTCCGACCCCATAAAGTATATATATCCTTGATCAGCGTCACCAGCCGAGTCGATCTAGCCATGTCCGTCTGTCCGTCTGTCGGTTTCTACGCAAACTAGTCTCTCAGTTTTTGAGCTATCGGGCTGAAATTTTCAGCATAGTCTTATTTCTTTAGCACGCAGTATATGTGTCGGAACGGCCGGAATCGGACCACTATATCCTATAGCCAAATAGTAAACAAAAATTTAACTTCTCTGTTTTTCAACGAATTTCTATAAATTTCGAGATAAAGTCGTTTTTTATAGTTTTAGAATTACGGTTTTAATTTCATTAAGATCGTACAACTATATCATATAGCTGCCATAGAAGGGATCGGTCGATTTATATGAAAATGTAAAATTCTACATGTAAAATTTTCCTAAATTTACATAATTTGACTTTTTTTTTTTAACATTACCAAAATGGATCGATTTTCAATGATCCAATTGCAGACTGCAAGGGTATACAAACTTCGGTTTATCGAAGTTAGCTTTTCTCGTTATTCTCTTATTTACGTTTCAAGTGCTGGTTTCCGAAATAATGCATCTTTATACGTTGTAAGAGAAGCGACGTTTGCACTTATATGAAAGAGAAAGAGAATAAAAAACAATAACAAATGCTGGTTTCGGATAGAACGCATATTTATGCGTTTTAAGAGAAGAGACGATTTTACGGACCCTAAGCTATAGAAAAAAAAGCCGACTGTTTGGGAAGCGCTCGGGTAATTTACTTCCAAAAAAACGTATATTTATGCATTCTTAGAGAAGCGAAATTTTATAACTCATTTCTTCGCTTCTAATAAACCAACAAAAGAACACATGTTATTGCATACATCTAATATGTATTATATTATAGTTCTGGCAATTGTTGAGCTAGAATTGGCGGCATATAGAACCGTTTCAGAACCGTTATTTTTTTACAACCCGTTCTACAAGGTCCGACTGGGTGTTGGCGATTTTTGTTGTTGCAGTTGCCAAGTCTGCGTTGTATGCTGGAGGTACGTTCATGCCGGGGAGATTGGGCATGTTAACTCACGCACCTAAAAATATTATTCGTTGGCTGCGATCGAGCGAGTATTGGTGCTACGGCGAGTTTTCGGATATTGAGCTTATAAATATTTAAAAAAAAGAGCAATTTTCATTGCGAATAGTTGTAACACTAAGAAACTATCATATGTAAATATCGACAAGACACCGTGCACTCGATATTGCCATCGACCGTGCACGATCGACAAGATGCGATCACTATAAAAAGTAGCACAAGCGAGAAATGAACGTAAAAATTAATAAAGACAAGAAAATAAGCATAATAAGGCCCGTATGAAAGAGAACACGTCGGTGATGAGATATAGTAATATATTAAAATAGACGAAACCTGGGCTGAAAGCTTTTCTGGAGCAAGAGAACGTGTTTTTCGAAGAAGACGCCACCATCTATCAACTGTGTAGCGGCGAAAATCATAATGGAGAATCAGAACTCAGCAAAAACGGAGAAGCAGAATCTGGAGGAGTCAGACCTTGAGCAGTTGGAACCAGAGAAGCTGAATCTGGAAGAGTTGAATTTGGAGGAAATCTCGCGTAGAGTTGCAGAAATATTGAGCGGCGACAATGTGTCGGCGTCTGGTGGTGAAATTCCCGAAAGTTCTAATATGGCGGTGCATGCAGCGTCGTGAACGAGTGTCGGCGAACATTGAGGCAGAGATAGAACATTTGCAGCAAGCTGAGAAGCTGTACGCTGCGTGTAAACGTGTGGCTGGTTTAGAAAGAGCGTTGGGCCAGAGTAGGTCGGCTCGGGACGCCCTAATACAACCGTTTTCTGGAGACAATGGATAACCTGTGCTTCCTTGGATTGCCAACTTTTCGAATATCATGGATATATACTGCGTGACGGAAAAATTGGTTGTCTGTATAGTCGGTTTACTGACGATAGTTGACAACGTCTTAAGAAAATACCGATGGTAGCATTTTTCAAAAGAAAATTTTAATTTAATTTGTTTAATAAATTTGTATATATATAGAGAAGGAGGTAATTGGAAATCACAATGAAATTGATCAAGTTAGATTTATTTGTACGCATAAATACAATTATGTCAATGTTTTTTTACAATTTTTATTCCATGGTTCTGTAAAATAAATCGTCGTTCGATACAATATAAAAAATTTTTTCATAAAATTCTTCATTCAATTCTTCATTTTAAATTTAAAAAATAAAAATACAACAAAATACTTGAATAAAATGTATTGTATAAATTTCTACTCAATTGTTAAAATTAAAATTTTTATTTTTTTTTATTTTAATTATATAATTAAATTTTTTTCAATTAGTTACTTGCAACTGAAGGTGGGATCAATTATTATAATGCTGCGGAATCTAAATCATCCGAAATTGTGCAACGGTACGCGGTTGTCCGTCAAGAAACTGATGAATAACGTGATTCAGGCGACGATCATCAAGGGAAAATTTAAAGGAGAGGTAGTCCTTATACCACGAATTCCGATTATTCCAACTGATCTACCATTCCAATTCAAGAGGATTCAGTTCCCCGTCCGATTGGCATTTGCGATGACAATCAACAAATCGCAAGGTCAATCGTTAGAAGTCTGCGGGATAAATCTAGAATTTCCCTGTTTTTCGCACGGCCAGCTGTACGTTGCATGTTCGCGTGTTGGTAAGCCGTCTTCATTGTTTGTTTTTGCGCCGGAAAATAAAACAAACGAGAAAGAAAGCTAACTTCGGTAAACCGAAGTTTGTATACCCTTGCAGTCTGCAATTGGATCATTGAAAATCGATCCATTTTGGTAATGTAAAAAAAAAATGTCAAATTATGTAAATTTTGTAAATTTTACATTTTACATGTAGAATTTTACATTTTCATATAAATCGACCGATCCCTTCTATGGCAGCTATATGATATAGTTGTCCGATCTTAATGAAATTAAAACCGTAATTCTAGAACTATAAAAAACGACCATATCTCGAAATTTATAGAAATTCGTTGAAAAACAGAGAAATTAAAAATTTTTTTACATTAATTTCGCCATCATTCCTATGGCAGCTATAGGATATAGTGGTCCGATTTCGGACATATATACTGCGTGCTAAAGAAATAAGACTATGCTGAAAATTTCAGCCCGATAGCTCAAAACTGAGAGACTAGTTCGCGTAGAAACCGACAGACAGACGGACAGACAGACGGACAGACAGACGGACAGACAGACAGACGGACAGACAGACGGACAGACAGACAGACGGACATGGCTAGATCGACTCGGCTGGTGATGCTGATCAAGAATATATATACTTTATGGGGTCTGAGATGCCTCCTTCACTGCGTTGCAAATATCATGGCAAAATTATAATACCCTCTGCAAGGGTATAAAAACATAGTATATCATATCGCTCTATACTAAATAAAGAAATGCAGTGTTTGACTATTACCCTGGGGTTATATAATGGCGTCGAATTAGGGTGAGACAAAGTTCGCCGGGTCCGCTAGTACGTTTATAATACTGAACCTAGATATCAAATGTGCATTAGGCTAACCGATACCACTCCGTTTTACTGTTCTCCGAGACGTCTGTCTTACTTTGAGAGAGAGAAAGTTGCGGAAATCATTGATGATTTGCTTAAGAAAAACGTAATACTTCCCAGTGCCTCACCTTATGCGTCACCTTTAGTCCTCGTTAAGAAAAAGTCTGGTAAAATTCGAATGTGCGTTGACTACCGTGGTTTTGCCCCTTATTGAAGATAGCCTGGAGTATTTGGAAGGGAAATGTTGTTTTTCGGTGATTGAATTTAAAAGCGGATTTCATCAAATGGAGGTCGAAGAAAAATCCGCGCCGTATACAGCATTTGTTACTTCTTAAGGACAATATAAGTATTTAAGGATGCCTATTGGATTAAAGAATGGCCCTGCAGTGTTCCAACGATTTATTTCAGAAATGTTTTCATATTTAATAAGGAAAAAGAGCCTAGTAATTTATATGGACGAAAAAGTTATTGTAACTAAGACAGTGGATGAGCACCTAGAGATTTTGGGAAAACTGTTGGACCGAATAAGCGAATATAATTTAGAGATAAATAAAAAGAAATGCGTATTTTTAAAGAAGGAATGCGAATTCCTGGTATACAATGTTACTAAATATGGGATAAAACCTAGTGAATCGCATTTGGAAGTCCTGAAAAATTTTTCTGTGCCACAGAATGTTTATACACTTCATTCCTGTTTATGATTCTTTTCGTACTTTAGACGTTTCGTCCTTTTCCACTCAATTATGGGAAATTGAGCGCGTTTAACAATTTTAAAAATGCTTTAGCTAATCCTTTTGTTTTAGCCATTTTCTGTCCTGGTCGAGAAACTGAGCTCCATACAGATGCCAGTGCCCATGGGTTTGGAGCTATACTATTGCCACGACAAGATGATGGGAATTCACCCTGTTTAGTTTTATTCCGGTAAAACCACTGCGGCAGAATTCCGATACCATAGTTTCGAGCTTGAAACAGTCGCAATAATAAATGCGTTACGCCGATTTAGAGTTTACCTTGAGCATAGGCCGTTTAAAATAATTACGGACTGCAATTCGTTGTTGCAATCACTCAGTGGAAAAGCTATTAGTCCTAGGATTGCCAGATAGTCCCTTGAATTAGAGAACTATTATTCAATTACGCATAGACCTGGTGTGAATATGGTCCATGTATCTGCTTTAAGCAGACAAATAGAAGTTGTGAAGCTGTTGAAAAGTAGTGAGTTGGAAAACCTCGAGGAAGACCGTAGAGGGAACCTGTTAGTGAACCATAGAGACAACCTTCAGATGAGTAGTAGATATAGCATTATTGAGAGCCTTTTAGAGATCCGTAGAGACATCCCTGTTGATAGTATGTCAATTGATAACCTTTGTGAAAACCTTTGCAAAGAAGAAGAGGAAGAAAACGGTGGAATTAATTGTGAGAAAGCTATTAGGAATTACATGAACGGTAGTAAAATGGCCTGGGGAGATGATAAATTGAAGTTTCGTGAGGACGCTTTTCTAAAATCAATACCTTTAGTTGGAATTGTAGGAGCAACACCAGATGACGTAGATCTCATTCTACAAACGGAGCAAATGAGGGATACAAATATAGTTCTATTGAGAGAGGAAACGTGCTATACTTTAAGTTGAAAGATGGATGATGGAAGGATGTCGAAAGGACGGCGGCGATTCGTATTGTCTGAAAGCAGCAATTTGTATGGAAGAACAGCTAATTAGAGAATCTCACGAAAAACTAGGACACTTGGCAGCAGATAAGTGCGTTGAGAAGGACCTATTGGTTTCCAGAAATGAGAACTAAAGTTGAGTATTTTTTTGGGAATTGTCTTTCGTGCTTTTTGCATTCGGTGCCAAGATCTATTCAAGATAGAACCTTGCAGAGTATCCAGAAACCTTGTATTCCGTTTCATACACTTCATATAGACCAAATGGCCTCTTACCGAGTATAATTTCTAAGACAAAGCATCTCCTGATTGTTATTGATGCTTTTACTAAGTTTGTCAAACTCTTTCCTGTAAATACAACTAGTACGAGAGAAGCAAGAGATGCGTTAAGTAAATACTTTAATTTTTATAGTCGACCCCATAGGTTTATATCGGATCGCGGTACTTGTTTTACGTCACTTGAGTTCACCACCTTTTGTCAAGAGCGAGACATCGAGCATATTAAAGTGGCCACTGGAGGCTAATGGTCAGGTGGAGCGTGTAAAACGGGTGTTAACGCCAATGCTAGGGAAATTAGCAGAACCTCTTAGTCAGTCCGATTGGTACAAATTACTCAATAAAGTGGAATATGCAATTAATAACACAACGCATAGTAGCACTGTTTGGAGTATTACAAAAGGTAGGTCCCTTTTGTAACTAGTTGTTGAGCTTTCTAGGTATTTAGAGAATAAATTCAATGATAAACCTTGAGATCTGACAAGCATCCGTGAGCACGCATCTGTCAATATTCAGAACTCTCAGAATCGAAATGAAGAGTCATATAGTAGAAAACATAGAGCATCGAATATCAAGTAGGTGATTATGTGGCCATAAGAAATGTCGATACCACTGCAGGAGCCAATAAGAAGTTTGCCCCTAAGTACAGTGGACCCTGACAAGATAAGCCGTGTGTTTGATAATGATAGGTACGAGGTCGTTGATATTGCTGATTGCCAGTTTACTCAATTGCCATTTAGAAGCATTTTAGAACCTCCTAGACTTAAGCCTTGGATAAGTTGCACTTTGTTCATAAAGATCGTGGTCGATCTGTAGCCAGGTCCGCCGAATGTAAATAGTGTAAATATAGTAAAAGCTAAGTATAAGGTAACGCTAAGAAACTATCTTATGTAAATCGATAAGAGACCGTGCACTCGATATTGCCATCGACCGTGCACGATCGACAAGATGCGATCACTATAAAAAGTAGCACAAGCGAGAAATGAACGTAAAAATTAATAAAGACACGAAAATTAGCATTTTACACATTAATAATTGTTCTAATTCGATTGAGTTTTTTTTCGGGAAGTGAAAGTTTGGGTACCGGGTATCGCACAATCGAAAACACTCGACTGTAGCTTTCATATTTGTTTTCACTTCATTAGTTGTATGCTACAAGTGGCTTGATCTCTAATGCTACTTATGTGGGCGGACTATTGCAACCGACCCATCGAATATCAATATCATTGTTTCGAAATGTGGTAGTTTGCCAACCCTTAAAAATGCAAATAAATAGTTCAGTTATCTTAAACTTGTAAAATATTATTTATATAATGGGATGAATTGTATGTATTTGTTTGACGGTCTTAGAAAAGCCCATTTCAAATATAAACTGATTACATACGAAATCAAATTAAATACCTCTGACACTGGTCGACAAAAAAATGCCGGCTTATAAAAGCAATTGATTCTAATAGATCTGAACCGGTACATTACTAGTTCGAAACTGAAAAGTTTCCATCACCCACCAATTTTGAGAAAATCGCGTTCAAAGTATCATCATTAAATCGGCACTTTAGGGCTCCAACATAGCAAAAATTTGTGACAAACTAAGTTTGTAAAATGCATTATAACTAAAGAACGAGAGGTCTCCCATTGGATATTCTTGTTTAATATTGAATTAGAAAGGCCAAAGCTCTTATTAAGCGGAATACCCGCTCTGGGCTGCGTAGGGTTTGGGAGCTATCAAGCCTTGAAAAGTATAGAAATACCCAGTCGGACTTTGTAGAACAGGTTGTAAAACAGAACGTATCTGGAACGGTTATATATGCCTCCAACGCTAGCTCAAAAAATGCCAGAACTATGATATTATACATATTAGATGTATGCATTATCAGGTGTTCTTTTGTTGGTATTGTAGTATGCATGTATCGTGTAGCGAGTGCACACTGTACCAATGTCTTCATTGTGCTACAGAATTGTTAAATAAACATAAGCAATGGCCAAGTGGCCAGACGAAATGCGATCACCCTATTGCGCCTCAGAGCTGACAGTATGGGAAGTGCAAGTGTCAGCGAATTCTCACCGCTTGACAACGCACACAGATAGACACATGCACATACCAACTCCACCCAGTCGGACCTGGTCGCTTCCAGCAAGCACAGTTCTATGCGTTCTTTGACAGTAAAGAATGCATTCTCAATACGTGCAGTCTTCCTTTCAGATTAATATGGGGTGAAACAAGGAAACCACTGTTCTTTTTTTTGTATGCTGCAACAGTTCTTTCGCAACATATAAATAACGTATATTACACTTCGGCAATCTTCGGGTTTCGCTTCCAACTTTAGTTTCTAAAATATGCGTTATATAACCCATCTGCAGCACACATCAATAACGTTTCTGTAGCAATGTATCTTTCATGCAAAATACCGCTTCAAAATAACCCATTGAAAACAGTTATATAACTGTTATGAAGGAAGGCTTAAAGAACCCATCTGTAGCATACACAAGGAACCGTTCGGTGATAATGTATTAATAACCATTAAAACAACAATAAAAATTTATTAAAAAACGTGTATTTTCTTGCATTGACATGTGTATATAACAGGGTTCGTAACTGTTATAATTTTTAAAATAAAAGTTGTAAAATAAGAGTTATTTTTTGAATTTTAAAAAAATAATTGCAAAATAACTGTTATTTTTGATTTTTAATAAAAAAGTTAAAAATAATTCTTATTTTTCAATTTTTATATAAAAGTTGAATCATAACTCTTATTTGTAATTTTAAAATAAAATTGCCAATAAGAATTGTTTGTCAATTTTATTTTGAAAATTTAGAATAACTGTTATTCTTCAATTTTATTTTAAAATTAAATAAAATTAATTGCAATAACTTTTGAACGGAGCGGTTTATTTGAAAGAACGAAAGATAACTTTAATCTACGTCTGAATACCTTTCGTTGGATGTATGTATGTATGCATGAATTTTTACCATATGACAAGTGCATGTACATATTTATGTATATATCATATGGTAAATTATAATACATTATATACATTATAATACATCAAACGAAAAGTATTGAGACGTAGATTAAAAATATCTTTCAATCTTTAAAATAAACCGCCCGTTCAAAAGTTATTGCAATTCACTTTATTTCAATTTTAAAATAAAATTGAAGAATAACAGTTATTTTCAATTTTTCAAAATAAAAATTGACAAACAATTCTTATTGGCAATTTTTATTTTTAAAAATTACAAATAAGAGTTATGATTTAACTTTTATATAAGAATTGAAAATTGATTTTTAACTTTTTTATTAAAAATTAAAAATAACAGTTAAAAAAGATTAACAAAATAAAAATTGCAAATAAAAGTTTATCCTATTTTTGCAATGTCCTTAAAAAAATAAGTTATACATAATTTTCCTATCGTCGCAGCTAATTTTTTTGGCTCCAATTTTTATTTATCTCATAACTGTTATTTGCAACCCCTGGTATATAATATATGTAGGTTAATAAATTCGCATAATACATTTTTTTATGTGATTAATGAAGAAAGCCTGCAATTATATTGAAAAAAATAATATTGTTTTTTGATGCAATAATTAAATAACGTTATAAAAATAATAAATGGGAAACTAAAATTATATACACTTACCATAAAACGCAAATATTATCTGAAATAAAAGAAAATTATAATATTATGACCTATAAATAGACGAAATCTGAAATGATAAATATTATATTTTGTAAATTTATGTATACATACCAGTTCTGAAATAAAATTAATATATTATTTAGTTTATTATGGCAATCGCTTACCTTATGTTGTTAATATATCTGAAACTGAAATGAATTATCTTATTAAACAATAGATATATGTTTTCTTACCTTGCATACTTATTAAAATGAATTTCACAACTGCGTCAAGCAAACTTCTTAATGCAACTAAAGCAAGTAACAAAAGAAAACGCAAAAGCCAACCGCGTGTTTTTCATTCTCTTTTCTTTTTATTTGTTTGTGAGTTTCTTTTCTTTTTATTCTCTTATTTACGTTTCAAATGCTGGTTTCCGAAATAATGCATCTTTATACGTTCTAGGAGAAGCGACGTTTGCACTTATATAAAAGAGAAAGAGAATAAAAAACAATAACAAATTCTGGTTTCGGATAGAACGCATATATATGCGTTTTAAGAGAAGCGACGATTGCACGGAACCGAAGCTATAGAAAAAAAAGCCGACTGTTCGGGAAGCGCTCGGGTAATTTACTTCCAAAAAAACGTATATATATGCATTCTTAGAGAAGCGAAAGTTGGACATAATATTTACTTTATAACTCACTTCTTTGCTTCTAATTAACCAACAAAATAACGCATGTTATTGCATACATCTAATATGTATTATATCATTGTTCTGGCGATTTTTGAGCTAGAATTGGAGGCATATAGAACCGTTTCAGAACCGTTTTTCTTTACAACCCGTTCTACAAGGTCCGACTGGGCACTCGCGCTCTCTTATGTATGAGCATAGATACTGGCATGTATATGGGCGCTGCTGCCGCTGCCGATATTTGGAGGCAGCGCAGCCGCTAGCCCCCTTTACCTTTTAAGCTTAAGATTCATTCTGAATAAATGTTTTAAATGGAGCTGACGCTCAAGGAAAATCATCTTTTCTTATTTTTGATAAAAATATTTAACAAATGATAGTCCAAATATATTATAAACTTTACAGTATATTAGAAGCGAAGAAATAAGTTATAAAGTAAGTTCTCTAAGAACGCATAAATATACGATACTAGCGGACCCGGCGAACTTTGTCTCGCCCTAATTCGACGCCATTATATAACCCCAGTAATAGTCAAACACTGCATTTCTTTATTTAGTATAGAGCGATATGATATACTATGTTTTTTGTTTTATTTTCCGGCGCAAAAACAAACAATGAAGACGGCTTACCAACACGCGAACATGCAACGTACAGCTAGCCGTGCGAAAAACAGGGAAATTCTAGATTTATCCCGCAGACTTCTAACGATTGGCCTTGCGATTTGTTGATTGTCATCGCAAATGCCAATCGGACGGGGAACTGAATCCTCTTGAATTGGAATGGTAGATCAGTTGGAATAATCGGAATTCGTGGTATAAGGACTACCTCTCCTTTAAATGTTCCCTTGATGATCGTCGCCTGAATCACGTTATTCATCAGTTTTTTGATTTAGATTCCGCAGCATTATAATAATTGATCCCACCTTCAGTTGCAAATTATGCGGTGGAGTTCCTGGCACATCTAGCGAGTTCAAAAATTCTGTCGGATAGTTCGTCGCTTCATCCTCGTCGGTCACGCTGTCAACGGATCTGTATGAATGCAGTTCTCCATCGATTTGATTTTGAATAATGTAATTCAAATTATCTACGTCCTTGTTCTTCGCTGCTAGTATTGCCCGTTCACTAATCCAGTCGATATTTTTATAATTTTGCGCAATGTCGGGGAACACTTTGTTAATGAGTTCCTCCTTTGACGATGTGAACACGCAAAATTTGCCGGAAACGATATTGATCCAGTCGAAACATCAACAGGAATTTCGCCATTGCCAAGTGCCAGCAGTTGTCTCGAGAATTCAGCAGCGGACGGGTCATTCTGCAATGTGACTCTCATGTTCGTGGTTAATTTCAGCTTTTGACATATCTCCACAATGAAGACGATTTAAGGCATGCATTAACTTCATCGGCAGCCGTAGATTTCGGGATGACGGGAAGCGTTTGACGAAAATCTCCGGACAGCAATATCAAAGACCCAACAAATAGTTTCGAATCACCGCGTAAATCTTTCATCGTTCGGTCAACTGCCTCCAAAGCTCGCTTATGCGCCATCGTGCATTCATCCCAAATGATGATTTTGCATTCTCGCATCAATTTCGCTGTCGCCGAATTCTTGCTTATTGTGCATGTTGGCTTGTCAACCGTGAGAAGATTCATGGGCAGCTTCAAAGCGGAATGTGCAGTTCGACCGCCTTCCAACAACGTGGCAGCAATGCCAGATGATGCAACAGCCAACGCAATTTGAGATCTTGATCGAATCGTTGCCAGAATCAACGAAATGACAAATGTCTTGCCTGTCCCACCAGGAGCATCGAGAAAGTATAAGCCTCCCGATCCATCGTCAACAACCTTCATTCGGCTCGGCATTCAAAAACGGCACATTGGTTCGGACTCTTTCGGCCAAGTTATCTTGGTTATAGTGTTGCTCCCGTTGAAATTCGCGATTGAAAGCATCGTGCACTGAACGATGTGGCGTTGGCATTCCCAATGTCGACAGTAGACTGCCGCACATGAGCATACACATGTCTTCGATCCGTATTAAAGCTTCGTTGTGCATTTCTCCGTTAATGGCAAGAGTGAAATTCATAGTTGTCCTGCGAACGTCTATTAAAATGTCGTCAGCCATATCGCCCTTGTACTTTTCCCACAGTGCGGTCGGGTTCGACGGATGACATGTGGCTATGATTATTGCAAATAATGCACGAATTTGATTTGATCCAGAAAGAGAAACAGTGGCATCAGCAGTCAAAATGTGTGTCGTTTTCAAGCAAATTTAAACGTTGGCAAGCCTCCCGAAAAGTGGCGCACAGCACACCATCCACAGTACGCAGGGACTCGAAGGATGTAGGGCCTCTTATGTTCACCAAATGCAAGCGAATATAAAGCATTCGTCTTGGCGTGGATGAACTGTGTATATTCGTCCGAGAGCATCAGTCGAATAGATATCAGCGAAACCATCAACAGCATCGCCTCTTTTTCGGCGTTGAAACTTTTCGATGCAGCGTTCCATGTATAATAGCGTGGCATTTCCGAATAGAGTAAAGTCCTTGCGAACGGATCGCTTTCGCATGTAGAAAAGAAATTGGTCAACGTTGTCGCTGGTGGCCGTTCTGCTCTTTGCGCTGCATTCGCGTCCGTAAAGTAGACACGCTGGCCGTTTTCCAAGTGAACAGATAAGTGTACGACCGTCGGATGACGTTCATGAATCGAAATGAAAACAGACGCCAAATGGCCTCGTTACAACTTACGTAACGTCCAAGTTGAAATTTCGTCACCTCGTCGTTTGCATTCGGATCAGCAATGCCAAACACCGCCATGTCGCTCCCTTTGTTCACATATTTGCAAATGTATTTGATTGATTTTATAGAGTTGCAGTACTCAACATTGCAGTGCGTTGAAAACGTTTTCGACAAAAGCGGACAATATGGAACGATCCAGCGGTTATCGACGATGACTTTGTTATTTTTACTATCATTTCGATCCATCTGCCGTTGTCATCTGGAGAACGACGCCTATACAATAGTTATCCATCGTTTCCACTGATTGTTTCAGCCACCAACGGACGGGGAAATCGTTTTGTGCAATTTCCGTTTTCCATGCATGGTGATTCTGGGTTGTGGACTCCGCAAGGGCCATGGATCATACTCGTTTTCACAACGGAATGCAGCTCCGGATCAGTTTCTGGATCTGGTATTTCGGCAGAAATAATCGAATCAATATTTTCTGGTCGGATCTTGTCGAACATCCAAAGCAAAATGTGCGCATGTGGTAAGCCACGCTTCTGCCATTCAACCGAGTACATCCAACAACGAACTACGCCAAAAACCTTCTGCTTAACGATGTAATCCATAAGAATTTTTACCTTTAGCTTGAATACTCGTGCAGTGATGTCATGTCGATCGCTGGATGTTTGTCCTTGGTGCAACAAATTCGTAATTTCGGGCCATTTCGGATCGCATGTAAACGTGATAAATAAATCAGGTCGTCCGTAATTCCGCACGTACGTCATCGCATCTTGAGCGTACTCATGCATATGGCGCGGGCTCCCAACATAAGTAGCTGGCAGAATGGTCAAACAACCAATGTTTGCCGCGTGTCCATCAGTGGCGATGGCGTCACGCAAGTGGATGTACTCGTCAGATCATAACTTTGACTGATTGAAACGAATGAAATTGAGACGCTCCGTTTCTACTTTTACATACATGTCGACACAGTACTGCTGAAACAAACGGCGGTATCTCAACAGATGATTGTCAACATCTAGTCGAATCATCAATCGATATGCATAAAAATTCATTGAGCTGACTTTCTTATTCGTTTCTTCTCCTGTAATATGAATTCGAATTTACGTGCAGAATGAAAAGAAGTGATTAAACAAACCTGTCGTTGGATTGACCATCTTTATGTTGAAGTGATAGCCATCTTCTCCACGACAGAACATCAAGGGATATTGAAGTGCATCATATGACCGATGAGTCTCATTAACGCGTTGCAATTGTCCATCATCCCGACGCTTGAGAACAATATCGCGCGATTCCACATTCTCGCCAACAATCACCACTGCGACTTCATTGATAGTGGGCGCATTGAATTGTCTTGAATGGCTTCCTGCTGGTCTTTTATCTGCTCTGATAATGATTTTGTGGTCGTCAGAATGCATTGTATCCAAAGCTGTTTTGAACAATCTGACCAATTCATTACACTCATGAAGAAGATTTTGCAATTGTTGTATTATTTCACGTTTAGTTGCAGTGAAAATTGCACAACGCTGATTAAGTTCAACTGCCGAATCACCAACGAAATAGATCTGAAGGAATTTATGATCTTTGTTTGGTGGTGGTAACAAAGCGCCCGCTCGATGGTAAATTTGCCCTTGAATCTGAATTTTGTGATGCAATTTCGTGAAAAATTATAGTTGTTCATGTTGATAAAACTTATAACTCGGATTGTAGTCTGGTTGTTAAACAACCTGTGCTCCAAATGACGTCATTTGAAAACATCCGATATATTTTTGTGCGTGCAACAGGAAATGGTTTGATTTGCTTGTATTTCCATATAGAAGCGAATACAATGCGCAGCATAAGCCGGGAGCTTCCAATCGAAACTTCAGTGCATTGCAGTGCTGACATAGCACAGACAATGAACCGATAACAACGCAGCTGTGGTCTTTGTAGGACGTTGAGAAATTGTATGCAAATGCAGCGCGATTCAAGTCTGTTATTGGTACTCTTTGTGTAGAGCGAATCTGTGCTAAACGGGTTCGTCTCGATTCATTTCTTTCTGCACGTTCGTCTTGCGTTTGACTTTCATGGACATTCCGACTATATGTTGCTCGACGTGTACGTCGTCCAATGTTTGGCCGTCTTATAGCAGGCATTATTCCTAAAAATCACAGGAAGAAATTAAACAAATCCGGACGTCTGATAAAAACAAATAAGAAACCGAATAATATTGAAACGGTTTGTTTTTACTTTGACATATATTTCGATACACTACTGTTTTATATAATTTGATATTTTAATTATCTGTTTTTCACCATTACCCTGGAGGATTTTCTAAAAATTGTATTACGTTCTGACCTTCTCCTGTTAGTTACCTACAACTGAAAAAAAATTTGAACCAAATCGGCCCAGCCGTTCTCCAGTAGTTTTTTACGACACATTTTTTTTTTGCTCAATTTTTATATATATAGATTTTTGAGGCAAATTACCCGAGCGCTTGCCGAATAGTAGGCCCTAGTAAGGCCCTTGCTAGAGCCTTCATGTAGAGTTGAGCTCCTTTTTGATTCACACCCTCTGTTTATCAATGCTAGCTGCGTCAACTTCAGCACCACCCTGAATCGTTGAGGAACCCTAGAATAGCTGTAATCTTCAGCTTTCCTACATCTTTTAACGATTCTTGCTGCTAGGCACCAAAGTCGCGTGCTCTGATCCTGTTTTTTGCTGAACACTTGCAGCGCAGGTGCTCCGGTGTCAGTTGTTCCGGTTCGTCTTTGCAGCTTCTGCAGCTTTTGTTATAGGGCAGTCCCACGTTCATTGCATGCGTTCCGATCGCCCATTGACTACTGATATCCGTTTTAATGTTTGATATCAGTTCCTTGTCCGAGTACTGTCAAAGATCAGCCAACAAGGGGATGCCCTCAAGGGGGAGTACTCTCTCCTCTCTTGTGGACTCTGGTCATAGACGAGCTACTGTTTGAGCTCAACAACCTAGGGTTCCCCACTCAGGGCTACGCTGACGATCTAGTCATCTATATAGTGGGCTGGCATGAGCAAACCATCTCGGATCGCATGCAGCAAGCCCTCTATATAGCCAATAGATGGTATCAGGATAAAGGACTATCCATAAACCCGTCTAAAACTGTTCTAGTTCCATTTACCAGGAAAAGGTCTCTCTCTCTGACAAGACCATCCCTAAATGGATCAACCATTGACTTTTCGGTTGAAGCTAACTACCTGGGAGTTATACTTGACTCCAAGCTCAACTGGAACGCCTTGAACAGACCATTAACAAAGATACTCGAGCATACTTTGCTTGCAATAGGCTTTTCGGTAGAGTATGGGGCCTAAGTCCCAAAATGATCTACTGGTCTCTTAACACTGTGGTAAAACCAATCATAACCTATGCATCTCTTGCTTGGTGGACGAAATCTACACAGAAGACAGCTGCGGCTGCACTTACCAAAATACAACGACTGGTCTGCATAGGCATCACTGGAGCCATCCGGACATGCCCCACTGCAGCACTTGGAGTTATAACTGGCATACCCCCTCTACCCATCACCCTGAAAAAGGAGGCCTGTCTGGGGGCACTTCGCCTCCAAAACATCACCAATATAAAAAGTGGTGATCTAACTGGGCATCTACGGGTACTCGAACCCCTAATAAACGAGCCCATTGTGCGTATACCTGACGAGCAGAAACCAAAACTTGTTTTCCACAGAAACTTCTCTGTAGTTCTGTACACCAGACACGACTGGACAACAAAATCAAAATCTCTGCTCAGTGGATCACAAACGTGGTACACTGACGGATCGAAATTGGAAAATGGCGACACCGGGGCTGGTATTTTCGGACCAAGGTTCAACAAATCCATAGCCATGGGAAAGTCCCCAACCATCTTCCAAGCAGAGATACACGCCATAGAAATCTGTGCTCGTGAATGTCTTCGCAGGAATATGCAAGGCGCACGGATTTACATCTTCTCTGACAGTCAGGCGGCGCTCATAGCGCTCAGATCTTTTACGATCACCTCCAGACTAGTAGAAAACTGTTTTCAGCAGCTGAACGCCCTTGCCTCCAAAAACACCTTAACGGTGGGCTGGGTGCCAGGGCATTAAGGCCATATAGGAAACGAGGTGGCAGACTCCCTAGCAAAACGCGGGGCGATGACACCACTAATCGGCCCTGAACCATTCTGTGGACTTTCGAAAGGACACAAAAGGGAACTGGTCAGGAAATGGCAGGGCTGAGACAAGCCAAACAATTTCTCCACCCCCAGATGTCGCGATCCAAACGCATCATCAATCTAAAAAAGAGTGAGATTCGCACTCTAACAGGCTACCTAACAGGTCACTGCAACCTACGGTATCACCTTAAGAAATTAAAACTTTCAGAAATCGACACATGTAGATTCTGTGAGCTGTAGCCAGAAACTTCAGAACATGTTCTATGTGAATGCCCCGCACTAATCAGACGTCGACTTCAACAACCAGGAGGTGAACTTATCCCCCCCTACAGGATTTGGGAAGAGATAGACATCGCTAAAGTGCTCTCCCTTATCAGAAGCCTAGAAATAGAGTCTCTACCTTAATCCTCTAGGCCGGCACAAAAGACCTAAAGTCTGATCGCGGTGCAATAAGGCCCTAGTAATAATAATAATAATAATAGCGTCCCCGGCAGAGGATTATTTCACTGGCGAGTGATGCCGTTCGGCCTTCACTCCGCCCCCGCCACGTTCCAGCGCGCTTTAGACACGGTCGTTGGTCCGTATATGGAACCCCATGCGTTCGCATATCTGGACGACATCATCGTCATAGAATCTACACTGGAGGAGCACGTCGCCAACTTGCGCCTCAACAAAGCGAAGTGCCATTTTTTCCAACGACACATCGTATACCTGGGACACGTAATCAGCGAAGCCGGGATTCACGCGGACCCGGACAAGGTCGCCGCGATCTGGGAGCTGAAGCCAGCGACATGCTTAAAGGAACTCCGGAGATACCTGGGAATCGCATCCTGGTATCGCCGCTTTGTTCCCAACCTTGCCGACGTGGTGGAACCCATGAACGCGCTATTGAAGAAAGGCCAGAAGTGGGAGTGGACATTGAGGATCACGCCTTTCAGGAACTGAAGGCGCTACTGAAAGAGGCACCCATCTTGGCCTGCTCAGACTTCGCCGATAAATTTGTCCTACAGACTGATGCCAGCGAATACGGCATAGGAGCCGTATTAACACAGACCATTAAGGGACAGGAGAGGGTAGTAGCTTACGCTAGCCGACGGCTCAACACGGCCGAGAGGAACTACTCGGTGACAGAGAAAGTGTGTCTCGCCATCGTGTGGGCAATCAGGAAGATGCGGTGCTACATCGAGGGGTACCGTTTTGACGTGCTCACGGATCACCACTCGCTAAAATGGCTGAACTCGATAGACAACCCGACGGGCAGGATCGCACGCTGGGCTCTCGAGTTGCAGCAATACCAATATGACGTTCACTACCGGAAAGGGGCCCAGAACCTAGTGGCCGACGCCCTTTCTCGCCAACCGCTGCCCATGGCGCAGCAAGCACAGGTATGTGGAGTCAACTACAAGTGGATCGCGAGGATGCTCCAGAGGATACGGACCGAACCCGCTAAGTTTCCGGACTACAGAGAGGAAAATGGACAGGTATATCGCCGCATCGGGATGCAACCGGAGGAGGAGGAGCACACACCCTGGAAGCTGTGTGTAGGGACGGACTACCGTCAACGAGTCCTCGAGGAATGCCATGACCAACCCACCGCAGGGCACTTAGGAATCCGGAAGACCAGTAATCGCGTGGCCCAACGCTACTACTGGCCGGGTTTGTTCCGAGACGTCGCCCGCTTTGTTCGCCACTGCACGAGTTGCCAGAGGTACAGACGTACTTTAGCAAATGGGTGGAACTGGTTCCCTTACGGAAGGCAACCGGAACCCAACTCGAACGCGCGTTTCGAGAGCGGATCCTGAGCAGATTTTGAGTTCCGAAGACATTCGTCTGCGACAACGGCACGCAGTTTACGAGTCGATACTTCCAGAACTTCTGCAAGTCGCTGGGCATGGAGCATGCAGCACACGGCGCCGTACACACCGAGGCAAAACCCGACGGAGAGGGCGAACCGGACGATTAAAACGATGATCGCCCAATATCTGGACGAAGGCCCGCAGAATGGATGGGACCAACTGTTGCCAGAAATATCCCTGGCCATCAACAGCAGCGTCTCCGATACGACGGGATTCAGCCCGGCGTTCATGACACAAGGACGGGAACCTCGGCTTCCGAAGACCCTGTACGACGAGGTCACACCTGGACGAGGCACCCCGGAGGTTGCCCCAACCGAGAGAGGCGATCAGCTAAGGAGCATCTTTAAGGTCGTCCGGGATAACCCCGAGCGAGCCGCGGCTGACCAAGGTCGCCAGTACAACTTACGCCGACGGACATGGAGGCCACCAGTAGGATCACTGGTGCTGGTGAGACGAAACGCTCTGTCCAACGCCGCCGATGGATTCGCAGCCAAGCTAGCCGCGAAGTACGAAGGACTCTTCCGGGTCGCAAAATTTCCGTCGCCAAACATCGTGCAACTGCACGTACCCGGGAGTCGCCGACGCCGGACTGCGAGCTTGGACCAACTCAAGCCGTACCGCGAAGAAGGGACGGACGCAGAGAGGGACGACACCGAAGGCATCGATAGCTTCAGCCATGTAGACGACTATGCCGAGAACCCGAGACCAGCAGCACTACGCCGCGTCCCCGCCACTAAGCCAGAAGCCCACGCCCAGAATGAGGGAGACCATGTTTTCGCAGGGGCCACTTGCTGACAGGTGCGCCTGTCCAACGCCTCGCCCCCCTCGGGTGGAAAAACATTGGCCATTTCTCCCACCAAGTTCAAATAACCCGAGTTAAAAGATCGAGTCACACTTGGTTAGGTAGGGTCCTACGAAAACACCTTCCTAACGAAATCTTTTTCTCCACAGCTACAAACGACGACAGCTATCACTGCGCCATCGGCAAGCACGCCAGCGCAAGACAGCGCCCGCCACACGTAAGCAGCAAGCCGGACCAGATCTCGCGCCCAGCCGCTCAAGCCACAGGCCGATGGCCGACGAGCAACCTCGCCGGGATCAACCGCCCCGACACTACCAGTGGCCGGATAGTCGCCCGCTGACCAGGGAGGCCATCCTAGCAGAGATGGCGGAGCTCGCCCCTCCGGACTTCCACGCCGTGGAGGCCGCCGTCGACGCCTCGCCACCGAGAGACCGGGACCCCGACGCATCTCAGCCGTGGGGGAGACCCTGGTTGCAGATCTCGGTGGACGAGCTGCTGGAGAGCCTCAGCATGGGCGGGGAACACCGACCCCACCCCGAAGACGACCAGGTTTCGCCGTTGGACATCTTCCGAGTGTTCGAAGGCCGCCGTCGACGTCTCGCCAACGAACAACCGGGGGATGATATCCCGCCGGATAACCGTTTCGGCCCACTTCGGGTGGAACTGACCCCGCCGCGACCGCGGGAGTTCCAGCCCGCCCCAGCGCACGCCGACGACGAAGAGCAGCCACCGCCGGTGCCACCGCCATCCCGGGGCCTGCTGGAATGCGCCGGGGAGTTCCCACAGGATCTCCTCGATCGAGTGGCCAACGAAGCCAGAGAACGGTCCCCGGAGGTCAGGGACCTGTTTGACCACCTGCCCGACGAATAGGTCAACTTCGGGCGCATTCCTACGAGGAGATTTTTGGGCCGGGCCCTTATCTGGCGTCCACCTCAAGCGGACCTCAGATCCGGTGCGCAGCCAGCCGGACACAGGAGGTACGACGGCCGTCGCTACTCACACCCAGCGAGTACGCCGCCGAAGTCGCCCGCCGCAGAGCCGAGGAACTGAGCGACGAACTGGGCAGACCGTCCGCAGCCCCTTCCCGGCCGACCAGGAGCCGACCACCGACGCCGCCCCCTAACCGACGAGGGCGTCGACGCAGTGCACCCTGTGCAGACACCACGAGCGGGTCCTCGTCGGAGGAGGAAAGCCCCACCCGACGACCGTTACACAGCCAGTGGGTACCCACGCCCCCGGAATGGGTCACGCCCAACGCCACGCTACCCGCACCGCTGATCGAGCGGATACAGCAGCGCCTGCGAGAAGCCAGGAAGACGGGCTCTTCGGTACCTGGAGGAGGAGCAGGGGCAGCGCTTCCGGGTGCAGATCAACAGGGACAGCCGCGTCCTTATCTTCCTTCAACTCACCCGGAAGTAGGAGGGGAGTGTGACGAAGTCACAACCCGGCGGTGTAAAATCAATGTATATATTAGGATAAGTTAGAATTAGTGTAAGTATTAGGCTAAATATGAAGCCTAGCCACACACACACCCACACACACACGGCACGAAGCCAAGACACATCTACACACACACGGCACGGAGCCACAATCATAAGTAAACCTAGAAGAGAAGTAACAAGCTTAGTTTCAATAAGAGCAGAGGGATAAGAGAGGCAACAGAGCTTAGAGTTTAAGAGCAAGAGGGGAGAGAGGCAGGAAAGCTTAGAGTCAATAAGAGCAGAGGGGACAAGAGAGGAGCGAACGATCGGACCGAGAACACAGGAGTGCGCAGCCGCCAACATGCGCCACTTGCAAAGGCCGAGAGCGAAGGGCCACAGCATCCGAGCAAAGGAGTGAAGGGGACAGCGAGCAGCCGCCGGCACGCGCCGACTGCAAAATTCTTGGCAGAGGATGGCTTGGACCGCAGCAGAGGCGAGAGCGGGGAACGTCCCGAGAAGAGGAACGGGAAGCGAAGCGATCGCGGCAGCGCTGCCGCCGAAAACGTCGGCAGAACTAGGCCACGGTCATGCCAGCAGCGGGAAGCGCAGATCACTTTCGTATGACCCAGAAATGTAACCGGACGCGTTCTCTCCGCGAACAGAGCCAAGTGCGAATCGGAGTGGGAAAAAACAGAAGACAAAGTGAACAAGTGGGAAAGCTACAGTCGAGTGTGACCGACTGTAAGATACCCGGTACATAAAGCATTGTGGGTGAAAACAGCACATGAACATGGAAAAAGGAAATGTTGACAAATAGAGACAAATATTGCTAGAAACATGTTGAGCAAAACTCAAAAGAGACAAATGTTTCTAGGAACATGTTGGGCAACTCTCAAAATCGACAAATGTTGCTAGGAACATGCTGAGCAACACCCAACAAAGACAAATGTTGCTAGGAACTCTCTCTCTCTCTCTCTCTCAGAAACTATATTGTTTAATAACTTCTATGTTTATCGTCCGATTTTACTCAAATTTTCAGAACACGTCCATGATTGCCTATTTATTAAGCCTATCTATTTATTTTACGCCGAATATCACGCATATGGTTATATACCGTTTTTTATCATTTTCGGGGGCGGAAGTGGGCGTGGCCAAATTTTAAAACAAACTTGATCTGCGTGCAACAGATTCCAATGTTGTCACCAAATTTGGTAACTCTAGCTCTTATAGTCTCTGAAATCTGTTGTTTCACACGGACTGACAGACGGACAGACGTTCATGGCTAAATCGACTCGGCTAGTGACGCTGATCAAGAATATATATACTTTATAAGGTCGGAGATTTCTCCTTCTGCCTGTTACATACATTCTCGGTTGGCACTAACTTATCATACCCTTGTACCTTATGGGTACCGGGTATAAAAACCAAGTGCAGCACGTGGACACAGGCCAGGATCCAGGACCCAGGACACAGGACCCAGCGTACCAGCCAGGACACGGACGACGAGGCCCCAGGTAGCGGGTGAGCATGGCCCCAGGCCATTAGTGACAAAGATCGGAACCATTAGCCCGCCTCTTCCCTCTCTCTCTCTCTCCCCCGTTGTTTGCGTTAATAAAATAATGTACAGTCAAACCCGCCTTAGCTTCTTGAACCATTCCCGCCTCGATTCGCGGGCCGGTGCCTTCCGCTGTGTCCATTAATCCCCTCCAGGCTTTCCCCGGGAAATTCCGGGCGCGAGAAATCCAGGACGGGAATAGGAGTCCGTGGCCGCTGGAGCATTCCGTGCCCGAACTTGCAGCACGAGGTCGCCGGTCCCCGCCTCCCCTTGGTCCCAACAGCTGAGGTTCACCCCGGCCAGAGACACTTCCTTACAAGTTTGCCCCATTGGCAACCAGATGCGGAATCTGTGTCTCCCCGGTATCTCCCTGGCGTGGACTACCCTTATCTTAAGGTCAGCCCATCTTAGCAACACATTCCGCCAGAAAGCTCCTAGAAAAACTAAAGTCGCATCTGATCACCCGGTGCCCTCAAACTCGGCGATCTCCGCACGGAATCGAGCTTTATCTGCAGCTTTATCCCAAGGGTCAGTTTTGCTCTCAGCCTCATTCTTAACTATCTAGCTCATTTCTAGTCTTCATATTTGTCTGTGCGTTTCTTTTCTTTTTTATTCTCTTATTTTCTTTTCTAATGCTGGTTTCCGAAATAATGCATCTTTATACGTTTTAATAGAGGAAGGATCCCACTTATATAAAAGATAAAAAGAGAAGCAAACAACACCAATTTTAAGATTCGGATAGAACGCGTATTTAATCACGGAACCGAAGCTATAAAAAAACACGACTTTTCGGCAAGCGCTGGGATTAATTACTTCCGAAATAACGTACATTAAAGCGTTCTTAACTTAACTTAACTTTATTACTTATTTCTTTGCCTCTAATATACCAACAAAATAACACATGTTATTGCATTCAACTAATATTTGTCATATCATAGTTCTGACAATTTTTGAGCTGCGTTGGCGGCAAATAAAACTGTTCCAGATGCGTTCTGTTGTACAACCCGTTCTACAAAGTCCGTCTGGGTTGGCTTGAATCACACAAGGAAACGCATTCTAATTTTAGATTTTTACGCTCTCAACTTTGAGCGAGCGCGCTGAGAGCGAAGAGAGCGCGAAAATTTGCATAAAAAAATAAGTACGCATTACATGCCCGTTCCGCATCTTAGAAATTAAATTGGTTTTTTGCTACGATACCAATCAGTCGTCCTCTAGCCTTCAAAGCCTTCGGACGTGATATTCTAACCGCTATGTGGTATATCCACTGCGTCGAGTGTAGTACAAAAGTTATGGCAGTCCAGATACGTTCTCTAGAGGCTGTCCGCTGCGCTTCTCTGCATGGACTTGGGATAAAGTTTTATTAAATCCTAATATTTTGTAGCAGTGTGATGGCTGTGTTGTTGCCAATAATTTACAAATAAAATCGAAAATTGGATTCTGAAATCAAATCTCTGGAGAGCTTATACCAGAATCTCAATTTCAAAATGACCAAAGCTTTTCCCTCTAAAGATAATAATGAGCAATAATCTAGTAACCACCATTAGACCTCGCCAGATGAGACCGGCCATGCAACGGTAACAACACAATCATATGCTGCTCCACCTGCTTCTTTTTAAGTGGTTCAGGACCCAGTGTTACTAATCTGTAATAATCTCTGCGAAGGTCAAAAGATGTATCCATAGATAGAGAATTAATAAAGGGGATACCATTATCTAGCTAACCGGAACTTCAAGGTCTTCAAACGCTGCAGCACAGTAATTGGGCTTGTTTAGATCCGCAGTCATAAATGCATCTAGTGGTTATATCGCCATGAAATATTGTCCAAAAATCTATAAAAAATATTTTAGATATAGAGTAAAAAAATTTGATACATTGGTCGAATATATCGTATAGCTCCCATACAAATGGATGTGGCATCTTTTCATAAAATTATTTTTTCCAATACAATTAAATATATTATACAATAATATAATAATTCAATTAAATATTTGACCTCTTAATAAAAACGTTGGTGAAATCAAAGTCCCCAAAATTAAAACACCATTAATTCACATATTATGTATTTTATTCGTCGAGCAACAAATGCACACCGCTTAATAATTTTGTTTTCGTTGTGCATTGTAAACTCCTTTGCCCAGTTATAGTAGAGTATGAGCTTAAGAGCAATCTGTTTAATAAATCCTTATTTGTGTTAATTAGAGAGATTTTCCTAGTGTGAAACTCTCTAAATTTTTTAATGTCCTTGTTTTTAGATTCGGCAGCTTCTTCAGACAATTCTCCTATCGAAACAAACGCAAAATTTCAGAACCGTGGACCAAAACTTTGTAAACTGATTGTGAAAGGTAATACCATGGGTACAATTTAATAAGTATTTTTGCGGTGTCAAATGCAAAGCCTCAACATTTTTCAGAGTTTACTTTATAGTCGCATACATTATTAAAGCATTTTCATCCAATCCTGTAATATCAGCAGACAATTTCGTATCGCTAAAATGTTCTTGCCGTATTACCGTCATTTGAAGTTCCTACGCAGCAGCCACGCACACACCCTTCGCGTGATCTCTTGGCAGCGGACACCCATAAACGGTAGCAGTGAACGTGTGCGAATGAATTTTGATGGCATCTTCGACACCTAACCTCAAACTCTTGTGCATAAGATATTTTTCTGTGAGGTTACATAAGAAACACAGCAGCCATCTTTGCAGACATAAGCGTACATTCGCAGACATACCCTCGATCCAGCGGCTAGACCCGAAAGCACATGACCTGAAATGTTAGCGCGGTTTAACCCTCTAATGCCTTTATGTTTAACCTTCTGAAATAGACCACAATTAAACGCAACGATTTATAAACAACTTTAGCTACAACTACAGTCAACATCAAGTGATAATATCCCTGTTAAATCTGTTAAATACAATGGAGTGTGTAATCCTAATTAGCTTATCATAAGCCCAGCCTAAATTTAAACAGCTGTATTTTTTCGCGTCTAAGATATCTTTGAATCGTTTTGCAAAATATCGAGTGTTTTGGGTTTTCCGTAACCCTATGGTGCAAAGCGCCATAATTCTTTTCCAGCACACCAGCGCCGGGAGATCGATCTTTCGTCGATGGATAAGTTGCCGTGAGTTTGACCATTTTATTTATATTCTTTATACGCCGTTATTTTTGCTGAAAGCCAAATATAAACTTCTGATTGAATGGCCAATTTAATATACATAAGTCCCGAATCTTAAGGAGCTCTAACTATGAAGTTTGCATTTTTTTCTAAATTTTATAAATAAACATATTAGTTTATAAATATTAATCACATGCGCAAACATGAAAAGAATTTATTTTTGAATTTAATATTTGATTTTGTCCAAACATTTTTATTAATCTATATTAAATTGAAAAAAGCAAATCAAATTAGTATTACACACTGAAACAAATTGAAATCCTAAACTTTAAGAACAACATGCCTTGTCTTTCAAAATTTATATATATATATATTTACAATTAATATTATATAGCCATGCCCTGTCTAAGCCATATCACTATTCTATATCATTTATTCTTAAAGAAAATTATATGCTAGTTCTTACTGATATTAATTATGTTCTGATTCTCTAAATTTATTATAAAAATGGAAGCTTAAAACCAAAATCTACTGAACCCAGCTGATTTTCCCACAGTCGTAGGGTACCGAAGGGGTCACTAGAGCCATGCTCTTGCGGCGAGTGATCTTAGGTAGGGAGGGCAACATGCGAGCACAACAACATCCGTGTCTTCGCTTGCGTTTAGGTTTCTCTCTTTCTTTGCTTTTTTTTCTTCTTCTCAAGTCTTTGAATTCTATCTGTTTCCGAATTTATTTATGTTTTCTTCCGGTTTAGTTAACTAACTTATGATTTTGTCGCAAGCACGCTCAATTCTTGGTATATTAATAATAATGTGTAGATAGTGTCAGGATCTGTATAAAGCAAGAACAACACCCCCAAAGCCGACGAGTTAGTGCCGGACCCTATAGCGTGCCCCTCAAGTACAGAAAGACCTGGGCATAACTTTTAGTAATACCTTAACATGGGGCAAGCATATTAATAAAACAACTGGTCGCAGATATGGTCAGTTGTGTCAGCTTGCAGCCTCTAAATCTTTTATACCAGAAGACATAAAATTATTAATATCCAAAGTCATTCTTATTCCTACTCTCTTTAATGGAATCGAAGTTTTCGGTCATTGCGATGCGCGGGACATGCAAACTTTAGTGGTCGCTTTTCCGTCAATTGTACGTTATGTGTTTAATTTAAGACGCTATGACCATGTATCACACCTGTCTTGTAAAATTCTTGACCTTAACTTGACCACCTGGATAGATTATAGAACTTTAATATGATTTAATAATTGTGACGACCAAAGATCCTATATATCTCCACGAAAAACACTCTCCTGCGACTTCGCTTAGGACAAACTATTATATATGCCTTCGAACGCTAACGCTTTGCTCGAAGAGACAGTTTCTTATTAATGGTATCCGATTGTGGAACAATCTCCCTCATCAACACAAATCAATGAGGAGCGCACCTCTATTTTCTAATAAAATCAAAAATTTCTTGAAAAACGGTATGAATTAAATTGATTAAAACTAGATAATACAATATAATATAAAATATTAAAACTTTAAAAATAATAAAAATTCTACAAATTAAAGAAACAAAATTAAGAAATTAACCATATAGTATAAGTAAAATTTCTGTTACATGTTAGCTTTATTAACAAATGTTTCTACTTAAGTATTAGTTTTAAGCGAAATTGTATTGAACCTGAAATGACTAGCGCAATAATAATAAATGTAAACTTGCAGCGCTGGGCTAAAAAATAAAAATAAACTTAAACTTAAACTTTGCATCACATATGTATGTAGCATCTACAAGTAGATGTTTCACTGAAAGCACTACGGACTTTCCCGCCAACCATTGTTAACTGCAAACGATGTGAAATTGTAATAGTTTTGTTAAGTACTTATAACGTATTTGGCTCCAGAGCAGAAATTTTGTCTTAAAGTATTTTGCTTCATCTAAAGTCAATTAGGTTGTTCTTTTTTTAGGAATTGGTACCTTGTTGGTGTGCAGTAACATGTTGATGACGGTCGAGGATTTTTCCCAAATTACTTTGTGTTTCTTGGGATCATATTCTTGCGTAATTAATACGAAGTCACAAACAACTCGAAGCATCAATGTTATTGCTCAATGTTTTCTGTTTTATTCGGAATGACCAGAACTACCGTCAAATCCCCATTTGCCAATTAAAATCAAGTCGGCCACGCTATCATCACTAATGGACTCAAGGATATCAGCTTGAAGTTCTTCAATTCGCACAGCCGTGTGATCCAACAAGGTTTGGAGCTCAACTTCTGCTAGGGATTCGGTAACACTGATATTTTCGGGATAAGATGATGCCTTGGGCCGCAAAAAGTTTTTCGTATTTGGTAGTTAGTTAAAGGAAGTCTTACTATTAACAAAACTACGAATACCGCAAATATTGTTGTTTACTCATATTTGTATCAAGAAAGAGTGGTAAGACTTCATCCACAATAAATCGGCAAGTGTTGGTTGAGATGAGTTGCATAAGCGCAATATCTAGCAATAGTCTTGTCGGTTTTTGACAGCTCAGCAATTCTACGTCGTTTAGTCCTGTCGTCCACGGTCAGAATTTTTGGATGTTGATTGGGCACAGCTTAACATAATGGTTTCCTTTTTATTCAACCAATCAGACTAATATTGGAGAATTGACGATTTAATGCGTTTGTAATTTACCCAAAACGTTACAATTGTTTTACAAATGTATCCAATTCGCTTTGAAACTTCACTCATGTCAACAATATAGCCGTCTTTAACTATATTCGCTTCTATGCCTCCAATCAATTTTGTTTCCCTTTCTATGGCGCTTCCCTCTTCGCTGGACCATTAATTAAAAACTTATAAACGTGAATAAAAAAGAAAGAAAGCTAACTTCGGTTAACCGAAGCTTGTATACCCTTGCAGTCTGCAATTGGATTATTGAAAATCGATCTAGTTTGGTAATGTTGAAAAGATATTTTATTATGTAAATTTTGTAAATTTTTTATTTTACATGTAGAACTTTACATTTTCATATCAATTGACCGACCCCTTCTATGGCAGCTATATGATATAGTTGTCTGATCTTTATGAAATTAAAAACGTAATTCTAGAACTATAAAAAACGACTATATCTTGAAATTTATAGAAATTCGTTGAAAAACTTAGAAGTTAACTTATTTTTTTCATGAATTTCGCCATCATTCCTATATAGCTGTCCGATTTCAGCCGTTCCGATATAAATATGCTGAAAATTTCAGCCCGATAGCTCAAAAACTGAGAGACTAGTTCGCGTAGAAACCGACAGACAGACAGACGGACAGACAGACAGACAGACAGACAGACAGACAGACAGACGGACAGACAGACAGACAGACAGTCGGACACGGCTAGATCGACTCGGCTGGTGATGCTGACCAAGAATATATATTTTTTATGGGGTCGGAAATGCCTCCTTCACTGCGTAGCAAATATCATGGCAAAATTATAATACCCTCTGCAAGGGTATACTGAACAAAATGTTTTGGAAAGATAAACACAAGCTCGAAAGACGAAGACATAGCAACAGCACAACAAGAACATGTGAGGTATCCCTTACCAGGCCCAACCGCGGCATGTAAATATTTGTACATATAATTAGGAGTAGCATATAAGTGAGGATTAAGTTAGGCTAAGTTGACTTTTGAAAGACCCACGAAGGGCACATGTAAATAATAGTTAGGAACGTAGGTTAAGGCCCGTTAGGGCTCATAGAGAGGTACGTGGCCCGCTGACTCAACATCAAAGCGCGTCCGCAACATCACGCTTATCGCGCCCACAACATCAAAGCGAGCCCGCAACATCACGCTCGCAACATCGCACCCGTAACATCAAGCCCGTCCGCAACATCACGCCAGCAACACTGCGCCCGCAACATTTCAATACAGAGCCGGCAGAGCCAGCGACACACCGGCAGAGCCAACCCAAGCGGCAGAGCCAACCAAACCGACAGAGCCAGCGACACGCCGGCAGAGCCGACAACACACAGACGAAGCCAACGAGAAGCAGCAGAGAGAACAGAACGATACAATGATCGGCGACCACGCCAGAGAGGCGCCGACGCCGACAAAACCCGGCGAACGGCAGAAGGACGCGCGCCAGAAGAGGACGGCGATACTTCGCGCCGTGATCGGCGACAGAGGAGAGCTTTGAGCAGATCCCTCTGCTCGGGGAGTCGGTTGCAAACTTTGGAAAGATACAGACGTGCGCGGATAACAGAAGCTGAACACTACCAAAAGAACACGTGGCCGACGGCGAAACAACTCTTGTGCGCGCGGGAGACATGGAGACCCACGCCGAGGAGTAATACGGGTGAGCCGGCCAAGGGCCACTCTCAATAGTTGGAGGCCAGCGGTGCGTAGGATGTAGTGAATAGTATAGGGACAACTAGAATTAGAATTGTATAAAGTAAAATCAGGCATAAGTGAAGATAATACCCGGTAAATGTTCTTTTCACTGCCCCTGCTACCAGAACCAAGGCGGGAGTAGCCTCCGGCTGACGGAGCCACACACCTCCCACGTTTTGTGGCCTTCTACTCCTCTCCGGGGCTGGACGACCGACTCCCGGCTGACAAGATCGGCTGCCCTCTCCGTCTCTCTTGGACCTGGAACGCCGGCACCCGGTTGATGGGACCGACTCCTCCTACCCGGATTGGGCCTGTTTAGGTCTGCTGATCGACCCGGATGACGGACCGGTGGCATGGCCGTGGGCAGGCACCCCTTCCCCTGGCCAGAGATCCGACTCCCGGTTGACGGGATCGCATTCTCACCGGTCGCAAGCGGAGAGATCGCGGTTGCCAGCCGGAGTGGGGCATCGGTACTCGGACGACGGGCCGATCTTCCGACGGTAGGTGACCCCGGCGTAGTCCTGCACGGACTCCGCCCTACCTCGATTCTCCCTCCTAATAAAGCCCGCTTCCCGCCGGCACGCCTTTTTCCTGCATGTCTCCGCAAATATAAATATTTCTCTAGAAAGTCCTGGCCCGTGATTAGCATCCTTACAAACACAAGCAAGTGTAGTGCAAAAGTGATTCTGAAAAACTTAAGACTGTGTTAGAATTTTTACAATTTTAAGCACACCTGCAAATTTCTGCAGAAAATTTGTACACATTTATTACCTTTAGAGCCAGGCATACAAACTAACTGTGGATTTCTTTGGGGTCATCACTAAAACTTTAGCTAAACATAAAAAAGAAGTTTACAATATAGGCAAAAAACATGAATTAGTTCAAATTAATATAACAAGAACAGTTCAAATAATAGAGAAAACCTTCAGCTTCAAAATCCATTACAAATATTTTTAATTGCGAAACGTAATAAATGAACTGACCACTTTAAAGTTCGGATTTGTTGTGAAATATTCGCAATACGAGCGCGTCTGCGCTTTGCAAATGAACACCTGTACTTAACTTAAATTTGATTTTTTAAAAGTACGGTTAGATTTGCAGAAAAATCTGGTTTGCCATGAAGAAGCTTGGACATTTTAGAGGCGATTTGTTTCCTTTTTGTAAATTTTTGTTGTTATGTTTTTATACCCGGTACCCATAGGGTACAAGGGTATTATAAGTTAGTGCCAACCGAGAATGTATGTAACAGGCAGAAGGAGAAATCTCCGACCCTATAAAGTATATATATTCTTGATCAGCGTCACTAGCCGAGTCAATCTAGCCATGTCCGTCTGTCCGTCTGTCCGTCCATCCGTCCGTCCGTCCGTCCGTCTGTCCGTCCGTGTGAAACAACAGATCTCAGAGACTATAAGAGCTAGAGTTACCAAATTTGGTGACAACATTGGAATCTGTTGCACGCAGATCAAGTTTGTTTTAAAATTTGGCCACGCCCACTTCCGCCCCCAAAAAACGAAAAAAACTTAAATAAGCTAGATTCGTAAATTTTGGCTCAAAGTAAATAGATACAATAAATAAGTAGGCATTTGCGGACGTTTTCTGAAAATTTGAGTAAAATCGGATGATAAACATGGAAGTTATTAAACAATTAAGTTTCTTACCATCTTGAGCCACAACGGCAGTAGCGAAAAAAAGTCTTGCGTGCTTTTGGGCGCAGTATTAATTCGTAATGCAGCTGCGTACAGAATTTGTCTCTTTTAAACTTTGCTCAACATGTTTTTGGCAAAATTTCTTTATTTGTCAACATTTTGTTTTTCCCATGTCCGTGTGCTATTTAATTTCACGCACAACACTTTGGGTACCGGGTATCTCACAGTCGGTCGCACTCGACTGTAGCTTTCTCACTTGTTTTTTCTTATTTTTGGGCCTATGGGCGCAACCACTGTGCGCTGTCAGCGCTTCCATCGCATCAACAACGTTATCTGCAGCTGTTTTTTCACCATCCGCCTTGCGCGCTGCTGCTGTGCTTGTTTTCGCCGTTAGTTCATCATCGTCTATATAGGATGCTGGCTGTTGACTTAATTTTGGTGTGACTTTGGCACTCTCTCTTGGCGCTCATTTAGTAGTTGCTCAAGATACAATTACAGGAGGTAGTCTCGTCGTCAAAATCTGGGCAATTGAGTGTGTGGACTAACCTTTAGATGGTACGTGTTGCGTGTTATAATAAAAAGAGTTAAAGGTTATTTTATAATTTAATTTTTAATCATTTTGAGTTTGAAAAGAGACATATGGTACAAGAGTATTATAAGTTAGTGCCAACCGAGAATGTATGTAACACGCAGAAGGAGAAAGCTCCGACCCTAAAAAGTATATATATTCTTGACCAGCGTCACCAGCCGAGTCGATTTAGCCATGTCTGTTTGTCCGTCTGTCTGTCCGTGTAAAACAACAGATGTCAGAAACTATAAGAACTAGAGTTACCAAATTTGGTGACCACATTGGAATCTGTTGCACGCAGATCAAGTTTGTTTTAAAACTTGGCCACGCCCACTTCCGCCTCCAAAAATTATAAAAAACGTTTTATTAGGTAGAGGCGTAATTTTCGTCTTTAGGTAAATATGTTGACGTAATAAACAAGCAATCGCGAACATATTCTGAAAATTTGAGTAAAATCGGATGATGACATAAAAGTTATTAAACAAAAAAGTTTCTGTGTATACTTCTTCTTCTTCGTTTGTTTAAGTTCTTAATCCAAAAATATATTCTTAAAAAATAACTTTTTTATAGCCACATTTATTTTAGCATTTTCAACTGATCTTATTAATGTTTAGTTTTTTAGTTTCTTAAATTTAATAAAAAATTTTATCAAATTTAAATTTAAAACCTTTCAAGTGTTTACGACACTGCAAAGTGTAATTTTTGTATAAGGGTTAGTGTCGGCAAAAATTCGTCCGCAGACGTGCTCTCGAGTCAAAGAACGAACACGCACCGAAGCAAAACCCGAGCGTTTCGAGAGCCGACGAGACTAGCTTCAGTAATTGTATCATGTCATGCTGATAGTCTCACCCTGAGAACATATTTTCAAAATACTTCCGGTATTCGCTGACGCTGTTTATTTGGCATCGACATGGAATTCTTCGACTCCAACCTCTACAAAGTCTTCCGCAAGGATATAGCACTATAAAGGGAGGCGTTTTTATTGCTGTTCGGCGTAGTCTGAGGTGAACTTCTATACACCTCTGGAATAAGGATTCATTATTACCGGTGGAAACGATTTTTCTGGTGGTATAATTTATTGCCCCAAGTGGCAGTTTTGAATTATATAAGGCTCATGTGGACAATATTGCCCACATTCACCATAATCTAGAGAATTCCCAGATTATCTGCGTTCTGGGCGACTTCAACCTTTCTTTGCTGGTATTGGTACATGACGTGGATTCTGCAGAAATGGTCCACAGAAATATAAATCAGTCTCAAGTCATCTTGGTCATAGATGATTTTTTATACCCGGTACCCGTAGGGTACAAGGGTATTATAAGTTAGTGCCAACCGAGAATGTATGTAACAGGCAGAAGGAGGCATTTCCGACCCCATAAAGTATATATATTCTTGATCAGCATCACCAGCCGAGTCGATTTAGCCATGTCCGTCTGTCCGCCCGTCCGTGTGAAACAACAGATCTCAGAGACTATAAGAGCTAGAGTTACCAAATTTGGTGACAACATCGGAATCTGTTGCACGCAGATCAAGTTTGTTTTAAAAATTGGCCACGCCCACTTCCGCCACCGAAAATAGTAAGAAACGGTATATAAGCCATATGCGTGATTTTCGGCGTAAAGTAAATAGACAGTCTTAACAAGTAGGCAATCGTAGACGTGTTCTGAAAATTTGAGTAAAATCGGATGATAAACATAAAAGTTATTAAACAATAAAGTTTCTGAGAGAGAGAGAGAGAGAGGGAGAGAGAGAGAGAGAGAGCGCACGTGCGTGTTGCTCAACATGTTCCTAGCAGCATTTGTCTTTGTTGGGTGTTGCTCAGCATGTTCTTAGCAACATTTGTCGCTTTTGAGAGTTGTCCAACATGTTCCTAGCAACATTTGTCTCTTTTGAGTGTTGCTCAACATGTTTCTAGCAATATTTGTCAAAATTTGTCAAAATTTCCTTTTTTCCATGTTCATGTGCTGTTTAATTTCACCCTCAATGCTTTGGGTACCGGGTATCTTACAGTCGGTCACACTCGACTGTAGCTTTCCCACTTGTTTAGTATGGGATTGCTGTAGATTAATCAAGTATTTAATAAGGTAAATAAGCTTCTAGACTTCTAGACTTTATAAGTCGTGATTTTAGCTTAAATTTAATTTGCAGTGATAATCCTCTATCTGAGTGTGTCATCACCAGCATTTAATAATTTCAATGGCTACATACATATATCTTTTCACCCTATAAGTCTATTACAAGTATAATGTATATTCATAAGAGCATATTTAACTTAATTCGTTTCTTATATTAATTGGGTGTAGAGTTTTTGCAGTTTTTACAGTTCTTACAAATTACCCTGGTAAACACAAGGTCTAAAAAAATACATGAATCTCAGAAATTAATTCTAAAATCGTTTTTTTGAAAATTCTGCAAGTTTCGACAAGTACAAGCAACAAAAGTGTAAATCCGAATTCCGTAAAAAAATCCTATCCGCAAAATATTGCGGATGTGGGACTTAAATTAATTACGCTAAGATGACACATTCAATCTCTAGCATTTATTTATTGTTCGGCGAACACGGTGAAGTCAAGGTACACTAATGGACTTAATTTCTACCCATAGGGTAGAAGAGTATTACAACTTCGTGCAAACCGAGAATGTATGTAACAGGCAGAAGGAGGCATCTCCGATTTCAAAAAGTATATATATTCTTGATCAGCATCTCTAACCGAGTCGATCTAGCTATCCGCCTCTCTGTCGGTTTCTGTATTTTTTTTGAAAGGCCGAAATCGGGCCACTATAACATATAGCTTCCAGCGGAACGACCAGGAAATTTATAGAAAACAAGTAAGAAAACTACAGTCGAGCGTGCTCGATTCTAAGATACCCGGTACCCAAACTTTCACTTCCCAAACTAACACTCTGGCGAATTAGAATAATCGTTAATTAAAACTAATCGCAATGAAAACCTTCTCCTTCCTCCTTGATGTGCACTTCGGCCCGTCTCTCTAGCTCTCTTTAAAGCGATCTTAAGGAGACAGGCACGTTCTCCATTCCGTCATTCGCTAGCCCAACGCCTTCCTTTGCAAGATCATCTGCCTCCTCGTTACCATCGATGCTCTGGTGGCTGGGAACCCAATAGATCCGCACTGACTTTGTCGTGCTGAGGATATCTCGTGCCTCCCTGCTCACCAATACATTTTTGGAACAGACCGCTGACGACTGCATGGATCTTATCGCCGCTTGGCTGTCTACGAATAGGTTCACCGCCTCGTATTGGCGGCTTATACTCTGCATGGCCTCTTATCCCTTATCGCCCGCTCTGCGCCCTGGTCCGGGATCTCGTCGACACGGTGTATCGCCCGGCAAAGCCTAGCCACGCGCGCAACTCCCACAACTTGATTTTGCTCGACCGTTGATTCCTCCGATTGGTCCTTGCCACTGGACCTCGCTGCTCCTTGATTGTTGTCGTCCTTCCACGCGTTGGATCTCAGCGTTGAAGTCTCTGTTCGGAAGACTTGCCACTCCAAGCTCCGAACTTCTCGACTTTGCTTCTTGATCTCTCGCGGCCTCTGGTTTAACTTTGACTGGCTCCGTTGACGCACTCGCTCGGATTCTCGCACACGCACTAGTTGATGTGCGCAGGCGTCCTCGGCCTTTTATAGGCTCCGCCAGTCCCGTTACTCCTGCACGCATCGGTCACGCGACCCGGTCCAAAGTCCGGCGCAAATCGCGTGACCGGGTCCAAAGTCCGGCCCATGTCCCGTTAGTTATCGGCGTCTCCTCCTTGGCGGCCAAAGTCCACGGCCGCCGATCACGCCACCGGGTACAACGTCCACCAGAGTCCCGCTATATTAGCGGCGTCTCCTTTGTGGTGGACACCTGCATCGGCACTGCCTGTTGCTAGGCAGTCCTCATCCTCCCCCCCCGTACCCTCGCCCCGCTTGGTTGCCAAGCGGCTGCTGCCCTCGGCAGTGTGCATCCGCTGCACCCTGCGTTGTGGGGAGTTTGCATACAACTCCTCACAGAATGCGAGGAAATATAAACTACTATCAGGCAGCTCGATTGCTATCTTGCATGTGTACTAAGTGGGTTAAGATTAATGTTTTTAGTTTAGGAAGGCTATCTACAGATGAGGTAATTTTGTACAAATCATTATAATTTGCACATAATACTCTAAAGGGTTCATGCATTTTATACGATGTTCTGCACTGGTGCAAAACCTATATCCTATCTATATGGTACGTGGAAATTCAACTGACCCAATATATCGTTGCTTTCCACGTCCCTACGGATCAGGTTGATATGCACTACGGTCAGTACACTCAAGTGGCCCTTCCAAACCAAGCACGGGCTTTTTAGGGTTAGGTGTTAATAGGCGCGAAAGAAAAGTATAGGTAAAAGAATGCGAGGAAATCTAAACTACTATAAGGCAGCTCGATTGCTATCTTGCATGTGTACTAAGTGGGTTAAGATTAATGTTTTTAGTTTAGGAAGGCTATCTACAGATGAAGTAATTTTGTAAAAATCATTATAATTTGCACATAAAACTCTAAAGGGTTCATGCATTTCATACGATGTTCTGCAGTGGTGCAAAAGGCAGGTAGGATCTTGTGGTTCTACATGGTACGTGGAAATTCAACTGACCCAATAGATCGCTGCTTTCCACGTCACCACGGATCAGCTTATACATAAAGACAATGCCTTACATCGTTTTACGGTTTGCTAAGGAAGGAAGGTTAATCATGAGAAGTCTACTAGAATAAGAGGGCAACCTAAGGTTTGCTTCCCAGTTTAAGCCACGAAGAGCGAATAGTAAAAAGTTCTTTTGAACTGACTCAATGCGTTTGCTGTGAACGTCCCAATGGGGACTCCAAACGCAAGATCCATATTTTAAAATAGGACGAACTAACGAAGTGTATAAATTTTCGTGACGTAGGGGTCATCAAATTCCTTCGACCAACGTTTAATAAATCCAAGCACACCCCTGGCTTTATTCATGAAGTATGATCAATAAACTTCATAAACTGGGAAGTAATTACGTTTTCGAAGAGTTTTGGGATGTCTGACAACTTAGAGATTTCTCTATAATTGTTAGCATCCACTTTGCTACCTTTTTTGTGGAAAGGAATGACAAATGATTCCTTCCAAATAAGGGGAAATTGGGAAGTTTCTACTGAAAAGGTAAATAATTTTAGTAGGGGACTGCACAGGGACTCGGCACAATACCTTAGCACACAGCCTGGTATTCCTTCGGGACCTGGCGAATAAGCCGGCTTGACACGCTGAAGATCCAAAACAAAGGAGCTTTCGTTAAAGCTTCGACTGAAGATTAGGTTTTATTTGGGCATGCTATAAGAATAGGTTTTGTTTGAATCGGATGACGGAGAATAAGTAGTTTGAAAAAACTGAGCGAAAAGATCGGCGATTGAATGATCATTGTTTGCTGTCGTATTTTCAAATGAAAGTGAGGAAGGATGTGTAATAGGCTTACGTTTAGTGTTGACAAAATTATAAAACTGTTTTGGGTCCTGCGCAAACTGAACCCTACAACGAGTCAAATAGTTTTTATAATACTGAGCGTTAAGCACGGTAAACTTTGACCGAGCCGCTAAATGGCGAGAATGAACAGCTTGAGAACCGTTACGTTTAAATTTAGAATAAAGATTGGACTTGACATTTTTGAGTCGAGTAAACTCTTTACTAAGCCAGGGAGGCTTATTTGAGACTGACGGAGAGTATAACGGAACACATTCGGTAAAAAAGGAATTCATGGCATTGTAAAAAATATCAATGGCACCCACCATGTCAGTGCACATGTAGAGATCGGACCAATCAAATTTAGATATAAAATTTTTCAGCCGTCGAAAATCCGTCTTACGAAAGCAGTGGACTTTCTTATCTGGCCGATCAGACTAATTCCCCATAGCAGTCTCAATATCGATAGTCACATCGAAAGTAGGATGGTATGGATCTTCGGGTAGCGTCAAGGGCGGGACCCTAACCAAACTGACTCTTGTCGGATCAGAGACAAAGCAGAGGTCTAGCAAGCGATCTAAGGAATTTCATACATAATTGACTTGAGACAACGAAATGTCAAACAAGCCATCAATAAAATCGTGACGTGCAGTAGTTAAAAGTGTGTTAGAGGATTCAGTTGTGGACCAAATAGCTCCCGGAATGTTAAAATCACCTAGAATATAATTAAATGGTCCCTATCCGAAAGTCTATTGGAGACCGACTGAATAGCGGAAAGGTGGTTCCAATAAATAGGAAGTTCCGACAAGGGAGGAGTGTAGAAACATGTAATAAAAGTAAAACTACCATTAAATGAAAGCTCAACACAAAGGAATTCAACATCGTTGCATTCCTCTAAAGCTAATACTTCAGACGTGAGGTTTGAGTCAACCGCAATGAGGACCGCGCCCCCTCGCCTGGAAGGCCGATCAAGCCTGTACGTTGGGTACACAGCTGGAAAAACTTCAGAGCTTAGGATCTCCGGCTTCAACCAGGTTTCTGTGAACACAATCACCTGGGATACAAAGAAAACACTATCAAAATACAATTAAGAAAGCTTACTACGTAACCCCCTTGCATTCTGATAGGTAAGAAGGAGAGAATTGGTAAGTTTTTTGGAGCTGACACAGTCGTTCTGTCCGGCCTGGGTAGACTAATTCCTACATGCCGTCTTTTCTTTTTCTTGGCTTCGTACTCCTTAACAACAACATACTGCGGCCAGAAATCGGCAGAGCATATTGTGTTAAAGAGTTCGTCAGGGACATTTATTTTGAAAGATGAAATATCCCTAGCATAAGGAAATTTAAATTGTTCCACCTTAATTTTATCGGACTTCTTTCTGTGTCTGATAGAAGCAGTAACATCTTCAGATGTTTGAGATGGGTGAAGCCGAGAGACAAATATCTGCCTCGTTGGTGGTACTGCAATAAGGGCTTTTAGTCACACAGACTGGATGGCTGTATTACCAATTTCGGCCGGTAATCCAGGCCTGTCACCCTGGGGAGCATTCGGGACGGGGATCTGAGGGGTCGCTAATTTTGATTTTGACCCGCCAGCGGACTCAACGGACATCACTGGAGCTGCGGTCCCTTTCGCGGCACATTCGGAGACCGAATCTTTTCTTGCACCCGAGGAATCTAAGGAATTTCATACGTGGTTGACTTGAGACAACGGAATGTCAAACAAGCTATCAATAAAATCGTGACGTGCAGTAGTTAAAAGTGTGTTAGAAGATTCAGTTGTGGACCAAATAGCTCCAGAAATGTTAAAATCATCTAGAATAATTAAATGGTCCCTATCCGAAATTCTATTGGAGACCGACTGGGTAGCGGAAAGGTGGTTCCAATAAATAGGAATTTCCGACAAGGGAGAAATGTAGAAACATGTAATAAAAGTAAAACTACCATTAAATGATAGCTCAACAAAATGGAGTTCAACATCGTTGCATTCCTCTAAAGCTAATACTTCAGACGTGAGGTTTGAGTCAACCGCAATGAGGACCCCGCCCCCTCGCTTGGAAGGCCGATCAAGCCTGTACGTTGTGTACACAGCTGGAAAAACTTCGGAGCTTAGGATCTCCGGCTTCAACCAGGTTTCTGTGAACACAATCACCTGGTATGCAAAGGAAACACTATCAGATTACAATTAAGGAAGCTTACTACGTAACCCCCTTGCATTCTAATAGGTAAGAAGGACAGAATTGGTAAGTTTTTTGGAGCTGGCACAGTCGTTCTGTCCGGCCTGGGTAGACTTATTCCTAGAGGCCGTCTTTTCTTTTTCTTGGCTTCGTACTCCTTAACAACAACATACTGCGGCCAGAAATCGGCATTTTTTGTCCTTGGAGGAATTGTGTAGTAAGCGGCGCATCCTTAGTGGTAACGTTAGGGGGTGCCAATAGCGTGTCCCCGATCAAGAAATGTGCCGGTGTTTGCACCGACAGATCGTCTGGTTCTGCATTCCGTGGACAAAGCTACTACTTCTTTTGAAAGTTCTTGTAGAAAATTGTAGTTCCAGCTCTGAAGTGCTGTATCAGCTCCACTAAAATTGGTGCCGCAATCGCTGTACATGTGCTGGCAGTATCCACGACGGGAGATAAAGCGATTTAAGGCCATTAGAAAGTGTTCTGTTGACAATCCCGTCACAGCTTCGAGATGAATTGCTTTCGTAGCTAGACAAATAAATACGGCAATATATGCCTTATATGTTGTGTTTCCCCGGAATCGGGAATCTCGTATTTCAAATGCTCCGGTGTAGTCAACTCCTGTTGCAATAAAGGCTCGGCTCGGTGGATTCACCCTTTGAAGAGGAAGGTCTGCCATCATTTGTGTACTTGGTTTTGGGCGATGTCTAAAGCAGATTATGCATTTGCGAAGAATACGTTTGACAACTTGTTTTCCGTTCACAATCCAAAATTGATGTCTGATCGTAGCTAGGGTGAGCTCGGTGCCACCGTGTAAAGCAATCCGATGTGCATTTTGCACAAGAGATTCCGTAAACCAATGGTTTTGGGGCACTATCATGGGGTTTCTTTGCTCCATTGACAGATGCCTTGCATTTCGCAAACGACCCCGAACACGTAGAATCTGGTTTTCATCCAAAAATGGAGATAGTTGGCATAGCTTGTTAGTGGTTGGTAGTGATTTCTTGGTTTTCAGCAAGTTTATTTCGTAGGTGTATTCTTCCAATTGGATTATTCGTATTATATGTCCTAAGGCTGCTTGTAATTCTGCTACCGTGAGTGGACCAGTTTGTCGATCGCCTTTTCGCCTTCGAATATTGGTAATGAATCGTAACGCATATGCTACCACTGATAACGATTTGTTGTATGATGAATATGGCTTCAGAAATGGTTGTTGTCCTTCAAGTTCCTGCTGAGAATGTAATACGAGAGTAGGTCTTTTCCTCGCAGCTAGATAAGTCGACGGTTGCTATGGTACTGGTTGGCCAAAGTAATTTCGGTTGTTGAAGCCATGCAGGTCCTGTCCACCATAACGGATGATCTGCTATCTCTTGAGGTGTGAGACCACGCGTTGCGCAGTCAGCTGGGTTGTCGCTTGTAGGAACATGTCGCCACTGTGCAGGTGTACTGGATTGAAGAATTTGCCCCACGCGGTTTGCGACAAAGGTTTTCCAGCGCGCTGTGTCTCCGTTTATCCAATATAAGACTATAGAGGCGTCTGACCAGTAGATTACAGGTAACTTCTGTTTTCCTGTCCGTAATTGTGTGCATATCCATTTCGCTAGTTTGACTGCTAGGAGAGCGCCCGACAGCTCAACTCGAGGGATCGTTAGTGGCTTGGTGGGTGTGACTCTGCTACGTGCAGCAACCAGATGGGTGAGGACTGTTCCATTTGGACATTCAGTCCGCAAGTAGGCAGACGTTGCGTATGCTATGGAGGATCCATCACAAAATACATGCAGCTGTAAGTTCGAAATATCGTTGATATCGAATCCGAACCGTCGCTGTACTTTGATGTGCTCGATGTGTGGTAAGTTAGTAACGAACTCACGCGGATATTATAGCTGTTCATCCCATTCTAATGGAGAATGGTTTCCGCCGTCGCGTTGCATTCGTGCTTTCCAAACTTCCTTGAGGATCGCTTTAGCGGTTGTTATAACTGGAGTTATAAACCCTAGAGGATCATATAATCGAGCGACTGTGGAGAGAAGAGATCGTTTGGTAAATATGGGATTTATCTGGAATTTAATTTTAAAGCCAAAATAATCACGATTGGGGTGCCAATAGAGGCCTAAGGTTTTGACGGAATCCTGATTATCAAATTCCAAAATGCTAGAGTTTGATAAATGTTCCGAGGGAATGTCTTTCAAAAGCGAATTATGATTCGCAGACCACTTTCTGAGTTCCATTCCGGCTGAAAGCAGACACGCAAATAGTTGGTCTCGAATGTCTAGAGCTCCGACTGTTGTAGCATGCCCGCTTTGTACATCATCTACATTGATCTCATTTCGAAGAACATTTTCTGCAAGAGGATACGTGCTACTTTCATCTTGAGCTAACTGCAAAATAACGCGTATTGCCATATAAGGAGCTGACGCAGTTCCAAACGTGACTGCGTTTTAGCAATATTCAGCCAGTTGATCGTGTTCATCTCGCCAGAAAATTCGTTGAAATTGGGCATCTTCTGGATGCATATCAATACATCTGTACATCCTTTGAATGTCTGCTGCAAATACGAATCTGTGAAGACGCCAGTTGATGAGAACTCCTGCCAGATCATTTTGAAGTGCAGGTCCGGTACATAGGACATCATTTAAGGACCTTCCATTGGAGGTTTTGCAGGATGCGTCATACACGATCCTCAGCTTTGTTGTGACGCTTTCTTCCTTTATCACTTCTTGGTGTGGGAGGGTACAAGACGAGCAGATGGTTCCGTAGGTTTTGCTGCTGGTTGACTCTTGCTCCTCTGTCGTTGTAATCTTGCTGACTTGGCCTAATTCAAAATATTCATCAATGACCTTGGCATAACGGTGATAAAGATCTGGTTGTCTTTGGAATTTTCGTTCAAGCATTTGGAAACGGTTTAGTGCAATTTGTCGTGACTTACCAAGAACCTGTGAGGGGTCAAACAAACGCTTAAATGGTAAACGCACCATGTACTTGCCGTTTTCCTGTCGTTTGTGCGTTTTTTGGAAGTGGGTTTCGCACCATTCTTCTTCTGGTGTTGGGGAACGCGTAGAATTAAGTTCATCAATGTCGAAGAATTTTTGTACCAGCTCTTCCAAATTTGTGTGATGACATCTGATAGTAGTGCAATGTGTGTTAGCTGAGTTGACCTGGCCGAAAACAATCCAGCCAAGCTTTGTTCGCTGCGCAATCGGTTGGTCATCGTTTCCTTTGCGCTGTTCCGGCAGCTTAATTTGTGGTATTACGTCTACGCCCAGCAGAAGATCAATCCGATTTGATTCAAAGAACTTTGGCTCTGCAAATCCAGCCCTTCAAGGTGTCTGCAATTATGTAGACTTACGGATTGCTTCGGCAAATGGGTAGTTAATGAGTTCAACACAAATGCCGGGTTGATTTCTGTGTTAAACGTTGAATTGTTACACGCGCTCAATGAGAGGTGAGTGGTGTATCTGCATCGGTTAGTGAAAGATTCTCCGACTCCAGATATTTCAGCGGTGACTGAGTGTCGTTTGAGATTAAACGCTTGGACAATGTATTCGGTTATAAGCGTGCCCTCTGAACCTGGATCGACTAGTGCGCGTATGACAGCTGATTGGCCAGTCTCGCAATTGTGGAGCTTGACCAAAGCTGTGGCAAGAAGCATGGTTCGAGGTGGACGTGGCGTCACAAGAGCTGCAGATAGTCGCGCAGTGTGTGCTCCTACAGACGAGTCGATGACCGCGGACTGTATGGGATCACTGGGACAGTTGAGGTGTGACGTTGTACCATTTTGTGAAGGTATGGTACCTGTAGCTGGAACATTGGGAAAATGTAAAAGAGTATGGTGTCGGTGGCCGCATTGTAGACAGTTCTTGTTGCTGCGGCATTGCGATAGAGGATGCGACAAGCTGAGGCAATTTAAACATGCCTTACCTCGATCCACGATGCCCTTTCGCGCAAAACAATCTTTGGCCAAAAACTCTGGACAATGCCGCAGGATATGTTGGTTGCCACAATGAGCGCAACGAATGAGGTTAACAGCTCCTGTTGTTGCGTGAAAACTGCTACCTTTGTACGATATGTTGTTTTGGTTCCGAGAAACGGATTTAGGTGTTGATGCCCGTGGATACGTACTGTGATTACGGCTTTCGATGACATCAATGCTGATAAGGCGTTTGTTGATAAAGGATTCCAATTGTGTGAATGTTGGAATTTGTACTGAACTTCCGAGGTAGTGCTCCCAAGCTTCCAGAGTGGGTTTTGGGATTTTGGCCACTAGACGATGGGCAATCCAATGGTCGCACGGTTTGATTGCGATTTCTAATCGTTGTAGAATATTAATGAATACATTGGCAATGTTTACCATATGTTTAAGGTCGGACGAGCGCTCCTGTGTAAGCTGTGGCAAATCATGCAGGACGTTCATATGGTGCATGAACTGCAACCTGGGAATATTGTATCGCTGAACAATTAACTTCCACGCGGTGGCGTAGTTATCCCCAGTAAGAGCCATTTGTGCGACGCCCTCATCGTAATCCATGGGCAAAGCTTGCTTTAAAAAATGAAACTTTTGCACGTTTGATAGCGCCGTGTTGTCGTGGATGAGCTGTACGAAAGCGTCGTAAAAGGCAGGCCAATCCACAAATTTTCCAGAATATTTGGGAACCGGCAGTTTTGGCAGCTGTACTGTCGAGTCTGCGGTGATGCTCATGTTATGTTGTTGAACTGTCGATGAATTTCCTGAAGAATTTGATGCAGGGGTTGTTGGATATTTAGCTTCGAACGCCTCCAAAATAGCACAGGTTAATGTTGAATGCTCCTCGTCAAAGTGGTACGCTATCTCTTCCCGGACATATGGATGAGAGTTCGGGCATTGCTGCACGATCAGCTGCTGGTGGTTTTGTTGAAACTCTGCAAATAACTCATCTACCTTGCGTAATCGAAGTTGAAAATACGGTTTTGTTTTCCGATCGGAGCTATCCTTCTTAAATTTTTAAATAAAGATCTTAGTCGAGTCAGCAGGTCAGTTTGCAGGAAAATAGTTCATCTATGTTTACCTGATATGACTTAGGAACTAGTTCCGAGTCTGAACTGAGTTCCTGAAGAAGCTGGTCCGTCTGTATTGGGTTTCGCCATGCTGCTGAGCTTTTCCTTTACTCAACTAACCACTCAATTTGATCGCAACACAAATGCAAACACAATAAACACTCACCGGTTTGTTGGATTTCACTCAATTTCTGTAGTTGCCGTGTTAGTGCCGTTGCCTTTGGAGTCTTCTTTGCGTTGTAAATCAAGGAGTCGAATAACGGAACTGGTGTGTGAGCGAAGAAACAGTGCAGGTGGCTGAGCGAAGTGAGTAACGGCGATAGAATTTGCCAGAATTTTCGCAGCGCGGCTGGTTTAGTTTATGATGTAATTAGGATGAATGTTACTAATTTACAAACTTTATTGAATGCACCGATAGAATATTGAAATGTGGATTGAACTTTCCCCTCATGGGCCACCAAAAATGTTGTGAAACCAAAGGTTTCATAGAGGAGCAAAACTGCTCTGGGGACTTTAGTTCAATTAGTAGACGTAGTTATTTCGGTGCACTTCAATAATAGTCTGTCTTTAATAAGTAATTGTACAAAAGGCTTAAACGTATGTATATAATGTTCGCGTCCAGCATGCGACTGTACTCGATGAACTCCAAAATGCCTCTCTCTTCTTCGGCGACAGCTGAGCGTGCATCTGGGAACGCGGTTGCTGTGTAGCTTTAAATTCGCCGTACACAGCTGATCTCTTGCGCGCAGGCGACAAATCCGTACAGTCTCTGAAAAAGACAGTAACATCTTCAGATGTTTGAGATGGGTGAAGCCGAGAGACAAATATCTGCCTCGTTGGTGGTACTGCAATAAGGGCCTGTAACCCTGGAGGCCGAATCTTTTCTTGCACCCGACCTCAATATCAAAGGAGTAAGATATATTGGGGTCGGGGGCTTTGTCGAGGGAGTCAGCTGTTGAGACCCTGCGTCGAGTTGCAGGGCAGCGGCCAAATGCGGTATGCAAACCGTGGTTTTCTTGCGCTTTGGGGACTCGTTTAAAAGCTTTACGCCATTAAACTTGGAGTCCAGCACCATGAACACCCCATTAGTTTTACGAAAACTAAAAAGAAGCTCTTTGAAACCATTTTTGGTTTGCCGCATGAATGCCATCATTTCTCTTTCAACACCGCGACAAGCTTCACCAATGTTATTAGTAATATTATCAGCCATCCGGCCTGTGCAATCAATGCACTTGGCGTGCACGATATTGTCACACAGCCAGCAGCCAATACTAGGGTCCTCTGTAGTGACTTACCACTGTACCAGTCAGAAGTTAAGAGAAAATAAGAGTAGTTACGTGCACTAAGAGAGAGCAAGAGAGCGAGAGTTAGGAAGCTTAAGCCGTCAAGCTGTAATATCGGCGTAACGGATAAAGCACAAAGAGGAATGCAAAAATGCAGATAAGCGAATCGCTGCACAAAACTAATTTGCAATTAATATAGTTATAAATAAACAAAAACAGCTGCATGCACAAGCGAAGTGAAAAGGAATTAACACAAATACGAGGCGCAAAACAAAAATACAACCGTTCACTTTGAAAGAGAAAACGACAGTCTTATCTCAGGATCTGTACAATATATGCCCGCTCCTATTTCTCCTTCCATCTTAAAGTCGTCGATGTAAATGTTCAGGTTTTCATTAAGGACATGACCGTTTTCCAGTCGTCCGGTCCCATCAATGTTGATGTTTTGACATTCGGGTAAGTTCTGGGTAACATGTAAGCAGATATACTGATCATGTCACAACCAATTCAACTATGCCCAAGTTTTTGAAGTGACATGCTGCATCCAATGCATTAGAGCAGGTGATAGGCCCCATTTGCATCTAAGCATCTTCTTGGATGCGTATAGCGCTATGGTGGCCTCTTTCACCCTCTCCATTTCATTGGGTTTCCCTGCTAGCTTGCTGTCTAGTACTATGCCGAGGTATTTGACTTGTGTTTGCGGCGTCAGCCTGGTTGAGTTGACTTTCGGGGGGATCCATAGCGCTACCTTGTATCTTTTGCTAAAGAGATACTGAGTCCAACCTTCTCCGTCCACTCTCATATATCCCTGAGTGTTAATTTTATGAAAGAGCTGAGAGTCGATGGACCACCTCCCTAGCTTATGCGTGGCATAAGCTGTTAATTTTGGGACTTTCTTTTCGAATCTCTTGATTAGGTCGTCCATATTCCATAGGATGGGAGACAGAACTCCACCTTGTGGTGTGCCTCTGTGCGCCCCCTTCACAGTGGAAGCGGTGCCCCAATCGAACTGTACCCGCCTACAACTTAGAAGCTTCCTTATCCAGAGGTTGATGGCAGGATGCGTTCTCGTCCCTTCTAGGCGTGCCATTTTTGCTTCTGTCTTGGCATTGTTAAATGCTCCGGATATGTCTTTTTATGTAGGGCTCTCTCTATAGTAGCTGTGCCGTTTTTACTGATTTCCCTTTGCTATAGGCTTGCTGGTTGGTCGACATTAGTCTCCCTACATCATTTCTGATATGTAGATCCAGCAGCTTTTCGAGTGTTTTTAGTAAAAATGAGGTGAGGCTTATCGGTCTGTAATCCTTGGGGCTTATGTGGCTGCACTTTCCTGCTTTTGGCAGGAAGTCAATTTAAGAGGTCCTCCATTGGATAGGGATATAGCCCGTGCTTAGACAAGCTGTGTATATCGCGGAGAGCCATGGGGTGATCTCATTTTTGGTCACCTGTAGCATGGCTGGAAATAATCCGCCTAGTCCTAGTGCTTTTATACCCGCAAAGGAGTCTACAGCCCAGTGGATTCTTCTAGAGTATATTAGATCAGTTAGGGGGTTTTGTATCCCAGTTGCTAGGACCTGGTGGTCATTGGCATCGAAGACCTTCGTTCATCTTGGGAAGTGTGCTTGCATTAGTGCTTTTAGGGCCTCTTCGCTGCCCTCAGTCCACTGTCCGTCGGCGCGTTTTAGCTAACTCTGTACGGTAGATTGCTTTGCTAACAAAGCCGTTTCTAGCTGTCTCAGGGACCGTCTCGATATTGGAGTAGAAGCGTCTCCACGAACTTCTTTGCTCCCTGCGTAGTTGTTTCTTGTATTCTCTAAGTAGGGTTTTGTATTCTTCGTTGATGACATCATCTTTAGCCTGCTTGTCGATTCTGAAGAATTCCCTGAGGTTATTTCTTTGTTTCGATAGGTCCTTGTTCCTCTTTTTAGTTCTCGATACTGGGCATGATGCATGATTCGCATTCAGATATTCCTTGGAAAGGGTCTTTAGGGACGTTTCTATGTCTTCCGCGGATTTTACTACACCCGGACGTCTGGCGAGCCTTGTCTTAATTGTCTTTTTAAACTTTTCCCAGTGTGTATTCGGGGGTTTCTATTGACTATCAGCTTTGGCGAATGTTCGATTTCGTATTTGAATTGGATGTACTTGTGGTCTGGGAAGGATGAACTTTCGAGGACTCTCCATCCCGATAGCATAGTACTTTATACTGTGAAGAGTGTTATATCTTGTACGTTTGATGAAGTGGGGCCTACGTATGTATGCTCTTCCCCCGCATTTGCTACAGATTAAATAGTTGAAAGTATAAATTCTAAGAGTGACTCACTTTTGCCGTTGATGTCGGGGCTCCCCCACACGCTATGATGTGCGTTGGCGTCTGCACCCACGAGCAGTTGCTGGTCTTTCGGCTCGGGCTCTACAGGATAGGATAGGATGACCAGACAGCTCGACTTGCGTCGAGTGCACCCAGTGACCGTTTGGTTCATTGTGTTGGGGTATATTTAAGCCATAGTGCTTTGGACACCTCGCAACCAGTTGCTGCTGTCCATTGTTCAGAGGCCATTGTCCTTGTGGTACCCTCGAGATCCGATAGGACATGTTGGACCGGCTTCCTTATGTCAGTTACAGCGAGACTTGTTGATGATGCTGAGCCGGATTTAGCGCACTCATCAGCCACCTCGTTACCTGGGACATCAATATATCCTGATACTATGTAAAACCAATGAAGGATATACGGTTGCAGTCCCCATCCCTTACCAAACGTCTTTTTGCATACAAAGAAGGCTTGTAATGCCTTTATCATCCTCTCCTCTGAGTTTCCCTTCCAGTAGAGTTTAGAGTCGAGGATTACTCCGAGGTAGAGGTGGGCGCGGACCGGGCTTTTTTTTCGTGGCCCGCGGGCTTACACAGGCCCGGAGCGGGCCCGGGCCTTAAATTTAAGATTCGTGCGGGCATCGTGCTGGCCCGGGCCTTAGCAAAGAGCCGAAATAGGCCCATAAAAGCCCGAAATAGGCCCGAAAACAACTTTTATTTGTTCGCGCTAGTTTTGTTTATGCTCGAATTAGAACCGCCATCAAAGCACCAAAGCATGAAGCTTTGATGACATAACTAATAACATAAGCCCAAATAATTCCGAACGTATATAAAAACAAGAAAGAAAGCTAACTTCGGTAAACCGAAGTTTGTATACCTTTGCAGTCTGAAATTGGATCATTAAAAATCAATCCATTTTGGTAATGTTAAAAAAAAAAAATGTCAAATTATGTAAATTTTGTAAATTTTATATTTTACATGTAGAGTTTTACATCTATATATATAAAAATGGAGCCCAAAAAATGTGTCGTAAAAAACTACTGGAGAACGGCTGGGCCGATTTGGTTCAAAATTTTTTTCAGTTGTAGCACTAACCATACAACATATAGACTACTCATTTCATACAACGAAAATGGACGCAAAAATTTCTTAGCGACAGGCCCCAGGCTCTCTCTCTCTCTCTTCGCTCTCTCATTCTTATGCCGCACACTGATTGCGAGAGTTCGCTCGTTCAGTCGCAGAGTTCTTCAAGAAGTTTGCTTTGCGCTTGAATTCTACTTTATATGTATGCGTGTTCATGCATTCACGTACACGGGTGCATGTGTGCGATCATTTCATTTCGACCCAGCAAGAATATTTCGTCTTTTTGTACTTTTCATACTGGGTACCCTACAATATGGGCATATTCACAATTGGGTTAATGGTAAAAATAAGAATGTTATATGTTATAATATATTTCTTAATGTTTCAGCATACATTTCATATTTGTTTACAAATCCACACAGGTGTAACTAATTTGAGCGGCGACTTTTAAATAAAGAAAATATTAAAAAAAAACAAACATACATAAAAATATATACAACTAGATCATGGAACAATATACAAATCTCCATTTTTTATTTAAATAATATTTTATTGAAAATAATTTAATAATTAATCGTCGGTAGGGTATGCAGGCACCATCCGCTCGCATAACAACAAGAACAGCTGACTTGATTTCTCAACCACATAAGATCAGTCGGAGTTTTAAGTGACACCGACTGCAATATGCCCTGTTCCTATCTCAGTACATGAATTTTTATTATGCAATTTATCATATATACAAAACATTTCACTGCTGCCACTGATTTGAATTTGTAAAGAAATATGAAATGTATGCTGAAACATTAAGAAATATATTATAACATATAACATTCTTATTTTTACCATTAACCCAATTGTGAATATGCCCATATTGTAGGGTACCCAGTATGAAAAGTACAAAAAGACGAAATATTCTTGCTGGGTCGAAATGAAATGATCGCACACATGCACCCGTGTACGTGAATGCATGAACACGCATACATATAAAGAAGAATTCAAGCGCAAAGCAAACTTCTTGAAGAACTCTGCGACTGAACGAGCGAACTCACGCAATCAGTGTGCGGCATAAGAATGAGAGAGCGAAGAGAGAGAGAGAGAGCCGCGAGAGAGCGACGGGGCCCGCCGCTCACAGGCCTGGGGCCTGTCGCTAAGAAATTTTTGCGTCCATTTTCGTTGTATGAAATGAGTAGTCTATATGTTGTATGGTTAGTGGTTGTAGGTAACTAACAGGAGAAGGTCAGAACGTAATACAATTTTTAGAAAATCCTCCAGGGTAATGGTGAAAAACAGATAATTAAAATATCAAATTATATAAAACAGTAGTGTATCGATATATATGTCAAAGTAAAAACAAATCGTTTCAATATTATTCGGTTTCTTATTCGTTTTTATCAGACGTCCGGATTTGTTTAATTTCTTTCTGTGATTTGTAGGAATAATGCCTGCTATAAGACGGCCAAACATTGGACGACGTACACGTCGAGCAACATATAGTCGGAATGTCCATGAAAGTCAAACGCAAGACGAACGTGCAGAAAGAAATGAATCGAGACGAACCCGTTTAGCACAGATTCGCTCTACACAAAGAGTACCAAGAACAGACTTAAATCGCGCTGCATTTGCATACAATTTCTCAACGTCCTACAAAGTCCATAGCTGCGTTGTTATCGGTTCATTGTCTGTGGTATGTCAGCACTGCAATGCACTGAAGTTTCGATTGGAAGCTCCCGTCTTATGCTGCGCAGGTGGCAAGGTAAAATTGCCGGTTTTGACTCATCCACCAGAGCCATTGTATTCGCTTCTATATGGAAATACAAGCAAATCAAACCATTTCCTGTTGCACGCACAAAATTCAGATTCAAGGGCAAATTCACCATCGAGCGGGCGCTTTGTTACCACCACCAAACAAAGATCATAAATTCCTTCAGATCTATTTCGTTGGTGATTCGGCAGTTGAACCTAATCAGCGTTGTGCAATTTAATAAATAATTCAACAATTGCAAAATCTTCTTCATTAGTGTAATGAATTGGTCAGATTGTTCAAAACAGCTTTGGATATAATGCATTCTGACGACCACAAAATCATTATCAGAGCAGATAAAAGATCAGCAGGAAGCCATTCAAGACAATTCAATGCGCCCACTAGAGAATGTGGAATCACGCGATATTGTTCTCAAGCGTCGGGATGATGGACAATTGCAACGCGTTAATGAGACTCATCGGTCATATGATGCACTTCAATATCCCTTGATGTTCTGTCGTGGAGAAGATGGCTATCACTTCAACATAAAGATGGTCAATCCAACGACAGGTTTGTTTAATCACTTCTTTTTCATTCTGCACGTAAATTCGAATTCATATTACAGGAGAAGAAACGAATAAGAAAGTCAGCTCAATGAATTTTTATGCATATCGATTGATGATTCGACTAGATGTTGACAATCATCTGTTGAGGTACCGCCGTTTGTTTCAGCAGTACTGTGTCGACATGTATGTAAAAGTAGAAACGGAGCGTCTCAATTTCATTCGTTTCAATCAGTCAAAGTTATGATCTGACGAGTACATCCACTTGCGTGACGCCATCGCCACTGATGGACACGCGGCAAACATTGGTTGTTTAACCATTCTGCCAGCTACTTATGTTGGGAGCCCGCGCCATATGCATGAGTAAGCTCAAGATGCGATGACGTACGTGCGGAATTACGGACGACCTAATTTATTTATCACGTTTACATGCAATCCGAAATGGCCCGAAATTACGAATTTGTTGCACCAAGGACAAACATCCAGCGATCGACATGACATCACTGCACGAGTATTCAAGCTAAAGGTAAAAATTCTGATGGATTACATCGTTAAGCAGAAGGTTTTGGCGTAGTTCGTTGTTGGATGTACTCGGTTGAATGGCAGAAGCGTGGCTTACCACATGAGCACATTTTGCTTTGGATGTTCGACAAGATCCGACCAGAACATATTGATTCGATTATTTCTGCCGAAATACCAGATCCAGAAACTGATCCGGAGCTGCATTCCGTTGTGAAAACGAGTATGATCCATGGCCCTTGCGGAGTCCACAACCCAGAATCACCATGCATGGAAAACGGAAATTGCACAAAACGATTTCCCCGTCCGTTGGTGGCTGAAACAATCAGTGGAAACGATGAATATCCATTGTATAGGCGTCGTTCTCCAGATGACAACGGCAGATGGATCGAAATGATGGTAAACAAAATTGGTTGTCTGTAAAGTCGGTTTACTGACGTTGAACTTGACAACGTCTTAAGAAAATACTGATGGAATGGTAGCAGACGTTGACACGTTCACGGTAAAAAAATTATGTAAAATTGAGAGGGAGTCTGTAAATGGCCAGTTTCTGGAGACGATCAGGCAGTGCCGGCTGCAAATGGCCAGTTTCAGGAGAGGATCAGGCAGTGCCGGCTGCAAATGGCCAGTTTCTGGAGAGGATCAGGCAGTGCCGGCTCCAAATGGCCAGTTTCAGGAGAGGATCAGGCAGTGCCGGCTGCAAATGGCCAGTTTCAGGAGAGGATCAGGCAGTGCCGGCTGCAAATGGCCAGTTTCTGGAGAGGATCAGGCAGTGCCGGCTGTAAATGGCCAGTTTCTGGAGAGGATCAGGCAGTGCCGGCTGTAAATGGCCAGTTTCTGGAGAGGATCAGGCAGTGCCGGCTGCAAATGGCCAGTTTCTGGAGAGGATCAGGCAGTGCCGGCTCCAAATGGCCAGTTTCAGGAGTCATGGCCAGAGAGAATCAGGCAGTGCCGGCTGCAAATGGCCAGTTTCTGGAGAGGATCAGGCAGTGCCGGCTGTAAATGGCCAGTTTCTGGAGAGGATCAGGCAGTGCCGGATGCAAATGGCCAGTTTCTGGAGAGGATTAGGAAGTGCCGGCTGTTTGTTGATATGTTAAGTTAAATGGATGTAAATATTATAGAAAGTCTATAAAAGCCAACTTATATTTTTTGAAAACACAATTGCTGCGGCTGGTACTCGAACCCGCGATCGTGAAATTAAGACTCGAACACTCTAAGCTCTGCACCACGCATGCAAACAAGAAATACACACATTCGCCTGCATCAGTGCTCGAGCTATAAATAGACAAAGCGGGAGAGCAGAGCGAGACGGAGAAACACCGTCGCCAAACGGGCGGTGAGAGCGAGACGGAGATACACCGCTTTGCCCTTGCGGTTGCCAGAAGAGTGCAAAGCATTAAATTTTAACCACTCTCTCTCATTCTCTCTCTTCTCTGCTGCTGCTGCTCACGTCACGTTTGCTCTGCCTGTGTCGCGGCAGAGGTAACGATACATGAGTCATGCTTTTTCGAGTTTGCATGCAGCCTGCTCTATCGATTTATAAGACGTTATCACGTCAAAAATAAAGTCATCGTCAATAACCGATGGATCGTTCCATATTGTCTGCTTTTGTCGAAAACGTTTTCAACGCACTGCAATGTTGAGTACTGCAACTCTATAAAATCAATCAAATTTATTTATTTATTTATCTAATGCTAACAACTAGAATTAAACTAAGAGCTAACAGTGCTCTTTGTAGGAGCCATTGTAGCTAAGGCCTTCGGCTCGGGGCTTAAGTTGTGGGTTTACTGACATATACATATTTACAAGAATATACTATTTATAAGATTCTTAGATTCTAATTGTATGTACATTAATGTTTATTTATATTTTGTGTATTATTTTTGAGTTTTTTTGGAATTTTATGATGTTTTGGGAGTTTGACTTTGAGGGATTGGCTATTGTGGTGATGGGGTTAGGGTTGTGGAGGAATAGGGATCTTTGCATGGTAAGGGCGGGGCAAGTGCAGATAATGTGTTGGACATCTATTGGTCCATTGTTGCACAATGGGCACAGGTTTGATTTTGTTTTGTCAAGGTAGTGTGCGTTTGTAAGGGAAGTGTGGCCAAGTCTGAGACGGTTAATAGCAATTTGTTCTCTTCTGTTTAGGGAGGAATTATTGATAGGGAGGCTGGCTGTTGACAGTTTAATTATTTCTCGGTACCAACTGGAGGTGTTAAGATTAGATTGTTTTTCTAGTTTTATTGATTTTAAGAAATTGGATATGTCGTTTGGGTTTATATTTAGGGTGTAGATTAGGGGGAATTTGGCAGCAAGTTTGGCTGCATTGTCAGCGTTCTCGTTGCCAATTATTCCCATGTGGCTAGGGATCCAAATAAGTTTTATTTTTGGGAAGTGTTGGGTGATCATATTCCTAATGAAGGTCGGGTAGTAGGAGTGGTTGTTGTGGTTTAAAATAGCGGATACAGAGGAAAGGGAGTCGGTACAGATGGCGTGTTTGCCTGGCAATTTGGTGCAGATTAGAATGGCGTTCTGGATTGCTATGATCTCGCTCGATAGTACTGAGGAGTAGGTCGGTAGGAGTCCAGTTTTTATTGTTTCACATTCGGTAGCTATGCTGAAGGTGGTAATTCCGCCAGCTTTGGAACCGTCTGTATATATGAAGTTGTGGTTAGGGTAAGATGATTTGAGAGAGTGGAAGAGTTGTTGAAATACTATAGGGTGGGTTGAGTTCTTGTTGTATTTAGAGAGGGAGGTGTTTGTTGCTTTGATGACGTTTATCATGTTAAATTTTTTACTGGAACTTTTCTTTATTGGAAAGTATGGGATAGAATGGGAGTTGCAGATTTCGATTATTTGGTCAATTGTGCTGGTGTATCTGTAGGTTCTTTTCGTTCTTTTGATGAGAGTATGTAGCGGGGTATCTTTGGCTTGGATGAGGTTCTTTGAGAGTTTACCGGTAAGAAAGTCTCTTTTGTGTTCTATTGTGTTAATCCCGGTTTCTGCCAGTAGGTTGTTGGTAGGTGTGGAGCGGAATGCTCCCAGTGCTGATCTGATTGCAGAGTTTAGAGAGGTTTTCAGGTGGTTGAGGTGGGATTTGGGCGCGCGGCCGTATATGGGAAGACAGAAGTCTATTTTGGAAACCATAATTGATTTAATGATATGGATCAGAGTTGTTGTATTGGTGTTGTATTTAGTAGAGGACAGGTGTTTAATAATGGCTAGAGGCTTGGCAAGTTCTGATTTTAGATTGCTTATATGGGACTTCCAGTTGTATCTCTGGTTCATTGTAAGGCCTAGGATTTTTAGGGAGTTTGTATATGGTATGTTTGTATCACCAGAGATTATCTTGGCTTTACAATTGTGTTTGCGGCATATGTGTAGGATTTGGCATTTTTTCTAGTGAAAGGACTGAGCCAGATTGTGAACACCATTCGTTTATGCGGTTGAATATGGTTGTTAGATTGGATGTGGGGTTTTTTTGTTTGTTGTGTTGGATGAGAAGGTGGAAGTCGTCGGCGTATGCGCAAAATCTTATTTCTTTTGAGATTGATAGGGTGTTGGAAAGAGAATTATAGGCGATCAAGAATAGGATGACTGAAATGGGTGAGCCTTGTGGGATGCCGTTATTTAGGGGGAAAGTGTTGGAAAGGCATTTTCCTGATTTGGCTATGATTTTCCTGTTTGTCATAAAGTTTTTTATGTAGTTAATAATGCGTTGACCTATTTTCCAGTTGTGTAATTGGTGAATGATTGTGTGTATGCCTATTCTATCAAATGCTTTAGTGAAGTCAAGTGATATTATTGATAGGTGTTTTTTGAGGGCAATGGATCTGGAGGCTAGGTGGTCTACGTAGAGTAGACTGTCTAGTACAGATTTGCCTCGCTTAAAGCCGATTTGGCTGTTGTGAATGAGATCGTTATTTAAAACGAACCACCACAACCTTTTAGCCACAATTTTGTCCAGAACTTTGGCTAGACATGGGTTTAGAGAGATGGGCCTATATGATGTTATTTCTGTTTTTGGTTTATGTGGTTTAACTATGGGTAATACGAGACTAAGTTTAAATGATTGGGGAATGTGGGTAGAAAGTATGTTATTAAAGTGGTTAATAATTCTGAGTTTAACAGGGGTAGGCAGATTTTTAATCATTGAATAGGAGATTCGGTCGTAGCCTGGTGTGTTGCCTCTTAAGGAGTTTAGAGCGGACGAGAATTCAATAAATGAGATGTTTTTTTCGATTTCAAGGGCTGTGTTGGAGGGTTGGTAAGTTATCTTTGTGTTCAGGAGTTGTTTGTTGAGACGAAATTGGGAGGAGAAGTTACTATATTCAGCTTGTTTTGACCAAGTTTGGCCAAAAGCGTTTGCAATTTCGGTTTGGTCTGTTATCTCTAAGGGGTTGCATATGCAGTGGATATGTTTTTGTGGATAAGTCCACACAGTCTTTTTATGTTTGACCACGTTTTCGTTGGGTCAGTAGATTGATCAATGTCTGTTGTAAATTTGAGCATAGATGTTCTTTTTGCATCCCTGACTGCTCTCTTAAGTTTAGCATTAGCTTTTTTGTATTCGATGCTGTTTTGGGTATTTATTTCTCTTTTTAGTTTGTTCCATTTGCTGCTTTTGTTCTTTTTAAGTAGGGTAAGGGTTTTGTTCCACCAGGGAACTGTGCGATGAAGGGGGAAGATGTTGTTTTGGGGTATAGAAAAGTGTGCACTTTGAATTATTATCTTTTTTATACGTCCAGCTTCGCAGTTGACGTTTGGACTTGGGTGGATTGAATTGTTTAGGTTGGAAGCAGTTTCCTTGTAAAGGTCCCAATCTGCGGCTTGGAGTTTGAAGGATGGTTTTGAAATGAAAGTAGAAGAGGTTGGATTGTTGAACATAGATATTAGTATAGGGAAATGATCGCTACCATAAAGGTCATCCAACACTTCCCAATGGAAATCAGGGGCTATGTGGGCTGAGGCGAAGGATAGGTCTATGTGTGTGAAGGTCTTGTGGGTGGAGAAATGGGTGGGGGATTTGTCATTGAGGAGGATGTAGTTAGATCGGTCTATGTATTGTGCTATTGTTTTTCCTCTGCTGTTTTGTTTTGGTGAGCCCCAGTAGGGGTGCCAGCTGTTAAAGTCGCCCAGCACTAGGGTGTGGGCATTTGGCGAGTCGAAGACATTTTCTAGGTTTTTTGCATTAAATGATTTGGATGGGGAGATGTATGCGGAGATTATTTTGAACTTAGCTTTGGAGTGAACTGTAACTCCAACTGCATCGAAGTCTGTGTTAAGAGAGGTGTGGTTTTGAGAGATGGAATTGTGAACTAGGAGGGCAGTGCCGCCAAAGCTGTTGCTGTTGTTGACGCTAGTGTAGAGGGTGAAGTTGATTGGGGTGGGAAGTGCAGAGAGGTTTGATAAATGGGTTTCTTGTAGGGCTATAACATGTGGGGCTTGTGATTTTATTAACATTTGTAGTTCTGTATAATTGTTTCTGTAGCCATGTATATTCCATTGTATAATTTTAAGCATTATATTTTGATTTAGATTAAATTAAATTTATGGTTGTAATTTAAAGCTAATTATATTCTGTATTTAATTAATATGTTGTTGTGAGGTTTTGGATTCTATAGCGGCTTTAAGTTTAGCTCTAGTTAACATTGTGTTTTGGTTTTCGTTTTTAATGAGTCGTTTGGTTCTATTAGATGTGTTTAAAGGGAGAATTTTCGTTGATTTTTTTGTAGTGGGGTCGGCTTGGGAAGAGGTCGGTTTTTCAGATCCTGATGACATGAGTTCGTCTTCGTCTTGGCTAAGTTTTGTTCCGAGGGATAGGTCGAATTCGTTAGGTTTGTAGCTACTGTTTTCCTGCTTGTTGTTGGATGCGTATGGTTTGCGTTAGTTGGGCTGGATTTTGTTGTTGAGGAGTATAGAGAGCCGTCGTGGTGTCGTTTGTTATAAATGGACCAGGCTGACCTGGTGTCAACTTTCTCTAGTGTTTTTATTGCTTGGACTTCCTTGTTGGACAAGAAAACGGGGCAATTCCTGTTGCGGGCGTGGTGGTTTGTTTCGGGAAGTTTTTTGGTAGTGCAGTTAATGCATTTTGATTCATTTTGGCATATTTCTAAGTTTGCGTAGTCTACGTGGGCTGGCAGTCCGCAGTTTCCGCAGGTTGCAGCGTTTTTGCAAGACTTTGCGGTGTGTCCATAGCCGTTACAATTGTTGCAACGCATTGGGGGAGGAAGGTAAGGGCGTACCTGGACTCTCTCGTAACCAATGTGTAAGAATTCTGGTAGGTTAGTTAATTTAAATGTTATTTTGATGAGGCCTGTTTCATTTTTTTCCGTTTTATCGAAGGGTTTTCCGGGGATATATTTGTAGATTTTTTCGATAGCTTCAACCTTTTGTGATTTAAGATTTTCGAGTATTTCGTTTTCTTCAATTCCTCTTAAATCGTTTGAGTAAATTACTCCTTTAGTGCAGTTGAGGGTACGGTGTTCGGTAATTTTGATGGGTATACTGATGTAGGGGGTGTTCGTTGGCATGCTAACTAATTTCATTAGTTTTTCAGCTTGTAACTTGTTTTTAGTTTTTATTAGTAGGTTACCATCCTTGGTTTTTTTGCAACTGAGTACTTCTCCTTGGATTGCGTGGTCTATGGTTTTTTTGACGATGAAGGGTGATTTCAGTCAGGGGCTTGGAGTTATCTCCTATGCTGGTTGCTACTAGGTACAATTCGTCGGGAGGGTGCTTCCTCCAGATGTCCGGCGGTTCACACATTTTGGGGTCAACGATCTATAAGATTGCTTAAAGTTGCCAAAATTGTCTGCTGCGCCGCTCGAAATGTAGATAAGAGATTTTAATCGCTTCGTTTGTTTTGTGCTTGGATGCTGCGCTACGTAAACGTTTCGCGAAAGAACACGACCGATTGCTTTGGCTGTCGAAGGTGAACTGAAAATCAATCAAATACATTTGGAAATATGTGAACAAAGGGAGCGACATGGCGGTGTTTGGCATTGCTGATCCGAATGCAAACGACGAGGTGACGAAATTTCAACTTGGACGTTACGTAAGTTGTAACGAGGCCATTTGGCGTCTGTTTTCATTTCCGATTCATGAACGTCATCCGACGGTCGTACACTTATCTGTTCACTTGGAAAACGGCCAGCATGTCTACTTTACGGACGCGAATACAGCGCAAAGAGCAGAACGGCCACCAGCGACAACGTTGACAAATTTCTTTTCTACATGCGAAAGCGATCCGTTCGCAAGGACTTTACTCCATTCGGAAATGCCACGCTATTATACATGGAACGCTGCATCGAAAAAGTTTCAACGCCGACAAAGAGGCGATGCTGTTGATGGTTTCGCTGATATCTATTCGACTGATGCTCTCGGACGAATATACACAGTTCATCCACACCAAGACGAATGCTTTTATATTCGCTTGCTTTTGGTGAACATAAGAGGCCCTACATCCTTTGAAAAGAGCGCCCAATAATTACGACGTCTTCATTTGCTGAGTTTTTGTAAGAAACTGATTCTTTATTTCAAAGTCCGCGCTTACGTAGCGGTCGTGAGATCCTTAAAACTAGTCTTATCGCTAGACCAACGGATTGGTTAGTTTATCCCTTACATGGGAAAATTCTTGGGCACGATAGGGGAAAAACAACCCTCTCGCACATATCTTAAAATATATTCTGTGATTATTCGTATTACATCTCAAGTGTATTTATTTGTCTAGTGCACAGATCTGTGTTGGGCTCAAGTGGCCGCTGCTTAGAGATACGCGCACATGCGCTCAGCAGATCACAGCTGCATCGATTTGTTACAGATCTATGTACATATGTTTGTTTGTATGTATATATTTATATATAAACGTGTTCATGTTTGAACATTCTGCCAAGGGCTAGCAAGATTGGGTGTGGGAGTACAATTTTAAATTTGACATATAAAATACAACATTTAGTAATATACAAACATATTGAACGATTATACATTTTATAAAACGATTTAGTGGACTGTAATTTTTTCTTTAACTTAATTGTTAACATTTACATTTCTTGCAAAGGTCTGGCGAAATTGGTTGTACATTTTCATAATTAAAATTACAATAATTATTAAGCATATAACTAAAGAGGTATGACCAGATATGTAGTGAACATTTAACCCCTTTTATTTCTATGGCATTCGTTTTAACTGTGCTTGTTCCTTCCTCTGGCAAATTATTCATAATGCAAAATATGTAAAATATAAAGAGTATTTCTTCTAATTGAACCCAATACAAGTTAGAATCTAGTACTCCTGTCTTTGAAATACCTCCGAAGTGAGGTCCTGCCGGGGGAATACAACAAAAAATTGACTAAGTCCTTTTCATGCTTGGTTGCGGTGCAATGGAAACATTTTCCTCTGTGAAAAACATCTTACTTTTCTTCTAACTTTTATTAATTTTGTATTATCCTGAAATGTTCTTTCCAGGTTAAAAGGAGGTGCCATTGTATGTGGCTTTAATTCCCTTAAGGATGTATCGTCCTTAAATGGAATCTTCCTCATATACCAACCACTCGAATTTTTGGTGGTTGACTTTACCATTTTATTTTCATAATTTTTGACCTTTATATAATCCTGAACTTTGTTTTCTATTCTTTTAAAACTTTTAAAATTTTTTTCGTTTCTAGTAGTTGCTTCTATTGAATGAGTACTCTTAGACTTAGTATAACCAGAAATGATCCACCCAAAATTTGTATTTTGGCCTAAGAGGCCATTAATTCTTGCCATACCTTTCTTTAGGATATGTGAATATAAATCGGCGCCAATGATTACATCAACTCGACCTGGCTTGTTGAAGTCCGGGTCGGCTAATGCAAAATTTTGCCATTTCGATTTGTCAATATCGACTTCCCTAACAGGCAGCGCTTTAATTAATTAAGGCAATATTATTGCCTCGGTTACGAGTGGATTCTTTGAATTGGGGGCTTCGATTACAATTTTTGTTTTATATTTCGATACACATGTATCTGTTGAAAATATCCCACTAATTTCCGTTTTAGATTTAATCTTTGGTAGCTTTAATATCTGTGCCGCCTCCTCTGATATGATAGTGCATTGGGACCCACTATCGATCAGTGCTCTTAAATTCTCAAAATCGCCATTGGCCGATTTTACTTTTATTCTTGCTGTTGCAAGCAATGCCTGAGTTGAGGTTACGCAGGTGTTTACGTTTTCTCTCATCTGAGAATTCATGTGCAGCATCGTATGATGCGCTTTGTTACAATGCGAACATAAAAATTCGCTTGTACATTTTGTGCCGTTAAAATGTTTCAGGCATCTTGTGCATAATTGCACTTTTTTCGCGATTTCCAGTCGCTCTGGGGGACTCATCCCTTTAAATTTATTTTATATTTATTTTGCAGATTGGGCACCTTTCACTCCAATTTGAAGAATTATTCTGTCTTGGAAAATGATAATTTCCGATAATTTCTGGATGTCCTTTGTTTTTTTAATATGACTCTCATACAATTGCAGAGTCTGAGAGTTAAATTTTTTGAGCACCATATGAGCAAATATTATATCAACTTCTTCGGACAGATTGGCCTTCAGTTTTACAATATGTACTGCTTCATTAATGGAGTCAATAAAATATTTAATTTGCCTAACGGAATCAATATTTAAATTTGACAGTTCCATCAGGCGATTTAGCTGCTCTGAGAAAATCTTACGATTATTTTCGTACCGCTTGGTTAAAAGTTCCCAAGCGGCATCGTAATTATCTGCGGAGCCTAATAATAGGTGAGCAACAACTTTTCGCGCTTCACCCTTTAATGCAGATTTTAAATAATTAAATTTTAGGGACGTACTCAAATTCTCCCTATTATGAATTAATTCAATATAACTCTTGAAAAGGTCCCACTCTTTGGCATCACCGCCAAACGTGGGTACCTCGATCCTCGGTAGGGTTGGTAAATTCTCAATTTTACTCACAACCTCCGAGTTATGAACAACTTTTTCTTTAAGTTGTTCATTTATCTCCGCTGAAATATTCTGAATATCAAATTCTAGCCCGCTTAGGGCTAAATTGAATTCTAGGCTACCAACAACTTTTATCTTTAACTCTGAAATATTCTGCCAGAGAAAATGAATTTTATTTTTCCTAATCCGCAGGGTTTTCCGCTTCTCGCTCTGAATTTCTAGAAAAGTCTCTTCTAAATACTCCCTAAGCTGTTTTACTTTAATATTTAATATTTCCTGCGCTTTATTTTCTTCACCTACTGCTGGCTTTATTGATTCTATTTTTAATTCTTTTAATATCATCAGAACCTGATCATACCTCTTTTTAACAAAGTATTCGTGGTCTATCGGACCTAATTTTACTAAAATATTATGGTTGGCTATAAATTCTTCTTCCAACCTTGCTATGTACTCTATCTGGTCTTTAGAATATTCCTTCAGACCTTCTGCAGCTATTTGCCTGCATGTTTTGTTAATGTCTGCTTGCTTTTTAAGCAGACTTATAATTTTCTCGGACAACATATTAAAATAACTTAGTATAGCTTATCTGTGGTATTTGTCGTCGCCGCTGCCGCTGCTGCCGCTGCCGCTGCTGTACTCTGCTGCCGCTGCTGTCTGTGCTGTTGTTGTCGTCGCTGCTGCGCAGGTATCGCTGATGTCGTTGCCGCTGCTGATGTAGGCGCTGCTGTTGGTAAGGGCTGTTGCTGTAGGCGCTCTTCTTGTAGGCGCTGCTGTTGGTAGGCGCTGTTTTTGGTAGGCGCTGCTGCTTTCTTCCTTCTGGGATGATTTGTTTTTGAATTTGTTTATATTTTTGTTGATTTTTATTTTTTGCTGTTTGTACTGTTAGTGCACTTTTCTTTGTATTTTTTCCGATGAGCACAGTTTTGTTTTTTTGACGTGACAACGTCTTAAATTAGGTTGAGCTGGGAGTCACTTATAAAAAAGTGTAACGCTCGGTAACGTAACGATGAGTCACCGAACGAGAGAGAGGCCCGCCGAATGCCTTGCGTCTCTCTCCCACTCAACTATGATCGGTCTGCCGCGCGCGCAGCACTAGAGAATTAGGCGCATTGAATCGGCGCATGCTTGTGTCTCTGTCTTTGTCTTTCTCGAACGTTCTTGGCGTTGGAAAAACAAGAAAGCGTCATAATACAAGTTCACACGTGTGGTTAAAGTATCGTCAGCTGTGTCTGTAGTGAAAATGTGGAGTGCTTAGATTCGTCATTTACAACAACTACAACAATAAAGGTAAATAATTGTACACTGATATTTCATTATCGTAAACTATGATTGATTGATTAATTGTTAGATTGACACAAAAGTTGAGAAACTGAGTTTATAGGTTATGTCATACTATTGATAAATGTTGATAGTGTTTAGTAAATTATTAGTTTAAAATTAATTAATTAATTAATTATTATTGACGTGATAACGTCTTATAAATCGATAGAGCAGGCTGCATGCAAACTCGAAAAAGCATGACTCATGTATCGTTACCTCTGCCGCGACACAGGCAGAGCAAACGTGACGTGAGCAGCAGCAGCAGAAGAGAGAGAATGAGAGAGTGGTTAAAATTTAATGCTTTGCACTCTTCTGGCAAGGGCAAAGCGGTGTTTCTCCGTCTCGCTCTCACCGCCCGTTTTGCGACGGTGTTTCTCCGTCTCGCTCTGCTCTCCCGCTTTGTCTATTTATAGCTCGAGCACTGACGCAGGCGAATGTTTGTATTTCAGTCTTTGACGCCATCCTCTGATTTGCATGCGTGGTCCAGAGGCTAAAGTGTTCGAGTCTTAATCCAACGATTGCGGGTTCGAGTACCGTCGCAGCAATTGTGTTTTCGAAAAAATTTAAGTTGGGTTTATAGACTTTCTTATAATATTTATATCCATTTAACTTAACATATCAACAAACAGCCGGCACTTCCTGATCCTCTCCTGAAACTGGCCATTTGCAGCCGGCACTGCCTGATCCTCTCCTGAAACTGGCCATTTGCAGCCGGATCTGCCTAATCATCTCCAGAAACTGGCCATTTGCAGCCGGCTCTGCCTAATCCTCTCCAGAAACTGGCCATTTACAGCCGGTACTGCCTGATCCCCTCTAGAAACTGGCCATTTACAGCCGGCACTGCCTGATCATCTCCAGAAACTGGCCATTTGCAGCCGGCTCTGCCTAATCCTCTCCAGAAACTGGCCATTTGCAGCCGGCTCTGCCTAATCCTCTCCAGAAACTGGCCATTTACAGCCGGCTCTGCCTAATCCTCTCCAGAAACTGGCCATTTACAGCCGGCACTGCCTGATCCTCTCCTGAAACTGGCCATTTGCAGCCGGCACTGCCTGATCCTCTCCAGAAACTGGCCATTTGCAGCCGGATCTGCCTAATCCTCTCCAGAAACTGGCCATTTACAGCCGGCACTGCCTGATCCTCTCCAGAAACTGGCCATTTACAGCCTCTCTCTATCAATTTTACATAATTTTTTTACCGTGAACGTGTCAACGTCTTAAGTAAATGCTACCATTCCATCAGTATTTTCTTAAGACGTTGTCACGTTCAACGTCAGTAAACCGACTTTACAGACAACCAATTTTATTTTAAAACGCTAATTAATAGCTAGTGAATTAGGGCTTCAAGTTCACCACAATCACTTTAAACTTTGGTTTTTATTTGAACCGGTTGGATTTCAAAGAGTCAAAATTTTTATTCGTAAAACACTTTATAAACTGAAGTTTGAGGCCTCAAGCACGCCTTACCACACATAAATTGGGTAATTGATACAATTTTTAGCTTTATTTCAAGACTAAGGTGTTTTATTTAAAACATAAAAGATTCTTATGTATCTTTTTGCTTTATAGTTTATGCTCTGTTCCTTACCACGGGTGGGGGGAAACAAGAGATATTTATTTTTGCAACCTTAAGTGCGGGTGCGTTTGCACTACACACAGATTTTAAGGTGCTGGTTTTAAAACTCTAAACCTCTTACCACAAGGGGGAAAGTAATAGAGTGCCTCGAAGGACCAAAATGAAAAGAGCGCCCAATAATTACGACGTCTTGATTTGCTGAGTTTTTGTAAGAAACTGATTCTTTATTTCAAAGTCCGCGCTTACGTAGCGGTCGTGAGATCCTTAAAACTAGTCTTATCGCTAGACCAACGGATTGGTTAGTTTATCCCTTACATGGGAAAATTCTTGGGCACGATAGGGGAAAAACAACCCTCTCGCACATATCTTAAAATATATTCTGTGATTATTCGTATTACATCTCAAGTGTATTTATTTGTCTAGTGCACAGATCTGTGTTTTGCCCAAGTGGCCGCTGCTTAGAGATACGCGCACATGCGCTCAGCAGATCACAGCTGCATCGATTTGTTACAGATCTATGTACATATGTTTGTTTGTATGTATATATTTATATATAAACGTGTTCATGTTTGAACATCCTTCGAGTCAATGCGTACTGTGGATGGTGTGCTGTGCGTCACTTTTCGGGAGGCTTGCCAACGTTTAAATTTGCTTGAAAACGACACACATTGGGACTCAACGCTCGCTGATGCCACTGTTTCTCTTTCTGGATCAAATCAAATACGAGCATTATTTGCAATAATCATAGCCACATGTCATCTGTCGAACCCGACCGCACTCTGGGAAAAGTACAAGGACGATATGGCTGACGACATTTTAATAGACGTTCGCAGGACAACAATGAATTTCACTCTTGCCATTAACGGAGAAATGCACAACGAAGCTTTAATACGGATCGAAGACATGTGTATGCTCATGTGCGGCAGTCTACTATCGACATTGGGAATGCCAACGCCACATCGTTCAGTGCACGATGCTTTCAATCGCGAATTTCAACGGGAGCAACACTATAACCAAGATAACTTGGCCGAAAGAGTCCGAACCAATGTGCCGTTTTGAATGCCGAGCAGAAGAACGTGTACGATTCGATAATGAAGGTTGTTGACGATGGATCGGGAGGCTTATACTTTCTCGATGCTCCTGGTGGGACAGGCAAGACATTTGTCATTTCGTTGATTCTGGCAACGATTCGATCAAGATCTCAAATTGCGTTGGCTGTTGCATCATCTGGCATTGCTGCCACGTTGTTGGAAGGCGGTCGAACTGCACATTCCGCTTTGAAGCTGCCCATGAATCTTCTCACGGTTGACAAGCCAACATGCAACAAGCAAGAATTCGGCGACAGCGAAATTGATGCGAGAATGCAAAATCATCATTTGGGATGAATGCATGATGGCGCATAAGCGAGCTTTGGAGGCAGTTGACCGAACGATGAAAGATTTACGCGGTGATTCGAAACTATTTGGTGGGTCTTTGATATTGCTGTCCGGAGATTTTCGTCAAACGCTTCCCGTCATCCCGAAATCTACGGCTGCCGATGAAGTTAATGCATGCCTTAAATCGTCTTCATTGTGGAGATAAGTCAAAAAGCTGAAATTAACCACGAACATGAGAGTCACATTGCAGAATGAATGAAAGAATTCTCGAGACAACTGCTGGCACTTGGCAATGGCGAAATTCGTGTTGATGTTTCGACTGGATCAATATCGTTTCCGGCAAATTTTTGCGTGTTCACATCGTCAAAGGAGGAACTCGTTAACAAAGTGTTCCCCGACATTGCGCAAAATTATAAAAATATCGACTGGATTAGTGAACGGGCAATACTAGCAGCGAAGAACAAGGACGTAGATAATTTGAATTACATTATTCAAAATCAAATCGATGGAGAACTGCATTCATACAGATCCGTTGACAGCGTGACCGACGAGGATGAAGCGACGAACTATCCGACAGAATTTTTGAACTCGCTAGATGTGTCAGGAACTCCACCGCATAATTTGCAACTGAAGGTGGGATCAATTATTATAATGCTGCGGAATCTAAATCATCCGAAATTGTGCAACGGTACGCGGTTGTCCGTCAAGGAACTGATGAATAACGTGATTCAGGCGACGATCATCAAGGGAACATTTAAAGGAGAGGTAGTCCTTATACCACGAATTCCGATTATTCCAACTGATCTACCAATCCAATTCAAGAGGATTCAGTTCCCCGTCCGATTGGCATTTGTGATGACAATCAACAAATCGCAAGGCCAATCGTTAGAAGTCTGCGGGATAAATCTAGAATTTCCCTGTTTTTCGCACAGCCATCTGTACGTTGCATGTTCGCGTGTTGGTAAGCCGTCTTCATTGTTTGTTTTGCGCCGGAAAATAAAACAAACGAGAAAGCTTGAAAATTACATTTTGGTAATGTAAAAATGTCAAATTATGTAAATTTTGTAAATTTTACATTTTACATGTAGAATTTTACATTTTCATATAAATCGACCGATCCCTTCTATGGCAGCTATATGATATAGTTGTCCGATCTTAATGAAGTTAAATCCGTAATTCTAGAACTATAAAAAACGACTATATCTCGAAGTTTATAGAAATTCGTTGAAAAACAAAGAAGTTAAATTATTTTTTACATTAATTTCGGCATCATTCCTATGGCAGCTATAGGATACAGTGGTCCAATTTCGGCCGTTCCAACATATATACTGCTTGCTAAAGAAATAAGACTATGCTGAAAATTTCAAAAGAAACGAAAAGTTGAGAAAAACGCTATCGACATAGAGCTTGACAAATATTTGGCCTATCCAGCAGCTCTTAGCACACATATTTTATAATTCTGGAAAAATGCAAGTGACTTAGAATACCTTCCCAAATTAGCTCGGACCATTTTAAATGAAAATCGCACTAGGCTAAAAGCACAAATTTAGAAAAAATTGTATTTTTAAATAAAAACATGACATTGTTTGTTTTTCATGTATGTAAATACACAGTGTATAGGAAACATTTGCAGGCAGCGCTGTCGGCACATGTATGTATAGAGTAATAAACGCTTCGTAATTGTTCGGGATTCTGTTAGACTGTCGTAGCAAGCTTCGGGGCTACGTAAAAAGGCTTCTGGTTCCGCTGCGGCAGAGAACCTACCGAGTAGCCTGTACACAATTGCTCTGTTCTCGCATCAGCTGAGCAAATCGTTCGGGCCTGTTAGTATCGTTCGTGTCTGTTAATATCATTCGGGTCTGTTAGCTTCGCACACATACGCACTAAAAAACTGTGTGTGCCTGGGTGCCGACACCTGATGTATACCTTAATAAATATGTATTTATATATATCTATAAATTGCATGTCTTTTTAATTAATATAAGGAATATGTGTAAATAAGTTTCGTGCCGGGCCGGGACGGGCCCGGGCCTTGGTGAAAAAGTTTCGTTTTGGGCCGGGCCGGGCCTCTCAAAAAAGAGATCGTGTTCGTGCGGGCCCGGGCCTCAAAATACTGGCCCGCGCCCACTTCTACTCCGAGGTATTTTGTGGGTTGGCCCCAGAGCGTTCAGATCCAAGAGCAGAGTTTGCCTCAATGCTCCGTCCAAGAGTTCACTGATTGTTGGCAGAAATCTGCCTTTTATGACTCCCCCCTGCGGGGTGCCCCTGGTCGCTCTTCACTTAATGGTCGATGCGCAGAGTTGAGCATTAATCACTCTCTGGCGAAGCATATTCTCCAGCCGTCGAGTGATTGTCGGGTGTGAGCCTATGGTGGGGAGTGACGTAGTTATAGACTTGATCCTGACATTGTTGAAGGCGCCCTTTTTTCCTCTGTAGTGTGTTTTCAATTGTGATGACTACCTCGGGCAGTGCAGTCACAACTGATCTATCTTTAATGTAGACGTGTTAAGTCCTGCTAAAAGTGTAAGGAGTTAGCTTACTTCTAAGGTAAGTATCCAAGAGTCGCTGCTGCGTTTTCAATAAAAACTATGAAAGAAATGGTCCTATAATTTTTTGGCGAGCAGTGCTTTATCTTCCCAGCCTAGGGAATGAATGGCACTCTCACTTCTCTCCAGGTTTTTGGGATGTATCACGTGAGAAGATATTCCGTGAATATCTCTAAAAGCCGTTGCGACAGGTGTTCGCACACCCTTTGCAACATGGCACGTCTGATGTCATCCGGTCCAGTTGATTTGTAGGGGTGGAACGACAATGTCTACTATAAGGGCCTCACTCCCGTAGTCCACTTCGCCTCCCGGACGGGTTCTACAAGGCTCCTGAGTTCTTTTGGTGGAGCTGTCCTGTCGTGTGCCATGAAGCAGGAAGCTACCAGAAGGCGCTACTCCTCGCTCTCAGTCAGGTCGTCACAGCTGTAATGAGACATAAGGTTAGAGTGTTTACCCTTCCGCACAAGTACGGCGGTTCTATTCCTGCTTACCGATGGTGCGTAGAACAGATTGTAGTTGGAGGATCTTAGTCCGGCCACGGAATTGCCAGAGGCAATCCATGGCTCCTGGACCAAGGCTGTGTCGACGGACCCTTGCTCCATGGCAATCAGGAGTTCCGTCGATGCGACCTTGCTTTTATGGAAGTTGAGCTGCAGCACCCTCAAGGTCATGGCACTCTGCTCAACCTCCTGACGTGTTGACTGATACGGTCAAGTCACCGTGTTCCCCCTCCTCCGAACATTCCTGCTTCAGATCCTGGGCGGCATCGGCGATAGACTCCAGACCTAGGTCCGTCTCCACCTCGCCCGCCTGCAGGGTATGTGCATCTTTTACCCCGGGGTGGCGCTTTTTGAGGCGTAGGTATATACCTACCCATGCCCCACGCCATATTTCCGAATCGTGGATACAGAACATCCTTCGTCTCTTTGTTTATCTGAAGGACCACATATTGACCCGCCCCTTTGGGTAGTGGGCTCGCAATGAGGAGGATCCTCCGGTCAGCGGTTGGGATGTCGAGGTGGTAGCTTCAGCGTACAGTCCCCTTGGATTGCGATGGGAAAGAGTACCTTCGCCTTCGGTATGGATGGGATTAGCTCCCTGTCCACCACCTCCTACTTGGCCCCCTCCCACAACGCTTCCAACTGGCCGACCGTTTGCCTTAGCTACTTCCGACTCGGGTCGTCCATACACTTCAGGATTTTTACCCCATTCAGCCACCCGGCACCATCGAATGTGGTTTTGGGAGCCTTGGAATCTTCCTCAATTCGTGTAAACAGGGACTCCACGAGTCGCGCTAGTTACCATCTCTAATCTTTCGGCTATCGGCAAGCTCCGGAATCACAGGGACGAGTTCCCCCTCTGCTCGCAGTCCGCACAATCGATATATCGATAACATAAAGACGTCTCACTAACAAAAATTTAACCACCACTAGCAACAAAACGTAAAGAAGGGAAATAATTTAAATTGGACAACAATAAACGGAAGGAATTGGTGGCACTGATGGACTCTCCACTACGCACCCACCCAACCATGGATGCCTCTTGGGATTTGGAGAGGCATCACCCATCTCCGGCGGACCAGAGTCTATTCCGGGCGCTTTGGCAACCGGCTCATCTCCCCAGGTAAATACTATTAATCAATGTCCATCATTTTTTTCACGACATATAATTTCATCTACTTAAATATAGATCTGTATATAAATAATCAACATTTCATTCTTTACATAGCAATAGTCACTCCGCCGAGGTAGGACCCTTTGGTCACCGACGGTCCCTACTGGAGCTCCAAAAAGGACAATTAGGGTGGGTAAAATAAAAAATTTACATCTCTGAACTTCTTCCTAACTAATCTCTATCTTTTTTCAGGCGTGGGTTGCGCGAAAACCGGGCTCTGGTTCACGGAACTACGAAGACCAAATTAACATATGCACAAAATTAAATTTAATAATTTTTTTATATCTATTTCCAGGAAAATATCACGGCGGGACACCCAAAAATAATGGCGACAAAAATGATTTGATGGCAAGCGGCGGCAGCAAAGCCCGGCCGGTATCGCCAGTTGTTGCCGAAACGGGAGCCGGAGCGAAGCGTGGCTATCCTAAGGCGGATTCACTGGCAGCAGCCGAAAAAGAAGGGTAGCACTTGCTTGGGCAACAACAACAAAAAAAGCAACGGCCGTGGCGCCGGTTGGATTTGGGTCCAGTGCAATTCTGCAACAGGAACAGGCTCACCGGTTGTCCTCCACTGACACAACCTGGATTAGCAGGTCCGAGTCCACAATAAAGTCCAAGGAAAATCAAGGAAATACGTCGGTGGTGTCGTTGTGTCTCAGTCTTTGGAAGACATAGGGCTGAGGGAGTGGCCTCCCGGATAGCAGACACGATTTGTGCATCTGAGCTCGCCGGATTTGGGGTGGGTTCTTTGGACGCCACTCGCCTCTCCAAAAGTAATCAGAATAATTATTTACGTGCCTGAAAATAAAAGAAAGATGTGTTCGTCAGTCTGTCGTTCTGTCTTCACCGCCCGCAAGCTCTGCGTAAGCTTGATCATATCCGATCGGCAGTGCTTCAGCCAATTCCCTCCCCTTCACGACTTCGCGTGCCAATGGATCATCGCTGGCTGTGCTATATGATCCCCTGGGGATATATCTATATATATAAAAATGGATTGCTGTTCGTTAGTCTCGCTAAAGCTCGAGAATGGCTGGACCGATTTGGCTAATTTTGGTCTTGAATTATTCGCGGAAGTTAAATGGTGAGTCTAGAACTGTTAAAGTTTACTATATATATGTGCGCGTACTTTCCTTATTTTCTCAAGACCAAGACGAGCAAATATAGGAAGGCGAACGGGTAGTACAAATGGGTTTTTTTGTAAGTTCAATTATCACGCTTCACAAGAGTAGCTCTTGTTTTCGTGTTTGATTAATAGTAACTATAGATCCCGGAAACTGCGGGTGGGAAAGAGCGCCACTTTGGGGCATTTTTTGTGATTATATGGTGTTAAAGAAATCGTCCATGTCTGTCTCGGCCGAGTATCCATAGGTCCGCAGGGTGTCTTCTGCGCAGACGTCTTCGGCCTAACGGGTGGCAAGGTGTCTTGCCAAACGGTTGGTATGCGCTAGCAGGCGGTCTCTGTATCGGTTTGCAAATGATGAAATTGTTTCTGTTACAGTTGGTATTCCTGTGTCTTGAAATAGCGTGTCATTGTGTACGTAGTGGTGCCACTTAACTCCCAGCATCCTTCTCAGAGCCTTCGTTATGCATGTTTGCACCTTTTAAGTGAAGAGTCACGCGGTGCCCCAGCATGTAATCCCCAGTTCAGTGTCGGAAGGACAATGGCTTTAAATAATCGCACCTTGGCATGGAGTGATAGACCGCTATCAGAACGAAGGAGCCAATCCATTTTTCAAGCTTTGTCCTTGCTGATCCGCAGACTCGGTCAATCTGCCCCTTCCAGCAAAGTCGGCGGTCTAGGGTTACGCCAAGGTACGTAACCTTATCCTCATGCTTTAGTCTTTTCCCATCCATATAAAGGGCACGTGAGCGGCCAGGCCGAAGGGCGAAAGTGGCGTGCTGTGTCTTTCAATGTTAAGCGCTATGTTCCATCGAGATGCCCAACATTCGAATTCGTCCAAGAATGTCTGGACACGATTGAAGCCGATATGGGGTGCTGCCAGCAGCTAGAAAAGCAGTGTCATCTGCGTAGGTTGCTAGAAGAGTACCACGAGCAATGGGGCCGGAAGATCCGATGTGTAAAGTGTGTACAGTACCGGGCCAAGAACACTGCCCTGAGGTACACCAGCATGAATTGGGCGTAGTTCCGAACGATGTCCACGGATCTCAACGGAAAACTTCCTGTTATCCAGAAATGACACAATAAGCTTCCAGAGTCCCTCAGGTAAAAGCGGCATTAATTTGTAAAATAGACCTTCATGCCAAACCCTGTCAAAGGCCTGCCGTACGTCTAGAAATACAGCTGAACAGTATTTGCGATCTTCTAAAGCACTCAGAATGTGGTTAACCACTCTGTGAACTTGCTCAATAGCGCTATGGCGACTTCGGAAGCCAAATTGGTGGCCCGGCAGAGCGTCCATGAAGGCGTCAATATTCAGCAACCGAGCAAGCACGATCCGCTCGAATATCTTGGAGAAAGTGGACAGGAGACTTATCGGCCTGTAAGATTCTGGTGTGCACGGGTCTTTCCTTTCTTATGGACCATTGTGACAAGTGCACGTTTCCAGGGGATGGAAATGGCCAAGGTTAAGGGAAGCATTAAAGAGAAGGCAGAGCTGTGCAATAACAGAGCTAGGAAGTGCCTTTGCTACTCTACCAATTGCATCCATGCCAGGAGCCTTAGTGGGAACCAGTTGCTTAATATGATCACGTACCTCATCTTGATCCACAGGCCGCACAGCAACAGGAGAACAAAGGAGAGCCCAAACCTAGAGATTGTTGTTTGGGTCTCTGGCTTGTTGCAAAATCAAACGGAGTAAAGCGTCTCTCCAGATCGCCTGCAAATACTTCAGCAATAGCGGAATCGCTGTGAGCCCAAGTACCATCGCTTCGTTTAAGAGAAAACCTGGGAAGTGGCTGCCTTTTAGGTTTCGGGTGCATTTCCATAAAGCAAACCCATGATCCTGGTTAGGATCGATGGCATTGAGATGATTTACGAAAATTCCGACTTAGCCAAGCGGAGCTTTCCTAAGTTCTGAGACAGATGCCTTGCACCTAGCTAAATCGATAGTATGCCTTGTCCTCATCCAGGTACGACGGAGTGCATGACCCTTCCTGGCCAAGGCTGCAATTTCTGGCTTTGATGATGTCCAGGATGGCGGAGGAATAGATATACATCTAGCAGGAGGGGCAGCTTGATGAATTTTGTCTACTAAGTCCTGAGCAAAAGAATCAATGTCATCCGCCGTTACAAGTGATGGGTTATTTTCAGTCAGTGCAGAAAGTCTGGCACTAAAACTTCTTGTGTCTGATCCCGAGGCAAAAGCCTGGTTTTAGGAACGACCTGATAGGCAGCAACGCAGAAATATATCAGGAGCGGAATGTGGTCAGAGGAAAGGCCCGAGCACTCCGAAATGGCAAGGTGGCTGCACGGAATGCCTCTATACACTGCAAAGTCAATGGCTGTCGGTAGATGATCATTATTCCAAGGAAAGTGCGTAGGTCCCCGGTAGCCAGAATCTGCATGGTTGAGCTAGAGACAACGGACATCAGAGTATTTCCCCGAGGGCAGGAGCGTCTGCATCCCCAGAAGCTGTGGTGCGCATTCCAATCCTCCAATTACAAAGCGACTGCCCATAGAGCCAAACAGGCGAAGATATTGCTCAGCTGACCAAGAGTGACGGTGACCAGGAGGACAGTAAACAGCACCAAACGAAATTCTTCCAAGTGTGGTGACCAAATTTATGGAAATTGCTTGCAGGTGGGGTTCCGATATTGAGGCACTCAGGTTATAGTCCAAGGATTTTAATGATGATTGCAGCACCTCCACGATGTCGATCATCGGGGTGGTTGGCACAGTGTACTGCATATCCATGAACACGGAAGAAAGAACGGCTGGTAAAATGTGTTTCAGAGATCAGCAGGATGTCAATGTTGCGTTCCTGGAGGAAGCTCAACCTCTAGGGATTTGCCAACTAAGTTGTTGGCGTTCCACATAACTATATTTATCCCGTAATTAGTCATCGCAACGCGTTGACTCCAAGGGACTGGCGTGTTTAGACATCACGCTCTGTAACATTTGTATTGTCGCCGTCATCACCGACATCATTTGATCGAAGCGCAGCAGAAGCTTGTCGATCGCAGCCGCTTGTGATATTGCAGCAGCTTCCTGCTGCTTCTGTAAATCATTAATGAATTTCAGTAGTCTGTCTTGAGCAGGTTGTTCAATTGAGGAGTCTTCCTGTCAGTTCCAATATGGGGCTGGCTTATTGAATGCACATTTTGGCAGGAGTTAGATGCCATTGATTGTTGGTTTGATGAAATTGGAAGACTAGATGTAAACCAAGCATTCTGAGCCGGCGGCGGAGCAGGTTGAAAATCTGGACGCTTTTGAGTTCGTTGGTTCGTTGAGCCAATGGACTTGCGCCTCTGGGAATGCTCCAGGTAGGCGGGACAACTGCGTGAGGACGCACTATGATTGGAGCCACAGTTTATACATTTGAGCTGTTCCTCTTGCACAGCGGGGCACTTTTCCTTCTCGTTTGTGTTATGGTCACCAGCACATCGGGCACACTTCGATGAAAATGAACAAAGTTTTCGAATGCCCAAATAATTGGCATTGAAAACATCTTAAGGGGCCCTTTCTGGGTTGTTGAGGTTCTACTTTCACCACCTGGTAGTCAATGACTCGAATGTCATATACATCCTTGTTGTTCCTTGCAGGTTCTAATTCTACAAAGAACATGTCTCGCTTTCCTTACCATTCTCACAATAGGGTTGTAAACATTTCGGGGTTGTGCCCCAGTTCTTTGAGTCTAGCAATTATTTCACTAGTCTCGGTTGATGCATTAAGACCTTTGATAACGATTCGAAAAGCTCGCTCATTTTAAACTGATAGGTACTGAAGGGAATCCCTTATCCTTAAAAGTTTTGAACTTTTCTGTATACATTTCCATCATCCACAGTTATTCGGCAGGAGGATCGCCCAGTCGTTTTAAGACGAAATCCAGTCGTCACCCGAGATAGTAGGGCAATCAGTTCTTTGATATCCGTAATACCCCTCAAAAGAAAGGGTGGGGACGGGGATCCCGTTTGTTGGTTCTGGGTTGCGAAGCTTCAGCCGAGTAGATTGTATCACCAGTATTACCGGAATGATTGTGTCATTCTCATCATCATCAGACAGAATGGCGAAGCTATTATTCTTGCCAATATAAGATTTCTTTTCTCCGTTTGGAAGACTCTTCAGCTGCAATGACTTATGATCGCCGATTTCTTCAAGATTTCGCCTTTTCCTGAGATTCCTTACTTGAGTAAAGCGCTCCTCGTCAGCACTCTTGCTTATCCACTTAGGGCTAGCATTTACGGAGCAGTCCGGTTCCATATCCATATCATCATCACTTAGGCACCTATTGGCATCAAAAGCAGTCGCCTTGCCATTCTTAGAAGCCTGAACTACAGCTTCTTTAATTACATCTTCAGTTTTAACTGGAGGTCGGGATATCTGGCTTTAGCGGAAGCTGATAGTTTCGGAACTTGTTGTTCATTGGGTTGAATCATACGACTCTCAGTCTCAGAGGTACCTTGAAAGTAGTATACATCCTTCCCCGGCAAGGTATTAGTATCCGCCATTGTACACGGAACTAAGAAAATTAAAGAAATTAAGTTACGCGCAACAGCCAGCCTGCAGAACGTGGGCAAGGCCGACAAAACACAACACAAAGTTGTATCCAAAATATCCGAAAAATTTGGAGAAAAATGTTATATACAAATTTTAAGAAATTCGGGAGCTTTAAAATGAACACAACCGGTTAGCTTGACACTAGAGTCGAAACTTACAAATGGGGTATTACAAAGACGATCACGGAGTGCAGATGAAGGTAATGCACGAAATAGATCTGTTGACCCCGTACCTGTAGTGAAACACGAATACGTCGTGCTGTTTGGCTGAAATGATTAATGTACGGATACATTGGAAATGATGGACGCAATATGTCCGCGACTCTTTCGCGATACTTTCGCGATACTTTCATGACACTTCCGCGATACTGACTCTTCCGCCTTCCTTTCCGATACTCCGCGATCTTCCGCGCTCCGCTATCCGCTTTCGCGATACTTCCTTCGATTTCTTCGCATTCGACTTCCGCGATACTTCCGCGATAATTTCCGCGATACTTCCGCGATCTTCGCATTCCTGATCTTCCGCGACTCTTCGACTCTTCCATTCGCGATATTCCATCCGCGATCTTCCTGATTCCGCGATCTTCCGACTTTCCGACTTCCGATACTTCCGCTATTTCCGCGATACTTCCGCGATTCTTCCGCGATCGCTTCCGCGTATTTCAGCGATACTTCCGATTCTTCCGGGATTCTTCCACGATACTTCCACGACTCTTCCGTGATTCTTTCGACTCTTTCACGATACCGCGCTCCTCCGCGATACTTCCGCAATTCTTCCGGGATTCTTCACGATACTTCCACGACTCTTCGCGATTCTTCCGCGACTCTTCCGACTCTTTCGCGATACTTTCGCGATACTTCCGCGATACTTTCGCGATACTTTCGATACTTCCGCGATACTTCCGCGATACTTCCGCAATACTTTCGTGATACTTCCGCGATATTTCCGCGACTCTTCCGCGATTCTTCCGCGATACTTCCGCGATATTTCCGCGATACTTTCGCGATACTTCCGCGATACTTCCGACTCTACGGCAATGGTTTCGCGATACTTTCGCGATACTTCGAGATACTTCCCGACTCTTCCGCGATACTTCCGCGATTTGATACTTCCGCGACTCTTCCGCGATTCTTCCGCGATACTTCCGCGTATTTCAGCGATACTTCCGCGATTCTTCCGCGATGCTTCCGCGATACTTCCGCGCTCCTCCGCGATACTTCCGGGATTCTTCCGCGATACTTCCAAGACTCTTCCGCGATACTTCCGCGACTCTTCCTCGATACTTCCGCGCTCCACCGCGATACTTCCGCGATTCTTCCGGGATTCTTCTGGGATTCTTCGACGATACTTCCAGGACTCTTCCGCGATTCTTCAGCGACTCTTCCGCGACTCTTTCGCGATACTTTTGCGATACTTCCGCGATACTTCCGCAATACTTTCGCGATACTTCCGCGATACTTCCGCGACTCTTCGGCAATACTTTTCGATACTTTCGCGATACTTCCGGATACTTCCCGACTCTTCCGCGATACTTCCGCGATTTTTCCGCGATACTTCCGCGTATTTCAGCGATACTTCCGCGATTCTTCCGGGATTCTTCTGCAATTCTTCGCGATACTTCCAGGACTCTTCCGCGATTCTTCCGCGACTCTTCCGCGACTCTTTCGCGATACTTTTCGCGATACTTCCGCGATACTTCCGCAATACTTTCGTGATACTTCCGCGATACTTCCGCGACTCTTCGGCAATACTTTCGCGATACTTTCGCGATACTTCCGCGATACTTCCGCGACTCTTCCGCGATACTTCCGCGATTTTCCGCGATACTTCCGCGTATTTCAGCGATACTTCCGCGATTCTTCCGCGATACTTCCGCGTATTTCAGCGATACTTCCGCGATTCTTCCGCGATGCTTCCGGGATACTTCCGCATATTTCAGCGATACTTCCGCGATTCTTCCGCGATGCTTCCGCGATACTTCCGCGATACTTTCGCGATACTTCCGCGATACTTCCGCAATACTTTCGATACTTGCACGACTCTTCCGCGACTCTTCCGCGATACTTCCGCGTATTTCAGCGATACTTCCGCGATTCTTCCGCGATGCTTCCGCGATACTTCCGCACTCCTCCGCGATACTTCCGGGATTCTTTCGAGTTCTTCCGCGATTTTCCACGACTCTTCCGCGATACTTCCGCGACTCTTCCACGATACTTCCGCGCTCCGCGATACTTCCGCGATTCTTCCGGGATTCTTCGATTCTTCGACGATACTTCCAGGACTCTTCCGCGATTCTTCCGCGATACTTCCGCGACTTCCGCGATTCTTCCGCGATACTTCCGCGTATTTCAGCGATACTTCCGCGATTCTTCCGCGATGCTTCCGCGATACTTCCGCGATACTTTCGCGATACTTCCGCGATACTTCCGCAATACTTTCGTGATACTTGCACGACTCTTCCGCGACTCTTCCGCGATTTTCCGCGACTCTTCCGCAATACTTCCGCGATACTTCCGCGAATCTTTCGTGATACTTCCACGACTCTTCCGCGATTCTTCCGCGACTCTTTCATATACTTTCGCGATACTTCCGCTTCCGCAATACTTTCGTGATACTTCCGCGATACTTCCGCGTATTTCAGCGATACTTCCACGATTCTTCCGCGATGCTTCCGCGATACTTCCGCGATACTTTCGCGATACTTCCGCGATACTTCCGATACTTTTCGATACTTGCACGACTCTTCCGCGATTCTTCCGCGATACTTCCGCGACTCTTCCGCGATTCTTCCGACTCTTTCGCTTACTTTCGCGATACTTCCGCGATACTTCCGCAATACTTTCGTGATACTTCCGCGATACTTCCGCGTATTTCAGCGATACTTCCACGATTCTTCCGCGATGCTTCCGCGATACTTCCGCGATACTTTCGCGATACTTCCGCGATACTTCCGCAATACTTTCGCGATACTTCACGACTCTTCCGCGACTCTTCCGATACTTCCGTACTTCCGCGATACTTCCGCAATACTTTCGTGATACTTGCACGACTCTTCCGCGATTCTTCCGCGACTCTTTCCGCTACTTTCGCGATACTTCCGCGATACTTCCGCTTTCGATACTTCCGCGATACTTCCGCGTATTTCAGCGATACTTCACGATTCTTCCGCGATGCTTCCGCGATACTTCCGCGATACTTTCGCGATACTTCCGCGATACTTCCGCAATACTTTCGTGATACTTGCGACTCTTCCGCGACTCTTTCGCGATTCTTCCGCGATACTTCCGCGTATTTAGCGATACTTCCGCGATTCTTCCGCGATGCTTCCGCGATACTTCCGCGATACTTTCGCGATACTTCCGCGATACTTCCGTACTTTCGTGATACTTGCACGACTCTTCCGCGACTCTTTTGCGATTCTTCCGCGATACTTCCGCGTATTTCAGCGATACTTCCGCGATACTTCCGCGACTTCCACGATACTTCCGCGCTACACCGCGATACTTCCGCGATTCTTCCGGGATTCTTCTGGGATTCTTCGACGATACTTCCAGGACTCTTCCGCGATTCTTCCGCGACCCTTCCGCGACTCTTTCGCGATACTTTCGCGATACTTCCGCGATACTTCCGCAATACTTTCGTGATACTTCCGCGATACTTCCGCGACTCTTCGGCAATACTTTCGCGATACTATCGCGATACTTCCGGAGTATCGCGGAAGCGATCTTGAAGTATCTTCGATACTTCCGGCCCCCGAATCTTTCCGCGATTTTTTCCGCGATACTTCCGCGACTCTTCCGCGATTCTTCCGCGATTCTTCCGCGATACTTCCGCGTATTTCAGCGATACTTCCGCGATACTTCCGCGCTCCTCCGCGATACTTCCGGGATTCTTCCGCGACTCTTCCGCGACTCTTTCGCGATACTTTCGCGATACTTCCGCGATACTTCCGCAATACTTTCGTGATACTTCCGCGATACTTCCGCGACTCTTCGGCAATACTTTCGATACTTTCGCGATACTTCGAGATACTTCCGACTCTTCCGCGATACTTCCGCGATTTTTCCGCGATACTTCCGCGATGCTTCCGCGATACTTCCGCGCTCCTTCGCGATACTTCCGGGATTCTTCCGGGATTCTTCCGCGATACTTCCACGACTCTTCCGCGATACTTCCGCGACTCTTCCACGATACTTCCGCGCTCCACCGCGATACTTCCGCGATTCTTCCGTGATTCTTCTGAGTTCTTCGACGATACTTCCAGGACTCTTCCGCGATTCTTCCGCGACTCTTCCGCAACTCTTTCGCGATACTTTCGCGATACTTCCGCGATACTTCCGCGATACTTCCGCAATACTTTCGCGATTCGTGATACTTGCACGACTCTTCCGCGATTCTTCCGCGATACTTCCGCGACTCTTCCGCGATTCTTCCGCGATACTTCCGCGTATTTCAGCGATACTTCCGCGATTCTTCCGCGATGCTTCCGCGATACTTCCGCGATACTTTCGCGATACTTCCGCGATACTTCCGCGATACTTCCGCAATACTTTCGTGATACTTGCACGACTCTTCCGCGACTCTCGCGATTCTTCCGCGATACTTCCGCGTATTTCAGCGATACTTCCGCGATTCTTCCGCGATGCTTCCGCGATACTTCGCGCTCCTCCGCGATACTTCCGGGATTCTTCCGGGATTCTTCCGCGATACTTCCACGACTCTTCCGCGATACTTCCGCGACTCTTCCACGATACTTCCGAGCTCCACCGCGATACTTCCGCGATTCTTCCGATTCTTCTGGGATTCTTCGACGATACTTCCAGGACTCTTCCGCGATTCTTCCGCGACTCTTTCGCGATACTTCCGCGATACTTCCGCGTATTTCAGCGATACTTCCACGATTCTTCCGCGATGCTTCCGCGATACTTCCGCGATACTTTGGCGATACTTCCGCGATACTTCCGCAATACTTTCGTGATACTTCTGTAACGACTCTTCCGCGATTCTTCCGCGATACTTCCGCGACTCTTCCGCGATTCTTTCCGCGATACTTCCGCGTATTTCAGCGATACTTCCGCTATTCTTCCGCGATGATTCCGCGATACTTCCGCGACTCTTTCGCGATACTTCCGCGATACTGCCGCAATACTTTCGTGATACTTGCACGACTCTTCCGCGACTCTTCCGCGATTCTTCCGCGATACTTCCGCGTATTTCAGCGATACTTCCGCGCTCCTCCGCGATACTTCCGGGATTCTTCCGCGATACTTCCAAGACTCTTCCGCGATACTTCCGCGACTCTTCCACGATACTTCCGCGCTCCACCGCGATACTTCCGCGATTCTTCCGGGATTCTTCTGGGATTCTTCGACGATACCAGGACTCTTCCGCGATACTTCCGCGACTCTTCCACGATACTTCCGCGCTCCACCGCGATACTTCCGCGATTCTTCCGGGATTCTTCTGGGATTCTTCGACGATACTTCCAGGACTCTTCCGCGATTCTTCCGCGATTCTTCCGCGACTCTTTCGCTATACTTTCGCGATACTTCCGCGATACTTCCGCGATACCCGCAATACTTTCGTGATACTTCCGCGATACTTCTTGCACGACTCTTCCGCGATTCTTCCGCGACTCTTTCGCTATACTTTCGCGATACTTCCGCGATACTTCCGCAATACTTTCGTGATACTTCCGCGATACTTCCGCGTATTTCAGCGATACTTCCACGATTCTTCCGCGATGCGATACTTCCGCGATACTTCCGCGACTCTTCCGCGATTCTTCCGCGATACTTCCGCGTATTTCAGCGATACTTCCGCGATTCTTCCGCGATGCTTCCGCGATACTTCCGCGATACTTTCGCGATACTTCCGCGATACTTCCGCAATACTTTCGCGATACTTGCACGACTCTTCCGCGACTCTTTTCGCGATTCTTCCGCGATAACTTCCGCGTATTTCAGCGATACTTCCACGATTCTTCCGCGATGCTTCCGCGATACTTCCGCGATACTTTCGCGATTCTTCCGCGATACTTCCGCAATACTTTCGTGCGCACGACTCTTCCGCGATTCTTCCGCGACTCTTTCACTTTCGCGATACTTCCGCGATACTTCCGCAATACTTTCGAGATACTTCCGCGATACTTCCGCGTATTTCAGCGATACTTCCGCGACTCTTCCGCGATGCTTCCGCGATACTTCCGCGATACTTTCGCGATACTTCCGCGATACTTCCGCAATACTTTCGTGATACTTCCGCGATACTTTCGCGATTCTTCCGCGATACTTCCGCGTATTTCAGCGATACTTCCGCGATTCTTCCGCGATGCTTCCGCGATACTTCCGCGATACTTTCGCGATACTTCCGCGATACTTCCGCAATACTTTCGTGATACTTTGCACGACTCTTCCGCGACTCTTCCGGATTCTTCCGCGATACTTCCACGACTCTTCCGCGATACTTCCGCGACTCTTCCGCGATTTTCCGCGACTCTTCCGCAATACTTCCGCGATACTCGCGATACTTCCGCAATACTTTCGCGATACTTGCACGACTCTTCCGCGATTCTTCCGCGACTCTTTTCGCTATACTTTCGCGATACTTCCGCGATACTTCCGCAATACTTTCGTGATACTTCCGCGATACTTCCGCGTATTTCAGCGATACTTCCACGATTCTTCCGCGATGCTTCCGCGATACTTCCGCGATACTTTCGCGATACTTCCGCGATACTTCCGCAATACTTTCGTGATACTTTGCACGACTCTTCCGCGACTCTTCCGCGATTCTTCCGCGATACTTCTGCGTATTTCAGCGATACTTCCGCGATTCTTCCGCGATGCTTCCGCGATACTTCCGCACTGCTTCCGAGTTCTTTCGGGAATCTTCCGCGATTTTCCACGACTCTTCCGCGATACTTCCGCGACTCTTCCACGATACTTCCGCGCTCCACCGCGATACTTCCGCGATCTTCCGATTCTTCTGGATTCTTCGACGATACTTCCAGGACTCTTCCGCGATTCTTCCGCGATTCTTCCGGGATTCTTCTGGGATTCTTCGCGATACTTCCAGGACTCTTCCGCGATACTTCCGCGACTCTTCCACGATACTTCCGCGCTCCACCGCGATACTTCCGCGATTCTTCCGGGATTCTTCTGGGATTCTTCGACGATACTTCCAGGACTCTTCCGCGATTCTTCCGCGATTCTTCCGCGACTCTTTCGCTATACTTTCGCGATACTTCCGCGATACTTCCGCGATACTTCCGCAATACTTTCGCGATACTTCCGCGATACTTCCGCAATACTTTCGTGATACTTGCACGACTCTTCCGCGATTCTTCCGCGACTCTTTCGCTATACTTTCGCGATACTTCCGCGATACTTCCGCGATACTTCCGCAATACTTTCGTGATACTTCCGCGATACTTCCGCGTATTTCAGCGATACTTCCGCGATTCTTCCGCGATACTTTCGCGATACTTCCGCAATACTTCCGCAATACTTTCGTGATACTTCCGCGATACTTCCGCGACTCTTCGGCAATACTTTCGCGATACTTTCGCGATACTTCCGAGATACTTCCCCGACTCTTCCGCGATACTTCCGCGATTTTTCCGCGATACTTCCGCGACTCTTCCGCGATTCTTCCGCGTATTTCAGCGATACTTCCGCGATTCTTCCGCGATGCTTCCGCGATACTTCCGCGCTCCTCCGCGATACTTCCGATTCTTCCGCGATACTTCCACGACTCTTTCGCGACTCTTCCCCGATATTTCCGCGCTCCTCCGCGATACTTCCGCGATTCTTCCGGGATTCTTCCACGATACTTCCACGACTCTTCCGCGATTTTTCCGCGACTCTTCCGCAATACTTCCGCGATACTTCCGCGATACTTCCGCAATACTTTCGTGATACTTCCGCGATACTTCCGCGTATTTCAGCGATACTTCCGCGATTCTTCCGCGATGCTTCCGCGATACTTCCGCGATACTTCCGCGATACTTTCGCGATATCTCCGCGATACTTCCGCAATACTTTCGTGATACTTTCGCGATTCTTCCGCGATACTTCCGCGTATTTCAGCGATACTTCCGCGATTCTTCCGCGATGCTTCCGCGATACTTCCGCGATACTTTCGCGATACTTCCGCGATACTTCCGCAATACTTTCGTGATACTTGCACGACTCTTCCGCGACTCTTCCGGGATTCTTCCGCGATTTCACGACTCTTCCGCGATACTTCCGCGACTCTTCCGCGATTTTTCCGCGACTCTTCCGCAATACTTCCGCGATACTTCCGCGATACCGCAATACTTTCGTGATACTTGCACGACTCTTCCGCGATTCTTCCGCGACTCTTTCGCATTTCGCGATACTTCCGCGATACTTCCGCAATATTTCGTGATACTTCCGCGATACTTCCGCGTATTTCAGCGATACTTCCACGATTCTTCCGCGATGCTTCCGCGATACTTCCGCGATACTTTCGCGATACTTTCGCGATACTTCCGCAATACTTTCGTGATACTTGCACGACTCTTCCGCGACTCTTCCGCGATTCTTCCGCGATACTTCCGCGTATTTCAGCGATACTTCCGCGATTCTTCCGCGATGCTTCCGCGATACTTCCGCACTCTCCGCGATACTTCCGATTCTTCGATTCTTCCGCGATTTTCCACAACTCTTCCGCGATACTTCCGCGACTCTTCCACGATACTTCCGCGCTCCACCGCGATACTTCCGCGATTCTTCGGGATTCTTCCGCGATTCTTCGACGATACTTCCGGACTCTTCCGCGATTCTTCCGCGATTCTTCCGCGACTCTTTCGCTACTTTCGCGATACTTCCGCGATACTTCCGCGATACTTCCGCAATACTTTCGTGATACTTCCGCGATACTTCCGCGTATTTCAGCGATACTTCCGCGATTCTTCCGCGATACTTCCGCGATACTTCCGCGATACTTTCGCGATACTTCCGCGATACTTCCGTGATACTTCCGCGATTTTCCGCGACTCTTCCGCAATACTTCCGCGATACTTCCGCGATACTTCCGCAATACTTTCGTGATACTTCCGCGATACTTCCGCGTATCTCAGCGATACTTCCGCGATTCTTCCGCGATGCTTCCGCGATACTTCCGCGATACTTTCGCGATACTTCCGCGATACTTCCGCGATACTTCCGCAATACTTTCGTGATACTTGCACGACTCTTCCGCGACTCTTTCGCGATTCTTCCGCGATACTTCCGCGTATTTCAGCGATACTTCCGCGATTCTTCCGCGATGCTTCCGCGATACTTCCGCGATACTTTCGCGATACTTCCGCGATACTTCCGCAATACTTTCGTGATACTTCCGCGATACTTCCGCGTATTTCAGCGATACTTCCGCGATTCTTCCGCGATGCTTCCGCGATACTTCCGCGATACTTTCGCGATACTTCCGCGATACTTCCGCAATACTTTCGTGATACTTGCACGACTCTTCCGCGACTCTTCCGCGATTCTTCCGCGATACTTCCGCGTATTTCAGCGATACTTCCGCGATTCTTCCGCGATGCTTCCGCGATACTTCCGCACCTCCGCGATACTTCCGATTCTTTTCGATTCTTCCGCGATTTTTCCACAACTCTTCCGCGATACTTCCGCGACTCTTCCACGATACTTCCGCGCTCCACCGCGATACTTCCGCGATTCTTCCGGGATTCTTCGATTCTTCGACGATACTTCCAGGACTCTTCCGCGATTCTTCCGCGATTCTTCCGCGACTCTTTCGCTATACTTTCGCGATACTTCCGCGATACTTCCGCGATACTTCCGCAATACTTTCGCGATACTTCCGCGATACTTCCGCGTATTTCAGCGATACTTCCGCGATTCTTCCGCGATGCTTCCGCGATACTTCCGCGATACTTTCGCGATACTTCCGCGATACTTCCGCAATACTTTCGTGATACTTCCGCGATTTTCCGCGACTCTTCCGCAATACTTCCGCGATACTTCGCGATACTTCGTGATACTTCCGCGATACTTCCGCGTATTTCAGCGATACTTCCGCGATTCTTCCGCGATGCTTCCGCTACTTCCGCGATACTTTCGCGATACTTCCGCGATACTTCCGCAATACTTTCGTGATACTTGCACGACTCTTCCGCGACTCTTTCGCGATTCTTCCGCGATACTTCCGCGTATTTCAGCGATACTTCCGCGATTCTTCCGCGATGCTTCCGCGATACTTCCGCGATACTTTCGCGATACTTCCGCGATACTTCCGCAATACTTTCGTGATACTTGCACGACTCTTCCGCGACTCTTTCGCGATTCTTCCGCGATACTTCCGCGTATTTCAGCGATACTTCCGCGATTCTTCCGCGATGCTTCCGCGATACTTCCGCGATACTTTCGCGATACTTCAGCGATACTTCCGCGATACTTCCGCGACTCTTCCACGATACTTCCGCGCTCCACCGCGATACTTCCGCGATTCTTCCGGATTCTTCGGGATTCTTCGACGATACTTCCAGGACTCTTCCGCGATTCTTCCGCGATTCTTCCGCGACTCTTTTCGCTATACTTTCGCGATACTTCCGCGATACTTCCGCGATACTTCCGCAATACTTTCGTGATACTTCCGCGATACTTCCGCGTATTTCAGCGATACTTCCGCGATTCTTCCGCGATGCTTCCGCGATACTTCCGCGATACTTTCGCGATACTTCCGCGATACTTTCGCGATACTTCCGCGATACTTCCGCGACTCTTCGGCAATACTTTCGCGATACTTTCGCGATACTTCCGAGATACTTCCCGACTCTTCCGCGATACTTCCGCGATTTTTCCGCGATACTTCCGCGACTCTTCCACGATTCTTCCGCGATACTTCCGCGTATTTCAGCGATACTTCCGCGATTCTTCCGCGATACTTCCGCGATACCTCCGCGATACTTCCGGGATTCTTCCGCGATACTTTCACGACTCTTTCGCGACTCTTCCCCGATATTTCCGCGCTCCTCCGCGATACTTCCGCGATACTTCCGCAATACTTTCGTGATACTTCCACGACTCTTCCGCGACTCTTCCGCGATGCTTCCGCGATACTTCCGCGATACTTTCGCGATACTTCCGCGATACTTCCGCAATACTTTCGTGATATTTGCACGACTCTTCCGCGACTCTCGCGATTCTTCCGCGATACTTCCGCGTATTTCAGCGATACTTCCGCGATTCTTCCGCGATGCTTCCGCGATACTTCCGCGCTCCTCCGCGATACTTCCGGGATTCTTCCGATTCTTCCGCGATACTTCCACGACTTTCCGCGATACTTCCACGATACTTCCGCGCTCCACCGCGATACTTCCGCGATTCTTCCGATTCTTCCGGGATTCTACGACGATACTTCCAGGACTCTTCCGCGATTCTTCCGCGACTCTTCCGCAACTTTTCGCGATACTTTCGCGATACTTCCGCGACTCTTCGGCAATACTTTCGCGATACTTTCGCGATACTTCCGAGATACTTCCCCGACTCTTCCGCGATACTTCCGCGATTTTCCGCGATACTTCCACGACTCTTCCGCGATTCTTCCGCGATACTTCCGCGTATTTCAGCGATACTTCCGCGATTCTTCCGCGATGCTTCCGCGTTACTTCCGCGCTCCTCCGCGATACTTCCGGGATTCTTCCGGGATTCTTCCGCGATACTTCCACGACTCTTCCACGATACTTCCGCGACTCTTCCGCGATATTTCCGCGACTCTTCCGCAATACTTTCGCGATACTTCCGCGATACTTCCGCAATACTTTCGTGATACTTGCGACTCTTCCGCGATTCTTCCGCGACTCTTTCGCTATACTTTCGCGATACTTCCGCGATACTTCCGCAATACTTTCGTGATACTTCCGCGATACTTCCGCGCGTATTTCAGCGATACTTCCACGATTCTTCCGCGATGCTTCCGCGATACTTCCGCGATACTTTCGCGATACTTCCGCGATACTTCCGCAATACTTTCGTGATACTTGCACGACTCTTCCGCGATTCTTCCGCGATACTTCCGCGACTCTTCCGCGATTCTTCCGCGATACTTCCGCGTATTTCAGCGATACTTCCGCGATTCTTCCGCGATGCTTCCGCGATACTTCCGCGATACTTTCGCGATACTTCCGCGATACTTCCGCAATAATTTCGTGATACTTGCACGACTCTTCCGCGACTCTCGCGATTCTTCCGCGATACTTCCGCGTATTTCAGCGATACTTCCGCGATTCTTCCGCGATGCTTCCGCGATACTTCCGCGGCCTCCGCGATACTTCCGACTCTTCCGGGATTCTTCCGCGATACTTCCACGACTCTTCCGCGATACTTCCGCGACTCTTCCACGATACTTCCGCGCTCCACCGCGATACTTCCGCGATTCTTCCGGATTCTTGGGATTCTTCGACGATACTTCCAGGACTCTTCCGCGATTCTTCCGCGATACTTCCGCGACTCTTTCGCGATACTTCCGCGATACTTCCGCGTATTTCCAGCGATACTTCCGCGATTCTTCCGCGATGCTTCCGCGATACTTCCGCGATACTTCGGCGATACTTCCGGATTCTTCCGCGATACTTCCACGACTCTTCCGCGATACTTCCGCGACTCTTCCACGATACTTCCGCGCTCCACCGCGATACTTCCGCGATTCTTCGGGATTCTTCTGATTCTTCGACGATACTTGCACGACTCTTCCGCGACTCTCGCGATTCTTCCGCGATACTTCCGCGTATTTCAGCGATACTTCCGCGATTCTTCCGCGATGCTTCCGCGATACTTCCGCGCTCCTCCGCGATACTTCCGGATTCTTCCGATTCTTCTGATTCTTCGCGATACTTGCGACTCTTCCGCGACTCTCGCGATTCTTCCGCGATACTTCCGCGTATTTCAGCGATACTTCCGCGATACTTCCGCGACTCTTTCGCGATACTTTCGCGATACTTCCGCGTATTTCAGCGATACTTCCGCGATTCTTCCGCGATGCTTCCGCGATACTTCCGCGCCCTCCGCGATACTTCCGGGATTCTTCCGGGATTCTTCCGCGATACTTCCACGACTCTTCCGCGATACTTCCGCGACTTCCACGATACTTCCGCGCTCCACCGCGATACTTCCGCGATTCTTCCGAGTTCTTCGAGTTCTTCGACGATACTTGCACGACTCTTCCGCGACTCTCGCGATTCTTCCGCGATACTTCCGCGTATTTCAGCGATACTTCCGCGATTCTTCCGCGATGCTTCCGCGATACTTCCGCGCTCCTCCGCGATACTTCCGGGATTCTTCCGGGATTCTTCCGCGATACTTCCACGACTCTTCCGCGATACTTCCGCGACTCTTCCACGATACTTCCGCGCTCCACCGCGATACTTCCGCGATTCTTCCGGGATTCTTCTGGGATTCTTCGACGATACTTCCGCGACTCTTCCGCGATTCTTCCGCGATACTTTCGCGTATTTCAGCGATACTTCCGCGATTCTTCCGCGATGCTTCCGCGATACTTCCGCGATACTTTCGCGATACTTCCGCGATACTTCCGCAATACTTTCGTGATACTTGCACGACTCTTCCGCGACTCTTTCGCGATTCTTCCGCGATACTTCCGCGTATTTCAGCGATACTTCCGCGATTCTTCCGCGATGCTTCCGCGATACTTCCGCGATACTTTCGCGATACTTCAGCGATACTTCCGCGATACTTCCGCGACTTTCCACGATACTTCCGCGCTCCACCGCGATACTTCCGCGATTCTTCCGAGTTCTTCTGGGATTCTTCGACGATACTTCCAGGACTCTTCCGCGATTCTTCCGCGACCTTCCGCGACTCTTTCGCGATACTTTCGCGATACTTCCGCGATACTTCCGCAATACTTTCGCGATACTTCCGCGATACTTCCGCGACTTTCGCGATACTTCGCGATACTTCCGAGATACTTCCCGACTCTTCCGCGATACTTCCGCGATTTTTCCGCGATACTTCCGCGACTCTTCCGCGATTCTTCCGCGATACTTCCGCGTATTTCAGCGATACTTCCGCGATTCTTCCGCGATGCTTCCGCGATACTTCCGCGCTCCTCCGCGATACTTCCGATTCTTCCGGATTCTTCCGCGACTCTTCCGCGACTCTTTCGCGATACTTTCGCGATACTTCCGCGATACTTCCGCAATACTTTCGTGATACTTCCGCGATACTTCCGCGACTCTTCGGCAATACTTTCGCGATACTTTCGCGATACTTCGAGATACTTCCCGACTCTTCCGCGATACTTCCGCGATTTTTCCGCGATACTTCCGCGATGCTTCCGCGATACTTCCGCGCTCCTCCGCGATACTTCCGGGATTCTTCCGGGATTCTTCCGCGATACTTCCACGACTCTACTTCCGCGACTCTTCCACGATACTTCCGCTCCACCGCGATACTTCCGCGATTCTTCCGGGATTCTTCTGGGATTCTTCGACGATACTTCCAGGACTCTTCCGCGATTCTTCCGCGACTCTTCCGCAACTCTTTCGCGATACTTTCGCGATACTTCCGCGATACTTCCGCAATACTTTCGTGATACTTCCGCGATACTTCCGCGACTCTTCGGCAATACTTTCGCGATACTTTCGCGATACTTCCGCGATACTTCCGCGACTCTTCCACGATACTTCCGCGCTCCACCGCGATACTTCCGCGATTCTTCCGGGATTCTTCTGGGATTCTTCGACGATACTTCCAGGACTCTTCCGCGATTCTTCCGCGACCCTTCCGCGACTCTTTCGCTATACTTTCGCGATACTTCCGCGACTCTTCCGCAATACTTCCGCGATACTTCCGCGATTCTTCCGCGATGCTTCCGCGATACTTCCGCGATTTTTCCGCGATACTTCCGCGACTCTTCCGCGATTCTTCCGCGATACTTCCGCGTATTTCAGCGATACTTCCACGATTCTTCCGCGATGCTTCCGCGATACTTCCGCGATACTTCCGCGACTCTTCCGCGATTCTTCCGCGATGCTTCCGCGATACTTCCGCGATACTTTCGCGATACTTCCGCGATACTTCCGCAATACTTTCGTGATACTTGCACGACTCTTCCGCGATTCTTCCGCGATACTTCCGCGTATTTCAGCGATACTTCCGCGATTCTTCCGCGATGCTTCCGCGATACTTCCGCGCTCCTCCGCGATACTTCCGGGATTCTTCCGGATTCTTCCGCGATACTTCCACGACTCTTCCACGATACTTCCGCGACTCTTCCGCGATTTTTCCGCGACTCTTCCGCAATACTTCCGCGATACTTCCGCGATACTTCCGCAATACTTTCTTGATACTTGCACGACTCTTCCGCGATTCTTCCGCGACTCTTTCGCTATACTTTCGCGATACTTCCGCGATACTTCCGCAATACTTTCGTGATACTTCCGCGATACTTCCGCGTATTTCAGCGATACTTCCACGATTCTTCCGCGATGCTTCCGCGATACTTCCGCGATACTTTCGCGATACTTCCGCGATACTTCCGCAATACTTTCGTGATACTTGCACGACTCTTCCGCGATTCTTCCGCGATACTTCCGCGACTCTTCCGCGATTCTTCAGCGATACTTCCGCGTATTTCAGCGATACTTCCGCGATTCTTCCGCGATGCTTCCGCGATACTTCCGATACTTTCGCGATACTTCCGCGATACTTCCGCAATACTTTCGTGATACTTGCACGACTCTTCCGCGACTCTCGCGATTCTTCCGCGATACTTCCGCGTATTTCAGCGATACTTCCGCGATTCTTCCGCGATGCTTCCGCGATACTTCCGCGCTCCTCCGCGATACTTCCGGGATTCTTCCGATTCTTCCGCGATACTTCCACGACTCTTCTGCGATACTTCCGCGACTCTTCCACGATACTTCCGCGCTCCACCGCGATACTTCCGCGATTCTTCCTTGATTCTTCTGGGATTCTTCGACGATACTTCCAGGACTCTTCCGCGATTCTTCCGCGACCCTTCCGCGACTCTTTCGCGATACTTTCGCGATACTTCCGCGATACTTCCGCAATACTTTCGTGATACTTCCGCGATACTTCCGCGACTCTTCGGCAATACTTTCGCGATACTTTCGCGATACTTCCGAGATACTTCCCGACTCTTCCGCGATACTTCCGCGATTTTTCCGCGATACTTCCGCGACTCTTCCGCGATTCTTCCGCGATACTTCCGCGTATTTCAGCGATACTTCCGCGATTCTTCCGCCTTGCTTCCGCGATACTTCCGCATATTTCAGCGATACTTCCGCGATTCTTCCGCGATGCTTCCGCGATACTTCCGCGATACTTTCGCGATACTTCCGCGATACTTCCGCAATACTTTCGTGATACTTGCACGACTCTTCCGCGACTCTTCCGCGATTCTTCCGCGATACTTCCGCGTATTTCAGCGATACTTCCGCGATTCTTCTTGGGCGTTGAAGATGCACTACGGTCAGTACACTCAAGTGGCTATTTAAAACCAAGCCCGGGCTTGTTAGGGTTAGGTGTTAAATAGGCGCGAAAGAAAAGTATAGAAAAAGAATGCGAGGAAATTTAAACTACTATCAGGCAGCTCGATTGCTATCTTGCATATGTACTAGGTGGTTTAAGATTAATGTTTTTAGTTTAGAAGGCTATCTACAGATGAGGTAATTTTATACAAATCATTATAATTTGCACATAATACTCTAAAGGGTTCATGCATTTCATACGATGTTCTGCATTGGTGCAAGACCAAAGGCAGGTAGGATCTTGTCGTTCTACATGGTACGTGGAAATTACTGACCCAATAGATCGCTGCTTTCCACGTCACCACGGATCAGATTATACATAAAGACAATGCCTAACATCGTTCTACGGTTTGCTAAGGAAGGTAGGTTAATCAGGAGAAGTCTACTAGAATAAGAGGGCAACCTAGAGTTTGCATCCCAGTTTAAGCCACGAAGAGCAAAAGTAAAAAGTTTGAACAGACTCAATGCGTTTGCTGTGAACGTCCCACTGGGGACTCCAAACGCAAGATCCATATTCTAAAATAGGACGAACTAACGAAGTGTATAAATTCTTCGTGACGTAGGGTCATCGAATTCCTTCGACCACCGTTTAATAAATCCAAGCACACCCCTGGCTTTATTCACAATGCACGAAATATGATCAATAAACTCCAGTTTAGGATCTAGGCGGATACCCAAATCGTCAACTAGCGTGATCCTTTCCAAAGAGCAGCAGTTCAGCGTATAAGTCGCAAGCATGGGGAGACACGTGAGAATGTCATCAGCTTGCATTTTGAGCCATTCAGGTTTAATAAGTTTACATTGCACCAAGTTTGAAAGTTATTAAGATCTGTTTGTAAATCCGACTGGCAAGCGCGGTCCTTATTGCACACAAAGCTTAACGTCGTCAGCGTACATGAGTACTCTGGAGTTAGTCAAGACTTTGGGCAGGTCGTTAATAAATAAAGTAAAAGTAAGGGACCTAAGTGGCTCCCTTGCGGGACACCAGAGGTTACCCGGAGAACATTCGACAAGTTGTTTTAAATAGAACCTTTTGCGTCCTACCATTCAGATAACTTGAGATCCACCTAAGAAGATCGACAGGAAAACCCATTAAGTCGAGTTTCCTAACAAGAAGGGAGTGATTAACGGAGTCAAATGCTTTACTGAAATCAGTATAGATCACATCTGTCTGCAAATTTTGTGGAAAGCCCCTTATAATGAAAGAAGTGAGCTCCAGAAGGTTAGTAGTCGTTGATCTTCGTTTAATAAATCCATGTTGGCATGGAGAAATTACTGATCTACACAGGTGCTGCAAATGGGGAGTAATTACGTTTTCGAAAAGTTTTGGGATGGCTGACAACTTAGAGATTCCTCTATAGTTGTTAGCATCCACTTTGCTACCTTTTTGTGGAGAGGAATCACGAATGATTCCTTCCAAACAAGGGAAATTGGGAAGTTTCTAAGGATAAGGTAAACAATTTTAGAAGGGACTGCACAGGGACTCGGCACAATACCTAAGCACACAGCCTGGTATTCCGTCGGGACCTGGCGAATAAACCGGCTTGACACGTTGAAGATCCAAAAGAAGGAGCTTTCGTTTAAGCTAGGACTGAAGATTAGGTTTGATTTGGGCATGCTATAAGAATAGGTTTGGTTTGAATCGGATGACGGAGAATAAGTAGTTTGAAAAACTGAGCAAAAAGATCGGCGATTGCCTGATCATTGTTTGCTGTCGTATTTTCAAATGAAAGCGAGGAAGGATGTGTAATAGGCTTACGTTTAGTGTTGACAAAATTATAAAACTGTTTTGGGTCCTGCGCAAACTGAACCCTACAACGAGTCAAATAGTTTTTGTAACACTGCGCGTTAAGCACGGTAAACTTTGACCGAGCCGCTAAATAGCGAGAATGAACAGCTTGAGAACCGTTACGTTTGAATTTAGAATAGAGATTAGACTTAACATTTTGAGGCGAGTCAACTCTTTACTAAACCAGGAGGCTTATTGGAGATTGACGGATAGTATAACGGAACACATTCTGTAAAAAGGAGTTCATGGCATTGTAAAAATATCCATGGCACCCACCATGTCAGTGCACATGTAGAGATCGGACCAATCAAATTCAGATATAAAATTATTCAGCCGTCGAAAATCCGCCTTGCGAAAGCAGTGAATTTTCATTTCTGGCCGATCAGACTTATTCTCCATAGCAGTCCCAATATCGATAGTCACATCGAAAGTAGGATGGTATGGATCTTCGGGTAGCGTCAAGGGCGGGACCCTAGCCAAACTGACTCTTGCCGGATCAGAGACAAAGCAGAGGTCTAGCAAGCGATCTAAGGAATTTCGTACATAATTGACTTGAGACAACGAAATGTCAAACAAGCCATCAATAAAATCGTGACGTGCAGTAGTTAAAAGTGTGTTAGAGGATTCAGTTGTGGACCAAATAGCTCCAGGAATGTTAAAGTCACCTAGAACAATTAAATGGTCCCTATCCGAAAGTCTATTGGAGACCGACTGGATAGCGGAAAGGTGGTTCCAATAAATAGGAAGTTCCGACAAGGGAGGAATGTAGGAACATGTAATAAAAATAAAACTACCATTAAATGATAGCTTCACACAAAGGAATTCAACATCGTTGCATTCCTCGAAAGCTAATACTTCAGACGTGAGGTTTGAGTCAACCGCAATGAGGACCCCACCCCTCGCCTGGAAGGCCGATCAAGCCTGTGTGTTGTGTACACAGCTGGAAAAACTTCGGAGCTTAGGATCTCCGGCTTTAACCAGGTTTCTGTGAACACTATCACCTGGGATGCAAAGAAACACTATCAGAATACAATTTAGGAAGCTTACTACGTAAACCCCTTGCATTCTGATAGGTAAGAAGGAGGGAATTGGTTAGTTTTTGGAGCTGGTACAGTGGTTTTGTCCGGCCTGTAGACTAATTCCTACCGTACTTTTCTTTTTCTTGGCTTCGTACTCCTTAACAACAACATACTGCGGCCAGAAATTAGCAGAGCATATTGTGTTAAAGAGTTCGTCAGGACATTTATTTTGAAAGATGAAATATCCCTAGCATAAGAAAATTTAAATTTTTCCACCTTAATTTTATCGGACTTCGTTCTGTCTCGAATAAAGACAGTAACATCTTCAGATGTTTGAGATGGGTGAAGCCGAGAGACAAATATCTGCCTCGTTGGTGGTACTGCAATAAGGGCTTTGGCAACACAGACTGGTTGGCTGTATTACCAATTTCGGCCGGTAATCCAGGCCTGTCACCCTGGGGAGCATTCGGGACGAGGATCTGAGGGTCGTTAATTTTGATTTTGACCCGCCAGCGGACTCAACGGACAACACTGGAGCTACGGTCCCTGTCACGGCACATTCGGAGACCGAATCTTTTCTGCACCCGACCTCAATATCAGGAGTTTGATATATTGGGGTCAGGGCTGTGCCGAGGAGTCAGCTGTTGACTCGTAGCGAGTTGTTGGGATCCGCCCAAATGCGGTGTGCCAACGGTGGTTTTGCGCTTAGGGGACTCATTTAATAGCTTAAGGCCATTAAATTGGGAGTCCAGCGCCGGAGCACCTCATTAGTTTTACGAAAACTAACAAGAAGCTCCTTAAAACCATTTTTGGTTTGCCGCATAAATGACATCATTTCCCTTTCAACATCGCGACAAGCCTCACAGCAGTAGCGCAATCCAATGTTTTTGTTAAAATTATCAGCCAGCCGGCCTGTGCGTTCAATGCACTTGGCGTGCACGACATTGTCACACAGCCAGCAGCCAATAGTAGGGTCCTCATCAGAAATTACTTTCTTGCAGGTTTTATTACACAGACAACGTTAGAAGACATTATAGCGACTTACCACTGTACCAGTCAGAAGTTAAGAGAAAATAAGAGTAGTTACGTGCACTAAGAGAGCAAGAGAGCGAGAGTTAGGAGCTTGCCGTCGAGCTGTAATTTCGGCGTAACGGATAAAGCACAAAGAGGAATACAAAAATGCAGATAAGCAACTCGCTGCACAAAACTAAAATTGCAATTAATATAGTTACTAATACACAAAAACAGCTGCATGCACACGCGAAGTGAAACGGTGAATTATTATTGACACAGGATAGAAGTTTTAAATAAACCCCGGTGGTTTATAGCAAAGATTTTACACAAATACGAGGCGCAAAACAAAAACACGACCGTTCACTTTGAAAGAGATGCTTCCGCGATACTTCCGCACTCCTCCGCGATACTTCCGGGATTCTTTCGGGATTCTTCCGCGATTTTCCACGACTCTTCCGCGATACTTCCGCGACTCTTCCACGATACTTCCGCGCTCCACCGCGATACTTCCGCGATTCTTCCGGGATTCTTCTGGGATTCTTCGACGATACTTCCAGGACTCTTCCGCGATTCTTCCGCGATTCTTCCGCGACTCTTTCGCTATACTTTCGCGATACTTCCGCGATACTTCCGCGATACTTCCGCAATACTTTCGTGATACTTCCGCGATACTTCCGCGTATTTCAGCGATACTTCCGCGATACTTCCGCAATACTTTCGTGATACTTCCGCGATACTTCCGCGTATTTCAGCGATACTTCCGCGATTCTTCTGCGATGCTTCCGCGATACTTCCGCGATACTTTCGCGATACTTCCGCGATACTTCCGCAATACTTTCGTGATACTTGCACGACTCTTCCGCGATTCTTCCGCGATACTTCCGCGACTCTTCCGCGATTCTTCCGCGATACTTCCGCGTATTTCAGCGATACTTCCGCGATTCTTCCGCGATGCTTCCGCGCTCCTCCACGATACTTCCGGATTCTTCCGCGATACTTCCACGACTCTTCCGCGACTCTTCCGCGATATTTCCGCGCTCCTCCGCGATACTTCCGCGATTCTTCCGGGATTCTTCCACGATACTTCCACGACTCTTCCGCGATTTTTCCGCGACTCTTCCGTAATACTTCCGCGATACTTTCGCGATACTTCCGCGATACTTCCGCAATACTTTCGTGATACTTGCACGACTCTTCCGCGATTCTTCCGCGATACTTCCCCGACATTTCAATTGGAAACCATCAAATCAATCACGTGAATTGTCCAAATTATTATTCAATTTCAACCAACAGCAGGCATTTGTCTGTAAGGTGGTAAGTTGAACTGTGTAAATTATGTGGACCGTGCATTTGAGGTTAAACTCACCACTCTGTCCATAGCCCAAAATACCTAGAGAACGACATGCGTTCATCGGCCGCCGCACAAGACATGCAAGCCAGCAACAATTGTATTCACAGAACTTAGGCGAAAAAAGCCAAATATAACAAGAGAAAATGGATTGTGCTGCGCAAGTGGAAAAGTCAAACTGGATCCATTACTTACACCACCACAGCCACTAAAACCATTGTTCGATGGAAGTGATCCCGATTCCATCCATTATCTTCAACATATCCTTGAATACAATAACTGCTTTCGCATGACTTCCTTTGGAGCTAATATCATTTGATAAGGCGGCTTCATGCCGACTTGCAAGGTTAAAGATACAACAACAAAATATATCATTTACATGGTTCAATGGTGCTAACACCAGATGAACCGCATCAATTTCTGCAAATATATTTCATTTCGTAAATGGTGGATCAGCTGAATGTGCGGTGCAATATACAGGGAACATAACAGTTAAACAGACGAAATATTGAACAGTTGCAAGCATTTTTTCACGCTAATAATGCTGTGGTTAATATGTTCAAAACAGCATTAGAACGAATGCCATCGGATCGCAGGAATTTAATTGAGGCATCCATTATTAACGGAAAGTACGCATATTAAAATGTATGTATTCCTCGAATACCAATGATTCCGACTGATCTACCGTTTGACTTCAAACTATTGCAATTTCCAGTTCGCCTTGCGTTAACAGGTCGCAAGGCAAATCGCTTAGTGTTTGCGGGATAAATTTAGAAAATCATTGTTTCTCACATGGGCAGTTATATGTTGCGTATTCACGAGTTGGGAAACCATCCGATTTGTTTGTGTTCACGTCAGACCAAAAAACAAAAAATGTGGTTTACCAAAGAGAACTTCAATGAAACTTCACTTTTGTAATCAAAATGAATTCATTACTGTTGTGAAATGAATTAAAACTTTTCCTTTTCAAATATAAAACAAACAAAAAAATGTTTCTTCATCTTTTAATCACCAAACGAAATGTTACATAAAACACTTTTCCTCTTCAGATATAAAACAAACAAACAAAAAAAATGTTTTTTCATCTTTTAGTCACCAAACGAAATGTTACATAAAACGAAGCCATCTGGTGGCGAATCGGAGTTCGCCGGGTTAGCTAGTGTATATATATATATATATATATATATATATAAATATGTTACTCAAAAATCATAGAGAATTACAAACATTTAGTATTTAAAAGGAAAGAAAAGCTATCATTATAGGAGATATATTTTTGTATTGTATAGTTGTATATTTTTACTTATATTTAATATTCAATAGAAACGAAAAACAAAACTATCATTATAGGAATTAAATCTGAACAAAAGGTAAGAATGCGTATGTATTACGTTTGATTTAAAAATGAAATAAAATATTTCTCCTAGTGGAGGTATTTGTTGCACATAAATATATATATTAGAAAAATGTGGGAATTTTACGTCCAATAAGGCTTACCCTCTTTAAAGGTCCAACGACGAGAGATCTCCCGGTCGAATCTTGGGCTGTAGAATTTGAGTCATATTAAGTTATATTTATGTGCACTTTATGAATTAATTATAAATAAAAAAAATAAAAAATATATAACTAAGCAAAGAAAAACGTAGGTAGACAAAAACGTAGATAAAAAACGAGAAAGAAAGCTAAATTCGGTAAACCGAAGTTTGTATACCTTTGCAGTCTGCAGTTGAATCATTGCAAATCGATCCATTTTGGTAATGTTAAAAAGAAAACGAGAAAGAAAGCTTACTTCGGTAAACCGAAGTTTATATACCCTTGCAGTCAGCAATTGGCTCATTGAAAATCGATCCATTTTGGTAATGTAAAAAAAAAATGTCAAATTATGTAAATGTTGTAAATTTTACATTTTACATGTAGAATTTTACATTTTCATATAAATCGACCGATCCCTTCTATGGCAGATATATGATATAGTTGTCCGATCTTAATGAAATTAAAACCGTAATTCTAGAACTATAAAAAACGACTATATCTCGAAATTTATAGAAATTCGTCGAAAAACAGAAAAAATAAAAATTTTTTGTACATTAATTTCGCCATCATTCCTATGGCAGCTAATGAATATAGTGGTCCGATTTCGGCCGTTCCGACGGCCGTTCCGACATATATTTTGACTAGTGCTATAAATATAAGATCTTTCTTGTCGCACTAGGATATTAAGAAATAAATAAATAAATAAAAATACTGCGTGCTTAAGAAATAAAACTATGCTGAAAATTTCAGCCCGATAGCTCAAAACTGAGAGACTAGTTCGCGTAGAAACCGACAGACAGACAGACAGACAGACGGACAGACAGACGGACAGACAGACAGACGGACATGGCTAGATCGACTCGGCTGGTGATGCTGATCAAGAATATATATACTTTATGGGGTCTGAGATGCCTTCTTCACTGCGTTGCAAATATCATGGCAAAATTATAATACCCTCTGCAAGGGTATAAAAAATGTCAAATTATGTAAATTTTGTAAACCTTACATTTTACATGTAGAACTTTAAATTTTCATATAAATCGACCGATCCCTTCAATGGCAGCTATATGATATAGTTGTCCGATCTTAATGAAATTAAAACCGTAATTCTAGAACTATAAAAAACGACTATATCTCGAAATTCGTTGAAAAAAAAAGAAGTTAAAATTTTTTTTACATTAATTTCGCCATGATTCCTATAGCAGATATAGGATATAGTGGTCCGATTTCGGCCGTTCCGACATATATACTGCGTGCTAAAGAAATAAGACTATGCTGAAAATTTCAGCCAACATAGCGTTGCCTTTTCGTTGCAATACAACACATCGAATTCGGTTGGGTCCTAACTTTGCGTTATACCCTTCGGATCGACTGCTTTGTTTGTAGTTTTTTTGGTATACCACCTGTCCTACAGCAAATTCGACCATCCTATTTCTAGTGTTGAATGTTTTTTCGCCTTTTCTTGGGCTTGCGTTAGTCCTTGCTTCACCTTTTCACGAATGAGTTACATCTTATCTGGTAACAAAACATTATACTCATCTGTCCTTAAGTCTCCGAGAAACATGCGCACTGGATACGCACTAGCATGAGTGACCATACGAGTCCCAAACATAGAGTAATACGGTTTTAAACCTAGCGCTTCATGATGCCCACTTCTCAGGGCACACGCTATTCGGCTTAGTGGAGTGTCCCAGTTTCGCTGGCCCTTATCAACCGCTGCCCTCAGCATTTGCACGACCGATCGGCTTACCCGCTCGGCAGCATTGGACTGCGGTGAGTAAAATGCTGTTCTCTCCGCTTGGATACCATACCGGTAGAGGAATTCGGCGAATATATGTGCTACGAATTGTTTTCCGTTGTCTGAGTGTATATACTCAGGTACCCCAAACTGATGAAAACAATGTCTCTCAAGAAATTCGACCACCTCCGTGGCGGTAGCCTTTCGCATGGGCTGTAGCCATACAAACTTTTCAAAATGGTCTATACACACAAAAATTACCGTATTACCGGTCCTTGTTCTGGGATAAGGCCCCATAAAATCGATAAACAGTCGTTGTAGTGAAAATTCCGAAATACGTTGTTGTCCTATGGGTGGTCGGTTGGTTTGATTCGAGGTTTTGCTGATTTTGCAGATTTCACAGTTTTTTACCACTTTCTGAACTTTGGTTGTCATGGCCGGCCAGTAGTAAAGCTGATGCAGCCGAGCTAGTGTTTTGTAAAACCCGCCATGTCCAGCGGTGGTGGCATGATGTGATCTCCAAACTAAGTCCCAGAGTTCCCAGAGGAACCCAGAGTTTCCAGGCTCTGTCATTGCTGATCACATCATGCGAACCGGTACTCAAGCGCTTAAATACCACGCCCTTAGATACCTGAGTATCTGATATTTTTCCTGCATTTTCTTCAATCCGTTGTTTTAATAACTTATACTCTGTAGACTGAAGAGCGGGTGACTTGAGGTCCAGTTGTAATTCCAAAGTATCAGCAGAAGGTGTTTTAATTTCGTCCATATGCACCCCTGAAAGTGAAAGCCCCTTTACGATGTTCAATTGTAAAATCAAATGCCTGTAATTTAAGACTCCGTCTAGCTAATCTCCCGGATAAATCCTTTTGACCCATGAGCCATTTTAACTAGCGTGATCTGTAATTACTTTAACGGTATCCTGTCTACGTATGCCCGAAATTTGCTGATACTAATTATCGCAGCGTAGCACTTCAATTTGGTGATACTGTAATTTCGCTGAGCTTTGTTTAACTTAGCGGATACATAAGCAATTGGGTGTACGCCTCCGTCATTGACCGTTTGAAATAATACTCCCCCCACTCCGTTGTAGAGGCGTCACATTGTATAGTGAATGGTTTCTTGAAATCTGGTGTGAGGAGTACGGGCGCCGACACCATATTCACTTTCAATGCCTCGAACGCTTGTATCCCTTCTTCACTTAGCTCACATCCTCTGAGTCTTTCCTTTTTCAGACACTCGTGTAGAGGCGCCGCAATTTGTGCGTAGTTGTTTGGCGGAGATAGGCTGTGGGAAATCCTGAATAGCTTTGATTTTAGACTGGTCCGTTTTTATACATCCCCCACCTACGGCATATCCCAAATATTTCGCCTGTTTGTAACAGAATTTACTTTTTTCTACATTGATGGTCAGTTTTGCCCGTTTGAGACAATCACTGACCTGCCGCAACATCTCCAAATGTTCTTAAAGTAGGAGAACACACCAACAAATCGTCCAAATACACAAATACATTATCGCGTAGCGCAGCTGGAATTACCTTATCGATCAGCCGGCACATTCTCTGTACAGCGATACAAGAGCCAAACGACATTTCTGTAAATTTATATAAGGACCTGCCATGTCCATCAAGTTAGCAGGGCAACTTTGGAAAATAAAACTTTTGATTATACAATAATTTGCCGCTAATTTGTTGCAAATTAGTTACGGGAAAAAAAAATTTGTTGCAAAATTTTTTAGTTTTATTTTTAGATGCCCTGCTAAGTTGACGTCAAGTTAGCAGGGCAACTCCAGAAAACTTCAATTATTCAAAAATCTTTTTTACCCAGAATTTGTTGCTAATTATTTGCTAATTAGTTACGAAAATAAAAATTTTGTTGCTTGAGTTTTTATATTTATTTTTTAAAAACATATAGTTGCCCTGCCAAGTTGATATCAAGTTAGCAGGGCAACTTCAGAAAACTTTAACTTTTCCAAAATCTTTTTTGACCAGAATTTGTTGCTAATTATTCGCTAATTAGTTACGCAAAGAAAATTTTTTTTGCTCGAGTTTTTATATTTATTTTTTAAAAACACAAAAAATTAAAAACGTCAACTTAACAGGGCAGCTGAAGAAAACCATCACATTTACAAAATATTGTTTGCTCAGAATTTGCCGCTAATTATTCGCAAATTATTCGTGAAAGAATAAAATTCGTTGCTCTAGCATTAATTTTAATATCTTAAAAATTAATTTGCTACATAAACCACTTATATTGGCGAGCTTCTCTGTAATGTATGTTAAGATAGGTGGCAACGCCAAGCAAGTTAATTAGTTTTTGTAATATGCTATTTTGCTCAGCAGTTAGTTCATGTGGCATGTACGCTGTCCCGGACCGGGTCACATCTTCGTCCGATACTGCCCCTACTCCTAGCTCTGCGAACTGTGCTAAGCGTCGCCCTGGCAACGGCAACCGAAATTCATCCCAGAATACAATTCCAAAATAAAACTGTTGCTGTCAGGCTGGCACTATTAAAAATTCTAATTCTTTCGTTTCCCCTTCCCATTCGACAGGCAAGTGAATTGTGCCGGTAACTTGAGTTCTTCCTCCGTTGGCTGTTTGTACGTTTTGCTTGCCTAAAGAACGACAATGAGTTGGAAGCATCTCGGGAAAAAGTAGATCAACGCATACAGTTGCACTTGATCCCCCGGCAAGTCCTCACATTAGAGGAATTTGGGAAGCTGGAGGAAAATCGCTCCTTGAAATCTCACCGGTAAGTCCTCACGTTGGAGGAATTTGGAAAGGTTTAGGAAAGTTGCGGCAGGAAAACGCCACATAAATGAAGACCCATCTCTGGCCAAAATGGAGGAGAAACTACAACAAAGAATTCAACTACCGGGATCAGCGACGCCGAGGAACTTGGACCTGGATTCCAATGAGTCAACGGTACTAAAACAAAGTCGTTGGCAACATGTCTTCAATGATCCGGTCTTAGAATGGACATGTGGAAGTCATCACTGCCAGGTCACGATAATCCGAGTACAAGGATTACTGAGACTATGCAGCAGACGCACTGACCAACAGTCTCCTAACAGCTGCGCACGAGATCACGACAGAAGACGATTATCAGGATTTTGTGGCGTCACTAATTATAAATAGTTGTTACTGGTATAAAAGAAATCTAATGGGTTGAAATCTAATACTTGGAATTATAAGTCAATTTTATGAAAAGAAAATGTTGAATTAATAGGTATTAATAATGGACTACTAGCGGGCATAGGGCTGCAATATTATATGTAATAAAAATAACAGTAACAAGTTAAATCAACATAAAAAAGTTGAATGTTAAAATGGTAAACAGCAAATTAATATAGAACTCAGGCTATTAATAAATACAGTAAAATAAATAAAGGCAATAAGGCCCCGCGCAGAATGTTCAAAAAGGTGAGCACGCATAATTGTCCGCATCCAAAGATCCACTTAAAATCACAGGCCGATCAAGGGCTCAAGTAATATAATTATATACACGCCGCCTATCAGTAAGAACTGGTGTCTGAAGTATACACACACTTATATATAAGATTCAAGTATGCCCGAAATATTCTTATCGCCCCTGTAAAGTACAAGAACGCACTATCATTCGCGCCTTTGTCAACATAAGTACATACATGTAATCAAGTGCAGTAACACTCACATATATAAAAGTTTACTATGATAGCCCCTAGAATGTCCAAGATTACTCTAGCATAGATAACCCCAAAGTGGAATTATACATAAGGCAGCTGTAACTAGTACATAAGTGGAAACCGCTATAAAAAGGCGTGAACGCCCAATAAAGAATCAGTTCCTAACGAAATGCTGAGGTGTGTTGACTAGGGACTCGGCGGTTAGCGGTATAAGTAGCCAGTTGAAGTGAGCGGTATTAGCTGCTCCCTTTAAACAAGTGATGTAAGCTGCTAACACCACTATTTCTTCCCCTTCTACTTTAGTCTTGGTGAATAGGCGATTATCATTTTGGAGGCTTATTACTGCTGCTATAATTTTATTTTTGTTTTTCTTAGCAACTTCTTGACAGCGGTGTAAACATTTAAGTTTTTTGTCTTTCCTGGTCTTTATTGTACCTTTGCCATTGAATATTCGGTAGCGCGCTGCCTCGTATTCTTGTTTTCGCTGACAACAGGGTTTGGCTTGGGAAATCTGTAAGGGCCGCGCGCGGCTATGCCGGATTATGTTGGGGTAGGACTGGTCTGAGCAGGCTTCCCCGACCCTCCTGTCAGACTCTGTTGTAAAAACGCTGACTCAGTCGAATGATATGAGTCGTTTTTGCCACAGAAGTTACAGGTTGTCTCGTGGAATCGGGCTTGCCATCTGGCCCCCTCGGTTCCTCCTCGTTTTCAGTAAAAGTCTGGTGGTTGGTTACAGGTGTAACAAAGATAGGTGTGGAACGGCGACGTACATTCTTCCCCGGAGTCGGCGTCCCTCCTACCTGGCAAGGCGTTCCCACCTGGCTTTCTGTCAAAAACGTTTCCTCTCCCATACGAGGCTCCCCCGTTGTTCTGAGAAGTACGGCTCTTTTGAAATGCCTCGACTTGATACTCATCGGTTTCGACGTCACCCACTGGGCCTTCGTTGATCTCGTTTACATGGCTAGGTCGAGTCCGTTTCTCTCGGATCCATTTCTCGACTCGGATTCCCTCTTTCTTAAAGGCCGCCAAGGTATTTATTGGCGAAGCAAGTAAGAAAGCTCCCATTTGTGTTTTCAGATTTTCCTTCAAAATTCCTACGAAGTTATCTTCCGGAATTTTGTTTTTTAATTTGAATTGAAGATTATGCATGGCTGCAATAAAATCGTCAAAGTTCTCGTTGTACCCTTGGCCGTTCCATAAGTTCTTTAATAGTAACATAGTCATTGTCTGACGTAGAGAAGGCTTTAGTCATTTCGTTAGTCATGTCATAATATCCAAATTCAAAATCGTCAGCTTGTTCTTCCATCAACTGCCAGTACCATTTGGCTGGTTCGTCAGGCTCACTCGAAATAGAAAACTTTCTACAGATACGCCCCTGCTGGACCCATCGAACTTCAGATTCCATTTGTCTAATCTTACTGGTCGAGTTCCCGGGTAGCTGGTAAGCTGAGCCTCACTGTCTCTAGAGTTGGAGTGGTATTGGTTCTCCCCCCTCTCTCTCGCGAACTTGGTACTGGTCGGTTTGCTGCTACTGGTATATGTCTTGGCTCGGGTTGGCTCCACCGAACTGCTCCCTGCTTCTGGGGTGTCGAACTGACCTCAGGGTTTCCCCTGAGTATTGGGCTCTCCCTTGGTTGTGTCGCTGACAGTTCGTTTCGGCTGTCACATTCCTCCCCTCTTGGCCTAGTCCCTTGGGTATTCGGAAGAATGCTGGACCGCCCTTGTCGTGGTCCTAACTCAATGTGTTCCCCTCCAACAGCCCCTTCGGAATCGTCCATAATGACGCTACTAAAATCGGCCAAACTTCCTAGGTTGTTTAGTTTACTATTAAAGCTTAGTGACTGGTTGTTTTCATCGACTGGTGACAAACTGGTCCTTGCTTCTGGTATTCCGACCCTAGCTTGCCTAGCTTTTCTAGGAGCCAGAGTTGCTGCTCTAGTTGCTCGCAGCGAAGGTATATTAAGAGTAACTTTCTTCTTCTTCTTATCTCCTGCCATATGTTATCGTAATATGAATAGTTATATTCGGTCAACCACCCTGTCGCGTAACCGAAATGCTTATTTATCGTGTTGATTAATTAAATGTTTTGTAGCATATAAACATAGAAATATATATATATGTATAGAAAGATGTGTATTTGTTGGCTGTATTAAAAAAATATCGTTTGTTTTCGTCTTTGTGTGCTGCAATATTTTTTCTGGTCAGCAAAAACTTTTGTGACAAAAATTAATGTGTAATTAAAAACGGGGTGCGCTGGTACTCATGAGTATTGGTATAGGACAAGAATCGTCAGAAATTAAGCCTCCAAACAAAATTTAAATATGCCCTATTTAAGTGAATTCGCAGAATGGATTCAACTGCCCTCCACGGGAGTGATCAGTTCCTTCTGTGCCCACTTGACCTTTTCCCGTGGAAACGCAGTGCATTGGACTGCTGTTTTCCCACAGGAAGGCTTTGTCCGAACCCCCTCCCCCCTGTCATCGGAAAACAGGTAGAATCGCTCACATGCAGACGGATGGAGCTTTATTCCAGACAGGCGAAAGGAATTGTCTCCCTGCTCCTCTCTCTATGGACTCGAACCTTGCGATCGACCTGGTATAGCCTAGTACGACCGAATAGCGTCGGCCAGAGAGATAAATTTCCTTCGTCCCGCCAAAAATCATGGTAACCGTATAGACTCGAACCTTGCGAGAGACCTGGCATAGCCTAGTACAACTGAATAGCGTCGGCTGTACGGTTACGGTCATTCCCCACCCCCTTCAGTACTGGATTGACAAACGCGTGACGAACCGCTACCCCGACCGATGATGGCGGATACATTATGGCGATGACTGGATACTATTAAAACCGGTCGGTGGTGCGGCGTTATTCGTTTGCGACCCTGCTCTTCCTGGACATTGAGGCGGCAAAATTATAAAACCCTCTTCAATGGTACAAAAAATATAACTAAGTAGGTAGACAAAAACTTGGGTAAAAAATATATATAAAAGGAATTAAGCCCGGAGAGCTCGCCGCCGAGGATGCGACTGTGGTGTCGTCTTCGCGTTGATTCCCTTCGATGGGTACAGAGAGGGGTGCACGTTTGCATGTGCATTAAATGTATATATCTGCTGCTTGTAGGGAGTTAATATGTCTTGCTCAAATTAGGGTTTGGTTCTAGTATATTTAGACCAGGTGACTAAACTCTTCACAATTGGTTACGGTTTTAACTTAAAAAAAAAATTGCAGGTCGTCACAGGCCCCCATTTGCTTTTTTCAGGGGCATTTGCCTGCAGCTAGGCCTTTTCACATTTCACCTCCACAGAAAACTGGTGGTTTTGATTTAACTCATTAAATGCATTTATTAAGTTTTATATATTTTTGTTGGTTTGGCTGCTGATGAACAGTTTTGGTTGACAGGTTTTTTATTTTTATTTGTAGAAATTTATAATTGCCAGGAATCATCTTCGAATGTTGGCGGCTGCTAATTGTCTATTGTTGTCGTTAGTTGAATTCGGATTTGGAAGATGAAGCTCTGCTTTAGGCGTAGCCACTAGACAGGGTATTGGCCATGGTTACCACTTTCTTCAACTCGTGTTGTCGGTCCCTGTGTCCCTGGATCTTTTTCCGGTTGGCACTGAGTCCCTTCAGCAGCAGGCCGAGGAGGAGAATTCTAGTATTGAACTGGAGGATCCTGTATACCTTGCCGATGTCCTCTTTGTGATCCAATACTTCAATGGAGTTGATTACATTGGCGGGGGAATCAGAAATCTTCGATGAGGTAGATCCCATTTTATTTCTTCTTAGTTATTGCTTTTGGATTTTTAGCTCTATGGTTTCCGAAATTAAAGGGTGCTTCTAATTGCTTTGGATTAACCGATACAATTTAAAGTCGCGGTGGTCGATATTAGTAATCTCCCGATGGCTTCCAAGTTTTGGTTTCTTCTCCTCCTGGTACTAATCAACCAGGGTCTTTTATACCCAAGGGTGTTCCAAATTCCTACTATTCCACCGGAATGGAACGCTAAAGTGTTCCCGGCTAAGTGCATTTCCCCTTCCTTGTACCCAAAAAAAATGAAAGTGTTCCCGTCTGAATATATTTCCACCCAAAAATGGATGGCCGGCTCACTAACTCACTGGTGCTGGGTTACCGTGGGACCGCAGTTTGAGTTGGTGTGCTTATGTATATCAATGCCTGGAACCATGTACTAGCGCAATTTTTGTGAACGCTGCTTTTCGAGGACAGTAGTATTGCAGTACTTTTGCGAGAACCGTGAGATCGCCATTTTCGCTCGAGGGCCGTGCATTTATAGCACCTGGCGTGTTATCTCGACCCCCCTATCCTCTTCCACGTGTACCTGATGTCCCCGTCGGGCAGAACCGGCGTACGTAACAGCACCCAAGGTTGGCAGCTTTCAGAAATTTTCAGTGAGGTCACATAAATCCAAAATAAAAGATCTCCGTGGCCAGTGCGAATCCAGTCACTGCCACGCTGAAAACACACCACAAATAAATTGTTTTTCAATTCGAATTAGTTTCGAATTAGTTTCCTCTTTTATTTGCCACTCACGTTTTTCTTAATTTCTCAATTTTCAATTCACTTTTTTTATTTGCTGGCTGCCGCTCCTCCGTATCTTTTCCTACTGCCTCTCCTCCAACGCTTTTGCCTCCCTATATGGGTTCGTTTCACTGACCGCGTTCCACCTTACGGGACTCTTTTAGCGCTCAGTGTAACGGTCCAGTTCAAGGGCAACCTCAGGAGAGCGATGTATGAGCGAGAAAGTGAGATCGCTTGCCCTTGCCTTTCGATATTTAGGTGGTGCCTAACTATCGATATTTCCCCCCGACTATCACCTATCGGTCCGATTCCAACTCGAAATGCAACAAAGACTATGTAAGTTAACATAGAAGGAGACGAAGTTACAAGGAGACGAAGTTACAAGGAGCCGAAGTTACAAGGAACCGAAGCTTTGAAGGAACGAATAGAGGACGAGGACGACCTGTCAGATGTTGCTTTTGGAAATCATCATTCGAGCGGGCAGTCGAAAAACAAGAAAATAAATTGCAGAAAACTACAAAAGCGGTCTTGTGTTTGTTTTTAATCAGAAATTTATATGTTTATTTTAAGTATCGGGACCGTCGGTTCAGTAGGAACAGACGAACCCAAATAGCATACTGAAATGGTAAATGAAAGATAATAATAATATAATATATATATGGGACATTCTACATCAACTCGGAACATTTTAAAGTGCCATGTAATCACCTTTAAATATTTTTTCGTTACCATCAATACTTTTCGAGATAATCGCTGTCGGACAAGAAACTTTAAAAACCATAACATTAAAATGGTACATGCAATTTGAAAGACAAAAAATACGGTTATCCTTTTTTCAAACATATTTTTCATAAAAAATACTAGACTAATCTTGGTTTAATATTAAGCTGGTCTTAATAAAAAAAAAACTGTTTTTAATTTTTTTTTGTCTTAGAGCCAGTCGATATTAACTCAAATTTGTTTTTTTCAGGTAGAGGAGGTTCAGATACATAAGAAACATAAAATCTTAGAATGGTACAAATGGGTTTGCTAGAAAAATCAATTTATTTTTATTGTTTATCCATTAATTACTTTTGGAAAGGGGTATATTGCTGTCCCAAACAAATACACAGACATACCAAACGTATTAAAGAAAAGTACAAAATTCAAGAAAGTTATATAATTGGTGTTATATTTTAGTGTGACTTATAGACCAAAAACTAAATTTATTTATATATAAAAAAACCTCTTGAACATATTGGTTGAATGTGTTCAAAACAGTTATGTGGGCCCCTATATTTCAGTGCGACTTGTAGCCATGAATTAACTGTATGTTGCTAAAATATATTATAGTCATTAATAATACCAAACTTCTAATCAACAGATAAATGACGACTACTGAAAGAGAAAGAAGGAGCCAAACCAGAATCAAAATCAGCCGATCCTAGGACAGGGAGACATCTCTATTGAATCTCTATTCATTGAACCTATAATATAAAAAAGTTTGTGAGATTGAACTGGCCTTATTTAGAATAGCTGAGACCAAGGAAACCGAACCCTGATTAGGACAAAAAAGAAATTGTTCGATGATATTTGCCTAAATTCATTTTTAACAGGAATTAGCTACGGTTAGATCTGTGAGACCAACCAATCTTTGAGACGCTTTTGAATGGGCATCAAAAGAAAAATACATTTTTTTCGCTCAAAAAATTATAAAACAACAAGAGAGGAAACAGGAATATTAAAACCAACAACGCACATCCAGAAAACAAGATTATAGCGAGAATAGATGATATGATGAAAGACGTAGTTATAAACGTTATCGCTACGATTCCAACGACAGAGACGACTATAAATACAAAAGAAATAAAAACATGTTGACAAATATTCCAAGAGACAGATTCCATAACAACAATGAACAACAGAGACAGCACAACAGACAAACCAACAATAATAAGTCTAGAGGCTGACTAAATAATATGGATGATAAAGGAGAAGTACACAAATACAATGAGACTGCTTCTAGAACTGGAGCTTCTTCTTTTATTAATCCAAATTATATATCAAAAGAAAACAATATTAAACTACACAAGCCAATAACTATCAGAACAGCTGTAAGCCAATTTCAGTTATATAACAAAACAATGCTTCCCTTATTTCGAGAAATCTCTGATTTAACACAATGTTCAATGTTCATCCAAATTTTGACGGACCTATCGGGATAGATATATTACAAGAGAGAAAAGCAATTGTTAACATTCCATTGAAAGTTCTTCAAACGAAGACATCCACGAAAAAGATCGAATTAGAAAAAAAAATGTGTCGTCGACGACATAATGATATCAGGAGGACTATAACTTGCTGAAAATAATCTTATTTCCATGGAAGTTAACAATTTCTCAAATGAAGAAAAAATTCAGCTTGGATGCATACCTAGAAGTACAAGAATGTAAGGAGCAAGATTATTTGGAAGTTAACTTAATGCAGGAAACACAAGATGAAACAATATTTGAATATCAAGATTTTAACTCTTTTATACGAACATAATACCTAAATACGGAAGAGAAACTGCAACTAAAAAAGCTCTGCCTGTCATATTCAAACCAAAGAAGGAAACAAATTATTTTTCACAAATTTAGTGAAACACAAAATTAGGAAAACAGATGAAATTCCCATTCACACCAAACCATTTCGTCATAGTCAAAAAGAACGTCTGGAAATGAGAAAACAAATTAATAACCTTCTAGAACAAAAAATAATTTAATTTATTTTTTTTTTTTGTAAGTTTAATTTTCACGCCACACAAGAAAAGCTCTTGTTTTCGTGTTTAATAAATGTGAACTATAGATCCCGGAAACTGCGGGTAGAAAAGAGCGCCACTTTGGAGCACTTTATGGTCGATTAAATGGTGTTAAAGTAGTCGTCCATAGATCCGCAGGGTGTCGTCTGCGCAAACGCCGTCATCCTAAGAGTGTGGCAAGATGTCTAGCCAAACGGTTGCTATGCGCTAGCCGGCGGTCTCTGTATCGGTTTGCAAATGAAGAAATTGTTTCTGTTACAGTTGGTATTCCTGTGTCTTGCCACTTAACTCCCAGCATTCTTCTCAGAGCCTTCGTTATGCATGTTGGCAGTGAAGACTCACAGTTCAGTGTCGGAAGGAAAATGGCTTTAAATAGTCGCGCCTGGGTATGGAGGGATATACCGCTATCAGAACGACGGAGCCAATCCATATTTTCGCGCTTTGTCCTTGCTCGGTTAATCTGCCCCTTCCAGCAAAGTCGGCGGTCTAGGGTTACGCCAAGGTACGTCACCTCATGCTCATGCTTTAGTTTCTTCCCATCCAAATAAAGGGCACTTGAGCGGCAAGGCCGAAGTGCGAAAGTGGCGTGCTGTGTCTTATCAGTTATAAGCTATATTCCATCGAGATGCCCAACATTCGAATTCGTCCAAGAATGTCTGGACACGACTGGAAGCCGATAATGGGGGTGCTGCCAGCAGCTTGGAAGATCCGATGTGTAAAGTGTGTATAGTACCGGGCCAAGGACACTGCCCTGAGGTACACCAGCGTGAACAGCTGAACAGAATTTGCGATCTACTAAAGCACTCAGAATGTAGTTAACAACGCTGTGAACTTACTCAATAGCGCTATGGAGACTTCGAAAGCCAATTTAGTATCCCGGCAGAGCGTCCATGAAGGCGTCAATATTCAGCAACCGAGCAAGCACGATCCGCTCGAATATCTTGGATAAAATGGACAGGAGACTTATCGGCCTGTAAGAATCTGGTGAGCACGGGTCTTTCCCTTTCTTATGGACCATTGTTACAAGTGCACTTTTCCAGGGGGATGGAAATGGCCAAGGTTAGGGGAAGCATTAAAGAGAAGGCAGAGCTGTGCAATAACTGAGCTAGGAAGTGCCTTTGCTACTTTACCATCAATTGCATCCAAGTCATTAGCTTTAGTGAGAACCAGTCGCTTAATATGATCACGTATCTCATCTTGATCCACAGGCCGCACAGCAACAGGAGAAGCAACGGAGAGCCCAAACCTAGAGATGGTTGTCTGGGTCTCAATGCTTGTTGCAAAAGCAAACGGAGTAAAGCGTCTCTCCAGATCGCCTGCAACTACTTCGGCAATAGCGGAATCACTGTGAGCCCAAGTGCCATCGCTTCGTTTAAGAGAAAACCTGGGAGGAGGCTGCCTTTTTAGGTTTCGGGTGCATTTCCACAAAGCAAACCCATGATGCTGGTTAAGATTGATGCCATTTCCTTAGTTCCGAGACAGATGCCATCCACCTAGCTAAGTCGAGAGTATGCCTTGTCTTCATCCAGGTAGGACGAAATGCATGACCCTTCCTGGCCAAGGCTGCAATTTCAGGCTTTGAAGAAGTCCACAATGACGGAGGAATAGTTATTGTGGGAGCCTGTGTCAGCTGAGGTGAATTCGAGCCCAACACGGAATCCATAAATTCACCACGACGCGAGGTGGTTCGGGTCGTAGGGTTCGTGTCAACGGGGTTCGTGTCGTATGTGGCGTTCAAGAGGAGTTGACGACAAGCAACGAAACTAAGCGGTCAGCGACTACGCGAATAAATATATAGCATACTGAATACTGAAGTGTATTACTGGAGCGTTACATTGGCGACGAGGATTAAAAAACGATTACGGAGTTACTGAGGAAAAGAAAAAAGGAATTAAAAGTAAACGACGGCTGCCGGGAGTGCAGGTAAAGAGGAAATGCAAATGCATAAATGGGGAAGAAGGAATGTATATATGTATGTGTATATATTCCTGCACGCACAACAATGCGAAATGTACATGCGATGTGCGGCGGTATGTATATGTGTGAATGTGTGTGTGAGCTTGGTACTCCACAAAACGGATAAGTGGGTAAAGCTGGAGACGATTATATTCAGGCTGATGAAATAGAAAAGAGAAAGGATAAAGAAAACGGAAAGAAATTTCAAGCACGCCACAAAAGAATTGGTGGGTAAAGCAAGTGAGCGGATTAAATTCCGGCAGATCTAAAAGAGATGCAACACACCACGAAAAGAAAAAAACAGGTGGGAAAGCTACAGTCGAGTGTGACCGACTGTAAGATACCCGGTACCCAAAGCATTGTGGGTGAAATTAAACAGCACATGAACATGGAGAAAAGGAAATGTTGACAAATAGAGACAAATATTGCTAGAATCATGTTGAGCAACACTCAAAAGAGACAAATGTTGCTAGGAACATTTTGAGCAACACGCACGTGCGCTCTCTCTCTCTCTCTCTCTCTCTCTCTCTCACTTAGAAACTTTATTGTTTAATAACTTCTATGTTTATCATCCGATTTTAATGAAATTTTCAGAACACGTCCGCGATTGCCTACTTATTTAGTCTATCTATTAACTTTACGCCGAAAATCACGCATATGGTTCTATACCTTTTTTTATGATTTCGGGGATGCGAAAGTGGGCGTGGCCAAATTTTAAAACAAACTTGATCTGCGTGCAACAGATTCCAATGTTGTCACCAAATTTGGTAACTCTAGCTCTTATAGTCTCTGAGATCTGTTGTTTCACACGGACGGACGGACGGACAGACGGACAGACGGACAGACGGACATGACTAAATCGACTCGGCTGGTGAAGCTGATCAAGAATATATATACTTTATAGGGTCGGAGATTTCTCCTTCTGCCTGTTACATACATTCTCGGTTGGCACTAACTTATAATACCCTTGTACCCTATGGGTACCGGGTATAAAAAGACAGAGGTGGTGGTAAAATGAGAGAGAGAGAGAGAGAATGCAAAAGGGCATAGCAAGAGAGTATGTGTAAGAGTATGACGAGGCGAAAATGAAGCAAATGATTATAACGAGTTCTTGTTATTGTTATTGAAAAAAGGAGAGTAACATCTTATTGATTGTTATTATATATTTTTCTTGAGTTTCAGTAAGCTACAAAAATGGCAGAGCTAAATCCATTTCTATTTCAAACACTCTACAAGGCGTTGTGGAGAAATGAATGGGAGACATGGCTGCGCTCTTTTACCATCTACATAGAGTCAGCGGAGATAACTTCAGAGGTCAAGAAGCGAAATAAATTGCTGCATTTGGGTGGACCACAGTTAAAGGCAGTGGTGTTCAACTTACCCGGTGCACTTGTTGTGTTCTACGAGGAAGAATATAATGACATTTATACAAGGCTTGTTGATAATATATTAAAATATCAATATATCAATTTTTTTTGTATACAAATAAATATTTATCGGAATATTTTTTGACTTGATATATCGAATATCGCTATTTTTTAGTGATATATATATTTTTGAGGCAGAGCACCCAACATTGAGCAGGTGATGCCCTGCTTACCAGAAGGCAGTCAAAGGCCTGCAGAATGGTTAAGTTCCTACAGCTTAACCTGAACCATTGCAGAGCCACCCAGGATCTGCTATCACAGACGGTCACCGAACTAAAGACAGACATTGCCATCTTAAGCGAGCCGTACAGGGGAAAATCTGCGCTGATGAAGGCGCAGCCATATGGAGCGGAGAGAGCTGCTAGGAATGGCTACGCCAGGGCTAAGTTATATAGCTGCTACATCGCCCCAAGCCTACGCATACAAGAAGCGTTCAGGGTCATAGTGCATGAGATCGCCCAGAATGCGCGCGGGCGCTCTCCGGTCCTTATCGGAGGGAATTTCAATGCCTGGTCCACCTCATGGGGAAGCGAGAGAACGACGCCGAGGGGAACCATCCTGCCTGATGCCCTAGCCAAACTAAATGTGTGCCTCCTCAACGAGGGCTCCAGATGCACCTTCAGCAAGGCTGGCCGGGAGTCAATCATCGACTTGACTTTCGCCAGCCCGGAGCTTATTCGGAGCTGCGCTTGGAGGGTGACTGACCTCTACACCCACAGCGATCATGCTGCGATCGTCATCCATCCGTTCGACCGCCCCTTCTAGTCACCAAACCGCCGACAGGTCACAGACGCTGAATGCTGAGACGCTTTTAGCCAGCATGGTTGGCTCCAGCGTTAACGGAGATGACAGCCTGCTACGCGGCGATGGTGAGAGCTAGCTCAGGAGGGCATAGACGGCGCCCTGTTCCCTGGTGGAACGAGGAGATCGCCGCAGCTCGGAGGGAGTGCCTGGCAGCGAGACGGAGATGCCAAAGGAACAAAGGACGCCCCACTCAGGAGCTAAGCGAGTCCCACTACAGGGACAGGAAAAAGGCCCTCAAGGCTGCCATTAAGGAAAGCAAAAACAGGTGCTTCCAGGACCTGTGCGATGCGGCTGACCGTGAACCATTCGGATCAGCGTACAAGATGGTCATGGGAAAGCTCAGCAGGCAGCCGACCCCAAACTGCCCAGTTCAGCTGGGTGCGATAGTGTCCGCGCTGTGTTCCACTCAGCCGCCACTGACACCACCGAGCGTTGCTGAGTCGTGGGACTCACCTATGTGCTGGAAGTGCTGAGCGCACTGGCCGGCAGCAAGATAGCCAAGGCCCCTGGACCGGATGGTCTCCCCAACGCGGCCCTACACACCATAGTTGAAGCCTCTTGGAGCGGACCTTCCCAAAAGATTGGAAGCGGCAAAGGCTAGTGCTGATCCCGAAACCTGGCAAGAACAGCGACGACCCTTCCTCATACCGGCCCTTGTGTATGCTCAATACGATGGGCAAGGTATTTGAGCGGATCATCTGCACCCAGCTTGAAAAGGTACTTTAAGAACGCGAAGCCCTCTCCGACCACTAGTACAGATTCCGGAAGAAGAGGTACTTCTCGCGATCCGAGAAGTGACTCAATGTGCTGCAAATGCAATCGAGGGCGAAAGGTGGCGCGGAGGCACTAAACTATATTGCATTGTATGCACACTGGACGTTAAGAACGCATTCAACTCTGCCAACTAGAGCCTCATTCTACAGGTACTACAACGCAGCGGCATCTCCGGCTATCTCATCCAATTGATAGCCGATTACTTCAAGGACCGCGTCCTTATATACAGCTGAGAGGCCGGACACCACGAGTACCAGGTGACCGGAGGATACTCTGGAACGTCATGTAGGCCCAAGCAGCAGAGCAGGCGACTGATTGCAATAGTGGTTACCTCGACCCTACTGTACGCAGCTCCCATATGGGCCGAAGCCATGAAGACTCCAACCTACAGTCGACACTGCAAGTCTGTGTACAGACGATGCGCTCTGCGCATCTCCAGCTGCTTCTGCACTGTTTCTGAAGATGCTGCATTAGTGGTAGTGGGAACAATCCCAATCGATCTTCTAGCAGCACAACGCAGAACAGGACACACGGGCAGCACCACCCAGCGAAGCAGCACAATAAGGCCCCGTTTCCACTACAGGTGCTTTTTCCAATTCTGCTTTTTTCCCAAAAAGCACCTTTTTCCCTGTGTATAAGGTATAGGAATCTAGCGGTGACAAAAATAAGAAAAAAGTTGATTTTTCGTTATTTTGTTCGACAGTATCGATTATTTCAGTCTTTTTCTGAATATCGATGTGTGATTTTGCCCAACTATCACCACTAGCCAGCTGTTTTTTGAAGAAATGAAATGGGCTGGCGGAACAAATATTGAACAATTTCATGATTTTCTGCATGTTTTGTTAACTAATTCGCATTTAATACATTTTTCGTTTATTGCACTTCTGTACGATCCTAGCTGGCGTACATGCTGCACTGGCGGCCACCACCTCCTCCTTCGTTAAGAGCGTCCTCTCTTCCTAGACAACCACTTTCTCTCCAGCTTATCGCATTTGTAAAACTCTACTTGGGCATTGCCTTTTTTAGCTTGCAAGCCTATAGCTGAGCCCTGTGGACAAAAGCGTCGGCGGTGGTGCGCAGGGATCCTCTCATTTCTCCGAGTTCGCATTTTCGCAATGTTCTAACGGAACCGATGGCGGAGCCTGCTCAGGAGTCGGGTAAGGGCGGGGGTGCATACCCAAACTTATTCTTTTCCTCCGTGGGCAGGACCACCTCCACTTACTCCTCCTTGGGCAGGGCCAGGTGATGTGAATTCGGGATCATAAGAGACTTGCTTAAAGAAGAGAAAGGTTGATGCGTCTGCATCCGGGTTGTAGACTCGGCTTCAGGCTAAGAGATTCCAGTGGACTGCAGTGTTTCCTGCAAGTCTTACGTCTCCAGTCAAGAGGCTGGCTGGCGGAACCACGTGAAATCTTTATTGTTACTTAGCCGCAAATAGAAAATAAAGTTTAGCTCTTTCATTTTTAATCTTAGTAAATTTGAATTTTGAATTGAATTTTATTTTCCGCCAAATTAAAACCAAAACAAAAAACAGCTGTTTCCGTTCACGATAGTGCTAAAAAGTAGAAACTAGTAGAAACAGCTTTTCTGCTTTTGTGATTCTCGTGCGATAGTTGGAAAAAGCCACGTAGTGGAAGAGTACCCTAACACAATGGCAGGAGAGATGGGACAATGCGGGCACCGGGAGATGGAAGCACAGGCTCATCCCAAACCTGGAACCCTGGCTCCAGAGGCACCACAGACAGGTGGATTTTTACACCGCGCAGGTCATCACGGGCCACGGGTGTTTCAAGGTTTACCTCCACAGATTCAAGCATGAGACGAACCCCTACTGCGACCACTGTGGCAACGCATTCGTCGAGGACGCGGAGCGCGCTTTCTTTGTTTGCCCCCTCTTCTCCAGAGAAAGAGCCAATGCGGAAGCAGCTCGGTGGTGTCAGTGGCGGCTGAGTGGGAAACAGCGCGGATACTATCGCACCCAACTGAACTGGGCAGTTTGGGGTCGGCTGCCTGCAGAGCTTTCCCATGACCATCTTCTACGCTGATCCGAATGGTTCACGGTCAGCCGCATCGCACAGGTCCTGGAAGCACCTGTTTTTGCTTCCCTTAATGGCAGCCTTGAGGGCCTTGGGTGTTGCTTAACATGTTCCTAGCAACATTTGTCTCTTTTGAGTGTTGCTCAACATGATTCTAGCAATATTTGTCTTTATTGTCAACATTTTCTTTTTCCATGTTCATGTCCTGTTTAATTTTACCCACAATGCTTTGGGCACCGGGTATCTCACAGTCGGTCACACTCGACTGTAGCTTTTCCACTTGTTTTTTTATTTATTAATGTACTTATTAGGTATAAATTAAAGTAAAACATTTTACTGTTTGCTTCTTGTTTCTTCAGGTAATTCATTTTTGACTAACTGTCCATATTTTCACAATTTTTCAACTTTGATTTAAAACAACAAAAATATAAATGTTTATACATCTGCCATATTTTTGTAAAAAATTCTTTGAATATTTTTTGATCGAATTCAATAGAGTCTTGCTGCTTCTGTCTGCAGCCTCCATACACCTCGCGGCAACAAACGAATAAAAGTCAAGGTTCCAGGAGTTGTATTTCGTGTAGCCCTGGTGAAAAATTCCTGATAAACATACGCCTGCTGGAACAAAACGAAAAATTACAAAATGAAATGTTTTTTTTATTATTTTTTTTTTTATTTGTCAAACTTTTTTTTTTAATTAAAAACAATAAAATTAAGCATAAAAAAATCACTCAAAAAGTGAAATAAAAATTTCTTTGTAAAACAAACGTGATTATACCCGGTACCCATAGGGTACAAGGGTATTATAAGTTTGTGCCAACCGAGAATGTATGTAACAGGCAGAAGGATAAATCTCCGACCCTATAAAGTATATATATTCTTGATCAGCGTCACTAGCCGAGTCGATTTAGCCATGAACGTCTGTCCGTCCGTGTGAAACAACAGATCTCAGAGACTATAAGAGCTAGAGTTACCAAATTGGGTGACCACATTGGAATCTGTTGCACGCAGATCAAGTTTGTTTTAAAATTTGGCCACGCCCACTTCCGCTCCCGAAAAACATAAAAAACGGTATATAACCATATGCGTGATTTTCGGCTTAAAATAAATAAATAGGCTTAATGAGTAGGCAATCGTGGACGTGTTTTGAAAATTTGAGTAAAATCGGATGATAAACATAGAAGTTATTAAACAATAAAGTTTCTGAGAGAGAGAGAGAGAGAGAGAGAGAGCGCACGTGTGTGTTGCTCAAAATGTTCCTAGCTACATTTGTCTTTGTTGGGTGTTGCTCAGAATGTTCCTAGCAACATTTGTCGCTTTTGAGAGTTGCCCAACATGTTCCTAGCAACATTTGTCTCTATTAAGTTCTGCTCAACATGTTTCTAGCAATATTTGTCTCTATTTGTCAAAATTTTTTTTTTCACATGTTCATGTGCTGTTTAATTTCACCCACAGTGCTTTGGGTACCGGGTATCTTACAGTCGGTCACACTCGACTGTAGCTTTCCCACTTGTTTTTCTATGATATTTACAAATTTTGACTTTGATAAATCATAAGAAATCTTAAAAAAATCGTATCACCTTTTTAAAAGACGTTTTTAATAGGTTGAACAATTATCTATCAATTACTCAATTATCTTACTTGGTTCAAAAGTTATGATTTTGCAACGAAAAAACTCAAATGACCCCACTGTGCGACGTTCGACTCATTGATGACCAAACTGAAGAACGCTAGATACTTTTCTCGGCTCGATCTAAAGAATGCCTATCATCAGATTGAGCTTGACGGTACAAGCCGGGAGATAACGACATTCATTACACATCGTGGGCTGTTCAGGTATAAGAGGTTGCTATTTGGAGTAAACTTAGCTCCGGAGATTTTTCAAAGGCACAGTGCCCAAATGCTATAAACTATATTGACGACGTTATAGTTTTTGGCAATACCCTTGAGGAGCACGACATGGCACTGAGCAAGGTGAAAGATGTTTTTGTGGAACGTAATGTGTTGCTCAACGAGAAGAAGTGTGTTTGGCGAACAACGAAGGGTATTGAGGCGGTAATACAAAACTTTAGAGAACCCAAACCCAGAGTCATGTATGTTGGAGTGTTTATACCGGATTTGGCGAATACTACAGAGCCATTGAGAGGATTGCTCAAACTGATCGAGAAATTCATATGGGGTGAGGCGCAGAAGTTAGCTTTAAAACAGTTAAAGGAAAAGGATTCGGTAGTCCCAATGCTGTCCTATTTTACCTTAACGGATCGGACTAGTTTGATTGCAGACCGGTAGCACTAGGAGCGGTTTTAGTGCAACTAGACAAAGATAAAATTACCCGTATTATCTCGTTCACCAGCAAGAGTTTATCAGATGTAGAAAAACGGTATTCTCAAACAGAGGAAGAAAGTCTCGCGTTAGTCTGGGCTGTGGAAAAGTTTTATTTTTATCTGATCGGCTTAGAATTTAGTATCAAATTAACAGTAGGTGACAAGGTTCTAATTAAAACTGTTATTTTCTCCCACTAGCTAACACCAACTTTCGATCCATCGGTTTACGAGGTGATCAGCAGAGACGGTAATGTGCCCCAGGTAACCGGAAATGGGAAGTCGTATACCAGGAAAGTAAGTCACCTCAAGAAAGTCGAGTCCTCTGCTGCGGTTCAGTCGGAAGAAGGCCAATCCGCGAAAAGGACTGATGATTCACCCCCAGCCAAAACAATTGATATGGAGCCCACCTCACAGATGCCACAGGAGGTCTCAAACAGCGTCTGGAAAAAAAGGAGATGTGGGAACCTGTGTCAACTGAGGTGAATTCGAGCCCTACACGGAATCCATAAATTCACCACGGCGCGAGGTGGTTCGGGTCGTAGGGTTGACAACAAGCAACGAAACTAAGCGGTCAGCGACTGCGCGAAACTGAAGTGTATTACTGGAGCGTTATAGTTATAGCAGGAGGGCAGCTTGATGAATTTTGTCTACTAAGTCCTGAGCAAAAGAATCATTGACATCCGCCGTTACAAGTAATGGGTAATCTTCTGTCATTGCAGAAAGTCTGGCACTAAAACTTCTAGTGTCTGATCCCCAGAAGCTGTGGTGCGCATTCCAATCCCCTCCAATAACAAAACGGCTGCCCATAGAGCCAAACAGACGAAGATATTGCTCAGCTGACCAAGAATGACGGTGACCAGAAGGACAGTAAGCAGCGCCAAACGAAGTTCTTCCAAGTGTGGTGAGCAAATTTATGGTTTTTGCTTGCAGGTAGGGTTCCGATATTGAGGCACTCAGGTGATTGTCCAAGGAGGATTTAATGATGATTGCAGCACCTCCACGATGTCGATCATCGGGGTGGTTGGCAGAATGTACTGCATATCCATGAACACGGAAGAGAGACCGGCTGGTAAAATGGGTTCCAGAGATCAGCAGGATGTCTATGTTGCGTTCCTGGAGGAGGAGATCAACCTCTAGGGACTTGCGAACTAAGTTGTTGGCGTTCCACATAACTATATTTATCCCGTTATTAGTCATCGCAACGCGTTGACTTCAAGGGACTGAAGTGTTTAGACATCACGCTCTGTAACATTTGTATTGCCGCCATCATCACCGACATCATTTGATCAAAGCGCAGCAGAAGCTTGTCGATCGCAGCCGCTTGTGATATTGCAGCAGCTTCCTGCTGCTTCTATAAATCAGTAATGAATTTCAGTAGTCTGTCTTGGGCAGGTTGTTCCATTGAGGGAGTCTTCCTGTCAGTTCCAATATGGGGCTGGGCTGGCAGCACAGTTTTGTGGGAGTTAGACGCCTTTGTTTGCTGGTTTGAGGAAATAGGAAGACTAGATGTAAACCAAGTATTCTGAGCCGGCGACGGAGCAGGTTGAAAATCTGTACGTTTTTGAGACTTATGGTCGCCAATTTCTCCAAGATTTCGCCTTTTCCTGAGATTTTTTACTTAAGTAAAGCGCTCATCATCAGCAGCACTCTTGCTTATCCACTTAGGGTTAGCATTTACGGATCAGTCCGGTTCCAAATACATAACGTCATCACTCAGTCACCTATTGGCATCAAAGGCAGTCGCCTTGCCATTCTTAGAAGCCTGAACTATAGCTTCTTTGATTACATCTGTTTTAACTGGTGGTCGGGATAGGGATTTAGCGGAAGCTGATAGTTTCGGCACTTGCCGTTCGTTGGGTTGAATCATACGACTATCAGTCACAGAAGTGCCTTGAAAGTTATCAGTCACAGAAGTGCCTTGAAAGTTATATACATCCTTCCCCGGCAAGGTATTTGTACCCGTTATTGTACACAGAACTAAGAAAAATTAGAGAAATTAAGTTTACGCGCAATAGCCAGCCTGCCAAGGACGTGGACAAGGCCGACAAAACACAACACAAAGTAGTATCCACAATTATCCGAAAAATTTCGATAATTTCGATATTTACAAATTTTAAGAAATTTGGGAGCTCCAAAATTAGCACAACCTGACAAGGGAATCAAAAACAGATAAAATTATTTTTGGGCCTTCTAGGGTATTATAGAAAATTAATAAAGGATTTCGCTACGATCACAAATCATCTAACTCAACAATTAAGAATCAAGGATTCTGTAAAAATAAGCGAATTGTTCTTATCTGCATTTGAATTATGTAAAAATCTTTTATTCAATGATCCAATATTGAAATACCCATATTTTTCAAAACCTTTTACTCTCACGACGGATGCAAGCAATGTTGCTATCGGAGTCGTTCTTTCACAGAGAAACCCCAATAATGAAAAACAAGTATCGTTTGCTAGCCGCACACTTACGGATACCGAATTACATTACTCAACCGTCAAAAGATTTTAGATATAATATGGGCTACTAAATATTTACGCCCTTACCTGTTCAGACAAAAATTCAAAATTATTACCGACCGCAGACCATTAACGTGGTTAATGAATTTCAAAGAACCTCATTCTAAATTAGTTCGATTGAAACTGCAGTTAATGGAATATGATTACGAAATCTCATATAAAAAAGGATCTGAAAACATAGTTGCAGATACACTTAGTCGCATTACAACGGAAATCCACACTAATATATCTATACCAAATGCCAATAATACAAAAACAAACACAATTCTAAACTTAAATAAATCAATTAACGAGTATAATTTACAAATTATATTAATATCGATAAAAATTCTGAAATAATAACAACAACTCATTTCAAAAACAAAATAAGGAAAGTCATTACAGATAGTTCGTTTGACAATAAAAAACTAATAAAAATATTTCAGATATCAGAGTACACGCTATTTTCGCTACTGATGACGTTTTTCATATTATAAAAAATGTTCTTCAAGAATATTTTTTACCAACAAACCTTAACAAAATACTGAGAGACATCACAAGCAAAGAAGAATTAGATAAAGAAATACAAAAGTATCACATAAGCAATATCCACAAAGGCACAGATGAAACTTTAGAACATTTTAAAAGGGAGATTTATTCTCTACTAATTAAAACTCAAACGATTCGATTAATTAACGATTGTGACGTATGTTAAAATATTTTGGCAGCAATTCCATATACTTGGATTCCATATCTCCATGTGGGGGCGAGTGTGGTTTTGTAGATTTTGATTTTGTTTGAAATGCTTAGGTGGTTATTTGGTTTTAAAAGCCAAGATAACTTCTTAGCCTTGTGTTTCTGACGAGTTTTATGTGCTTTGCTAGTGTTAGTTCAGTGTCGAGGGTCACACCCAGGTATTTGTGATCCTTCTTCTGGTCCAGGAGCTCTCCGTGTAGGAATGTTAAAACATGAAATACGATAGACAACCACAAAAGCTAAATTACCAAGAAACAGAAACCCCAGACTTTCCAAAGCAAATAATAGACATTGAATTATTCTTTATTAATACGAAAACTATTTAAACAATTATAGATAAGTTTTCAAAGTTTGCAGCGGGGTATACCATTCCTGCGAGATATAACCTCAATATCGTTAAGGCAATGAGAACCTATCTTACTACCTTCGACATTCCTACAAAAGTTGTCTGCGATCATGGCACCGATTTTCGAGACAGATTTTTATGGATTTTTGCAAACAATATAATATGCACAATACCTCTTTCCGACAATCCTCTAGCAATTCACCGATAGAAAGGTAGCATTCTTGGATTGCGACCATAACGACATCCTCACTGAAACACTAATTACATACAATAACGCCATCCATTCTACAACAAAATATACTCCGTATGAGATTTCTACGGAAGACCACATTTATTTAAAAAGAAGATGACATTCAACAACGAGAATGATTATATTCAAAAATCTAACGACTTTCAAAAAATAATATATCCCAAAATAAAAGATGAAATAGAAAAAAAATGAAAATGAGAATAAGTAAACTAAATGCCGACAGACAAGATCCAGAAATTCTAGAACCAAACAACGTTATATTTAGAAAAGTGAATAGAAGAAACAAACTCTCAACAAGATTCACAAAACATCAAGTATTACAAGATAACGGCCCAACCCTTATCTCAAGTAAAAATAAAAAAAGATTCACAAATCCAAGATAAAACAAGAAAGAAAGCTAACTTCGGTATACCGAAGTTTGTATACCCTTGCAATTGGATCATTGAAAATCGATCACTTTTGGTAATGTTGAAAAATATCAAATTAATCAAATCAAATTATACGTTGAAAATCAAAAAAGTTCAATTTTTTTTTTACATTAATTTCGGCATCATTCCTATGGCAGCTTTAGGATATAGTGATCCGAAATATATACTGCGTGCTAAAGAAATAAGACTATGCTGAAAGTTTCAGCCCGATTGCTCAAAAACTGAGAGACTAGTTCGCGTAGAAACCGACAGACGGACAGACAGACAGACGGACATAGCTAGATCGACTCGGCTGGTGATGCTGATCAAGAATACATATACTTTATGGGGTCTGAGATCAGTGTTGCCAACTTTACCTTGAAAAAATAAGCTGTTTTTGACGGGAAGAACGATCAAAAAAAGCCAAATAAATTTGGAAAAAAGCTATTAAAAAAGCCAGTTTTCCAACAAGTTTATTTGTTGCTTCTAACTAACCGAGAAGAAGAAATTAGTCGTAGTTTTGTTGTTATTGTTATTATTAATAATATGTATATCATTTCATCAATACTTGGAGCTTCTTCCTGATTTTCATACGATTTTTACGTATACGTAACAAATGTATATATACGTATTTTATAAGAATTCGTCACAAACCGACCAAAGTCAGAAATTAGGTATTTTACCTTAAAATATGGGGATAAAGTAATCTTAAAAGTAACGATGTAACGATCCCTTCTAACGCTGTCTGAAGTCCTACTATCGACAAAATCAGTAATAATTGTATCATTTTTTGGACATACGTTTTGTTATATGGGCATACATGGGAAAAAAGCATTTTACAAAAATAAAAAGCCAGAATTCCAGCTGCCCGCTCTTTCTAAATACTTCTAGTAAATGGTCTTTAAAAAAAGCCAGATTTGACGGGAAAAAAGCGACTCTGGCAACACTGTCTGAGATGCCTCCTTCACTGCGTTGCAAATATCATGGCAAAATTATAATACCTTCTGCAAGGGTATAAAAATCTATTCATTTTAGTTACAGTTGAAAAAATATCTTAGTTTGTAAACATTTTACAACTTACATTTTACATGTAGAATTTTACATTTTACATGTAGAATTTTACATTTTCATTTAAATCGACCGATCGTTTCTATGGAAGCTATATGATATAGTGGTCCGATCTTAATGACATTAAAACCATAATTATATAACCGTAAAAAACTGCTTTATCTTAAAATTGATTGCTATACGTTGAAAAACAAAAAAGTTAAAAATGTTTTTACATTAATTTCGCCATCATTCCTATGGCAGCTATAGGATATAGTGGTCCGATTTCGGCCGATCCGACATATATACAGCGTGCTAAAGAAATAAGACTATGCTGAAAGTTTCAGCCCGATAGCTCAAAAACTGAGAAACTAGAAACTAGACAGACAGACGGACGGACGAACAGACGGACAGACCGACAGACGGACATGGCTAAATCGACTCGGCTGGTGATGCTGATAAAGAATATATATACACAACGAATATTTTAGACTGAACGATGAAGTTAAGAAGACACACACCAAAGGGAATATCTTTGTTCGTACTCTAGGGAAGGAGGTTACCATCTCTAATCTTTCGAGATGGCACTACAATGGATGCATCTGGAATCATTGATTAGCCAAGAGTGCATCGGAGAAGACTATGTTAGTTAACATAGAAGGAGACGAAGTTACAAGGAGACGAAGTCAAAAGGACGCGAAGTTACAAGGAGCCGAAGTCTTGAAGGAACCAATAGAGGACGAGGACGACCTCTCAACACTCGAGCGGAGCAGTCGAAAAAAAAGAAAATAATTTGGAGAAAACTACAAAAACGGTCTTGTGTTTGTTTTAAATCAGAAATTAATTAACGTGATCGACACCAATTCCCTGGTATGTTTTGGTAACTCGCATGCACTTTCATTCACCGCGCCTCGGTCATCTTGCCATTTTCGACGCTCCGGTCAATGAGTCCCACGATCAAATATCGTTTGGTCACCTAACTGACCTTCGTCTTTATCTTGGTTGGCCTTGCTTTGGGGGTGGAGGGCCGCCTCCTTGGTGGAGCTGGGAAAAAATCGATTCTAGAATCGATATTATCGAATCTTTTTTTTTCGTTATAACATCGATTCTGTTTTGGTAGAATCGATGTATCGTGAAAATTCCATCACTGTGAATAAGGAGAGGAACAAAACGTGCGAATACGGGTAATTTAATAAAAAATTGGTTGTCTGTAAAGTCGGTTTACTGACGATAGTTGAACGTGACAACGTCTTAAGAAAGTACTGATGGAATGGTAGCATTTTCTTTTTTCATGGTGGGATTGTAAGCGGTTCTGTAAAATAAATCGTCGTTCGATACAATATAAAAATATTTTTCATAAAATTCTTCATTTTAAATTTAAAAAAAACGAGAAAGAAATTTGTATACCCTTGCAGTCTGCAATTGGATCATTGAAAATCGATCCATTTTGGTAATGTAAAAAAAAAAGTCAAATTATGTAAATTTTGTAAATTTTACATTTTACATGTAGAATTACATTTTCATATAAATCGACCGATCCCTTCTATGGCAGCTATATGATATAGTTGTCCGATCTTAATGAAATTAAAACCGTAATTCTAGAACTATAAAAAACGACTATATCTTGAAGTTTATAGAAATTCGTTAAAAAACAGAGAAGTTAAAATTTTTTTTACATAAATTTCGCCATTATTCCTATGGCAGCTATAGGATATAGTGGTCTGATTTCGGCCGTTCCGACATATATACTGCGTGCTAAAGAAATAAGACTATGCTGAAAATTTCAGCCCGATAGCTCAAAAACTGAGAGACTAGTTCGCGTAGAAACCGACAGACAGACGGACAGACAGACAGACAGACGGACATGGCTAGATCGACTCGGCTGGTGATGCTGATCAAGAATATATATACTTTATGGGGTCGGAGATGCCTCCTTCACTGCGTTGCAAATATCATGGCAAAATTATAGTACCCTCTGCAAGGGTATAAAAATACAACAAAATACTTGAATAAAATTTATTGTTTAAATTTCTACTCAATTGTTAAAATTAAAATTTTGATTTTATTATTTTAATAATATTATTAAAGTTTTTCAATTAGTTACTTAATTATTTTTGCAAATTTAATTATAATTTGTTATACAAAAGAAATAATTTTAAATAATTCATTATAAGAATAAACAATGATTAAATTATTGTTTATAAAAATTAAATTATTATTTAAAATTTAAAATTTGGATTAAAATTAAAATTTTCGTAAATCTAGTTTTTAAAAAGCCCGCCTCAATGTGTTTGATATAGGAGAAAATGTTCCCTTTGACAGATGGCTGGTCCAACCTGTCATTTCAGACACGGTGTTGTGATATGTGGAAGATTAAATATTTATGTTTTAATTTTTTTAAATCATAGCTACGCTCGATAATTATTTCGATTGAATAGTAAAGCCATCGATTTTGTACTCAACGTGAAATAGTTCTGTTAACTTATGGTTTTAATTTTGACAATTATAGCATAACCTACAATCGCTGCACTAGCGGACCGATGCTATTCATTTTAATGATGAACGCACGAATATTCGACAATATATCACTGAATATATAATTAATATCGAAAGAATCATTACCTTTATCGCTGTAATTATCGTTGCTATAAACAATTGATACCACATTCACTTTTCACTGCACTTGATACTCGATCGAAACATGTAAATGTACAATAGTATAGCAGCTGTTCACGCAGACGCATCGCTCACTCAAGTAGGAGAGAGACGGATGTCGAACGCTGCCGAACGCAAAGGCCGATTGTGCTTCTTTGTCGCTCGTTCCGCGCTCTCGCTTGCACTCCAAGACTTACATGGAAAGCCTCACACAAATACAATGACATGTGACTTGCACTTGTGTGCGTAAGAGAAAAACGAAGTTGGCTTCGCGCGAGACGTTGCGGTTGCCAGAGCAGTGCATTCTCTCTCTCTCATTCTCTTTCTTCTCTGCTGCTGCTGCTCACGTCACGTTTGCACTGTCTGTGTAGCGGCAGAGAATGGGCAGAGGTAACGACGCATGAGTCATGCTATCGATTTATAAGACGTTATCACGTCAAAAATTTTGCTTTTAACTGATTAAATAGATCTATATAATTGTTTTTATATTTCCTTAGGATCGTTGTGTGTTGGTGGATCAAGGAATCGGAAGCAAAATGGACAAATTTTTGGGAGTCTCAGGTAAATATTCGTAATTTTGGTTTTAAGCACATGTTTCGCAAAGCTATAGTTGGGCATTTCATATGTGCATCCATTACGCAATCAAGTTTCCCTATACCGAAGCTCATATAAGTTAGTCGTGATTTCTACTATATATATTTGCGTGGTCATACAAATGCAAAGCAAGTTCGTCAATGTATATTATGGATACTCATACTTTAAAGCGGTTTCCTTACAATCGTTAAGTAAGATGACTTTTTTTTTTCATTTTTTAGGAAACCACAAGGAATCGGATAGCAGGATAGTTCAGCTGAACAAAATGATCCGAAACGAAAATGTGCACAGTCCAATGTATGGAATAATTTTAAACGTTTAGAAAGTGGATCAGCCGTATGCCTTATCTGGTGCCACGTTTATAAAACCGGTGGCAACACAACGAATTTGTTTAACCACTTAAAGAGAGCTCATCCGAAAGTGTGCATCCCAAAAGCTGTAAGAACACTCGGAGACTTCTTCGACAACGCAAAGCCAATAAAGTATGAAAGTAACTCAACCAGAAAGACTTTACTTGACAAGGCACTTATCAGCATGATCGCTACAGACTTACAGCCTTTCAGAATTGTGGAAGACGAAGGGACCCGCAATACGCCTTGCGTGCAGAAAGACACTGAATGATGTTCTATTAACAAATATGCACGAGAACATGGAGAATAAGCCTAAGGACATTCTCAGCAAAATAAGGCATTGCGCTGTGACCACCGATGGATGGACATCAAGGGCCAATGACCATTACCTAACCGTCACATGTCATTTTCTGGCGGATGACTTTCAAATGAGAAGCGCTGTGTTGTCTACAGACAAATTGCAAAATGATCAGGATCAGACCAGTCAAAACATTGCCAGCTCCCTTCACAAAATTTTGTTTGAGTGGGGCGTGGAGAGCAAAGTACCTGCCATTGTGACAGATAATGCAGCGTCAATGATAAAGGCCTGCGTAATTCTGCAAAAATATCACTTACCTTGTTTTGCGCATACTCTCAATTTGATCATGCAGGACACCCGTCAGCTGAAAAAATAAAGCCGATAATCGCCAAATGTAAGCGAATTGTGACCTTCTTTAAAAGTAGCTCGATCGCGTACTTGAAATTTAAATCTGCCAAAGAAAATAACACATCTTACGGGCTTATTCATGAAGTGCCAACCAGGTGGAATAGCTGCTACAAAATGGTGAGCAGAATCCTAAAAATAAAAGACGCTGTCTCTCGTGTCCTCTTAGACACAAAAAAGGCTCCTCCACCGCTAACAGCAGATGAGGTTTCAGTCCTTTCTGACCTTAAGCTACTGTTTGAGCCGTTCAATGCTGCTACCAACAGAGCATCAGGGAGCCGTTATGCCACAATATCCTTGATCGTACCATTGTCATCTGATCTCCACCATCGTCTTAGCAACATGCTAAAATTGTTCAAGACTATTGATGGTGTCGAGACATGCAAATATATTTTGCAGCAAATTAATACAAGGCTGTTTCCATGTTATGAGCAGAGGACTGCCCCAAAAATCGCCACAATTTTGGACCCACGGCTTAAAAAGGATGGTTTTCGAAGCTCTGTCTCTGCTGATTCTGCAGTAGAAATGCTGCAGAACGAGATATCCGCCCTCTCAACGAATTTGAATCCGTGCTCCGATTCTAATGATGATCCACCAACACATGAATCCCAAGAAGATACTGCTTTGTTTTTATTTATGAAGGCGAAATTGGAAAAAAATGTGAAGACGTCGAAATCGGGTGCCAAAATAACACTTCAGCAATATCTGGAGAGGCCCCACACAACTCCAGATATAAGTCCACTGGACTATTGGAAGGTCTGTACATTTTGTTAATCTGAAAAAATCTTAATAATATTTCCTTTTTATTAGATTCACGCTTTGGAGATGGAAAACTTAAAGGAGTGTGCCCTACGCTATCTGTGCATTCCAGCATGCTCCACGGAATCAGAACGAGTGTTTAGTAGGGCTGGATGCATTGTCAGAGAAAGACGCTCCGCTCTAAAGCCCAAAACAGTAAACAAGCTTATAATTACAAGCAAGAACCAATGGCTTTTGGATATGTAATAATTTCTTTTTTATTTTTAAATGTTCTGGAAACGTAATTTTTGTTGTTGTACTTTTAGTTTGCTTTGTAGTACAAGTATATGATCTCCACGAATTGATCTCTTTCGTTACTTATGTTTTTTTCTTTTTTTTTACTTTTCCTTATTTTTAGAATAAAAATGTATTTTTATTTTGCTTTTTACATGTATAAGTACATAATCTCTAAGAATTGATCTTAATAAATTAAAAAAAAGAAATGTTTTTTTTTTCGATTTAATTGATTTTTTTTCTAAAAGATCGAAAAAAATCGATGCACCAGAAATCGATTATTTCCCAGCTCTACTTAGAGGGTGGGCTTGTCCTGGAGCCGGCTCTGAATTTTGAGAGCAGCCTTATACTGCGCCTTCGCCTTCAGCCCCTCGCTTGAGCGCTTCGGCCCGTCCCTGCGCAGGGAGCTGGTGCCTGGCTTTGGCGAGCGGAGAAGTCTCTCCTCGTCTTCTGGTGTGAGCTGCACGCTCTCCAGGTCCATATCTGTCTCGACAACGGCACCCGGCTTAGCTTGCTCGGTTTAGTTTTTGTGGCAGTAGCGTTGCAACTGGTATGAACTGCTCCCGCCATATCAGAGGTTTGACCGCTGGCGAAACGCAGAGAGGATTGCTGCTCCTCGTGCCCACCGGTGGTAGCAGTTACGCCTTCCACCAACGTTTGGGCTGACATCCCAGCCCCGGTTTTCTCCTTCATGTCGCTCATTCTGGTTTATTTTTCCGGGGAACCACCCACCGCGTTTTAAACCTACAGCCAGGCACCTCCAACCATGGCTACCGATTCATTTCAGGCGGCATTGCATTACCCGTTATCCGGGATAATACAGTGCCCATTGCCCAGCCGACACACTCGTGGAGGGTTCAGTTGGAGGATTTATGCCAGCCTTTTTATTAGTTAATTCGTTTAATTTCGAGAAGCTGGAGAGAAAGTGGTTGTGTGAAGAGAGGACGCTCTTAACGAAGGAGGATGTGGTGGCCGCCAGTGCAGCATGTACGCCAGCTAGGATCTTCCAGAAGTGCAATAGCCAGCTAAACGAAATATGTATTACATGCTAATCTATATATATAAAAGAAAGTCGTGTTAGTTACTGATTTTATATCTCAAGAACGGCAAAACAGATTTGGGAAAGGTTTACCACAAACAAAATTCAGGAAAATGTTCAACAGGAATGCAGAAAAACCGGGAAAGTTTTTTACAACTTTAACAAAAATCTCTAATCAAGTAACCATTCGATTACATGTTGTTACATTGTTTGACAGCTTCTTATTGTAATCTGTTCAGTTTTGGGGTAAAAGTTATTCGTTTGTTAACAGTTCGATTGGAAACACGTTTATTGTTCAGTTTTGTTGTAAAATTTATTCGTTTGTTAACAGTTCAGTTGGAAACACGTTTATTGTGCAAACTTTTATTAAATTTCAACAGCAACCATTTGTCTTGAAGGTGGTAAGTTGATCTGTGTAAACTATGAGGATTGTGCATTTGAGGTTAAATTCACCAGTCTGTCCATAGTCTAAAATGCCTAGAAGACGACGTGGAAACATCGGCCGCCGCACAAGACATGCAAGCCAGCAACAAGTGTATACACAGCAACGAAATACTGCAAATGAAAGAACTGAAGAACATACACGTGAACAGCGCCGCGAAAGTATGGCTCGACTTCGTGCTTCTCAATCACAAGAGCAAAGTGAAGCAGCCCGTGAAACAGCTCGGTTGGCAATGCGGAATCGTCGAGCGAACAACAGAGGTCAACAAATAGATGATTTGCGACGCAGAGGATATTTATCAAGAGCTGATTTGAATCGAGCAGCTTTTCGAGCATTCATTCAAATCAATTGACTGCGTCACAAATGAAGATGAAGCCACCAACTATCCCATTGAATTTTTAAACTCTTTGGACGTGCCTGGTTTACCACCACACAATTTACGCCTAAAGGATGGCTCCGTAATAATCATGCTACGAAACATAAACCAACCAAAACTGTGCAACGGTACGCGTTTGGTGGTTAAAAAATTGATGAACAATGTCATTTACGCCACGATAATGATAGGAAAATTCAAAGGTGAGGAAATTCTTATTCCGAGAATCCCGATGATCCCAAACGATATGCCCTTTGAATTTAAAAACTTCAATTTCCGATACGTCTTGCATTTGCAATGACCATTAACAAATCACAAGGCCAATCCTTAAAAGTTTGTGGCTTAAACCTAGAAAATCCATGTTTTTCTCATGGCCAATTATACGTGGCATGTTCACGGGTCGGAAGACCATCGTTTATCACAAGGTACTTAAGTGAAGAGCAACCAAACTGCGTTCTGAGAAGTACATCTATGGCTATGGTAATCAAACAAAAAACATCGTGTTTCATAAAGCACTACAGTGATTTGTTAATAATTATGATTCTCATGATAAACAATAAAACGTTTACTTTTAAATCCTTATATAATGTTTTTTTAATTTTTTTTTTTTACAACACCCTATCACGGGTGTCTGTCGGGTCCGCCGCTGCAACGCGTGGCTGGGTTAGCTAGTTAGTTTACAAAACATGGAGAAAATCATAAATTTGTTCAATATTTATTCCGCTAGCCATTTTCATTTGTTAAAAAAACAGCTGGCTAGTGGTGTTAGTTGGACAAAATTACACATCGATATTCAGAAAAAGACTGAAATAATCGATACTATCGAACAAAACCACGAAAAATCAACTTTTTTATCATATTTGTCACCACTAGATTCCTATACCTTATACACAGGGAAAAAGCTGCTTTTTGAGCAAAAAGCAGAATTGGAAAAAGCAACTGTAGTGCAAACGGGGCCTAAGCGGCCGATGCATTTAGGTTTTGCAAGATCGGCCCAAATTCAATTCCAACAAAAACCAAAATTATTTTAACGAAATTTATAAAAATACGTTAAAAAAGAGTGAAATTTAAATTTCTTTTCACTTAATTTTCCGATCATTCCTATAGCAGCTGCAAGATAAAGTGGTCCGATTCCAGCCGCTCCTACATATATATTAACTGCAATAGAAAGAAGACTATCTGCAAAGTTTCATTCAGATATCACGAAAACTGAGAGACTTGTTTGCGTAGCCACAGACAGACAGACGGACATGGCTAAATCAACTCGGGTGGTGATGCTGATCAATTATATATATACTTTTTGTGTTCGGAGATGCTTCCTTCACTGCGTTTCAAACTTCTGGACAAAATTATAATACCCTGCATAGGTATATTAGTAACATAAAAATATTGATAAAAAAGAAGTAAGAACAATTCTCCTTCGCCTGGGATCGAACCCATGACCCGGTCGGCTACATGCAGCTTTGCAACAAGCGTTTTAGGTGTCTGGTAGACCCTATCTTCAAATTTCCACTTTACTGCATAATAACTCCCAAGTTTATTATCCGATTTTATTCAAATTCAGAAACGACGAAGGCGGAAGTGGGCGCGGCCAAATTTAAAAAACAAACTCGATCTGCGTGCAACCGATTAAAATGTTGTCACGAAATTTGGTCTCTGAGATCTGTTGTTTCACACGGGCAGACAGACGGACATGGCTAAATCTTTTAGCGGGTGATGCTGATCGAGAATATATGTATATACTTTATGGGGTCGGAGATGCCTCCTTTTGCCTGTTTCATACAATCTTGGTTGGCAACTAACATAACTTCTCTGTTTTGCAACGTCTTTTATTCCATAAGTTTCGAGACATAGCTGTCTCTAAAGGTTTTAGAAATACGGGTTTAATTTTTTAAAGATCGCATAACTGAATCATGTAAATGCTAAAAATGTTATAAAATTAAAATCTAAAATGTGTAGGGAATTGTTATGCAAAGATTCGTTATTTTTTCAATTTTACCAAAATGGATAGATTTTTAATTATCCAATTGCAGATTGCAAGGATATACAAACTTCGGCTTACCGATGTTAGCTTCCTCTCTTGTTTTTCTATTCATAAATCACATTGGCCAATTTATTAATAATTCTGAATTTTTGTATTGTTTGCTGATTTCCAGAATAAATTATTTAGAGTTTATTTAGAGTGGTGTTTCCGGAATAGGCTCACTTTGAATCTTTCCAAATGCTTCACCGTGACAAAAGGCTCAATAACCTCCTACTCTATCGAGGACAGATTCGTTGCCTGCAGGAATGAAGCCCTGGACTTGGGTGTAAAGTTTGACATAGTTTCGTCTATGATATGTACGGTTTTATTTATATACTATTCATAAACTAAGCTCAGCTAAAAACCCTTTTATTTACCGATTCTCAGAACTAATTACGCCTCTAATAAGCTTGTATTTTTTTTAAATTTGGACCTAATCTCCCCTATGGATTTAATAAAGAAGGCCTTGTCAATACCTTTTATCTTTTACTGCTTAGTTTAGTTTTAGCTAAGTAGCCAGTTCAGGTTCATTTGTTGGGGAACGATAAATAAATAAACAAGAAAGGAAGCTTAATTCGGTAAGTCGAAGTTTGTATACCCTTACAGTCTGCAATTGGATTATTTAATATCGATTCAATTTGGTAAAATTGATAAAATATCAAAGTTTGTAAATTTTTATAACATTTACATACACATTTAACATGTAGCATTTTACATTCTTATGTAAATCAACAGAACCCTTCTATGGCAGCTATATGATATAGTTTTCCGATCTTAAGTAAATTAATTCGAAAACTGTAAAAACAGATATATTTTTGCATTCATTTCCCGATCATTTCTATGGCAGCTATAAGATAAAGTGGTACGATTTCGGCCTTTTTTACACACATATATACTGCCTGCAAAAGAAATATGACTATCATGAAGATTTCAGCCCGATAGCTCTAGAGCAGTGATGCCCAAGCCCCCGACACATGTGGTTGGTAAAAACTCTGCCGCTTCTCTGTCGCTACACAGACAGTGTAAACGTGACGTGAGCAGCAGCAGCAGAGAAGAGAGAGAATGAGAGAGAGAGAATGCTTTGCACTGCTCTGGCAACCGCAACGTCTCGCGCGAAGCCAACTTCGTTTTTCTCTTACGCACACAAATGCAAGTCACATGTCATTGGATTTGTGTGGGCATCACTGCTCTAGAGAGAAGAAACTAGTTTGCATAGCAACCGACGGACAGACAGACAGACGGAGATGGCTGGTGATGCTGATCAAGAATATACGGGTTCGAAAATGTCTCCTTCACTGCGTTGCAAACGTTTTAAATTGCCGTATAAAGAGATGTAAATTTAATGAAGCTTTTCAGTTAGACATACTAAATTAAATTTTATTCAATACAAAATCCCTTCTTGAAAAGTTCTTTTTTGCATATAAATTAGTGCTATATGTCGTTGGAAAGGTATTTTTAAATGATAATTACTTTGCCTTTACAAATTTATCTAAATATTATAATTAAGAATTTAGAATTAAAATTAATTTTTTTTTAGGATTTTCTTAATTTTTTTTACGATTTTGATACTCACTTCAGGCCGTATAACCCTTGAGATTATTGTTCACTTTTTGAGGTACTACTCATATCTCCGAAAATTCGCTTTTTCATTAAAATTAGTACCAATGATCCCATATAGATAACTTCTTCATATATGGATTTTTTTTTTTTTAGTTTTCCACATTTGAAACAAATACTTCTGATATCAAAAACACCACTTAACGAGATTCTAAATTTTGTGACGGTAACCGGCATTCAGCTTATATCAGATGTCATACCTACATATGTGCTATAATTTTTTAATAATAGCTAAGTCATATAGGAACGACTTCTGGACATGGTATTGAGCTATACTAATTAATACTAACAATTGGAGACCTATGTACATACATATGGCATTTTAAAAACCACCTCTTAACGAGGTAAGATAAAAGTGACTATGGCACATTCAACTCAAAAAATTTCTGATACCAAATTTTGTGACGATTAATAGTTATTTAAACAAAAATATTAAAAAATTGTTTAATTAGTTTCAAAATCGGCACTTAGCTGAAAAATTTAAAAAGGCAAAACAGGCAGCGTGCCGTTTTTATACCCGGTACCCATAGGGTACAAGGGTATTATAAGTTAGTGCCAACCGAGAATGTATGTAACAGGCAGAAGGAGAAATCTCCGACCCTTTAAAGTATATATATTCTTGATCAGCATCACTAGCCGAGTCGATCTAGCCATGTCCGTCTGTCCGTCCGTCCGTGTGAAACAACAGATCTCAGAGACTATAAGAGCTAGAGTTACCAAATTTGGTGACAACATTGGAATCTGTTCCACGCAGATCAAGTTTGTTTTAAAATTTGGCCACGCCCACTTCCGCCCCCGGAAATGGTAATAATCGGTATATTAGCTATAGGCGTGATTTTCGGCTTAAAGTAAATAGATAGAATAATAGATTCATAAGTAGGCAATCGCGGACGTGCTCTGAAAATTTAAGTAAAATCGGATAATAAACATAGAAGTTATTAAACGTGTTGCTCAACATGTTTCTAGCAACATTTGTCAACATTCCATGTTCATGTGCTATTCAATTTCACCCACAATACTTTGGGTACTAGGTATCTCACAGGTCACACCTGACTGTAGCTTTACCACTTGTTTTTGTTTTATTTGTCTTAGTTTTTTTTTCAGAGCTCGGAATGTTGGTTCAAGTTTCAGTTATAGTTCTCACAATACCGGCAGGCAAAATAAGCTTGCAGTCGCAAGCAAGCAGTTGCAAAGCTGTACAATATTATCCTAATTTATTTAATAATTTTCCGCATCTTGGTCGGGGGATTGAGGAAAATCTGGAGTCAATCCCGGGTCAAATCATTTTTATACCCTTGCAGAGGGTATTATAATTTTGCCATTATATTTGTAACGCAGTGAAGGAGGCACCTCCGACCCCATAAAGTATATATTTTCTTGATCAGCATCACCAGACGAGTCGATCTAGCCATGTCCGTCTGTCTGTCTGTCCGTCTGTCTGTCCGTCTGTCTGTCCGTCTGTCTGTCCGTCTGTCTGTCTGTCCGTCTGTCTGTATGCCCGTCTGTCTGTCGGATTCTACGCGAACTAGTCTCTCAGTTTTGTGCTATCGGGCTGAAATTTTCAGCATAGTCTTATTTCTTTAGCACGCAGTATATATGTCGGAACGGCCGGAATCGGACCACTATATCCTATAGCTGCCATTAGAATGATGGCGAAATTAATGTAAACAAATTTTCACTTCTCTGTTTTTCAACAAATTTCTATTAATTTCGAGATATAGTCGTTTTTTATAGTTCTAGAATTACGGTTTTAATTTCATTAAGATCGGACAACTATATCATATAGCTTGGATCCTGTTTCGGCCAATCGCTTGAAGTCGCTGGCATACCAGCTGTCCTTCGCGTGGGGCACGGCTACTCTTAAGCCAAAAGCCAGCGCGCAGCCGAAGACGCAGGCGGTGGCTCCTGCTCTCGCAGCGGAGAAGCCCACCTGCTCCAAGGCAACAAAGGGCACGGCTGCGACAATGCCAAAGGATGCCGCTGATGGCACAGCTCGCGCAGGCACAGAGGCTAGCGGCACCATAGCTGCCCAACAGCCCATGCCACCGAAGAAAATTATGCGCCCTCCCCTGCACGGGCGCATCACGCGCGGAACAGGGCGCTTAAACAAGGGTGTGAGGCGCACACCTGAGGAGGAGGCCCTTCTGCGCACCAACCGAGGGCGGACTAATGTCCCGTCCTCCTTCCCCCACCCTCCCCAACACCCGGAGACACCTCAGATGTCTCTAAGCGAACCTCCACCATGCAAAGGCCGCGTCTGACGTCCTTTGCGAGAAGTTTGCTACGATGGACATAGCATTTATCCAGGAGCCATGGATAAATGCCGGACGTGTCCTGGGGCTTAGCACCCCATCTGGTAAGCTGCTATATGCAAACGGCCAACCTCGCACCAGAGCGGCTTTGTTAATCAACAAAAATCTAACATTTGTTCCCCTTTCACAGTTCATAACTGAGGACCTGGTGGCGGTCTGGATTAAAATACCCGCTGCCCATGGCGAGCAGGAGGCAGTGCTGGCCTCTGCTTATCTACCCGGCGACACTGACGATGTACCTCCGGCGGCTACCTGTGCCCTGGTAGAGTACTGCCAGATAAACCGGCTCCGGTGGATAATTGCTTGCGATGCCAATGCGCATCACACGGTCTGGGGGGAGCAGCAACATCAACAAAAGAGGTGAGTACCTTCTTGAGTACATAATTAGTAATAACATAGGTTTACTAAATCAGGGCAGCGAGCCCACATTTATCAATGCAATTAGAGAGGAAGTCCTCGACCTAACTCTCTGCAGTCTGAATATGTTGTCCGCTGTCTCAAACTGGCACGTTGCGAATGAGATCACTATGTCAGATCACCAGCACATCAGATTTGATATAGGAGGTGCCTTGCAATGTAGCCTAGTTACTAGAAATCCCAAAACACAAACTGGGATCTTTTCTGTTTTGAACTTGAGCAATCCAGAGACTGCTCCACCCGTCCGATACTAACAATAGACGAGTTAGAGCGTGAGGCTACTGTGCTTCATACAAACATTGAATCAGCATATCACGTCAGCTGCGAACAAAAGTTCGTAAGATCAGTAGGGCTGTTCCCTGGTGGAACAAGAGCCTTGACGATCTTAAACAAGCTGCGCGAAGGCTCTTCAATAAGGCGAGAAAAGGGAAGGTCACTTGGGATTCCTACAAATCCGCCTTAACGCTGTATAACAAAGAGCTGAGAAGGTCAAAACGGGCTACGTGGCGCCAACACTGCGGGCAGATTTCAACTCTCCCGGAAGCTGTCAGGCTACAAAAGCCCTCTCCAAAGACCACTCAAACGGCATCTGTACGCTGAAAAGCCAGATGGAACCCACACAAACAACCCAAAGGAAACGAGTAGTCTACTCCTATCTACTCACTTTCCTGGGTGCGTGGCCATGGAGCAACCCATCTCAGAAAGTGAGGCACCAACCTACCTCTCTGAGATTGGAGAGTGCCCACACCTGCGCGTGGCTATTGTGGCAGACTCCAATGGGGCTGAAAGAAGGGAACCCCCTATCTATCAGAACGTATTGGAAACATGCCCTTTAGACTGTTTCATCAAAATAGCGTACAATGGGCTATACAAAGTTTTAGCCCATACAAATCCCCTGGACCAGATGGAATTTATCCATGCCTATTGCAGCGGGGACTGCACCAATTTGCACTCCCTTGGTCCGTCTATTCCGAGCTAGTCTCGTGCTTGGACACATACCAAGCAAATGGGCTAAAGTAAAAGTTGTGTTTATTCCAAAGGTAGGGAAGAAAGATTCCCAACTGCCTAAATCGTATAGACCAATTTGTCTTAGCTCCTTCCTTCTTAAAACTATGGAAAAGATAATTGACCAGCACATCAGGGAAGTGAACCTCAAGCATCTTCCCTACATAAGTACCAATATGCGTACCAAACTGGTAAATCAACTGAGACTGCCATCCATTGCCTTACAACGGTCATTGAAAAGGCCATTGGCTCTCAACAAATAGCACTAGGTGCCTTTCTAGACATCTCAGGAGCTTTTGACAACACATCATACGAGGCAATCCGTGCCTCTCTTGTACGTAAAAATGTCGCCACACCCATTATTAGGTGGATTCTGGAAATGCTCAAATCCAGAATCATAACTGTAGACCTAGGAGGAACCATGACCTCAATCACAGCCACAAGGGGATGCCCTCAAGGGGGAGTACTCTCTCCTCTCCTGTGGACTCATAGACGAGCTACTGTTTGAGCTCAACAACCTAGGGTTCCCCACTCAGGGCTACGCTGACGATCTAGTCATCTATATAGTGGGCTGGCATGAGCAAACCATCTCGGACCACATGCAGCAAGCCCTCAATATAGCCAATAGATGGTGTCAGGATAAAGGACTATCCATAAAACCGTCTAAAACTGTTCTAGTTCCATTTACCAGGAAAAGGTCTCTCTCCCTGACAAGACCATCCCTAAATGGATCAACCATTGACTTTTCGGTTGAAGCTAACTACCTGGGAGTTATACTTGACTCCAAGCTCAACTGGAACTCACACCTTGAAAAGACCATTAACAAAGCCACTCGAGCATACTTTGCGTGCAATAGGCTTTTCGGTAGAACATGGGGCCTGAGTCCCAAAATGATCTACTGGTCTTATAACACTGTGGTAAAACCGATCATAACCTATGCATCTCTTGCTTGGTGGACGAAATCTACCCAGAAGACAGCTGCGGCTGCTCTTACCAAAATACAACGACTGGTCTGCATAGGCGTCACTGGAGCCATCCGGACATGCCCCACTGCAGCACTTGGAGTTATAACTGGCATTCCCCTCTACCCATCGCCCTGAAAAGGAGGCCTGCCTGGGGCACTTCGCCTCCAAAACATCACCGATATAAAAGTGGTGATCTAACTGGGCATCTACGGGTACTCGAACCCCTAATAAACGAACCCATTCTGCGTATAACTGACGAGCAGAAACCAAAACTTGTTTTCCACAGAAACTTCTCTGTAGTCCTGTACACCAGACACGACTGGACAACAAAATCAATATCTCTGCCCAGTGGATCACAAACGTGGTACACTGACGGATCGAAATTGGAAAACGGCGACACCGGGGCTGGTATTTTCGGACCAAGGTTCAACAAATCCATAGCCATGGGAAAGTCCCCAACCATCTTCCAAGCAGAGATACACGCCATAGAAATCTGTGCTCGTGAATGCCTTCGCAGGAATATGTGAGGCGCACGGATTTACATCTTCTCTGACAGTCAGGCGGCGCTCATAGCGCTGAGATCTTTTACGATCACCTCCAGACTTGTAGAAAACTGTTTCCAGTAGCTGAACGCCCTTGCCTCCAAAAACACCTTAACGGTGGGCTGGGTGCCAGGGCATGAAGGCCATATAGGAAACGAGGTGGCAGACTCCTAGCAAAACGCGGGGCGATGACACCACTAATCGGCCCTGAACCATTCTGTGGACTTTCGAAAGGACACAAAAGGGAACTGGTCAGGAAATGGGAGGAAAAGGAGATAAGTCGTCACTGGACCGACAGTGCAGGGCTGAGACAAGCCAAACAATTCCTCGTCCCCCAGATGTCGCGATCCAAACGCATCATCAATCTAAAAAGAGTGAGATTCGCACTCTAACAGGCTACCTAACAGGTCACTGCAACCTAAGGTATCACCTTAAGAAATTAAAACTTTCAGAAATCGACACATGTAGATTCTGTGAGCTGGAGCCAGAAACATCAGAACATGTTCTATGTGAATGCCCCTCACTAATCAGACGTCGACTTCAACAACTAGGAGGTGAACTTATCGCCCCTACAGGATTTGGGAAGAGATAGACCTCGCCAAAGTGCTCTCCTTTATCAGAAGCCTAGGAATAGAGGCTCTACCTTAATCCTACAGGCCGGCACAAAAGACCTAACATCTGGTCGCGGTGCAATAAGGCCATAGTAATAATAATAATAATAATAATAAAAATCATATAGCTGCCATAGAAGGAATCGGTCCATTTATATGAAAATGTAAAATTCTACACGTAAAATGTAAAATTTACAAAATTTACATAATTTGACATTTTTTTTTTTACATTACCAAAATGGATCGATTTTCAATGATCCAATTGCTGACTGCAAGGGTATACAAACTTCGGTTTACCGAAGTTAGCTTTCTTTCTTGTTTTTTTTGTTAATTTATTTGGAATGGCTGACCTTTTTTTTTTTGATCTATTTATGTCATAGCTTTTTTTAAGAGCTCAAAAGGTTGGTTCAAGCTACAGTTGTAGTTCTCACAATGGCAGTGGTAGAAAGCAGTTTGCAGTCTCAAGCATAACAATATTATCTGGGTTGGATCTGGGGTCAAATCCATTTCTTTCTACTACACTTTTTTCGTACGCCTAGAAATAATTATTTACAAAGTTAAGATCCTCACGGATTTAGTATAATTAATCTGTTTGATACAGTTTTGGAGAACGGGACAAACAAATGGCAATACATTTTCTATTAACGAATTGACAGAAAAGCAGAAAAGTAAACTAATGGACGATATTTTTTTTTAGTTTGATGTTTTAATAAGCAAAAAAATATGATTATTTGATTTAAATCAATCATAAGTGATATAAACATCTGACCAAAGTTATATTACTTTTCTCATAGTATATTATCTTTACAGCGGGCGGAGCCGCTATGGGATTGCTAGTGATTATACATATATGTATATCTAATCACAAACCTTTCGGCTGAGATGACACATTAAATTTCAAGTATCAATTTATTGTGTCCTGAAAACGACAAAATCAAGGCTCACTAATGAAAAAAGTAATTTATTTTTATCCATATTGCTTTGTTTTGGATAGATTTTTTTTTTTCAATTTTAAATACAGCAGCTAAATTAATATTGGTTTCTATCGAGACAGGGAAATAAGCTATGTCACTCACTTTATACAACATGTACCAATCTCTGCGATTTATCATTGCCTGGTTACAAGAAAAATCTAAGAAATCACACTTTCTTTCTTGTATTTTCTTTATTGAAAGAGATGCAGTCATTTATGAGAAATTAAATTCAATAGAGGCGTCTTCTCTGTGAAGTTTACCATCGCGTGAATGTCGCAACAAAAGAGAATAAAAAAAAAAAACATTAAGTTATATTTTTTAAGACGCTGTGCAACGAAATAAGCAGTTGACTTCTCCTATGACACACGAAGGGTATAGCCCCAGCTGGTGCAATAAGTTTATGGTATGCACGTCATTTAATTTCTGGAAAAGCTAGACGCAGATCTTAATTTGCCATTAATACGATTTTTGTATAATATGTAAAACGGTAACCATATGACACATTCAATCTCTAGACTTAATTTATTGTAACAATTTTTTTCCGTATGGGAGTTCTTATAATTGAGAGAGAAACGGCAATAACTTGAATTCGGCACACAATTATTGACGCTAGCGACAGCTCTGCTCCAAAAAATTGTTTAGGAGGTACAATTTGTTTCCCAAAGACAATTTTGTGGGTTGCTACATCGACTAGAGTTAAAGAAGGGGTCCGAAAAGGGTTGAAGGGATTTTTTATAAATTAATCTATCGTGACTTACTTATTCAACCTTAAACTATTAAATAATCAACAATATACTAAAACAAAAACGGAAGCGAGCCGAAGTTTATACACCCTTTCAAATAAGAACGTAAATAAAAGCAAAGTATCATATTAGAGCTGGAAAAACATCGAAGTTTTCGATTTTTTAGGAGGAAAACATTCACCAACATCGATGTTTTTCCAGCTCTATATTATATATTTCGTTTTAATTCGTAAAAAACTAAAATCAACGAAAATCGGCTAATTTGGTCCAATCGATCCTTAGGCAGCTATAAGATATAGTGGTCCGATTTGGATGCAATTTCAAATATATGGCTATAATTATATTAAAAGAATATTATCAAATTTTTCAATCTGATAACTCAGCTAATTCGGCCCGATCGTTCCTATGGCAGCTATAAGATATAGTTCTCCAATTTGGATGAAATTTAAAATTTGCTGCTATGCATAAATTAAAGGATCATATACTTAAGGGGGGAATCCGATATCTTTAAAATCAACGAAATTTGCTAGTCTGACCCGATCATACCTATTGTATATATGTATGTGGTCTGATTTGGATCGAATGTAAAATATATGGCTATAATAAAATTAGAGGATCATATATTAAATTTGAATCCGATATAAAATATAGTCGTTTTTTCGCCAGTTCTCCAATATAAATAAGACTACTCTAAAAGTTTCAACCCCATAGCTCGAAAACTGAGACTAGTTTGCGTAGAAACGGACAGACGGACATGGCTAAATCGACTCGGCTGGTGATGCTGATCAAGAATATAAATACTTTATGGGGTCGGAGATGCTTCCTCCACTACGTTGCAAACTTCTGGTCAAAATTAAACAAAAGTAAAAAACAAGGGTATAAAAAAAACTATTTCTAGTAAATGTCTTAGATAATAACACCTTCTTTACAAACATTGGAGTGGCTCTTCCATTCGGCCAAAAAAATGTTCTGAAAATCCCTCTTTTTTTAGCTACTTAAATGTCCCCCCTTAAACAGCTCCAGCTGAAAAACTTTTGATCTACCACATTTTGCTTTTAACGTCTACTTAACGGGAAAACATCTTAAAAAGCTAGATTTTCCGCGTTCGTAATTCCTAATTGACTACAGCTAAAAAAACATTTATAGTCGGATATGTTGCTGGGAACATGTGCACGTACGTGCGCTCTCTCTCTCTCTCTCTCTCAAGAAGTACACAGAGACTTTATTGTTTAATAACTTCTATGTTTATCATCCGATTTTACTCAAATTTTTAGAACACGTCCGCCATTGCCTACTTATAAAGTTTATCTATTTACTTTAAGCCGAAAATTACGACTATAGCTTTTATACCGTTTTTTATGATTTTCGGGGGCCGAAGTGGGCGTGGCCAAAATTTCAAACAAACTTGATCTACTTGCAACAGATTCCAAACGGACGGACGGACGGACAGACGGACAGACGGACAGACGGACAGACGGACATGGCTAGATCTAGGCTAGTGACGCTGATCAAGAATATATATACTTTATGGGGTCGGAGATGCCTCCTTCTGCCTGTTACATACATTCTCGGTTGGCACTAACTTATAATACCCTTGTATTCTTTGGGTACCAAAATCAATTTTCGGCGTAAAGTAAATAGACAGTCTTAACAAGTAGGCAATCGTAGACGTGTTCTGAAAATTTGAGTAAAGTCGGATGATAAACATAGGTTAGGTTAGGTTAGGGCGGCGGCTGACACAAGGTCAACCCACTTAGGCCATCACTGTCCCATTGTGATACCGCATGGATCTTTTATACCCTCTTACCACAAAGTTAGAAAGAGTCCCAGCCCGTTTCTCTAATGAAACCTGCTATTTTCTTCGGGGGGACAGCTGCTAATTCAGCTAGATTGTGGAGAAAATATTCTCCTAAATACTTTTTCCTACGCCTGATTAGGGCCACACAGGAGCAAAAGAAGTGTTCTACTGATTCTACTTCTTCCTCGTTTTGACAACTTCTACAGAAGTCGTTGTTTAGGACGTTTAGTCGGGATGCGTGGGCTCCTACGAGCCAGTGGCCTATGATTGCTCTAATCACAGCTGAGCACTGTGTGCGATGTAGGCTGAAAAGCATTTTTGTGCGTTTGACGTCGACTTTAGGCCATGTTTGGCGACTGATGTTGCAGTGTGTGGTGTTGTTCCACATTTCTTGTACAAGGGATCTGAAAATTTCCCTTGAGCTTAAAAGTGGCTAGGGGGCATACGGAAGTCCTCTCCTTGTGCCGCGTCTGGCCAGTTCATCAGCTATTTCGGTCCCTCAATATTTTGGTGCCCTGGCACCCAGACTAGGGGAGATAACGAACTGCTGTGCCATCTCTTGAAGAGATTTGCGGCAGTTGTTCACTATCGTCGAGTTTGAGGATAGCGCGTGAAGTGATTTTATTGCTGCCTGACTGTCTGAGTAAATGTTTATTACTCCGTTTATGAGGCTAGAGTGGCGTAGGCAACTAAGAGCCTCGCTTATGGCGAGAATCTCTGCCTGAAAAACGCTGCAGTGGTCCGGAAGACGGAAATGTATTTTAGTATTTAGTTGTTCGCAGAAGACTCCTCCTCCAACTCGATTGTCGAGTTTGGAGCCGTCTGTGAAGAAATTTATGCAGTCCTTTTGTCCAAAGGGACTTGCCACCCAGGCCTCCCTGGAGGGAAAGACTGTTTTGAACGATGTAGAAGTGTGTTCTACGGGTATGCAATAATCTGTTAATTGCTTGCTTGCGCCCACTGATAGGATGGATGAGTGCCCATATTGATGGACTGTCCAGCAGTTTGCGTCTCTCAGACGTCGTGCTGTGATGGTGGCGGTTTCCTTTGCCACTAGCAGAATTGGTGATATGCTAGTAATAGCGTTGAGCGCTTCACTAGAGGTTGTTCTAAGAGCTCCTGTCATGCATAGTTGAGCTACTCTTTGCACCTTGTTGAGCGCCTTGAGTTTAGAACTACACAATAGCGCTGGCCACCAAATGGATACCCCATACAGGAGGATGGGTCTAACTATGGCGCTGTATAGCCAGCTGACTACGGACGGGGACATCCCCATTTTAGGCCTACTGCCTTTTACAAGTGAAGAGTGCAATGTTGGCTTTTCGCACTCTATCCGCTATAGTGAGATTTCAGTTCAGTTTCTTGTCTAGTACAAGCCCCAAGTATTTTGCACTGTCGCTAAACTCTAGAACGGAATCATTTAATTTTGGGGCAGATAACTTTGGGATCTTAGTCTTTCTGGAGAAGAGAATAAGGTCGGTTTTACTTGGGTTTACGTTTAACCCGCTTTCGGATGCCCATCTTGACAGTTTTCTTAATTTAACTGTCATAATGTCACATAGGCTTTGTGGAAATTTTCCCCGCAGCATAGCAACCACATCATCCGCATAAGCAATAATCTTGCACCCGCCGTCTTCTATATCGCGTAGCAGCGTGTTTACCGCTAAGTTCCATAGAAGCGGAGAGTACCCCCTTGAGGAGTACCCCTGCTGACGTGCCTGCACAGAGTAGATGCTCCTAGTGAAGAGGTCACATTCCTGCTCAGGAGCAGCTGCGTGACTAATCTCACCAACTGAGCATCTACCCCAAGGCTCAGCATTGCGTTGGTTATTGCCCTTGAGTCGATGTTATTGAAAGCTCCTTCTATGTCCAAGAAGGCGGCTAGAGTATACTCCTTGTCTAGCAGGGATTTTTCTATACTGGATATGACAGAGTGAAGTGCTGTTTCTGTCGATTTGCCTTTACGGTATGCATGCTGAGATTCAGATAGCAGAGAGGGATTGATTGATGTTCTCAGGTGGAGCCCTATCAATCTTTCCAAAGTTTTTAGAAGGAGGACAGGCTTATTGGCCTGAGATCCTTCGGTGTTGTGTGTGAGGCTTTGCCGGCCTTGGGTATAAAAACTACTTTGGACGTTAGTCAGGAAACGGGAATTTTGCCTAACGCCATAATGTTCGTGAAGATGGCTTTTAGCCAAGGGACAGAGAGATCTTCCCCTGCTGCAACTGTGCAGGAAAATATCCCATCAGGGCCTGAGAAGATTTATAGGGAGCGAAGCTATTTATAGCCCATTTGATGTTGGATTCAGTCATAATGCTATCCAATGATCTGACCGGGTGGTATGGTTGTGTGTCGCTTGTTTGGGGACCTTAGGTGTTTCCTGGAAAATGCGTGTCTAGTAATAGCATCTGTGTTTCTTCGCTAGAAGAAGTCCACTAGTCGTCCTGTTTCTTGAGATAGCCCAGATTCGAGGACGACTTTGAGAGTACTTTTCGTAATCTTGCAGCTTCCGAAGAGGATTCAATTCCCGAACAGAATTTTCTCCAAACCTTTTTTTTGCCTGTCTAATGAGCTTTTTAATTGAGCTAGACTGTGTTTATATTCAGACTAATGTTGTTCACAACTTAGTCTTTTGCTCCCCCAGCTTGTTTATTTCTTGATTCTACCAGGGTGGTTTCCATTTGCCTCTCGGCTTGCTGATTGGACAGGATGCTTTATAAGCGCTGTTGCAGGCTTCAGTGAAGACTGTCGTGAGAAGAGTGAGGTGTTCCTCCGATGGAGGAATCTGCTCTGGTGGAACTGGAAGGGCTTTAGCCAGTCTATTTTAAAGGCTGGCCAGTTGGTTCTACGGGGTTTGAGAACGTTACTGGTTCAGGGTTGGGAGCACACAATCGTGTGTCAATATATTTGTGATCCGAGAAGGAGTGTTCTTTAGAAACGCTCCACCCTATAAGTTGGTCATGTATGCAATTAGAAATAAAGGTTAGGTCTATGACCTCCTCCCTGTCCTTAATTACAAAAGTGGGGTCGTTTCCCTATTACAGATAAGTAGGTTAGTGGAGAGAAGGTATTCAAAAGTAACTCACCCCTCTTATTTGTGTTGGTGCTGCCCCACATCTCGTGGTGGGCATTTGCGTTGCATCCGATCAACAGGCCAGTGCCCCGATCTTCGCAGTCCTTAACGAGTTTCCTCAGTTTGCGAGCCGGTATCGGGTCCATTATGTCGTACGCTAAGTATGCTGACACTACACATAGCGACCTGTCTTGGAGCTCCAGACTTATCGATGTAGTGTCGGCATCGCTGTAATTATAAAGCATAAATGCACTGAGGTGCCTTTTAGCTAAAATGCAAGTGCGAGTTTTACCTTCTCCTTGGGCTGCGAGCAGATTAAATTTTGGGGTGCTGAGTCCACAAATCCTGTTGGATACAACCCAGGGTTCCTGGATCAGCACCAGATCGGCTTCGTCTCGCTAGACGAAGCATTAGGGCAGCGGAGGCTGCTTTACTGTGGTGGAGGTTGATCTGCACGACCGCTAGAGACATCGTGCAGATTTGCCTCTACCACCGTCACGTCAGCATCAGCCTCCAGGTCATCCTCGGGGTCCTCACTCATAGAGTCGGTTCCACCATAACCCAGCTTGCTGAAGCCCCGTAGAAAGGATGCGTCGGATATCACCGACTCGCAATCCTCCTCCTCCTTGCCTGGCTCCTCCACCTCGGTTGCCAGCACCTCCTCAACACCAGGCTCTTTCCGCTGCTTGGTGTCCGACTTGTACACCCGGATCCGCACCCGGCCTTAATGGGTGCGGTTGAGTCCTTGTTCAGGATAAGCAAGACCTGACGCAATGGGCCCTGCGTCTCCTCCACCTTTGCCACCTTCCAGTCGGAGGACGGCAGGCTGGGGTTGCATCTCTGCAGCATCGAGAGGATCTTCTCCGGCTCCTTAAAGGAGGCCGGGATCCATATGACGGCTCTTGGCCTGCTCGGAATGTCCTTCCAGTCAACAGCGACCAGCTTGGCACCCGGGTAGACCTCACCCAGTCTCGAAACGGCCGCTTTCAGAAGCTCTGCCGACCGAGACCCTTCACACGCCATCACCTTGACGTTACCCTGATACCACCCTGCGTCTTTGCATATTGGTGGGGGTCCAGGGTCCGCTTCCAGCACCTCGAAGCATTGAACAGCCAGTGCTGCCTCAACCCACTTCCACTGGCTTCTCGGAATTCTTCCTTCTGTATCGCCTTGGTCTAGGACTCCTAACAGGATCTTGTCCTTGGCCATCTCTGCGAAGCTTCTGTTCGCCGCTACTGGCATGTGCGTGCGAATCTTCTTCGGGGCATTCTGAGCCGCACTTTCCTGGGAGCGTTGCCGCTTAGGATTCTTAGGGTCCTCTTTCGGTCTCTCCAGCACGAAATTGGGCAACACCGACTTAGCCCACTCCAGCTTCTTCAGCCACTCCGCTGAGGGGGTGGTGATGTTGCTCTTTTCCTGTCTTTTCAGGATGGCCGCGGCGGATTTCCTCTCCTCGTACCTCTCCTGCTTGGCCTTGCTTGCGGCAGACCTTCCCTTCACCCCTGCACCCGACTGAGCTGCAGCTGCGCTTGTAGTAGCGCCTTGCTGTTCGCTCGAGGTGACAGAAGTGTTGGTATCGGTCACCGCCTTGCCTCTGACCAGGGGGCGATTTAGCCCAGTTGGCTGCTGTTTCGCCGGGGTGGAGTTGACCTTAGCTCCAGTGAGCTCCGTCATTCCTCCGGTGGCAGTGACTGCCGTTGAGTAGACTTTAGGTGCAGTCACCACTGTCGTTTGGTTAGGACCCTCGGTCCTCGCCGGATTTACGGGAGTACCGGTCTCCTTTTTGTTGTTTTTGTTTTTAAACTTTTCTTGGTCCATAATAGTTCCCACGAGTGGCGGAGAAAGGGTGGTCCACCTCTCGCAGAGACCCGCAATGCGGGAGGTAAGGCTGGCTAATCCGGAGGGCGCCAGGTATCCGGATGCTCCGTTTGCGACTGGGCTAGTTTTTAGAAGGGCCCCCAGCCAGGCTGATCATCGGCACGGGTCGCATGACACCTTGATCCAGCCCTTCACCTTAGCCATGATAAGAGATCGCAGAGGCCTGTGGCATGGCTATGGAAAAAGCTCCGCCCCAGTCTGCGAATCCCAGATCTTAGCTGGTACCGTCCCTAGGGACACTGGAGCACCATTACCAGTTGGCACCCTCGTGGAGGGTTCAGCTATAGGATTTTTGCCAACCTGATAAACATAGAAGTTATTAAACAATAAAGTTTCTGAGAGAGAGAGAGCGCACGTGCGTGTTGCTCAACATGTTCCTAGCAGCATTTGTCTTTGTTGGGTGTTGCTCAGCATGTTCCTAGCAACATTTGTCGCTTTTGAGAATTGCCCAACATGTTCCTAGCAACATTTGTCTCTTTTGAGTGTTGCTCAACATTTTTATAGCAATATTTGTCTTCAGTTGTCAAAATTTTCCTTTTTTCCATGTTCATGTGCTGTTTAATTTTACCCACAATGCTTTGGGTACCGGGTATCTTACAGTCGGTCACACTCGACTGTAGCTTTCCCACTTGTTTTTTCTTGGTATGAGGAAACAAAAAGAAGTCATTAGGTGCCATGTCAGGACTAAGGCGGATGGCCCAATGCAATATTTTGAGTGCCCAAAAAGTCATTTGTTCGCTTGGACTTGTGAGAACTTGCATTGTTCTTCCTTGTTCCTCCAAACACTTCTGGCAATCAAATGACACTGTACCATTTAGAATTGACCGTTCTATGTTTATACCCGGTACCCATAGGATACAAGGGTATTATAAGTTAGTACCAACCGAGAATGTATGTAACAAGCAGAAGGAGAAATCTACGACCGTATAAAATATATATATTCTTGATCAGCGTCACTAGCCGAGTCGATCTAGCCATGTCCGTCTGTCCGTCCGTCCGTGTAACACAACAGATCTCAGAGACTATAAGAGCTAGAGTTACCAAATTTGGTAACAACATTGGAATCTGTTGCACGCAGACCAAGTTTGTTTTAAAATTTGGCCACGCCCACTTCCGCCCCAGAAAATCATAAAAAACGGTATATAACCATATGCGTGATTTTCGGCGTAAAGTAAATAAATAGACCTAATAAGTAGGTAATCGTGGACATGTTCTAAAAATTTGAGTAAAATCGGATGATAAACATGGAAGTTATTAAACAATAAAGTTTCTGAGAGAGAGAGAGCGCACGTGCGTGTTGTTCAAAATGTTCCTAGCAACATTTGTCTTTCTTGGGTGTTGCTCAGCATGTTCCTAGCAACATTTGTCGCTTTTGAGAGTTGCCCAACATGTTCCTAGCAACATTTGTCTCTTTTAAGTGTTGCTCAACATGTTTCTAGCAATATTTGTCTTTATTTGTCAGAAAATGTTCTTTTTTCCATGTTTATGTGCTGTTTAATTTCACCCACAATGCTTTGGGTACCGGGTATCTAAAGTCGGTCACACTCGACTGTAGCTTTCCCACTTGTTATACAGGGTACCCATAGGGTACAAGGGTATTATAAGTGAAACCCGCCCCGGAAATCATAAAAATATATCCATATATATATATTTTCTGAGTAAAGTAAATAGATAGGCTTAATAAGTAGGCAATTTCGGACGTGTTCTGAAAACTTGAGTAAAATCGGATGATAAACATGGAAGTTATTAAACAATAAAGTTTCTGACAGAGAGAGAGAGAGAGCGCACGTGCGTGTTGCTCAGCATGTTCCTAGCAAAATTTTTCTTTATTGGGTGTTGCTCAGCATGTTCCTAGCAACATTTGTTGCTCTTGAGAGTTGCCCAACATGTTCCTAGCAACATTTGTCTCTTTTGAGATCTGTTCAACATGTTTCTAGCAATATTTGTCTCTATTTGTCAACATTTCCTTTTTTCACATTTTCATGTTCTGTTTAATTTCACCCACAATGCTTTGGGTACCATGTATCTTACAGTCGGTCACACTGTAGCTTTCCCACTTGTTTTCTAATGGAATGGTGGCGACATGACCAGTTATTCCGAATAAACCGGCCACCATCTGCTTTGAAGTGCTCCTTGCTCGAACAACTTTCGTTGGCTTTTCCTCATTTTGAAAGACCCATACGGTCGACTGCGGTTTAGTTTTGGGCTTATATGCATAAGTCCATGAGTCGTCACCTGTAACGATTTTGTAAACATCTTTGGAAGTCCTTGCAAAGCTTTTTACGACTAAGCTTTTTATGCCCAAGGATGCCTGAATCTCACGGTATGTAAAATGTCGATCTTGCTCAATTATTACGCGCACTGCATCGACATTTACTGGCACAATAACTGTTTTTAGATGACCTTTGCGAGTTGCGTCAGTGACCGAACTGCGACCACGTAAAATTTATTGCACCAGTTTTTACAGTATTTAAGGATGGTGCTCGGTCGTCATATATCGATTTAAGTTCATCGAATCATTCTTGTCTGGTTAATCCAAGTTTAAAACTGTGAAAAATTATCGCACGAAAATTTTCACGGCTTAACTCCATGATTTTGCCCAAATGAACTTTAAAAGTCTCTGTAAACAACAAAAATATAGCTAAGGCTAAAATGACACATTCAATTTGTAGCATCAATTTATTCTGCGGCGAACAAGGCGAACTCTAAGCACACTAATAGAAAATGTACTTTTTGTTCCATAATGCTTTATTTTGGCTAGTAACACTTTTATGTCAAATAAAAATTGATTTCTATCGAGACGGAAAAGTAAATTGTCTTACTGACTTTATGCATGATGACCATACTCTGCGATGTATCATTGCCAGATTACAAGAAAAATCTAAGAAATCCCACTTTCATTATTTTTATTAGATTGTCTTTATTGGAATAGATGAAGTCATTTGTTGTTGACTTCTTCTAAAATACTCTAAAAACAAGTGAGAAAGCTACAGTCGAGTGACCGGTACTAAAGTATTGCCCGTGAAATTAAATATTACACGGACATGAAAAAACAAAAGTTGACAAATAAAGTCAGATGTTACTAAAAACATGTTGAGCAACGTTCAAAAGACTAATTCTGCAGTTGTTTGCAACTGCATTACGAATTAATACTGCCCTCGAAAGCACGCAACACTTTTTTCGCTACTGCCACCCAAAAGCTAAGTGCTCAGACACGCGAAATTATTCCTAAGCAGTACGCTCTCTCCTCTCTTTCTCAGAAACTTTATTGTTTAATAAATTCTATGTTTATCATCCGATTTTACTCAAATTTTCAGAACACGTCCCCGATTGCCTACTTATTAAGTTCGACTTTAAGTCGAAAATCACGCCTATAGCTAATATACCGTTTTTATTATTTACGGGGCGGAAGTGGGCGTGGCCAAATTTTAAAACAAACTTGATCTGCGTGCAATAGATTCCAATGTTGTCACCAAATTTGGTAACTCTAGCTCTTATAGTCTCTGAGATCTGTTGTTTCACACGGACGGACAGACGGACGGACGGACGGACGGACAGACGGACATGGCTAAATCGACTCGGCTGTTGATGCTGATCAAGAATATATACACTTTATGGGGTCGGAGATGCCTCCATCTGCCTGTTACATACATTCTCGATTGGCACTAACTTATAAACTTAACTTATATGTACCCTATGGGTACAGGGTATAAGACAGACAGCGCAATATCATTATCTCAGTTAATTTCTGGAAAAGCGAGTCGTGGATCTTCTTTTGTTATTAATACGATTTTGTATAATATAAAACCTGCAAAATATATAAAACTAGCGGACCCGGCGAACTTTGTCTCGCCCTAATTCGACGCCATTATATAACCCCAGGGTAATAGTCAAACACTGCATTTCTTTATTTAGTATAGAGCGATATGATATCCTATGTTTTTGTTTTATTTTCCGGCGCAAAACAAACAATGAAGACGGCTTATTAACACGCGAACATGCAACGTACAGCTGGCCGTGCGAAAAACAGGGAAATTCTAGATTTATCCCGCAGACTTCTAACGATTGGCCTTGCGATTTGTTGATTGTCATCGCAAATGCCAATCGGACGGGGAACTGAATCCTCTTGAATTGGAATGGTAGATCAGTTGGAATAATCGGAATTCGTGGTATAAGGACTACCTCTCCTTTAAATGTTCCCTTGATGATCGTCGCCTGAATCACGTTATTCATCAGTTTCTTGACGGACAACCGCGTACCGTTGCACAATTTCGGATGATTTAGATTCCGCAGCATTATAATAATTGATCCCACCTTCAGTTGCAAATTATGCGGTGGAGTCGCACGCTGTCAACGGATCTGTATGAATGCAGTTCTCCATCGATTTGATTTTGAATAATGTAATTCAAATTATCTACGTCCTTGTTCTTCGCTGCTAGTATTGCCCGTTCACTAATCCAGTCGATATTTTTATAATTTTGCGCAATGTCGGGGAACACTTTGTTAATGAGTTCCTCCTTTGACGATGTGAACACGCAAAAATTTGCCGGAAACGATATTGATCCAGTCGAAACATCAACAGGAATTTCGCCATTGCCAAGTGCCAGCAGTTGTCTCGAGAATTCAGCAGCGGACGGGTCATTCTGCAATGTGACTCTCATGTTCGTGGTTAATTTCAGCTTTTTGACATATGTATCTCCACAATGAAGACGATTTAAGGCATGCATTAACTTCATCGGCAGCCGTAGATTTCGGGATGACGGGAAGCGTTTGACGAAAATCTCCGGACAGCAATATCAAAGACCCACCAAATAGTTTCGAATCACCGCGTAAATCTTTCATCGTTCGGTCAACTGCCTCCAAAGCTCGCTTATGCGCCATCGTGCATTCATCCCAAATGATGATTTTGCATTCTCGCATCAATTTCGCTGTCGCCGAATTCTTGCTTATGGTGCATGTTGGCTTGTCAACCGTGAGAAGATTCATGGGCAGCTTCAAAGCGGAATGTGCAGTTCGACCGCCTTCCAACAACGTGGCAGCAATGCCAGATGATGCAACAGCCAACGCAATTTGAGATCTTGATCGAATCGTTGCCAGAATCAACGAAATGACAAATGTCTTGCCTGTCCCACCAGGAGCATCGAGAAAGTATAAGCCTCCCGATCCATCGTCAACAACCTTCATTATCGAATCGTACACGTTCTTCTGCTCGGCATTCAAAACGGCACATTGGTTCGGACTCTTTCGGCCAAGTTATCTTGGTTATAGTGTTGCTCCCGTTGAAATTCGCGATTGAAAGCATCGTGCACTGAACGATGTGGCGTTGGCATTCCCAATGTCGACAGTAGACTGCCGCACATGAGCATACACATGTCTTCGATCCGTATTAAAGCTTCGTTGTGCATTTCTCCGTTAATGGCAAGAGTGAAATTCATAGTTGTCCTGCGAACGTCTATTAAAATGTCGTCAGCCATATAGTCCTTGTACTTTTCCCACAGTGCGGTCGGGTTCGACGGATGACATGTGGCTATGATTATTGCAAATAATGCACGAATTTGATTTGATCCAGAAAGAGAAACAGTGGCATCAGCGAGCGTTGAGTCCCAATGTGTGTCGTTTTCAAGCAAATTTAAACGTTGGCAAGCCTCCCGAAAAGTGGCGCACAGCACACCATCCACAGTACGCAGGGACTCGAAGGATGTAGGGCCTCTTATGTTCACCAAAAGCAAGCGAATATAAAAGCATTCGTCTTGGCGTGGATGAACTGTGTATATTCGTCCGAGAGCATCAGTCGAATAGATATCAGCGAAACCATCAACAGCATCGCCTCTTTTTCGGCGTTGAAACTTTTCGATGCAGCGTTCCATGTATAATAGCGTGGCATTTCCGAATAGAGTAAAGTCCTTGCGAACGGATCGCTTTCGCATGTAGAAAGAAATTTGTCAACGTTGTCGCTGGTGGCCGTTCTGCTCTTTGCGCTGCATTCGCGTCCGTAAAGTAGACACGCTGGCCGTTTTCCAAGTGAACAGATAAGTGTACGACCGTCGGATGACGTTCATGAATCGGAAATGAAAACAGACGCCAAATGGCCTCGTTACAACTTACGTAACGTCCGTTGAAATTTCGTCACCTCGCCGTTTGCATTCGGATCAGCAATGCCAAACACCGCCATGTCGCCCTTTGTTCACATATTTGCAAATGTATTTGATTGATTTTATAGAGTTGCAGTACTCAGCATTGCAGTGCGTTGAAAACGTTTTCGACAAAAGCGGACAATATGGAACGATCCAGCGGTTATCGACGATGACTTTGTTATTTTATACCCTTGCAGAGGGTATTATAATTTTGCCATGACATTTGCAACGCAGTGAAGGAGGCATCTCAGACCCCATAAAGTATATATATTCTTGATCAGCATCACCAGCCGAGTCGATCTAGCCATGTCCGTCTGTCTGTCTGTCCGTCTGTCTGTCCGTCTGTCTGTCCATCTGTCTGTCCGTCTGTCGGTTTCTCCGCGAACTAGTCTCTCAGTTTTGAGCTATCGGGCTGAAATTCAGCATAGTCTTATTTCTTTAGCACGCAGTATATATGTCGGAACGGTCGAAATCGGACCACTATATCCTATAGCTGCCATAGGAATGATGGCGAAATTAATGTACAAAATTTTTAATTTCTCTGTTTTCAACGAATTTCTATAAATTTCGAGATATAGTCATTTTTATAGTTCTAGATTTACGGTTTTAATTTCATTAAGATCGGACAACTATATCATATAGCTGCCATAGAAGGATCCGTCGATTTATATGAAAATGTAAAATTCTACATGTAAATGAAATTCTACATGTAAATGTAAATTTAAATTTACATAATTTGACATTTTTTACATTACCAAAATGGATCGATTTTCAATGATCCAATTGCTGACTTGGGTATATAAACTTCGGTTTACCGAAGTTAGCTGTCTTTCTCGTTTACCATAATTTCGATCCATCTGCCGTTGTCATCTGGAGAACGACGCACTATGGGGCGAAAATGGCAAAACAGCGACTTAAATCAGCGGAGCCGTGAAGCAAAAAACTTGTATGAGGTATTGTTAGAAGTAATAAAGTTAGTAAAAACATCATAAGATTAAATTATTTAGTGAAAATTTTTTAATGTTTTTGGCATAACTAAATTATTTATTCGAAGATCATGTTCTAACTTTAACATTATTTTTAAGATTTACATTCATTAAAAAAATCAAAATCGGTCGATTATATCTTATATCTCCCAACTATATAATATAGCTGTCATAGGAATAATAGGCCAAACTTCCATATTTTAAACTTTTTTCAATAAAATTGTCTAGAATCTCGAATAGTTTTAAAATTAAAATAATGTTTTAAGTTCTAGTTAAATTATAGTTCATTTAGCCAATAATATAACCATTATATACACACAACATTTTATATACATTTATTCATCATAACTATCTTCACTATCTCTCAGAATAATCAAACATATTTTCATACTCGTGCTGTTCCTTAGGTGTAATTTTTAACAAATCAGTTCTGTCGACTGCACTTTCCTCAAAATGTTTGAAGTCCTTGTTTCGTGTTTTCTGGACTTCCTCGGTCTATTGTTCAGTTGGTGGAAGTGCGAATTAAATTATTTCTGGGTCAAGAATACAAAATGTTATAAGAAAACTCAACCAAATGCTCATGCCGCCAACCAAAACAAAGTTATTTGCAAACACCTCATTAGCCGCAGGGCTGACGAGATTCAAATTTTGTAAAATATCTTCGCTAACTAAAAGAGGATTTTCTCAGAAAAGGCACAAAAGGGCAGACTAATTTTTATGACTTTAAGTTTAATATTTAAAGTTTTAAAGTAGTTTAACAACGGAACTCGACGGCGTTCACTACTTTATGTCCAACAAAACAAAAGCAGTATTTTTAGTATTTAAATAAAAAAAAAAAAAAAGATAATATAAAGCAATTGGTTTATTTTTAATATTAAGTAAGGTCAAATTTTATAGTTATAATAATTTTACTTTGAATTAAACAGTGTTTAAAACAATTTTAAAACGCCTTTGACTGTATTATTTCTATAGTTTGCAAAATTTATTCAAAGCCTCACTTTAAAGCATGTTGGGAGAACTAATCGACGCATACTCGTTTTCTTTCACATTTATATGCAGAATTTAATTATCTTTAAAGTGGCGTTTACACAATTTTGAATATCCTAAAAAAAATTTCATTTTGTCGCGGTATTTGTTCTAGACGCCCCATAGTGCGACGCCTATACAATGGATATCCATCGTTTCCACTGATTGTTTCAGCCACCAACGGACGGGAAATCGTTTTGTGCAATTTCCGTTTTCCATGCATGGTGATTGGTTGTGGACTCCGCAAGGGCCATGGACCATACTCGTTTTCACAACGAAATGCAGCTCCGGATCAGTTTTGGATCTGGTATTTCGGCAGAAATAATCGAATCAATATTTTCTGGTCGGATCTTGTCGAACATCCAAAGCAAAATGTGCGCATGTGGTAAGCCACGCTTCTGCCATTCAACCGAGTACATCCAACAACGAACTACGCCAAAACCTTCTGCTTAACGATGTAATCCATAAGAATTTTACCTTTAGCTTGAATACTCGTGCAGTGATGTCATGTCGATCGCTGGATGTTTGTCCTTGGTGCAACAAATTCGTAATTTCGGGCCATTTCGGATTGCATGTAAACGTGATAAATAAATCAGGTCGTCCGTAATTCCGCACGTACGTCATCGCATCTTGAGCTTACTCATGCATATGGCGCGGGCTCCCAACATAAGTAGCTGGCAGAATGGTTAAACAACCATGTTTGCCGCGTGTCCATCAGTGGCGATGGCGTCACGCAAGTGGATGTACTCGTCAGATCATAACTTTGACTGATTGAAACGAATGAAATTGAGACGCTCCGTTTCTACTTTTACATACATGTCGACACAGTACTGCTGAAACAAACGGCGGTATCTCAACAGATGATTGTCAACATCTAGTCGAATCATCAATCGATATGCATAAAAATTCATTGAGCTGACTTTCTTATTCGTTTCTTCTCCTGTAATATGAATTCGAATTTACGTGCAGAATGAAAAGAAGTGATTAAACAAACCTGTCGTTGGATTGACCATCTTTATGTTGAAGTGATAGCCATCTTCCACGACAGAACATCAAGGGATATTGAAGTGCATCATATGACCGATGAGTCTCATTAACGCGTTGCAATTGTCCATCATCCCGACGTTGAGAACAATATCGCGCGATTCCACATTCTCGCCAACAATCACCACTGCGACTTCATTGATAGTGGGCGCATTGAATTGTCTTGAATGGCTTCCTGCTGGTCTTTTATCTGCTCTGATAATGATTTTGTGGTCGTCAGAATGCATTGTATCCAAAGCTGTTTTGAACAATCTGACCAATTCATTACACTCATGAAGAAGATTTTGCAATTGTTGTATTATTTCACGTTTATTGCAGGAAATTGCACAACGCTGATTAAGTTCAACTGCCGAATCACCAACGAAATAGATCTGAAGGAATTTATGATCTTTGTTTGGTGGTGGTAACAAAGCGCCCGCTCGATGGTGAATTTGCTCTTGAATCTGAATTTTGTGATGCAATTTCGTGAAAAATTATAGTTGTTCATGTTGATAAAAGAGTGACGCTATTACCTTATAACTCGGATTGTAGCCTGGTTGTTGAACAACCTCTGCTCCAAATGACGTCATTTGAAAACATCCGTTATATTTTTGTGCGTGCGTGAGTAAAATCGGATGATAAACATGGAAGTTATTAAACAATAAAGTTTCTGAGAGAGAGAGAGCGCACGTGCGTGTTGTTCAAAATGTTCCTAGCAACATTTGTCTTTCTTGGGTGTTGCTCAGCATGTTCCTAGCAACATTTGTCGCTTTTGAGAGTTGCCCAACATGTTCTTAGCAACATTTGTCTCTTTTAAGTGTTGCTCAACATGTTTCTAGCAATATTTGTCTTTATTTGTCAGAAAATGTTCTTTTTTCCATGTTTATGTGCTGTTTAATTTCACCCACAATGCTTTGGGTACCGGGTATCTAAAGTCGGTCACACTCGACTGTAGCTTTCCCACTTGTTATACAGGGTACCCATAGGGTACAAGGGTATTATAAGTGAAACCCGCCCCTGAAATCATAAAAATATATCCATATATATATATTTTCTGAGTAAAGTAAATAGATAGGCTTAATAAGTAGGCAATCGTGGACGTGTTCTGAAAACTTGAGTAAAATCGGATGATAAACATGGAAGTTATTAAACAATAAAGTTTCTGACAGAGAGAGAGAGAGCGCACGTGCGTGTTGCTCAGCATGTTCCTAGCAAAATTTTTCTTTATTGGGTGTTGCTCAGCATGTTCCTAGCAACATTTGTTGCTTTGAGAGTTGCCCAACATGTTCCTAGCAACATTTGTCTCTTTTGAGATCTGTTCAACATGTTTCTAGCAATATTTGTCTCTATTTGTCAACATTTTTCACATTTTAATTTCACTGTTTAATTTCACCCACAATGCTTTGGGTACCATGTATCTTACAGTCGGTCACACTGTAGCTTTCCCACTTGTTTTCTAATGGAATGGTGGCGACATGACCAGTTATTCCGAATAAACCGGCCACCATCTGCTTTGAAGTGCTCCTTGCTCGAACAACTTTCGTTGGCTTTTCCTCATTTTGAAAGACCCATACGGTCGACTGCGGTTTAGTTTTGGGCTTATATGCATAAGTCCATGAGTCGTCACCTGTAACGATTTTGTAAACATCTTTGGAAGTCCTTGCAAAGCTTTTACGACTAAGCTTTTATGCCCAAGGATGCCTGAATCTCACGGTATGTAAAATGTCGATCTTGCTCAATTATTACGCGCACTGCATCGACATTTACTGGCACAATAACTGTTTTAGATGACCTTTGCGAGTTGCGTCAGTGACCGAACTGCGACCACGTAAAAATTTATTGCACCAGTTTTACAGTATTTAAGGATGGTGCTCGGTCGTCATATATCGATTTAAGTTCATCGAATCATTCTTGTCTGGTTAATCCAAGTTTAAAACTGTGAAAAATTATCGCACGAAAATTTTCACGGCTTAACTCCATGATTTTGCCCAAATGAACTTTAAAAGTCTCTGTAAACAACAAAATATAGCTAAGGCTAAAATGACACATTCAATTTGTAGCATCAATTTATTCTGCGGCGAACAAGGCGAACTCTAAGCACACTAATAGAAAATGTACTTTTTGTTCCATAATGCTTTATTTTGGCTAGTAACACTTTTATGTCAAATAAAAATTGATTTCTATCGAGACGGAAAAGTAAATTGTCTTACTGACTTTATGCATGATGACCATACTCTGCGATGTATCATTGCCAGATTACAAGAAAAATCTAAGAAATCCCACTTTCATTATTTTTATTAGATTGTCTTTATTGGAATAGATGAAGTCATTTGTTGTTGACTTCTTCTAAAATACTCTAAAACAAGTGAGAAAGCTACAGTCGAGTGACCGGTACTAAAGTATTGCCCGTGAAATTAAATATTACACGGACATGAAAAAACAAAAAGTTGACAAATAAAGTCAGATGTTACTAAAAACATGTTGAGCAACGTTCAAAAGACTAATTCTGCAGTTGTTTGCAACTGCATTACGAATTAATACTGCCCTCGAAAGCACGCAACACTTTTTTCGCTACTGCCACCCAAAAAGCTAAGTGCTCAGACACGCGAAATTATTCCTAAGCAGTACGCTCTCTCCCTCTCTTTCTCAGAAACTTTATTGTTTAATAAATTCTATGTTTATCATCCGATTTTACTCAAATTTTCAGAACACGTCCCCGATTGCCTACTTATTAAGTTCGACTTTAAGTCGAAAATCACGCCTATAGCTAATATACCGTTTTTATTATTTACGGGGCGGAAGTGGGCGTGGCCAAATTTCAAAACAAACTTGATCTGCGTGCAATAGATTCCAATGTTGTCACCAAATTTGGTAACTCTAGCTCTTATAGTCTCTGAGATCTGTTGTTTCACACGGACGGACAGACGGACGGACGGACGGACGGACAGACGGACATGGCTAAATCGACTCGGCTGTTGATGCTGATCAAGAATATATACACTTTATGGGGTCGGAGATGCCTCCATCTGCCTGTTACATACATTCTCGATTGGCACTAACTTATAAACTTAACTTATATGTACCCTATGGGTACAGGGTATAAGACAGACAGCGCAATATCATTATCTCAGTTAATTTCTGGAAAAGCGAGTCGTGGATCTTCTTTGTTATTAATACGATTTTGTATAATATAAAAACCTGCAAAAATATATAAAACTAGCGGACCCGGCGAACTTTGTCTCGCCCTAATTCGACGCCATTATATAACCCCAGGGTAATAGTCAAACACTGCATTTCTTTATTTAGTATAGAGCGATATGATATCCTATGTTTTTGTTTTATTTCCGGCGCAAAACAAACAATGAAGACGGCTTATTAACACGCGAACATGCAACGTACAGCTGGCCGTGCGAAAACAGGGAAGTTCTAGATTTATCCCGCAGACTTCTAACGATTGGCCTTGCGATTTGTTGATTGTCATCGCAAATGCCAATCGGACGGGGAACTGAATCCTCTTGAATTGGAATGGTAGATCAGTTGGAATAATCGGAATTCGTGGTATAAGGACTACCTCTCCTTTAAGTGTTCCCTTGATGATCGTCGCCTGAATCACGTTATTCATCAGTTTCTTGACGGACAACCGCGTACCGTTGCACAATTTCGGATGATTTAGATTCCGCAGCATTATAATAATTGATCCCACCTTCAGTTGCAAATTATGCGGTGGAGTTCCTGGCACATCTAGCGAGTTCAAAATTCTGTCGGATAGTTCGTCGCTTCATCCTCGTCGGTCACGCTGTCAACGGATCTGTATGAATGCAGTTCTCCATCGATTTGATTTTGAATAATGTAATTCAAATTATCTACGTCCTTGTTCTTCGCTGCTAGTATTGCCCGTTCACTAATCCAGTCGATATTTTTATAATTTTGCGCAATGTCGGGGAACACTTTGTTAATGAGTTCCTCCTTTGACGATGTGAACACGCAAAATTTGCCGGAAACGATATTGATCCAGTCGAAACATCAACAGGAATTTCGCCATTGCCAAGTGCCAGCAGTTGTCTCGAGAATTCAGCAGCGGACGGGTCATTCTGCAATGTGACTCTCATGTTCGTGGTTAATTTCAGCTTTTGACATATGTATCTCCACAATGAAGACGATTTAAGGCATGCATTAACTTCATCGGCAGCCGTAGATTTCGGGATGACGGGAAGCGTTTGACGAAAATCTCCGGACAGCAATATCAAAGACCCACCAAATAGTTTCGAATCACCGCGTAAATCTTTCATCGTTCGGTCAACTGCCTCCAAAGCTCGCTTATGCGCCATCGTGCATTCATCCCAAATGATGATTTTGCATTCTCGCATCAATTTCGCTGTCGCCGAATTCTTGCTTATGGTGCATGTTGGCTTGTCAACCGTGAGAAGATTCATGGGCAGCTTCAAAGCGGAATGTGCAGTTCGACCGCCTTCCAACAACGTGGCAGCAATGCCAGATGATGCAACAGCCAACGCAATTTGAGATCTTGATCGAATCGTTGCCAGAATCAACGAAATGACAAATGTCTTGCCTGTCCCACCAGGAGCATCGAGAAAGTATAAGCCTCCCGATCCATCGTCAACAACCTTCATTATCGAATCGTACACGTTCTTCTGCTCGGCATTCAAAAACGGCACATTGGTTCGGACTCTTTCGGCCAAGTTATCTTGGTTATAGTGTTGCTCCCGTTGAAATTCGCGATTGAAAGCATCGTGCACTGAACGATGTGGCGTTGGCATTCCCAATGTCGACAGTAGACTGCCGCACATGAGCATACACATGTCTTCGATCCGTATTAAAGCTTCGTTGTGCATTTCTCCGTTAATGGCAAGAGTGAAATTCATAGTTGTCCTGCGAACGTCTATTAAAATGTCGTCAGCCATATAGTCCTTGTACTTTTCCCACAGTGCGGTCGGGTTCGACGGATGACATGTGGCTATGATTATTGCAAATAATGCACGAATTTGATTTGATCCAGAAAGAGAAACAGTGGCATCAGCGAGCGTTGAGTCCCAATGTGTGTCGTTTTCAAGCAAATTTAAACGTTGGCAAGCCTCCCGAAAAGTGGCGCACAGCACACCATCCACAGTACGCAGGGACTCGAAGGATGTAGGGCCTCTTATGTTCACCAAAAGCAAGCGAATATAAAAGCATTCGTCTTGGCGTGGATGAACTGTGTATATTCGTCCGAGAGCATCAGTCGAATAGATATCAGCGAAACCATCAACAGCATCGCCTCTTTTTCGGCGTTGAAACTTTTCGATGCAGCGTTCCATGTATAATAGCGTGGCATTTCCGAATAGAGTAAAGTCCTTGCGAACGGATCGCTTTCGCATGTAGAAAGAAATTTGTCAACGTTGTCGCTGGTGGCCGTTCTGCTCTTTGCGCTGCATTCGCGTCCGTAAAGTAGACACGCTGGCCGTTTTCCAAGTGAACAGATAAGTGTACGACCGTCGGATGACGTTCATGAATCGGAAATGAAAACAGACGCCAAATGGCCTCGTTACAACTTACGTAACGTCCAAGTTGAAATTTCGTCACCTCGCCGTTTGCATTCGGATCAGCAATGCCAAACACCGCCATGTCGCTCCCTTTGTTCACATATTTGCAAATGTATTTGATTGATTTTATAGAGTTGCAGTACTCAGCATTGCAGTGCGTTGAAAACGTTTTCGACAAAAGCGGACAATATGGAACGATCCAGCGGTTATCGACGATGACTTTGTTATTTTTATACCCTTGCAGAGGGTATTATAATTTTGCCATGATATTTGCAACGCAGTGAAGGAGGCATCTCAGACCCCATAAAGTATATATATTCTTGATCAGCATCACCAGCCGAGTCGATCTAGCCATGTCCGTCTGTCTGTCTGTCCGTCTGTCTGTCCATCTGTCTGTCCGTCTGTCGGTTTCTCCGCGAACTAGTCTCTCAGTTTTTGAGCTATCGGGCTGAAATTCAGCATAGTCTTATTTCTTTAGCACGCAGTATATATGTCGGAACGGTCGAAATCGGACCACTATATCCTATAGCTGCCATAGGAATGATGGCGAAATTAATGTACAAAAATTTTTAATTTCTCTGTTTTTCAACGAATTTCTATAAATTTCGAGATATAGTCATTTTTTATAGTTCTAGATTTACGGTTTTAATTTCATTAAGATCGGACAACTATATCATATAGCTGCCATAGAAGGGATCCGTCGATTTATATGAAAATGTAAAATTCTACATGTAAAATGAAAAATTCTACATGTAAAATGTAAAATTTACAAAATTTACATAATTTGACATTTTTTTTTACATTACCAAAATGGATCGATTTTCAATGATCCAATTGCTGACTGCAAGGGTATATAAACTTCGGTTTACCGAAGTTAGCTGTCTTTCTCGTTTACCATAATTTCGATCCATCTGCCGTTGTCATCTGGAGAACGACGCACTATGGGGCGAAAATGGCAAAACAGCGACTTAAATCAGCGGAGCCGTGAAGCAAAAAAACTTGTATGAGGTATTGTTAGAAGTAATAAAGTTAGTAAAAAAACATCATAAGATTAAATTATTTAGTGAAAATTTTTTTTAATGTTTTTTTGGCATAACTAAATTATTTATTCGAAGATCATGTTCTAACTTTAACATTATTTTTTTTAAGATTTACATTCATTAAAAAAAAAAAATCAAAATCGGTCGATTATATCTTATATCTCCCAACTATATAATATAGCTGTCATAGGAATAATAGGGCCAAACTTCCATATTTTAAACTTTTTTCAATAAAATTGTCTAGAATCTCGAATAGTTTTTAAAATTAAAATAATGTTTTAAGTTCTAGTTAAATTATAGTTCATTTAGCCAATAATATAACCATTATATACACACAACATTTTTATATACATTTATTCATCATAACTATCTTCACTATCTCTCTCAGAATAATCAAACATATTTTCATACTCGTGCTGTTCCTTAGGTGTAATTTTTAACAAATCAGTTCTGTCGACTGCACTTTCCTCAAAAATGTTTGAAGTCCTTGTTTCGTGTTTTCTGGACTTCCTCGGTCTATTGTTCAGTTGGTGGAAGTGCGAATTAAATTATTTCTGGGTCAAGAATACAAAATGTTATAAGAAAACTCAACCAAATGCTCATGCCGCCAACCAAAACAAAGTTATTTGCAAACACCTCATTAGCCGCAGGGCTGACGAGATTCAAATTTTGTAAAATATCTTCGCTAACTAAAAGAGGATTTTCTCAGAAAAGGCACAAAAGGGCAGACTAATTTTTTTATGACTTTAAGTTTAATATTTAAAGTTTTTTTTAAAAGTAGTTTAACAACGGAACTCGACGGCGTTCACTACTTTATGTCCAACAAAAACAAAAAAAAAGCAGTATTTTTAGTATTTAAATAAAAAAAAAAAAAAAAGATAATATAAAGCAATTCGGTTTTTATTTTTATTAACATATTAAGTAAGGTCAAATTTTATAGTTATAATAATTTTACTTTGAATTAAACAGTGCGTTTAAAAAAAAAAAAAAACAATTTTAAAAACGCCTTTGACTGTATTATTTCTATAGTTTTGCAAAAATTTATTCCAAAGCCTCTACTTTAAAAGCATGTTGTGGGAGAACTAATCGACGCATACTCGTTTTCTTTCACATTTATATGCAGAATTTAATTATCTTTAAAGTGGCGTTTACACAATTTTGAATATCCTAAAAAAAAAAATTTCATTTTGTCGCGGTATTTGTTCTAGACGCCCCATAGTGCGACGCCTATACAATGGATATCCATCGTTTCCACTGATTGTTTCAGCCACCAACGGACGGGGAAATCGTTTTGTGCAATTTCCGTTTTCCATGCATGGTGATTCTGGGTTGTGGACTCCGCAAGGGCCATGGACCATACTCGTTTTCACAACGAAATGCAGCTCCGGATCAGTTTCTGGATCTGGTATTTCGGCAGAAATAATCGAATCAATATTTTCTGGTCGGATCTTGTCGAACATCCAAAGCAAAATGTGCGCATGTGGTAAGCCACGCTTCTGCCATTCAACCGAGTACATCCAACAACGAACTACGCCAAAACCTTCTGCTTAACGATGTAATCCATAAGAATTTTTACCTTTAGCTTGAATACTCGTGCAGTGATGTCATGTCGATCGCTGGATGTTTGTCCTTGGTGCAACAAATTCGTAATTTCGGGCCATTTCGAATTGCATGTAAACGTGATAAATAAATCAGGTCGTCCGTAATTCCGCACGTACGTCATCGCATCTTGAGCTTACTCATGCATATGGCGCGGGCTCCCAACATAAGTAGCTGGCAGAATGGTTAAACAACCAATGTTTGCCGCGTGTCCATCAGTGGCGATGGCGTCACGCAAGTGGATGTACTCGTCAGATCATAACTTTGACTGATTGAAACGAATGAAATTGAGACGCTCCGTTTCTACTTTTACATACATGTCGACACAGTACTGCTGAAACAAACGGCGGTATCTCAACAGATGATTGTCAACATCTAGTCGAATCATCAATCGATATGCATAAAAATTCATTGAGCTGACTTTCTTATTCGTTTCTTCTCCTGTAATATGAATTCGAATTTACGTGCAGAATGAAAAGAAGTGATTAAACAAACCTGTCGTTGGATTGACCATCTTTATGTTGAAGTGATAGCCATCTTCTCCACGACAGAACATCAAGGGATATTGAAGTGCATCATATGACCGATGAGTCTCATTAACGCGTTGCAATTGTCCATCATCCCGACGCTTGAGAACAATATCGCGCGATTCCACATTCTCGCCAACAATCACCACTGCGACTTCATTGATAGTGGGCGCATTGAATTGTCTTGAATGGCTTCCTGCTGGTCTTTTATCTGCTCTGATAATGATTTTGTGGTCGTCAGAATGCATTGTATCCAAAGCTGTTTTGAACAATCTGACCAATTCATTACACTCATGAAGAAGATTTTGCAATTGTTGTATTATTTCACGTTTAGTTGCAGTGAAAATTGCACAACGCTGATTAAGTTCAACTGCCGAATCACCAACGAAATAGATCTGAAGGAATTTATGATCTTTGTTTGGTGGTGGTAACAAAGCGCCCGCTCGATGGTGAATTTGCTCTTGAATCTGAATTTTGTGATTATATTTTTGTGCGTGCGTGAGTAAAATCGGATGATAAACATGGAAGTTATTAAACAATAAAGTTTCTGAGAGAGAGAGCGCACGTGTGTTGTTCAAAATGTTCCTAGCAACATTTGTCTTTCTTGGGTGTTGCTCAGCATGTTCCTAGCAACATTTGTCGCTTTTGAGAGTTGCCCAACATGTTCTTAGCAACATTTGTCTCTTTTAAGTGTTGCTCAACATGTTTCTAGCAATATTTGTCTTTATTTGTCAGAAAATGTTCTTTTTCCATGTTTATGTGCTGTTTAATTTCACCCACAATGCTTTGGGTACCGGGTATCTAAAGTCGGTCACACTCGACTGTAGCTTTCCCACTTGTTATACAGGGTACCCATAGGTACAAGGGTATTATAAGTGAAACCCGCCCCGGAAATCATAAAAATATATCCATATATATATATTTTCTGAGTAAAGTAAATAGATAGGCTTAATAAGTAGGCAATCGTGGACGTGTTCTGAAAACTTGAGTAAAATCGGATGATAAACATGGAAGTTATTAAACAATAAAGTTTCTGACAGAGAGAGAGAGAGAGAGCGCACGTGCGTGTTGCTCAGCATGTTCGTAGCAAAATTTTTCTTTATTGGGTGTTGCTCAGCATGTTCCTAGCAACATTTGTTGCTTTTGAGAGTTGCCCAACATGTTCCTAGCAACATTTGTCTCTTTTGAGATCTGTTCAACATGTTTCTAGCAATATTTGTCTCTATTTGTCACCATTTCCTTTTTTCACATTTTCATGTTCTGTTTAATTTCACCCACAATGCTTTGGGTACCATGAAGAAGATTTTGCAATTGTTGAATTATTTATTAAATTGCACAACGCTGATTAGGTTCAACTGCCGAATCACCAACGAAATAGATCTGAAGGAATTTATGATCTTTGTTTGGTGGTGGTAACAAAGCGCCCGCTCGATGGTGAATTTGCTCTTGAATCTGAATTTTGTGATGCAATTTCGTGAAAAATTATAGTTGTTCATGTTGATAAAAGAGTGACGCTATTACCTTATAACTCGGATTGTAGCCTGGTTGTTGAACAACCTCTGCTCCAAATGACGTCATTTGAAAACATCCGTTATATTTTTGTGCGTGCAACAGGAAATGGTTTGATTTGCTTGTATTTCCATATAGAAGCGAATACAATGGCTCTGGTGGATGAGTCAAAACCGGCAATTTTACCTTGCCACCTGCGCAGCATAAGCCGGGAGCTTCCAATCGAAACTTCAGTCTGTCTGTTCTTGGTACTCTTTGTGTAGAGCGAATCTGTGCTAAACGGGTTCGTCTCGAGTCATTTCTTTCTGCACGTTCGTCTTGCGTTTGACTTTCATGGACATTCCGACTATATGTTGCTCGACGTGTACGTCGTCCAATGATTGGGCGTCTTATAGCAGGCATTATTCCTACAAATCACAGGAAGAAATTAAACAAATCCGGACGTCTGATAAAAACGAATAAGAAACCGAATAATATTGAAACGATTTGTTTTTACTTTGACGTATATTTCGATACACTACTGTTTTATATAATTTGATATTTTAATTATCTGATTTTTACCATTACCCTGGAGGATTTTCTAAAAATTTTATTACGTTCTGACCTTCTCCTGTTAGTTACCTACAACTGAAAAAAAATTTGAACCAAATCGGCCCAGCCGTTCTCCAGTAGTTTTTTACGACACATTTTTTGGGCTCCATTTTTATATATATAGATAAGCATACAATAACAAGGTAGTTTTTATTTATTTATTTTTATTTATTTGTTAATTTTTAAATAATTTTAGGTTGCATATAATACGACAGATTGCCTCATAGAAAATTTATTTAGCCATTTTCGGACCCTTTTTTACTGTATTCGATCTAGCAATAACAGAAATTGTCTCTGGCGAAAAAATTGTACCTACCAAATACAATTTTGGGAGCAGCGCTGCCGCTAGCGTCAATAATTTTGGGGCGAATTCAAGTTGTTGCCGTCTCTCTCGTACTCACTAGAAATCCCATAAGGGAAAAATTGTGACAATAAATTGAGGCTAGAAACTGAATAAGTCATTTCAGCCTCAGGACTAAACATGAGCGCAATCCAATGTTATTAGTAATAATATCGCTGTCCGTCCATAACAATCAATGCACAATGCAATGCAAAAAAAAAAAAAGTACGACCATTCACTTTGAAAAAAAATGCTTCAGTTTCAAGGCCCAATAAAAAAAACCTTATGTAGCCCAGACTGTAAATCAAGCTTTGATCCATCAAGAACAATTAATGTGGGGCTTCATGTTTATTAGGTTAATTGCTTTTTAAAAGCTTTCCTTCTTCTTTAGGTTGGGAAGGTCGATATTTTGTCCAGTTCTACAGAGAATAATGTTTGCAATGTGTAACACTTTCAGAATATACTAAACTTTGGTCTTAAAAATGTTCTTTAAAATTAATCAGAGAATGTTTACAACAAGTAATAGCCTTTTCCACTGCAACATATTTTCGAAAATTGAGCTTTGGTTGTTACACTGCTCCATCTATTTCAAAAAAATGCATATTGCAAAAACAATAGAAAATTGGGGAAGGGTTAGAAGGTTTAGAGAAGGAATTTGGGAATTATCGCTTAAAAATTTATATATTTTGGTATTTTTTTTTTAAGTATATATGGAAACCTTTAGGGCAAATGGTCAAGGGGCGGTCTGTCTATTTTTTCCAACCTTCCTCATAGGAGACCCCGTATAAAACCATTTTCGACAATGGAGCAAAATGTAGTTGTGGAACAAAACTATAAGAAAGCAACAGTTGAGTGTTCTTGACTGTGGGATACCCAATACCCAAACTTTCACTCCCGAACAAACACTCTGTCAAATTAAAATAATCGTTTATTAAAACTAATCGCAATGAAAACTACGCTTTGTAACTTTTTATAAGCTTAATATCCGAAAACTCGACGAAGCACCAACACTCGCTCGATTGCAGTCAACGAATAATATGTTATTTTTAGGCGAGTGCCAAATGAAAAGCAATTGGCTCTTCTTTTAGCGCACAAAAATAATGTCGCTTTTTAGAGCAAAAGTGCTAAAGATATTTAGTGCGATATTTGCCGCAAATTACAAAATATGTTATTTTTGACAAATGTAGCATAAGTTAAACTCCCGCTCCTTCCAATAAATTTTTTTGTATTCTTTATTTCAGTTCCATATTTCGTTATTCTAATTTTTATTTAATTAATATATATCATTTCAGTTCAACCGAAAACGGGTAATGAAACGAAATCGAACAGAATGAATTTTGTTATTTATTGTCATTTCTGCTTACGCTGTTCAGCTGATTTGGCGCCATTTTTTGTCAACAGTTGTCGAAGCACAGTTTTTTTTTTTTTAGTGATTTATTACTGTGTCGATACACACAGTGTAATATTGTTTACTGTTACTGTAATGTAGTAACTTTTACAATAGTGTAGTTCGGTGTTCAATGGATATTAAAGAGAGTAGAAGAGTGTTTTGTGTTAAAAATTAGTGGAGTATTTTAGTTTATGTGGAGGTTTAGAAAATTCTGTGTGGTAGTTCGATGGGATGTGTTCTTTTGAGTCTTCATCTGCGTCTGTGTTCTGTGAGTCTTTTGGCCAAGATATTCGGATGGTTCGTAAGTTTCTTCAGGTTAGTTTCAGCTTGTGAGTTGATTACATCTCCAACTAGAGGGACATGGAGGTCCCTAGCCAGGTCAACATTTCGAATGTACGTTCGATCCATATGTAATACCAATAATGGCCCAGTTGTCTAAGCGGCCGATGTATTAAAGTTTTGCAAGATCGGCCCGAGTTCATTGCCAACGAAAACTAAAATTATCATTATACCCGGTACCCATAGGGTACAAGGGTATTATAAGTTAGCGCTAACCGAGAATGTAGAATGTAGAATGTAGAATATATAGGCAGAAGGAGGCATCTTGTAGCGTGTAACGACTGGGAGAAGTGTTTTAAATCCGGTGGAATCAGTAGTTGCGGGTGCTTGCTATAGGATCCGGCTCTCGCTCGTCGGCTTTGGGGGTGGTGGTCTTGCTTGTACAGATCCGAACACTAACTACACCTTATTATTGCTAAGACTAGAATTGAGCAATCTACCGACAAGAGAGAATACGATAAACGGAACCGGAAGAGAGAATAGATAAATTCAGGAAGGAAGTAAAGGGATAGAAAAGATTGAGAGAAAGCCGGAGAAAGCGAAGCCACTGATGTTGTTGTGGTCGCGTTTTGCCCTCCCTACCTATGATCACCATCCTTGGAGCTTGAGTCCGGTGACCCCTCTTACTACCCTACGATTTCGGGTACATCGGCAGAGTTCAGAAAGTTATGGTTTTAGTTCTTCATGATTTAATTTGAAATTTCTTAATAATAATTATAATTGAGAGATGTAGACATTAAGATAATATAAATACGAATGCATGTTTAGAAGGTAAAGTAAGGTACATGATAAGTAAGTTATAGTTATTTAAATTCCGAAGTTCCAATTTAAGTAGCTGTTTCTAGCTTTAAAATGGTTCAAAGTTGTTAAATTATTGATAATATGACTGTTTAAATTTAACTTCAAAACAATTCATGAAAGTTTGCATTTAAGAGTTTTTATACCCGGTACCCATAGGGTACAAGGGTATTATAAGTTAGTGCCAACCGAGAACGTATGTAACAGGCAGAAGGATAAATCTCCGGCCCTATAAAGTATATATATTCTTGATCAGCGTCACTAGCCGAGTCGATCTAGCCATGTCCGTCTGTCCGTCTGTCCGACTGTCCGTCCGTGTGAAACAACAGATCTCAGAGACTATAAGAGCTAGAGTTACCAAATTTGGTGACAACATTGGAATCTGTTGGACGCAGATCAAGTTTGTTTTAAAATTTGGCCACGCCCACATCCGCCCTCAAAAATTATAACAAACGTAAAATGAGCTATACTACTTATTTTCGGGTTAAAGTTAATAGATACAATAAATGAATAAGTTTGAGCGGACGTTTTCTGAAAATTTCAGTAAAATCGGATGATAAACATGGGAGATATTAGCAATAAGGTTAGAATTTTAAAACACCCCCGTAAGACGCTGTTATTGCAAGTTGCGCAGCCTGTAGCCGTCTAGGTCGTAGGTTTTTTTTTTTCATTTCTTCCTTTTTCCTTTGTTATTATACCCGGAGAGCAACTAGAAAAAAATTTTAGAATAAAAATACAAAAAAGAAAGTATTTTGGTTTTTTGTGGGTTTGAGCTCGAGCCAATTTTGCAAAACGTAAATTTCTACATTTTTTTAATGAAAAGATGATTTTTATTGTAATAAAAAAGTGTGTGTGAAAGAGAAAAGAGATCGACTGCTGACCAAAAAAATTTCGCCAAGCTACAGAAAAGAACGAACGTGACCAAGAAATGATAAAAAATAACAAAATTTATTTTTATAACCCAAGTCGAGCACTCTCGACTGTAGCTTTCTTACTTGTTTTCTTTCTGGAAATGAAAATATGTAATTTGTCTTCCTCTTCTCACTTGGTTTGTTTGCTTTTGATAGTCGACAGCTTTACGTCTAAAGCTTAGTACGCAGACACTCGAAAAGCGTTTCTAAGCAGTGAGAGAGAGCGAAAGGTCAATAGTCGGGAAACACTTTTCGACAGCGCTGTTTTAAAGGCCGGTACGCAGATGAACGAACAAAATACCAGAAAAATACCAGGTGGCGCGAGGGAAGACTTTTGGTATTTTCAGAGCGGGGTGACGAACAGAATAAAAAAATTATTAAAACGACCTGTTCTCAACTATTGGCCTCTCACTCTCTCTGACCGTTTCTTCACACATTTTAAATATAAAGATCCCGCCAAGAACAATAATTTACACAAAATCCGAGTCCAGGAGTTTAGAAGAGATAAAGTTGTAGTAAAATTAAATTCAATAACAAGGGATTTGGTGAATATAAAATATTTGCATAAACAAAGGTCTGGAAGAGTTCTCCCTCGATGTCATATTTGGTTATGACTTTGATGAGCACGGTGAGATGTCACGCTCGGTGGCTGAGATGAAGGCGTCTGAGGCGACGGCCAGTGTCCGCTGCTGCTGAGAGCAGTGTCTGGCTGGACAAATCCTTCATTACCGAGAAGGACATGTACAGCGCACCTCCAGCGAAATGAAGGCCAGCAAGGATATGGTGTACAATCAGAGTAAATTCGAATCATTCCAATTGTAAAACAGCAGTAGCTACGGCAACCTCCCAGATGGTGGTGAATTCCATTTGGTACAAACAGAATCACCAGCAGCAGCCGGTAGAGCAGCTCTTGTTCATCCAGGAAAGAATGTTGGATAACTAGGGGAAAAATAGGCGGTTGTACACGATCGAGAGAATCTGGGCAACGGTCAGCGTGACCGTTTATGGTATTTTTTACAATGTAAAAAACGCTCTCGCTGTCCATAAACGCATTATTTTGTTAAAAATTTAACTTTATTTAGTTCGACACCGTGCTAGTGATAAAATTAAATAAAATTCTGAACACAATAGTTCATTTATGGACAGCGAGAGCGGTTTTTACATTGTAAAATATACCATAAACGGTCACCCTGGCCACGGTGTCGGTGGCCATTGTGCGCAGATGAAATATTCAAAAACGAAGTTGCAAACCTGGATTATATTGTCAACAAACATAAAACAGCTTATTTTAAATACGTATATCCGCATCATTTACCTCCCAAAAAAGAGCGTTTTAAGAAGCGGTCACACTGGAAAAAGATTAAATCTGTGTGGGGTTGCGAACTGTTCGAGCATCTGCGTACTGAGCTTAAGCCGTTTCGCAGTCTAAACACAGTCGCAACAACTTTTCGTAACTGTCACTTTAAGCGGCAGTCTAAATAGGGTATAAAACAGTTTGCAACCCCAATCAGACTAAATTTTTTGAGTGTGACCTCGTTTTTAAAACGTTTTTCGGCATTATTTGGAGCCAAGTTATGCGTTCATACTTATTTTTGTCAGTTGTTTTATGTTTTGGCATATGGCATTTAAAGCCTAGTACTCACTAGCGCTAAACCCTTAGCTAGCTGAAAGGGTTTCATAATTCTAGTGTGACCAGGTTTTATGGCGTTCACCGAAAATCCATACGAAACGGCTAAGCGGCCATAATGTCAGCTGTGTTTGTTTACAATTCAAATTAAACGCCGCCAAGCCGCGTACCCAAAAATACGTGCAAAATGAAGAAATTTTTTATTTCTTTACTTAGATTATGATTGTCAATGTAGCGGGGCCAGCTCCCGATGCCGCCGAGCTGCTCCTGGCGATCTGCTCTTGGCCCTGCAGCTGCTGCCACTTCTGGAGATTTCGCTACGGAGTGTTGGCCGAAAGACATATTTGTGTGTCTGGTCTCGTTCGTCTGCTGCTCCTTCTCCTCGTCCAGTTGGCTGCTGCTGGATCTCTCGGCATTGTAGTCGTAGGACACTTGCGACGTGCCGCATCGTTGGGCACATCCACGTCCACGACGGCTGCTGCCACAAACTTGGCGCTTAAGTCGCTGCGCGCGGATGACATGGTGGGACTGACCACCATGATCTCTCTCCATGAGCTCTCCACGGCACCCAATGCCACTTCTCCTTCTTATAGTCCTTGTATGCTCCGAAGCACCAGCATTTTGGAGTGGCAGCCAACTAAAAAAAAAGAATCCCAGTAGGCGACCACTGGTCAGGGACGAGCAGAGGAGAAGTAATAAGCAATTCCATAATTTTTAATTTGGAATTTTGGCCCTTTCTATTTTATTTTCTTATTTCCCGTTAAATTACATTTTTAAGACCTAATTTTATTTAAATTATTTTTTTATTTGTAATTATTATATGGCCAAAATCCCACATTCAAACTTTTTTAATTGTATTGTAAATAAAATCATTTTTCCCCGCTGCAAAAACGTGCAATTCGGCTTTGTTTTCTATTGCCTATCTCTATTTCGCAAGGGTATTATCAAATATTTTCATCCTCCCGGGCCACCCTGGCTAATGGTCATCCGATTTAAAAGATCTAACGCGATGTTCATTCTAGTATATACTTAATATATTGTAGTATATCTTTTAGCTCATCTGCTTATTGACCTTACTAAAGGCGCCGAAAAAGTGTATTCACCTCTCGCTCGCACTCATTTGGTTGCTAAATTTTAGCGCTAGTGAGTACGTAGCTTAAGCCTAATACTCACCAGCGCTAAACCCTTAGCTACCCAGTCGGACCTTGTAGAACGGGTTGTAAAGAAAAACGGTTCTGAAACGGTTCTATATGCCTCCAATTCTAGCTCAAAAATCGCCAGAACAATGATATAATACATATTAGATGGATGCAATAACATGTGTTCTTTTGGTGGTTTATTAGAAGCGAAGAAATGAGTTATAAAATAAATAATATGTGCAACTTTCGCTTCTCTAAGAATTCATATATATACGTTTTTGGAAGTAAATTACCCGAGCGCTTCCCGAACAGTCGGCTTTTTTCTATAGCTTCGGGTCCGTGCAATCGTCGCTCTTAAAACGCATAAATATGCGTTCTATCCGAAACCAGAATTTGTTATTGTTTTTATTCTTTCTCTTCATATAAGTGCAAACGTCGCTTCTTAGAACGTATAAAGATGCATTATTTCGGAAACCAGCATTTGAAACGTAAATAAGAGAATAAAAGAAAAGAAACTCACAAACAAATAAAAGAAAAGAGAATGAAAAACACGCGGTTGGCTTTGCGTTTTCTTTTGTTACTTGCTTTAGTTGCATTAAGAAGTTTGCTTGACGCAGTTGTGAAATTAATTTTAATAAGTATGCAAGGTAAGAAAACATATATCTATTGTTTAATAAGATAATTCATTTCAGTTTCAGATATATTAACAACATAAGGTAAGCGATTGCCATAATAAACTAAATAATATATTACTTTTATTTCAGAACTGGTATGTATACATAAATATACAAAATATAATATTTATCATTTCAGATTTCGTCTATTTATAGGTCATAATATTAATTTTTTTTATTTCAGATAATATTTGCGTTTTATGGTGAGTGTATATAATTTTAGATTCCCATTTATTATTTTTATAACGTTATTTAATTATTGCATCAAAACAATATTATTATTTTCAATATAATTGCAGGCTTTCTTCATTAATCACATAAAAATGTATTGTGCGATTTTATTAACCTACATATATTATATACATGTCAATGCAAGAAAATACACGTTTTTAATAAATTTTTATTGTTGTTTTAATGGTTATTAATACATTATCACCGAACGGTTCCTTGTGTATGCTACACATGGGTTCTTTAAGCCTTCCTTCATAACAGTTATATAACTGTTTTCAATGGGTTATTTTGAAGCGGTATTTTGCATGAAAGGTACATTGCTACAGAACCGTTATTGATGTGTGCTGCAGATGGGTTATATAACGCATATTTTAGAAACTAAAGTTGGAAGCGAAACCCGAAGATTGCCGAAGTGTAATATACGTTATTTATATGTTGCGAAAGAACTGTTGCAGCATACAAAAAAAAAGAACAGTGGTTTCCTTGTTTCACCCCATATTAATCTGAAAGGAAGACTACACGCATTGAGAATGCATTCTTTACTGTCAAAGAACGCATAGAACTGTGCTTGCTGGAAGCGACCAGGTCCGACTGGGTAGCTGAAAGGGTTTCATAATTCTAGTGTGACCACATTTCATGGCGTTCACCGAAAATCCATACGAAACGGCTAAACGGCCATACTGACAGCTGTGTTTGTTTACAATTCGAAACAAACTCCGCCAAGCCGCGTACCCAAAAATACGTGCAAGGTGAAGAAATTATTTATTTCTTTACTTAGATTAGGATTTTCAATGTAGCGGGGCCAGCTCCCGATGCCGCCGAGCTGCTCCTGCTCTTGGCCCTGCAGCTGCTGCCACTGCTGGAGATCCCGCTAGGGAGTGTTGACCGAAAGACATGTTTGTGTGTCTGGCCTCGTTCGTCTGCTGGTCCTTCTCCTCGTCCAGTTGGCTGCTGCTGGATCTCTCTGCATTGTAGTCGTAGGACACCTGCGACGTGCTGCATCGTTGGGCACATCCACGTCCACGACGGTTGCTGCCACAAACTTGGCGCTTAAGTCGCCGCGCGCCGATGACATGGTGGGACTGACCTCTCTCCATGAGCTCTTCACGGAACCCAATGGCGTCCGCTTGCCCAGTCCATTCCCGATGCCACTTCCATTTCCATTCCCGTTGTCACTTCTCCTTCTTGTAGACCTTGTATGCTTCGAAGCACCAGCATTTTGGAGTTTCAGCCAACTAAGAAAAGAATCCCAGTAGGCGACCACTGGTCAGGGACGAGCAGAGAAGAAGCAATAAGCAATTCCATATTTTTAAATTTGGGATTTTGGCCCTTTCTATTGTATTTGCTTATGTGCCTGTTTAATTACATTTTTAAGACTTAATTTTATTTTAATATTTTTGGTTTGTATTTATTTTATCGTCAAGATCCGACATTCGAACTTCTATAATTGTATTGTAAATAAATGCATTTTCCCTGCTGCAAAACCTACAATACGGCTTTGTTTCCTATTGCCTGTCTCCACTTCGCAAGGGTATTATCAAATATTTCCTTCCTCCCGGGCCACCCTGGCTAATGGTCATCCGATTTAAAAGACCTAACGCGATGTTCATTCTAGTATATACTACATATATTCTAGTATTTATCTTAGCTCATCTGCGTAGCGACCTTACTAAGAGGCGCCGAAAAGTGTATTTACCTCTCGCTCGCACTCATTTGGTTGCTAAATTTTAGCGCTAGTGAGTACGTAGCTTTAGGCCGGGTTCGACAACGAGGGCCGATTGGTCACTGCTGCTGCTTCTGCTCGTACCAAATGGGATTCACCACAAACTTTATCTCTTCTAAACTCCTGGATTCGGATTTTATGTAAATTTTTGTTTTTGGCGGGATCTACATTTTTTGAACTTTGTGAAGAAACGGTAAAAGAGAGTGAGAGCTCAATAGTGGAGATCTGTTTTATTACATTTTGTAATTTTTTTTGACTTTCTAGAATTTTTTCGTTCGTCTGCGTACGGGCCTTTTAAACAGCGGTGTCCACGTCGTCCAAGCGTCGCAAAAGAAAGCATGCAATGACCACTTTCGGTATGATGGACGCCGTCCCAATTCAAATGTAAAAAAAATGTAGATGGAGCAGTGGAACGACCGACGGTACATTTTCGAAGTTAAAGTTTAAAAAAATATACAAACAAAAAAAATTGCATATACAAATTTAGAAGAAGTAGCGATTTTCCTAACCTAGAGAAGAAAGAAAGTGTATTTGCCAATGCATTTTGGCCTGTGTAGTTTTCGTCAGATTTACTTGTTGTATAGGTTTCAATAACGTCGGGAAATGGGAGCTGTCCAACAATCGTTTGTGGAAAGATTCAAGTGCATCGTTTCGTTCATTTTAATCCTATTGAGGGTTGGTTGGTTATTGTTGCAAACGAGTGTAAAAGAAATAGGAAAATCGATGTTTTTGTATGCATTAAAAAATAAATCAATATATGTAACTTTTAGAAGTGTATTGAATCTGTTAACTTTTTTACCTTACACTTAATGGAAGATCAATATTACTATATTGAAAAAAACTGTAATTTAAAAGCCGAATTTGAATTGTACATTTCTGAAATAACAAGCATTTGAAAAAAATGGAATGTGTTTTAAAGAATAAGTTTAATCGGCATAAAGGTGCAAGCTTATACAATACTACAAATAAATGTAATAAACCTTGAGAATAAATGGCGAGCTTAGTCATTATGGAAGTTATCAGGTGCAGTCGTTGGCCCTTTGTCCTGGTATATCGCGCAGCTCCTGGTTGAGAGTTCGTAACAGTGGATATTTGCCACAGCCGCAGTGGCCGCGGAAGTCGTCTAGATCGAGTGCCCATATCATACCACCGCCCAATTTCAGCCGTCTTACAAACTGCGCCTTTCGGCGGATGTCCGCGACGTCGTCATAGGAGACCCACTGGTTTCCTCTGTAAGCGTAGGGTCCGATGCGACCATAATCGTCTCTTACCACGGTCCAACCTCCATTTCCAAACTGTTCGCAGATCTCATAGTATGAGAGAAATCCACCTGCGCGGGTGTAAGTGCCCGCCTGCCCAGGCCCAATAGATTTGTTATTTAGAGCTCTGTTCTTCTGGTCAGCTAGAGAGAATGTCTGCCCGTAAAGGGGCATTCCCATAACAAGTTTGTTTGCGGGAGTACCCTGGTCCAGCCAATAATGAATGCTGAAGTTGCCATTGAAGTACGGATTTTCGTCGGCCTCAACGTAGTAGAGCGGGGCTACGTGACCGGTTTGCTTATCCCAGTGACCGTGAAAGTCATATGTCATCACGGAAATCCAGTCAAAGTAACGCGATAACGTTGGTACATCGTACCCTGCATCGACCACAGTCTTACTGGGCGAAACCGCCGCTGATAGCAACAGACCCTTCGGTTCGAAGGCTTTCGATAATTCTTTAACTAAGGCCGCGAAGCCTTGTTTTTCTGATTTAGCGCCTTTGGAACAGTCGACCTGCCAGCACACTGGGTACTCCCAGTCCAAGTCCAAGCCCTCAAAGCCATACTTTTCCACGAAGCTCAACACGCTCGTTACAAAGCGTACCCGGGCCTGTGGGTCAAGCACAAGGCGCGCATATTTGCTGCCCAACGAGTCGTTCCATCCCCCGATAGCTACCGTAATGCGAAGACCCTTTTTCTTGTACTCCACCACCCGCTTGTAAAACTGATTATCAATATCAGCCCATGAGTCGTGCGCCTTGATTGTCAATGATTGACTGTCGAGTACTGCAAACGCATAGACAATGTGGGTGCATAAGTTGGCGTCGATGTCCTCGGGCACGTACTTTCCCTGACCTGGTCGGTACCACGCCCAGTTGGTAAAGTAGCACACAACTTTAAAAGCCTCGTTGCTATTCTGTGGCAAAGGAGCTACCGCCGGCTTGGGGCGCGATATGGGGTTTTTGTTGAGCGAGCTCAGTGGTTTTTTAGTTGAACTGGGTTTCGTGCGGTCGTTGCTAGGTTTGGGGCGTTCGGCTAAAGGCGTTTGAGTGGTTTGATCCGCACGCACTGAGCAGTTAGCTATGTTTGGCCAGTCGCAATTGTTTTCGTTCCAATGCAAGCCTGCAGGGCACCTGAAAATAATCGTTAAAAAAATGAGATTAGAGATTCAATCATTTGTTGATAGGTGCTAGTTTCATATATAGAATTGAAATGGACAATTAATTTGTGTGTTTCTATATAGATAATTTTTAGTTTCTATACCCGTCATTCAGAGGGCACAAAGGTATTATACTTAGACATGCGAACAGAGTTTCTAAGCAGTGAGAGAGAGCGAGAGGTCAATAGTTGAGAAACACTTTTCGGCAGCACTGTTTTAAAGGCCGGTACGCAGATGAACAAAAAAAATACCCGAAAGTCTTATAAAGATACCATGCGGCGCCAGGGAAGACTTTTGGTATTTCAAGGCCGGGGTGACGAAAAGAATAGAACATTTAATAAAACAGGTCGTTCTCCACTATTGGGTTCTCACTCTCTCTTACCGTTTCTTTACACAGATCAAAAATATAGATTCCTCCGAATCCAGAAGTTTGGAAGAGATAAAGTTTAAAGATAAAGTTGTAGTAATTAAATTGGTAGAGGCAAATTCAATAATAAGGGATTAAGGGCAATATTAAACATTTGCATAAATAAAGGTCTGGAAGGAAATAGCTCCATCGATGTCATATTTGGTTATGACTTAAATGATGTCACGCTCGGTCAAAGGTGACGGCCATCGCCCGCTGCTGCTGAACGCAGTGTCTGGCTGGACAAATCCTTCATTGCTGGATAAGCTGGAAAAGGACATGTACAGTAATATATAGAATCAGCGCACCATCAGCGAATTGTATACGAGCAAGGATATGGTGTACAAACAGAGTAACTTCGAATCATTTCACCAGTTTAACAATTTTGAGGTAGCAGGAGTAGCTACGGCATTTCTCCATTTAGTACAAACAGAACCACCAGCAGCAGCCGGCAGAGCAGCCCTTTTCCTCGTTATCGATCCAGGAAAGAATGTTGGATAACTAGTAGGGGGAAAAAAGGCGGTTGTACATGATCGAGAGCATCTGGGCCGCTGTGTCGGTGGCCATTGTGCGCAGATAAGCTATTCCAAAACGAAGCTGCAAGTCTGTGCAACTGCCTTGTCTATCGAATAGGTTATATTGTCAACAAACATAAAACAACTTATTTTAAAAACGTATCACCGCATCATTTACCTTCGAAAAATGCTATTTATCTATTTCTAGAGTCCACATTAGGGATGTCGGAAATATATCAAAATATTGATATATTGGTTTTTTTCTCTTAAAAAAAATATTATCATTGCGATATTTTTTGGTCAAAAAAAAGCGGTATTGATATTTTTTTTATGATTTCCGATTTTTTATGTTTGGCAATCAGCAATTAGAAATACTGCCTTCGTCTGAAGGTGAAGTGGATTGCGGAGAACAGGACATGGTCGGCTTAAGCGTACAGGATTCTTTTCTAGATCTGCACAACAGGACCATAGAACTCTGAGACTCTGTAGTCCAGAGTTCCGAAAGAAAGGAAATGCAGCTTTTCCTTAGTATGCCATTTTGTAGTTGGGAGACAAATCCTTTGGATTTCTGGATCTCACAAAAATCAACTATGCCCATGCTAGCGAAGGTGCTTTCGAATTAATAATTAAAACAATAAGTACAAATGTATTTCATGAATTAATAATTAATCAGTATCATTATAAATAAAATTGAACACAATATACCATATCCATAATAATTTTGTTATTATTTTTTATATCAAAGAACGTAAATAAGAGTTGCTTGAGAGTGGGTATAATATTTGTTTTTTTAAGTTCACTTTTTAAATAAAAAATATATTTTATCGTGTCTCAAATGTCTCTTATTTGCAGCTCATGGTTGACGAAATCAAATATTATAACGTTTTTTTGAATATACATATTCTTACAGCAACAGGAAACCTTTATTCAAATTTAGCTGAACATTAAAAAATTAAAAAAAAAACTAAATATCGATATTTTTTTTTGATATTTATACCCGGTACTCATAGGGTACATGGGTATTATAAGTTAGTGCCAACCGAGAATGTATGTAACAGGCAGAAGGAGAAATCTCCGACCCTATAAAGTATATATATTCTTGATCAGCGTCTGTCCGTGTGAAACAACAGATCTCAGAGACTATAAGAGCTAGAGTTACCAAATTTGGTGACAACATTGGAATCTGTTGCACGCAGATCAAGTTTGTTTTAAAATTTGGCCACGCCCACTTCCGCCCCCGAAAATTATAAACAAGTGAGAAAGCTACATTCGAGTGTGACCGACTGTGAGACACCCGGTACCCAAAGTACGTGAAATTAAATAGCAAACAGACATGGAAAAAACAAAATGTTGACAAATAAAGACAAATGTTGCCAAAAACATGTTGAGCAAAGTTTAAAAGAGATAAATTCATTACGAATTAATACTGCGCCCGAAAGCACGCAACACTTTTTTCGCTACTGCCGTTGTGGCTCAAGAGGAAAAGAAACTATTGTTCAATAACTTCCATGTTTATCATCCGATTTTACTCAAATTTTCAGAAAACGTCCGCAAAGGCCTACTTACTTATTTCGTCTATTTACTTTATTCCAAAAATTACGACTTTTGCATATATAAAGTTTTTACGAAATTGGGGGCGGAAGTGGGCGTGGCCAAATGTTAAAACAAACTTGATCTGCGTGCAACAGATTCCAATTCTGTCACCAAATTTGGTAACTCTAGCTCTTATAGTCTCTGAGATCTGTTGTTTCACACGGACAGACAGACGGACAGACGGACAGACGGACAGACGGACATGGCTAAATCAACTCGGCTGGTGATGCTGATCAAGAATATATATACTTTATGGGGTCAGAGACGCCTCCTTCTGCCTGTTACATACATTCTCGGTTGGCACTAACTTGTACCCTATGGGTACCGGGTATAAAACGGTATATAACCATATGCGTGATTTTCGGCGTAAAGTAAATAGATAGGCTTAATAAGTAGGCAATCGTGGACGTGTTTAAGTAAAATCGGATGATAAACATAGAAGTTATTAAACAATAAAGTTTCTGAGAGGAGAGAGAGAGAGAGCGCACGTGCGTGTTGCTCAACATATTCCTAGCAACATTTGTCTTTGTTGGGTGTTGCTCAACATTTTTCTAGCAATATTTGTCTCTACTTGTCAACATTTCCTTTTTCCATGTTCATGTGCTATTTAATTTCACCCACAATGCTTTTGGGTAACGGGTATCTTACAGTCGGTCACACTCGACTGTAGCTTTCCACTTGTTTTAATATCATCGTGTGATATTTTCCAAACAGCAAATATCATCAATACGATATTTTTTCAAAATCCAACAGCCCTAGTCCACATGCAAACACTCCTGCAGAAATTAAGATGAAAACCCTTAAACTAATTTTTACACCCGCTCTTGTGCACAGATTTATTTAATTTATAATAACACCAGTTTACAAAATAAAAAAATAAATGCTCCAATCCTGTTGATGCGAAATTCTGGTAGAGTTGAACCCCAGATCGCGAAAATGTCTTTTATTTTTTTCTATGGATAAGTTTTTTTTAATTTTAAAGTTTTACACAAAAAATCTGCTCATTTTACGTTTCTCGTTTCATAGGTCAAGTTGTAGCCAACCAATTTAGCCGCTGTGTTTTATTTTACAGGTAATGAACTAACCTTTTATACATTTTATGTATATTGGATAATTACTTTGTGTGCCGGAGGTCGATAAACTTGAAAAAAGTGGAAATTTCAATCCGTTAACTTAAATGTTAACTTGCTGCTAGCAGCCTAAAAACTCGAAAAAAATCCATTAAAAAATCAAAACGTGTTTTTTTCTAAAGTTAAGTATCAAAGTATCAAACAGGCCTACAACTCTAGAATCCGTTTAAAAATAGATTTATCGTTGATTTTCATAGTTAAGTAAAATGAGAAATTTTTTAAAATTTTTGGCCAGATGTCTACTAGATTAAAGGTACAGTGTTGGACACCGCCTTTAGATGGTCAGTTAACTTTGCTAGATGTGATGAACAGTCCGATTTAGCTATGAAAAAAAGCTAAGTTTTGTTTAACAAACAAAAATTTACTAAATGAATTAATTAAAAATTAAGGTAAATTTTTAAAATATCGAAGTTTGTAAATTTGTATAACATTTACTTACACATTTTACTCTTGGCATGTAGAATTTTACATTTTCATATAAATCAACCGATCGTTTGTATGGCAGCTATATGATATAGTTGTCCGATCTTAATAAAATTAAAACCGTAATTCTTAAAACGCAAAAAAACAGCAACATCTCGTTAAAAAAAATTCGTTGAAAATGGGAAGTTATAATTTTTTTTTCCATAAATTTTTCGAACTTTCCCCATGGCAGCTATATAGTGGTCTGATTCCGGCCATTCCGACATATATGTTATACTGGCTGCAATAGAAAGAAGACTATCTGCAAAGTTTCATTCGGATAGCTCAAAAACTGAGAGACTAGTTTGCGTAGCAACGGACAGACGGACGGACGGACGGACAGTCGGACGGACAGGCGGACAGACGTACATGGATCGACTCGGCTGGTGATGCTGATCAAGAATATAATATAGTTTATGGGGTCGGAGATGCTTCTTTTACTGCGTTGCAAACTTCTAATCAAAATTATAATACCCTCTGGCACACTCCTAAAAATATTATATATATATATTATTATTATTATTATATATCATATATTATTAGTTTTTGGATGTAAACCTTGTAATAGTTTAAAAGGCGTAATTTCCATTGCGATTAGTTTTAATAAACGATCATTCTAATCCGACAGACTGTTTGTTCGGGAAGTGAAATTTTGGGTACCGGGTCATAGTCGAGTGTTATCGTTTTGAAATATTCTTATAGATTTTTGGTTACAGTTTTATACACAGAGAAAACGTAGTTGAGAAAAATTTCGTTTTAAAATGTCCTCTAAAGTAAAAATTTTAAAACAATTTTCTCCATAGAATTTTAAACGCAGCATTTTAAAAACATTATGAAAGCTAAGATTTTAAAAATAAACCAAATCGTTTTGCAATTCATAAACCAAACGCAAAATTGCAAAAAAGTTTTAAAAAATTTGTAATATGATAATTTTAGAAACAATTTTATGTCATACATATTTTAAGGGCTAGGTTTTGAAAAACAAAGTAAAACAAATTTATTAAAAACAACAATTTTTATTTTGCACTAAATTGTAATTAGGTAAAAATAAGTTTGCAACTAAACTAACAGTTAGCAGCTCAAATTGTTTGCTAGTAGACAAATTGAAATGGCTTAGAGTTAATAATAATTCCATTATATCCACCAGCCCAGGTCATTATTTCTAAAGCCTAATACTCACCAGCACTTAGCTAGCTGAAAGGGTTTCATAATTCTAGTGTGACCACATTTCATGGCGTTCACCGAAAATCCATACGAAACGGCTAAACGGCCATACTGACAGCTGTGTTTGTTTACAATTCGAAACAAACTCCGCCAAGCCGCGTACCCAAAAATACGTGCAAGGTGAAGAAATTATTTATTTCTTTACTTAGATTAGGATTTTCAATGTAGCGGGGCCAGCTCCCGATGCCGCCGAGCTGCTCCTGCTCTTCCGCAGCTGCTGCCACTGCTGGAGATCCCGCTAGAGTGTTGACCGAAAGACATGTTTGTGTGTCTGGCCTCGTTCGTCTGCTGGTCCTTCTCCTCGTCCAGTTGGCTGCTGCTGGATCTCTCTGCATTGTAGTCGTAGGACACCTGCGACGTGCTGCATCGTTGGGCACATCCACGTCCACGACGGTTGCTGCCACAAACTTGGCGCTTAAGTCGCCGCGCGCCGATGACATGGTGGGACTGACCTCTCCATGAGCTCTTCACGGAACCCAATGGTCCGCTTGCCCAGTCCATCTCGATGCCACTTCCATTTCCATTCCTGTCACTTCTCCTTCTTGTAGACCTTGTATGCTTCGAAGCACCAGCATTTTGGAGTTTCAGCCAACTAAGAAAAGAATCCCAGTAGGCGACCACTGGTCAGGGACGAGCAGAGAAGAAGCAATAAGCAATTCCATATTTTTAAATTTGGGATTTTGGCCCTTTTCTATTGTATTTGCTTATGTGCCTGTTTAATTACATTTTTAAGACTTAATTTTATTTTAATATTTTTGGTTTGTATTTATTTTATCGTCAAGATCCGACATTCGAACTTCTATAATTGTATTGTAAATAAATGCATTTTCCCTGCTGCAAAACCTACAATACGGCTTTGTTTCCTATTGCCTGTCTCCACTTCGCAAGGGTATTATCAAATATTTCCTTCCTCCCGGGCCACCCTGGCTAATGGTCATCCGATTTAAAAGACCTAACGCGATGTTCATTCTAGTATATACTACATATATTCTAGTATTTATCTTAGCTCATCTGCGTAGCGACCTTACTAAGAGGCGCCGAAAAGTGTATTTACCTCTCGCTCGCACTCATTTGGTTGCTAAATTTTAGCGCTAGTGAGTACGTAGCTTTAGGCCGGGTTCGACAACGAGGGCCGATTGGTCACTGCTGCTGCTTCTGCTCGTACCAAATGGGATTCACCACAAACTTTATCTCTTCTAAACTCCTGGATTCGGATTTTATGTAAATTTTTGTTTTTGGCGGGATCTACATTTTTGAACTTTGTGAAGAAACGGTAAAAGAGAGTGAGAGCTCAATAGTGGAGATCTGTTTTATTACATTTTGTAATTTTTTTTACTTTCTAGAATTTTTCGTTCGTCTGCGTACGGGCCTTTTAAACAGCGGTGTCCACGTCGTCCAAGCGTCGCAAAAGAAAGCATGCAATGACCACTTTCGGTATGATGGACGCCGTCCCAATTCAAATGTAAAAAATGTAGATGGAGCAGTGGAACGACCGACGGTACATTTTCGAAGTTAAAGTTTAAAAATATACAAACAAAAAAATTGCATATACAAATTTAGAAGAAGTAGCGATTTTCCTAACCTAGAGAAGAAAGAAAGTGTATTTTGGCCTGTGTAGTTTTCGTCAGATTTACTTGTTGTATAGGTTTCAATAACGTCGGGAAATGGGAGCTGTCCAACAATCGTTTGTGGAAAGATTCAAGTGCATCGTTTCGTTCATTTTAATCCTATTGAGGGTTGGTTGGTTATTGTTGCAAACGAGTGTAAAAAGAAATAGGAAAATCGATGTTTTTGTATGCATTAAAAATAAATCAATATATGTAACTTTTAGAAGTGTATTGAATCTGTTAACTTTTTACCTTACACTTAATGGAAGATCAATATTACTATATTGAAAAACTGTAATTTAAAAGCCGAATTTGAATTGTACATTTCTGAAATAACAAGCATTTGAAAAATGGAATGTGTTTTAAAGAATAAGTTTAATCGGCATAAAGGTGCAAGCTTATACAATACTACAAATAAATGTAATAAACCTTGAGAATAAATGGCGAGCTTAGTCATTATGGAAGTTATCAGGTGCAGTCGTTGGCCCTTTGTCCTGGTATATCGCGCAGCTCCTGGTTGAGAGTTCGTAACAGTGGATATTTGCCACAGCCGCAGTGGCCGCGGAAGTCGTCTAGATCGAGTGCCCATATCATACCACCGCCCAATTTCAGCCGTCTTACAAACTGCGCCTTTCGGCGGATGTCCGCGACGTCGTCATAGGAGACCCACTGGTTTCCTCTGTAAGCGTAGGGTCCGATGCGACCATAATCGTCTCTTACCACGGTCCAACCTCCATTTCCAAACTGTTCGCAGATCTCATAGTATGAGAGAAATCCACCTGCGCGGGTGTAAGTGCCCGCCTGCCCAGGCCCAATAGATTTGTTATTTAGAGCTCTGTTCTTCTGGTCAGCTAGAGAGAATGTCTGCCCGTAAAGGGCATTCCCATAACAAGTTTGTTTGCGGGAGTACCCTGGTCCAGCCAATAATGAATGCTGAAGTTGCCATTGAAGTACGGATTTTCGTCGGCCTCAACGTAGTAGAGCGGGGCTACGTGACCGGTTTGCTTATCCCAGTGACCGTGAAAGTCATATGTCATCACGGAAATCCAGTCAAAGTAACGCGATAACGTTGGTACATCGTACCCTGCATCGACCACAGTCTTACTGGGCGAAACCGCCGCTGATAGCAACAGACCCTTCGGTTCGAAGGCTCGATAATTCTTTAACTAAGGCCGCGAAGCCTTGTTTTTCTGATTTAGCGCCTTTGGAACAGTCGACCTGCCAGCACACTGGGTACTCCCAGTCCAAGTCCAAGCCCTCAAAGCCATACTTTTCCACGAAGCTCAACACGCTCGTTACAAAGCGTACCCGGGCCTGTGGGTCAAGCACAAGGCGCGCATATTTGCTGCCCAACGAGTCGTTCCATCCCCGATAGCTACCGTAATGCGAAGACCCTTTTTCTTGTACTCCACCACCCGCTTGTAAACTGATTATCAATATCAGCCCATGAGTCGTGCGCCTTGATTGTCAATGATTGACTGTCGAGTACTGCAAACGCATAGACAATGTGGGTGCATAAGTTGGCGTCGATGTCCTCGGGCACGTACTTTCCCTGACCTGGTCGGTACCACGCCCAGTTGGTAAAGTAGCACACAACTTTAAAAGCCTCGTTGCTATTCTGTGGCAAAGGAGCTACCGCCGGCTTGGGGCGCGATATGGGGTTTTTTGTTGAGCGAGCTCAGTGGTTTTTAGTTGAACTGGGTTTCGTGCGGTCGTTGCTAGGTTTGGGGCGTTCGGCTAAAGGCGTTTGAGTGGTTTGATCCGCACGCACTGAGCAGTTAGCTATGTTTGGCCAGTCGCAATTGTTTTCGTTCCAATGCAGCCTGCAGGGCACCTGAAAATAATCGTTAAAAATGAGATTAGAGATTCAATCATTTGTTGATAGGTGCTAGTTTCATATATAGAATTGAAATGGACAATTAATTTGTGTGTTTCTATATAGATAATTTTTAGTTTCTATACCCGTCATTCAGAGGCACAAAGGTATTATACTTAGACATGCGAACAGAGTTTCTAAGCAGTGAGAGAGCGAGAGGTCAATAGTCGAGAAACACTTTTCGGCAGCACTGTTTTAAAGGCCGGTACGCAGATGAACAAAAAATACCCGAAAGTCTTATAAAGATACCATGCGGCGCCAGGGAAGACTTTGGTATTTCAAGGCCGGGGTGACGAAAAGAATAGAACATTTAATAAAACAGGTCGTTCTCCACTATTGGGTTCTCACTCTCTTACCGTTTCTTTACACAGATCAAAAATATAGATTCCTCCGAATCCAGAAGTTTGGAAGAGATAAAGTTTAAAGATAAAGTTGTAGTAATTAAATTGGTAGAGGCAAATTCAATAATAAGGGATTAAGGGCAATATTAAACATTTGCATAAATAAAGGTCTGGAAGGAAATAGCTCCATCGATGTCATATTTGGTTATGACTTAAATGATGTCACGCTCGGTCAAAGGTGACGGCCATCGCCCGCTGCTGCTGAACGCAGTGTCTGGCTGGACAAATCCTTCATTGCTGGATAAGCTGGAAAAGGACATGTACAGTAATATATAGAATCAGCGCACCATCAGCGAATTGTATACGAGCAAGGATATGGTGTACAAACAGAGTAACTTCGAATCATTTCACCAGTTTAACAATTTTGAGGTAGCAGGAGTAGCTACGGCATTTCTCCATTTAGTACAAACAGAACCACCAGCAGCAGCCGGCAGAGCAGCCCTTTTCCTCGTTATCGATCCAGGAAAGAATGTTGGATAACTAGTAGGGGAAAAAGGCGGTTGTACATGATCGAGAGCATCTGGGCCGCTGTGTCGGTGGCCATTGTGCGCAGATAAGCTATTCCAAAACGAAGCTGCAAGTCTGTGCAACTGCCTTGTCTATCGAATAGGTTATATTGTCAACAAACATAAAACAACTTATTTTAAAACGTATCACCGCATCATTTACCTTCGAAAAATGCTATTTATCTATTTCTAGAGTCCACATTAGGGATGTCGGAAATATATCAAAATATTGATATATTGGTTTTTTCTCTTAAAAAAATATTATCATTGCGATATTTTGGTCAAAAAGCGGTATTGATATTTTTTATGATTTCCGATTTTTTATGTTTGGCAATCAGCAATTAGAAATACTGCCTTCGTCTGAAGGTGAAGTGGATTGCGGAGAACAGGACATGGTCGGCTTAAGCGTACAGGATTCTTTTCTAGATCTGCACAACAGGACCATAGAACTCTGAGACTCTGTAGTCCAGAGTTCCGAAAGAAAGGAAATGCAGCTTTTCCTTAGTATGCCATTTTGTAGTTGGGAGACAAATCCTTTGATTTCTGGATCTCACAAAAATCAACTATGCCCATGCTAATGAAGGTGCTTTCGAATTAATAATTAAAACAATAAGTACAAATGTATTTCATGAATTAATAATTAATCAGTATCATTATAAATAAAATTGAACACAATATACCATATCCATAATAATTTTGTTATTATTTTTATATCAAAGAACGTAAATAAGAGTTGCTTGAGAGTGGGTATAATATTTGTTTTTAAGTTCACTTTTAAATAAAAAATATATTTTATCGTGTCTCAAATGTCTCTATTTGCAGCTCATGGTTGACGAAATCAAATATTATAACGTTTTTTGAATATACATATTCTTACAGCAACAGGAAACCTTTATTCAAATTTAGCTGAACATTAAAAATTAAAAACTAAATATCGATATTTTTGATATTTATACCCGGTACTCATAGGGTACATGGGTATTATAAGTTAGTGCCAACCGAGAATGTATGTAACAGGCAGAAGGAGAAATCTCCGACCCTATAAAGTATATATATTCTTGATCAGCGTCTGTCCGTGTGAAACAACAGATCTCAGAGACTATAAGAGCTAGAGTTACCAAATTTGGTGACAACATTGGAATCTGTTGCACGCAGATCAAGTTTGTTTTAAAATTTGGCCACGCCCACTTCCGCCCCGAAAATTATAAACAAGTGAGAAAGCTACATTCGAGTGTGACCGATCAGAGACACCGGTACCCAAAGTACGTGAAATTAAATAGCAAACAGACATGGAAAAACAAAATGTTGACAAATAAAGACAAATGCCAAAAACATGTTGAGCAAAGTTTAAAAGAGATAAATTCATTACGAATTAATACTGCGCCCGAAAGCACGCAACACTTTTTTTCATACTGCCGTTGTGGCTCAAGAGGAAAAGAAACTATTGTTCAATAACTTCCATGTTTATCATCCGATTTTACTCAAATTTTCAGAAAACGTCCGCAAAGGCCTACTTACTTATTTCGTCTATTTACTTTATTCCAAAAATTACGACTTTTGCATATATAAAGTTTTTACGAAATTGGGGGCGGAAGTGGGCGTGGCCAAATGTTAAAACAAACTTGATCTGCGTGCAACAGATTCCAATTCTGTCACCAAATTTGGTAACTCTAGCTCTTATAGTCTCTGAGATCTGTTGTTTCACACGGACAGACAGACGGACAGACGGACAGACGGACAGACGGACATGGCTAAATCAACTCGGCTGGTGATGCTGATCAAGAATATATATACTTTATGGGGTCAGAGACGCCTCCTTCTGCCTGTTACATACATTCTCGGTTGGTACTAACTTGTACCCTATGGGTACCGGGTATAAAACGGTATATAACCATATGCGTGATTTTCGGCGTAAAGTAAATAGATAGGCTTAATAAGTAGGCAATCGTGGACGTGTTTAAGTAAAATCGGATGATAAACATAGAAGTTATTAAACAATAAAGTTTCTGAGAGGGAGAGAGAGAGAGCGCACGTGCGTGTTGCTCAACATATTCCTAGCAACATTTGTCTTTGTTGGGTGTTGCTCAACATTTTTCTAGCAATATTTGTCTCTACTTGTCAACATTTCCTTTTTTCCATGTTCATGTGCTATTTAATTTCACCCACAATGCTTTGGGTAACGGTATCTTACAGTCGGTCACACTCGACTGTAGCTTTCCCACTTGTTTTAATATCATCGTGTGATATTTTCCAAACAGCAAATATCATCAATACGATATTTTTTCAAAATCCAACAGCCCTAGTCCACATGCAAACACTCCTGCAGAAATTAAGATGAAAACCCTTAAACTAATTTTTACACCCGCTCTTGTGCACAGATTTATTTAATTTATAATAACACCAGTTTACAAAATAAAAAAATAAATGCTCCAATCCTGTTGATGCGAAATTCTGGTAGAGTTGAACCCCAGATCGCGAAAATGTCTTTTATTTTTTTCTATGGATAAGTTTTTTTTAATTTTAAAGTTTTACACAAAAAATCTGCTCATTTTACGTTTCTCGTTTCATAGGTCAAGTTGTAGCCAACCAATTTAGCCGCTGTGTTTTATTTTACAGGTAATGAACTAACCTTTTTATACATTTTATGTATATTGATAATTACTTTGTGTGCCGGAGGTCGATAAACTTGAAAAAGTGGAAATTTCAATCCGTTAACTTAAATGTTAACTTGCTGCTAGCAGCCTAAAACTCGAAAAATCCATTAAAAAATCAAAACGTGTTTTTTCTAAAGTTAAGTATCAAAGTATCAAACAGGCCTACAACTCTAGAATCCGTTTAAAAATAGATTTATCGTTGATTTTCATAGTTAAGTAAAATGAGAAATTTTTAAAATTTTGGCCAGATGTCTACTAGATTAAAGGTACAGTGTTGACACCGCCTTTAGATGGTCAGTTAACTTTGCTAGATGTGATGAACAGTCCGATTTAGCTATGAAAAGCTAAGTTTTGTTTAACAAACAAAAATTTACTAAATGAATTAATTAAAAATTAAGGTAAATTTTAAAATATCGAAGTTTGTAAATTTGTATAACATTTACTTACACATTTTACTCTTTTGGCATGTAGAATTTTACATTTTCATATAAATCAACCGATCGTTTGTATGGCAGCTATATGATATAGTTGTCCGATCTTAATAAAATTAAAACCGTAATTCTTAAAACGCAAAAACAGCAACATCTCGTTAAAAAAATTCGTTGAAAATGGGAAGTTATAATTTTTTTCCATAAATTTTTCGAACTTTCCCCATGGCAGCTATATAGTGGTCTGATTCCGGCCATTCCGACATATATGTTATACTGGCTGCAATAGAAAGAAGACTATCTGCAAAGTTTCATTCGGATAGCCCAAAACTGAGACTAGTTTGCGTAGCAACGGACAGACGGACGGACGGACGGACAGTCGGACGGACAGGCGGACAGACGTACATGGATCGACTCGGCTGGTGCTGATCAAGAATATAATATAGTTTATGGGGTCGGAGATGCTTTACTGCGTTGCAAACTTCTAATCAAAATTATAATACCCTCTGGCACACTCCTAAAAATATTATATATATATATTATTATTATTATATATCATATATTATTAGTTTTGGATGTAAACCTTGTAATAGTTTAAAAGGCGAATTTCCATTGCGATTAGTTTTAATAAACGATCATTCTAATCCGACAGACTGTTTGTTCGGGAAGTGAAATTTTGGGTACCGGGTCATAGTCGAGTGTTATCGTTTTGAAATATTCTTATAGATTTTTGGTTACAGTTTTATACACACAGAGAAAACGTAGTTGAGAAAAAATTTCGTTTTAAAATGTCCTCTAAAGTAAAATTTTAAAAACAATTTTCTCCATAGAATTTTAAAACGGCATTTTTAAAAACATTATGAAAGCTAAGATTTTAAAAATAAACCAAATCGTTTTGCAATTCATAAACCAAACGCAAAATTGCAAAAAGTTTTAAAAAATTTGTAATATGATAATTTTAGAAACAATTTTATGTCATACATATTTTAAGGGCTAGGTTTTGAAAAACAAAGTAAAACAAATTTATTAAAAACAACAATTTTTTATTTTGCACTAAATTGTAATTAGGTAAAAATAAGTTTGCAACTAAACTAACAGTTAGCAGCTCAAATTGTTTGCTAGTAGACAAATTGAAATGGCTTAGAGTTAATAATAATTCCATTATATCCACCAGCCCAGGTCATTATTTCTAAAGCCTAATACTCACCAGCACTTAGCTAGCTGAAAGGGTTTCATAATTCTAGTGTGACCACATTTCATGGCGTTCACCGAAAATCCATACGAAACGGCTAAACGGCCATACTGTCAGCTGTGTTTGTTTACAATTCAAAATAAACTCCGCCAAGCCGCGTACCCAAAAATACGTGCAAGATGAAGAAATTATTTATTTCTTTACTTGGATTATGATTTTCAATGTAGCGGGGCCAGCTCCCGATGCCGCCGAGCTGCTCCTGGCGATCTGCTCTTGGCCCTGCAGCTGCTGCCACTGCTGGAGATCCTGCTAGGGAGAGTTGACCGAAAGACATCTTTGTGTGTCTGGCCTCTTCCGTCTGCTGCTTCTCCTCCTCATCCAGTTGGCTGCTGGTGGACCTCTTCGCATTGTAGTCGTAGAACACCTGCAACATGCCGCATCGCTGGGCACATCCACGTCCACGACGGCTGCTGCCACAAACTTGTCGCTTAAGTCGCCGCGCGCGGATCCTTGGGACTGACCACTATGATCTCTCTCCATGACCTCTCCACGGAGCCCAATGGTGGCTGCTTGCCCAGTCCTCCTGGGTCATTTCCATTCCCGATGCCATTTCTCCTTTTTGTAGTCCTTGTATGCTTCGAAGCACCAGCATTTTGTAGTGGTAGCCAACTAAGAAAAGAATCCCAGTAGGCGACCACTGGTCAGGGACGAGCAGGGGAGAAGCAATTAACATGTCCTTAATTTTATAATTTGGGATTTTGTCCCTTTTCTATTTAATTTGCTTATTTTCCTGTTAAATTATATTTTTTAAGACTTCATTTTATTTTAATATTTTTATTTGTATTTGTTTTATGGTCAAGATCCCACATTCAAACTTCTTTAATTGTATTGTAAATAAAAGCATTTTCCCCGCTGCAAAAACCTGTAATACGGCTTTTGTTTTTTATTGCCTGTCTCCACTTTGCAAGGGTATTATTAAATATTTCCTTCCTCCCGCGTCATCCTGGCTAATGGTCATCCGATTCAAAAGACCTAACGCGATGTTCATTCTAGTATATCTTATATATAAAAATGAATCGCAAAATGTGTTGCTAAGCGCATAACTCAACAACGCCTGGATCAATTTGGCCAATCCTTATTTTAAAATGTTCGTTGAAGTCTAAGGATGGTTTTTACGGCGAGAAAAAATCGAATAATTTCCGGGAAAACCCAAAAAACTGCCCTTGTTCTTTTTCACATACAAACGTCTTTTAACTTAAACGGCTGCTGTGATATTATTGTCAGGTGATTTTCGTCAAACATTTCTTGTCGTTTATATAAATGGTGAGTCTAGAACTGTTAAAGTGTACTATATATATGTGCGTGTACTTTTCTCATTTTCTCAAGACCAAGACGAGCAAATATAGGAATGTAACGGAACTGCTTTTCCCGGAGGGCAGTGCCGGCTAGCTCCGGAATCCCAGGGCCGAGTTCTCCCTATGCCCGCAGTCCGTACAATCGATATATCGGTTACATGTGACGTCACACTAACATAATTTAGGACCACCACTAACGACAAAAAGTAAACAAGCGAAACAAAATAAATTTGGACGACATTAAACTGAAGAAATTGGTGGCATCGATGGACTCGCCACTACGCTCCCACCCAACCATGGATGCCTCTTGGGATTTGGAGAGGCATCACCCATCTCCGGCGGACCGGAGTCTATTCCGGGCGGTTTGGCGACCGGCTCATCTCCCCAGGTAAATAGTCTTAATCACGGTCATATTTCAAGATATATATAATTTCATTTACTTAAACATAGATACAAAATGATCAACATTTCATTTTATTAGCGGCAACGGTCACTCCGCCGAGGTAGGACCACGACCTGTGCCAGGAATGCGCTTGCGCCAAGTCCGCGAGATCGACGCAAGGGAGAAGTTATTTAAATTCTAAAGCCACAAGCTGGCTTACCAGATTCTCTTGGGGTCACCTACGGTCCCTACTGGAGCTCCAAAAGGACAATTAGGTGGGTAAATTTCAATATTTATATCACTAAACTTCTTCCCAACTCATCTCTATCTTTTTTCAGGCCTGGGTTGCGCGGAAACCGGGCTCTGGTTCACGGGACTACGCAGACAGGAATAAACACATGCACATAAACGTAATCTAACAATGTTTTACATCTATTTGTAGAAATTATCATATATATATATCACGGCGGGACACCAACAAATTGATGGCGACAGCAGATGGCCAGCGGCGGCGGCAAAGCTCGGCTGGTATCGCCAGTTGTGGCCAAAATGGGACCGGAGCGAAGCGTGGCTATCCGGAGCGGATTCCCAGCCGGGATAAAACGGCAGCAATTGCCAAGCGGCCACAACACAAAAATAGCCGGTAGGATTTGGGATTTGGTGCAATTCTGCAACCGGAACAGGCTCACCGGTTGTCCCTGACACTGGCTGGTCAGGATTAGCAGGTCCGGGTCCACTCCAACAAATCCAATGAAAATGGCGGCACCGGAGGTTCCTCGCAGCTTTACAAGTTTTCAGTGAGTTCATAAATCCAAGAAAAATCCAAAAAATCCAGAAAAATCCAAAGAAAATCTCCGTGGCCAGTGCCGATCGTCACTGCCACGCTGAAAACACAACACAAAAATTGTTTTAATTTCACTACACTTTTTCTTGGTCTTTGCCTGAACTCACGTTTTCTTAAATTTCGGCAAAACTAATTTTTCTTTATTGGCTGTCTGCCGCTCCTCATTGTCTTTTCCTACTGCCTCCTCCAAAGCTTTTGCCTCCTATATCTGCTCGTTCCACTGACCGCGTTCCACCTTACGGGACTCTTTTAGCGCTCAGTGCAACGGCCAGTTCAAGGGCAACCCTCAGAGAGAGCGATGTACGAGCGAGAGGTAAGATCGCTGCCCTTGCCTTTTGACATTTAGGTGGCGCCACCAGTTCGAAACCTACCTATCGCTATTTTCACCCGACTATCAGTTTCTAACCTATCGGTCCATTTCAGCCGATTCCAACTCGAAATGCAACAACACCCAAGGATTTCGAGGGACGCCACAGGACTCCAGACGGCCCGCTGACATCATTGGAGCATTTGGATATCGACGAATGGACTTTGCCGGCATTGACCCTTCGCTGCAGTTCCACAAGGTGCCCTACGCGGGGCCCACGCTTGCCGGGAAGTATAATGGACGTGGTGTTGTGCGGCGCTTGTTTACTTTATGTCCTGTTCATTGCAGCTCACGTTCGGATGTCCTTCGCGTGGTAGACGCCGAGACTTCGCCCTTGAAGATCCTCCAGCTCGTACGCATTGTTGCCTACAGCTTTTACCACTCGGGCCTTCAGGAACTTCCTGGCGAACTTGGCATTGAATGCTTTACCAAAGTCGCTAAGGACGAAGTTCCGGCGGTACACCTCCTGTCCAGGCTTGGCAAGAAACATCCGCGCTCTTTGGTCGTACCGCTGGCGACTGCGGTCATAGGACGTCTCAAGTTCTTCCGCACTTGTCCTGCACGACCCGGAGTTTGTCGGCTGTCGGCATCCCTGACAACTCATGCTCGCACAGGGACTTGAGTTTCCTCGCCAGCTTATAACTAGCCCCGTTCAGGAACATGTGATGTCCGAACACCGTGAAGAAAGGTGCTCTCCTGTAGCCGAGTGAATCGCGTTGCGGATGGCCACCTCGATTTCCGGGAGGTACGTGTCCCACTCCCGATGATCGTTCTCAAGGAATCCACGGATCGCTGCTAACACGCTTCGATTCACTCGTTCTGCTGCGTTGCTCTGCGGTGAGTATATGGGCGTCTTCATGTGCTGGATCCCAAAACTCTCCATGGCCTCCTCGAAGATCTTCGACGTGAACTGCCGCCCATTGTCCGAGTGCACGGTCTCCGGAACACCGAACTTGTAGAACACCTCGTTGATGAGGAAGTCCACCACGTTCGTGGCTGTTGCCTCGCGCATGGCCTTCAGGAACGTGTACTTGGAGAAATGGTCCACCACGATGAAGATCCAGGCGTGTCCCTTCTTGGACCTCGGATACTTGCCCAGGAAGTCCACGTACAACTTTTGGAACGGTCGTTCCGTCTGTACGCGTTCTCCAATGCCGACCATCATCCGGTAGTTAGGCGCCTTCGACTCCTTGCACACATCGCACCTTCGGACGAACTCTCGCACCTGCACCACCATCCCAGGCCAGTAGAACTGCCGCCGCAGGATCTCAAGCGTCTTTCCCATTCCGCCGTGAGCTGCCGTTGGATCCGTGTGGGCACGCTCAATAAGGCTGTGGGTCAGACTCTGGGGAATCCACAGTTTCCACTCGGAGCCTTCCATCTCGTCGTCCAGGTTTGGACTGGAGATTCGCTTGAAGATGAGCCCGCCTTCGACCATCAGATCGGGTAAGTTTTCCAAGTTCTCCTCTATCTCTTGTACTAACTCCTTGTACTCCTCTCCAGCGAACTCCGTGGTCTCGAAGCCGAGCAACTCCGTCGGATCCACTACCAGCTCTTCAACGCATCGTGAGAGGGTGTCAGCCACGACATTCTCGCTGCCTTTCCGGTGCTCGATGTTGAAGTTGAACCCTGGAGCTGTAGAGACCACCTGGCCAAGCGTCCGGAGAGGTCCTTCATGGACATGAGCCATTTCAGGCTGGCGTGATCCGTGATGCAGGTGAACGGCATCCCTTCCACGTACGGCCTGAACTTCCGGATAGCCAGGAGAGCCGCGAGGCACTCTTTCTCGGTTACGGTGTAATTCACCTGATGTTTATTCATCTTAGCCGAGAAAAGGCTATCGGCTGCTCCTGCCCTCGTCGTCTCGCTGGAATAACACGGCTCCAACTCCGATGTGCGATGCGTCGCACTGGACGAAGAAGTGCCGCTTGAAATCGGCATGAACCAAGACGGGTGCCGTGGTTAATGCCATCTTCAGTGCCTCTACCGCCAGCTGCGCCTCCGGACTCAAGGAAAACTTGGTGTTTCCCGTCTTCTTGAGGGCTTCGGTGAGCGGTGCAGCCAGTGTCGCGAAGTTCCTTACAAATCGTCGGTACCATCCGGCGGTTCCCAGGAAGGCTCTCACTTCCTTCATGTTTCTTGGCTCTGGCATCCTCCGAATTGCGTCCACTCGTCCTGGATCCATCCGCAGACGCCTCCACCCACAATGAAGCCTAGGTAAGTCAAAGACTTGAAGCAGAACTTCGACTTACTTAACCCTATCGTTAATCCTGCTGCTCTTAGGCACTCGGCAACTCGCCGCAGGTATCGGAAATGGGTCTGGATGTCCGGTGCCAGAATCAGGAGATCATCCAAGTAGACGAAGACGTTCGATCGGATCTCGGCTGGGATTACTCTGTCCATGAGTCTCACCAACCTCTGCGCCGCGTTGCAGAGACCGAACGGCATCATCCGGAACTGGTACAGCGGACGACCAGGGACTGTAAAGGCGGTGTACTCCTTGCTCTTCTCGTCCAACTCGATCTGCCAGAATGCGAACTTCAGATCCACACTGGAAATGAAGTGGGTTTGGTCGATCCTGGACAGAATTCCGTCGATACTAGGCAAAGGGTAAGCATCCTTCACCGTCACATCGTTCAGCTTACGGGCATCTAAACAGAACCGATCTTTTCCAGGTTTAGAGACAACCGTCGTCCGATTGCTCCACGGGCTCTTGCTCTCCTCGATGACTCCCAGTGCCAGCATCTTGTCGACTTCGTCCTCGACCACCTTCTGCTTCGCCGGAGACATCGGATACGGTCGATCCTTGAAGACTTTGGCTCCTTCAACCAGCTCGATCGTGTGCTCTCCAAACTGGTGGTTCCCAAGCCATCCCTCTCGAAGGTGAGGAACCTCTGCTTGATCTCCTCCAGCTCACGGTTCTCAGAGTCGGATAGCGTCCAGGATTCGGGATCCGCCTTCTCCTCGTCGTCATCCTCCTGCTCGGCGTAGTGTTCCATCTCCCTGGCGTGAATTTCTTCAGCTTTGCTCACTCCTTGGGCAGCAGCGTGACCCACCACCGTAGGAGCCAGACCGAAAACCTGCCAAAAATCCACTCCCAGGTATGCCGCCTGTTCCAGGTACGGGCACAAGTAGAACACTATGGGCTTAACTTGTCCCTTATACTCCACCGGAACTCTGACGCGCCCCATGATGGACCGATCCTGGCCAGCCGCCGTGCGCACAACGGAAAAATACTTTTCCACCGGCACCCCGAGCGAGTCCACCAATTCCCTGCCGCCTTTACCAAGCAAACTGACACTTGCTCCAGTGTCCAAAAGGCCTGTCAGTTGCTTGGTCAGGATCCTGATGTCGGCGAAGGGTCTTGGATCGCGAGTCCCGCCGCGTTTGACCGCCGCGACTACCATCCTCCGGTTTTCTCGTCGCCTCTGGAAGCGCTCTCGGGCCTTCTGGACCTTCCGAGAAGCCTTCCGCATCCCGCATAGCTGGTGGGTATCAAAAATCCGGCTTCGTGCCTCTAGATATCTGCGCATCCTCTCTTCATAGGGTAAGTATCTTAAACTATGGTTACTATTACGACACTTAACATTTAACATACTCTTAGGTCCTACTACTTCCTCGTGGGATTCCTGTCTGGGCGACTCCCTCCCACTCTGGGATCGCCCAGCCGAGCGTTTTCCGCGCAATCCGGGCATTTCGGAGCTACGGTGTCCGGTCGGCCACAACGAAAGCAGAAAATCTTCCGCTCCGCTGCCCCACAGTCTCGGAACCCGTGGTCCATGGCTCCGCAGTTCCAGCAGCCGGTCCTGAACGGGTTCCGCCTCGCTCGGACTTCATCCACCTCCACCCGCTGGACATCTTCTTCTGGCTCAGGAACGAACGCCTCGCTGACTCGGTTCCTGTCCATTCCGGAGTAGCGCGTTGGCGGTGTGGGCTGCGTCCGACTCCTGCGACCGAAACTGCGCTCGACTTCGGCGCTCTCCTGCCGCAACTCGTCCACGGTGAGTAGGTCCATCGCGTAAATGAATCTAGCGATTCCCTCTCTCATGCCCTTCTTCATCACCTTTACCAACTGCCGCTCGGGCATTGGCTTCTTTAGGCGTGCGTGAAGCTGCTGCATGGCGTGCACGTAATCGTCGACGCTCTCTTGTGGCTGCTGTTCCCTCTGCAGGAGCTGATGCATTCGATCGTGCTCCGTTTGATGTCCCCGGAACCGATCCATCAGCGCTCGCCGCAACTGGGCCCAGTTGTCCACCCGGGACTGGCGTACGTGGATCCAGTACCACTCCCGCGCTCTCCCCGAGAGAAGAACGTGGAAGTTCCGCAGTACTTCCTGCCATGGGCACTGGGTCTGTCGCTGGAGGTATTCCAGACGGAACACGAAGTCCTCCACCGAACTGCCCTGCTCATCCCCGTCGAAGGACACGTTCCACCGCTCCACGCGAGTGTATGGCATGCTGCTCATCGAGTCCACGTTGGCATACACCCGGTACTCGTCCCGGAACTCGCCAGCTCGGCGATCCTCCACTCGCCAGTGTCGGACCCCGCCATCACTCCGACGAGTATTTGCTATCTCCGGCGACCATCCCGGACTGCTGCTCTCCAAATCCGGCGAGATGTTCTCCCTCCTAGGTGGCTTCGGTGGGACTGTTGGAGGCACCCTGCTCCCGATCCTGCCAGGTGGCTGCGTTTCCCTTGGCATCGCTCCTCGACTGTCCGGAAAAGGCAGTGGTGGCCGCTCTCCCGGCGGATTTGAACCTCCTGGTCGCTGCTGCCGGTCCGGCAGATTCGCTGCTGGCAGATGTAGCTGCGGTGGCTGCTGACCCGTCGGTCTCAGCACCTCGTTCATCAGCTTCATCATTTCCAGGAAGCCACTCCGGATCTCCTCCCGCAAGGATTCGCCGACTCCAGCCTCTTGCGCCTTTCGATGGGTCTCCGCCGCCTGGGCCAGCGCGAGATTCACCGCAGACTGGATCGTGGAGTCCCTCGGAGGCTCCTGGAACCGGACCGTTCTCGCGGCCGGGTCCATTTGTAGCAGCTGATCTGCGGCGGAACCAATCTGCTCGAAGTCCTGCAGATTTTCAGCCAACCGCTCCCGCTGATTGGGTGGCGTTCTTGGCAATCCCAAAGATATTCGCGGTGGCGAGGACCCCACAGCGCCCTCGGCATCCGTGGACCACATAATCTCCTCTTCCTCGGCTGAAATACCCCTAGATCGGAGCTGATAGTCGTGCCTATCTCCGGGTTCCCTATTTTCCGACATATTTCGACTAGAACAAGCTAACACCTAACACTCAACGAACAGTAAATAAATAATAAATAATAACGAAATAAATAATAAATAATACCACGAAGATAATAATAAATAAGCAACAATGATAAATAAGTCACAATAAGACCCACCTAAATATGCAATAAATAAATAAATAATTAAGCAATAAATAAATATATATGTGGCGATATATAAATAATGAATTAATAAATAAATAAATATGCAATAAATAAATAAATATGTAATAAATAAATAAATATGCCTACTAGAATAAATATGTCGAAGTAAACACAAAAAAAAACAAACCCTACTCAAATACCAAATACTTCAAGTATAACAAAAACTAACTTCCTTTTCTATCTTTTTTAGGGAGATGAATCCGGTCAACCGCCGGTGGACTCCGTGCCAGACGTCTTGCGTAAACAATTTGCTTCCTGCCGTCCATACTCCAGCCGTGCGTCAACTGGACTAACTATCAGCGGGCTGATAGTCGCCAGTTAAGGACATCGGCCTTCTGCAGAATCCCTTAGGATTTCCTTCAATGTATGCGAAATATTTGCTCAAATCGCGGTGATCGTGCAGCGCGCAGCCGAGCTACGGGTCACGACCACTCATTTAAGTTTACACCGATATGAAACAGAATCCACACAAATCTAGGAAACCCAAGGATCTGCCTCTACTTTACAGTTTTACAAAGACAAAACAAAAAAAATAATCAAAACAAAAATATGTACAACAAATAATTAAGTTACTTTAATAAATACTAATAAATAAATCCTATACCCTATACTCACAGTTTATCACAGTTGGTTCATTTTCGTGCTCAGTGCACGATTCGACCGGAAATGCAAATCCGTCGTCCTCTGCGCGGATGTCACCTCCTGGTCCTCTGGTGAACCACTGCTCACTGTGCTCGGGAGCAATTGTCCCTTTAAGAGACAAGCCTCCCGCCCTAACTACTGCCAAGAAAACAAAACAAATACTCTTCGACGGCCAGTCTCCCACTCCCGGATGCAATTGCAGGCAAAAAATCGTGCCTCGCAAGTCACCGATTTTGGGGCTGCGCCGTCAAGGGCATCCTTAAAAGGACGTCGTCGTCCCGATTATCTATTTGTTTTGTTTGGGCGCCATATTGTAACGGAACTGCTTTTTCCCGGAGGGCAGTGCCGGCTAGCTCCGGAATCCCAGGGCCGAGTTCTCCCTATGCCCGCAGTCCGTACAATCGATATATCGGTTACATGTGACGTCACACTAACATAATTTAGACCACCACTAACGACAAAAGTAAACAAGCGAAAACAAAATAAATTTGGACGACATTAAACTGAAGAAATTGGTGGCATCGATGGACTCGCCACTACGCTCCCACCCAACCATGGATGCCTCTTGGGATTTGGAGAGGCATCACCCATCTCCGGCGGACCGGAGTCTATTCCGGGCGGTTTGGCGACCGGCTCATCTCCCCAGGTAAATAGTCTTAATCACGGGTCATATTTCAAGATATATATAATTTCATTTGCTTAAACATAGATACAAAATGATCAACATTTCATTTTATTAGCGGCAACGGTCACTCCGCCGAGGCAGGACCACGACCTGTGCCAGGAATGCGCTTGCGCCAAGTCCGCGAGATCGACGCAAGGGAGAAGTTATTTAAATTCTAAAGCCACAAGCTGGGCTTACCAGATTCCCTCTTTGGGTCACCTACGGTCCCTACTGGAGCTCCAAAAAGGACAATTAGGGTGGGTAAATTTCAATATTTATATCACTAAACTTCTTCCCAACTCATCTCTATCTTTTTTTTCAGGCCTGGGTTGCGCGGAAACCGGGCTCTGGTTCACGGGCTACGCAGACAGGAATTAACACATGCACATAAACGTAATCTAATAATGTTTTTTTATATCTATTTGTAGGAAATTATCATATATGTATATATCACGGCGGGACACCAACAAATTGATGGCGACAGCAGATGGCCAGCGGCGGCGGCAAAGCTCGGCTGGTATCGCCAGTTGTGGCCAAAGGATGGGACCGGAGCGAAGCGTGGCTATCCGGAGCGGATTCCCAGGCAGCAGCCGGGATAAAAACGGCAGCAATTGCCAAGCGGCCACAACAAAAATAGCCGGTAGGATTTGGGATTTTTGGTGCAATTCTGCAACCGGAACAGGCTCACCGGTTGTCCTCTTCTGACACTGGCTGGTCAGGATTAGCAGGTCCGGGTCCACTCCAACAAATCCAATGAAAATGGCGGCACCGGAGGTTCCTCGCAGCTTTACAAGTTTTCAGTGAGTCCCATAAATCCAAGAAAAATTCACAATAAAATCCAGAAAAAATCCAAAGAAAAATCTCCGTGGCCAGTGTCGATCGTCACTGCCACGCTGAAAACACAACACAAAAATTGTTTTAATTTCACTACAATTTTCTTGGTCTTTTGCCTGAACTCACGTTTTTCTTAAATTTCGGCAAAACTAATTTTTCTTTATTGGCTGTCTGCCGCTTCTCATTGTCTTTTCCTACTGCCTCTCCTCCAAAGCTTTTGCCTCCCTATATCTGCTCGTTCCACTGACCGCGTTCCACCTTACGGGACTCTTTTAGCGCTCAGTGCAACGGCCAGGTTCAAGGGCAACCCTCAGAGAGAGCGATGTACGAGCGAGAGGTAAGATCGCTCGCCCTTGCCTTTTGACATTTAGGTGGCGCCACTAGTTCGAAACCTACCTATCGCTATTTTCACCCGACTATCAGCTCTAACCTATCGGTCCATTTCAGCCGATTCCAACTCGAAATGCAACAGGAAGGCGAACGCGTAGTACAAATGGGGTATTACAAAGATGATTACAGAGTGCAGATGAAGGTAATGCACGAAATAGATCTGTTGACCCCGTACCTGTAGTGAATCTTTCAAGTGGATCACGAATACGTCGTGCTGTTTTGGCTGAAATGATTAATGTGCGGATACATTGAAATGATGAACGCAATATGATGAACGCGATTCTTCCGTTATACTTCCGCGACTCAAGCGGGAAAATCTTTTTTACATATAGTGCCATCTCTGATATATAGAATACGGTCAGTAATACAATGTTTGAGAGCTACTCATTGTTCTCTGCTCAGTTAATTTCATGTGACAAACCGGAATTGTGTTCACTGTGCAATTGTGAAAAAAAAATTTTAAAAAGTATGTTATTCGTTTCCTAACATTTCAAATGGAAACCATCAAATCAATCACGTATATTGTGCAAATTTTTATTCAATTTCAACAGCAGGGATTTGTCTTTAAGTTGGTAAGTTGAACTATGTAAATTATGTGGATCGTGCATTTGAGGTTAAACTCACCACTCTGTCCATAGACCAAAATGCCTAGAGGACGACGTGCGAGCATCGGCCGCCAGCAACAAGTGTGTAGCAAAAAAACTTAAGAAACAAAAACAAAAACTTAAGCAAAGAAAGACAAAATTTAATAAGAGAAAATGCCCGATTGGGACAACGCGTGTGGACATCATTGGCATCATACAATCGCTTGGCATTCCCATATGATCCCACTGCGAACCTCAGTGATAATGCAATTTTAGATACTGGACCAATGACGACTGTATGCCGATATTGCAATGCGTTAAAGTTCAAAAGAGAAACGGCTGGATTGTGCTGCGCAAGTGGAAAAGTCAAACTGGATCCATTACTTACACCACCACAGCCACTGATTTGTGCAATGGAAGTGATCTCGATTCCATCCATTTTCTTCAACATATCCTTGAATACAATAGCTGCTTTCTCATGACTTCCTTTGGAGCTAATATCATTCGAGATGGCGGCTTCATGCCTACTTGCAAGGTAAAAGATACAACACACATAACCAATTACTCACACAAACACAATGAATTGCAACACATAACAACTACATATACACCACACACTGCACCATCACACGCTCAAAAGTTACACCGTCGTATTCTTCAACAAATGATTGTTTGCAATTACAGATACAAGGAAAAATATCATTTGCATGGTTCAATGGTGCCAACACCAGATGAACCGCACCAATTTCTGCAAATATATTTCATTTCGTCGATGGTGGATCAGCTGAATGTGCGGTGCAATATACAGGGTACACAACAGTTAAAGAGACGAATTATTGAACAGTTGCAAGCATTTTTTCACGCTAATAAAACAGCATTGGAACGAATGCCATGGGTTTACCAAAGAGCACTTCAATAAAACGGATAATTTGCGGACACGTATAACGCTTCGATTCAGAATTTACTTTGGATTTACTTAAAAAAGTTCTACTAAATAACACTTCACTTTTGTAATCGAAATGACTTCATTACTGTTGTTCCTTTTCAAATATAGAGCAAAAAAAAAGGTTGCTAAATTTTAGCGCTAGTGAGTACGTAGCTTTAAGGTCTACACTTCTGACGTAATATAGCTAGTGTGACCGAAATTCATCACTTGCTCTTTACCGCTTGTGTGTGGTGTATTCCTGGAGATAGTGCTGTGAAATTTTCTCCGTGCCAATGTTAACAGGTTTACTGAATTTGAGTTTAAACAGTGCACATCAGGCGTTGTAAAAAAAAACCCAGTCAAAATGGAAGAACTTTTACAAAGTTTTGGTATTAGCCACTTGGAGCAGCCATCAAAAGGTAAGTACAGAAACTTCAAGGGAGGGAAACTTGACATATGTCTTCCAACTGTCTTTAATCTATATATATACATCTGTAACCCTTTTTTTTTATAAGTTTCGCTCGCCTAGCTCATACGGTTGCACCTGACATGACTTTTTTTTAAGTCCTTTGTTCTTGGTTAAAGATGCATGCTAAGAAAGGATTTTTGTTCGGCCTACTAAAAAGTTCGGAAAATTCGCATCTTCCCAAAATATGCTCTTAATGCAGCTTTGATCAGCCGTTGTAAACCAAACGGATAGCTTGGCGGATATCTTATATTTTATATTTTTTCCGCTGCTTGATACAAAAGCGTCATTGAGACCAATGCAACTGTACGGGGCCTTGGCGCAGACGGTTGGAGTGTGACTCTCGATCGTAGGATCGGGAAAACTCTGGGCACGATCCCGACTCAAATCAATTTTTTTTTCTTGTTAATTTCTTTTGAATGGCTGAACTTTTTGTTTGTGTTATATTTGTGTATAAGCTTTCTTTTAGAGCTCGAAAGGTTGGTTCAAGTTACAGTTATAGTTCTCACAATGGCGGCGGCCAAAAGCAGTTTGCAGTCGCAAGCAGAAGAATATCTGGGTTGGATCCCGGGTCAAATCAATTTTTTTGTTCTACTACATTTTCTTTTGATACGTACGCCTTGAAATAATTATTTACAAATTGTCTTTAACTAGCCATTGTACATAGAGAAAGCAGTTAAGATCCTCACGGATTTAGTATAATTAATCTGTTTGATACAGTTTTGGAGAACGGGACAAACAAATGGCAATAGATTTTCTATTAACGAATTGACAGAAAAGCAGAAAAGTAAACTGATGGACGATATATATGTCGGAGATGCCTCATTTATGTCCATTATTGTTAAAATTACACAGCAAGTTCTGTTCGCTTTTAGAGACGCTTCCCGACTGACTCGAACTCAACAAAAATGCTCGATCCACACGAATTTCGTCATACCACGAAGTCCATCAGGACTATCGGCATCCCTTTCTAACTCATCAGTCAGCGTTCTACGATCAGACCTTACTCAGTAACAGAGTGTGTCTCCTTCCCTCATCTACTGTGCATTTTAAAACTACTAGCGACAATGTGTCGCCACACAAAAACTGTACGCACACGTACATTGGGCAAAGTAGCCATTCTACGACACGGCCTTCCTGACAACTCAGAGACTCAATTTCCCTTTAAACTTTTCTTTATTTTTAAACTGATATTTTTAAAAATTACTTATATAAATAACAAATCTTCTGTATTCATTACATTTCTTCCATTAAACTTATTTTTATCAACTCATTTAGTTATTTCTTTAATAACATTATTCTCTTTTATAAAATTTAACATTTGTGCATTTCCTCTAACACATTTTAACATTAGTGTAGTTCCTTTAACACATCTTATAACATAACATTAGTGTAGCTCCTTTAACACTCTTTAACATTTGTGTAGTTCCTTTAACACATTTTAACATTAACATTAGTGTAGTTCCTTTAACACTTTTAACATTAAATCTTTTTTTGAAATGTCTCTTTACATTTCTTATGCCACTTTTCCTTAGGAATCTCTTTCCTGGTCGTCAGACGCATCTTCCATCGTGCCGTCTCTATCTTCGCGTATTAGCTGATTATTTGGCAAAGCTCTTAAAAATTCATGGGCATACTTGTATGTTCTTGTATGTTGCATTCAGCACCCGAATCAAAGCAAAATGGAATAGACTCACCGGATGCCCTTATTATTCCAGACGGTGGAGATACTGTGCAGATATCTACACGCTTTTCATACGTTCGGCCTTTAGGACAAGCGGATGCAAAATGTCCAATTTCGTCACACTTAAAGCACTTGACACTTGACCGCTCCTTCGCTCCATTCATGTTGCTGCCGCTGTGAATTTTGCCTTTGCTCTGGCCCTTCTCCAAGCGAGCACGACATTCGGCGTATTCATGGCCAGCCTTTCCACAGTAATTACATTTCATCTGTGTCGGAAACTTGAACTTGCGCTCCGAGCCTGTTGAATCGTCGTCTATACTGCGCTTTTTAAAAGAGTGTGCGTGTAACTGTTGTTGTAGCTCATCGCGAGTTTTCACGTTGTTTGTAAAAACCCAGCGCGTCAACTTGTTGTCTATTTGAACCATGTGAGCCAGAGTCACAGATACAGCTATTTCATCCAGATCCTTGGCTTTCCATTTTGACATAAGTAGCGTCACAATACGGCTACCGTATTCAGCGAAGCCCTCCACCGGCTTTGGTCGACCATTCAAAACATTTAACAGCATGGCGGCAGAAGTCTCAATTCCAACAAAGCGTTGTATAAACAGCTCCTTGAACTGCGCCCAAGTGATGCCGGCAAAGCAAATTTGTGAAAGCCACTGTGATGCGCAGCCTTCCAATGCCTTGCTTAGGGCGATCACCAGGTTGCTACCCTCAAGCACGTTATCCGCAAAAATGAGATCAACCGTTGAACACCAAGATGAAGCATCCGCTCCAGCGCTGTCAGGATTGAATTTTGGAAGAGTCACATATGACGCTTTTCCATCGGTTAGCGGTGCCTTTGTCGTCTGCATGTTTTTTATGATTTCCAGTAGGTTGCGGTTTTGCAGTTCCAACGCTGACAAATACGGATCGGTGGCATGATCAGTAGGCAAAGCAGATCCCACTTCTGATGTCGGAGATGCCTCATTTATGTCCATTATTGTTTAAATTACACAGCAAGTTCTGTTCGCTTTTAGAGACGCTTCCCGACTGACTCGAACTCGACAAAAATGCTCGATCCACACGAATTTTTCATCATACCACGAAATCCATCAGGACTATCGGCATCCCTTTCTAACTCATCAGTCAGCGTTCTAAGATCAGACCTTACTCAGTAGCAGAGTGTGTCTCCTTCCCTCATCTACTGTGCATTTTAAAACTACTAGCGACAATGTGTCGCCACACAAAAACTGTACGCACATGTACTGTGGGCAAACTAGCCATTCTACGACATATATATATTTTTTTTATTTTGATGTTTTAATAAATTTTGCAGCGCAGTGAGCAAGTATATGCCAGCGGAGAAAAATCTGGTTTCGATCCCGGGTCCAATCACTTTTTTTTTGTTAGGTACAAGCGTATTTTAAGTTAGTGCCAACCAAGACTGTATGTAACAGGCAGAAGGACCGACCCCATCAAGTATATATATTCTTGATCAGCATCTTTAGCCGTGTCCGTCTGTCTGTCTGTCCGTCTGTCCATAATATAAAAGCTAGAGCCACCACATTTATTGACAGCATTGGAATCTGTTGCACGCAGATAAAGTTTGTTTTAAAATTTGGCCACGCCCACTTCCGCCCCCGAAAATCATAAAAAACTTTATATAAGCTATAGTCGTAATATTCGAATTAATGTAAATACATAAACTAAATAAAAATTGGTTGTCTGTAAAGTCGGTTTACTGACGTTGAACGTGACAACGTCTTAAGAAAATACTGATGAAATGGTAGCATTTACTTAAGACGTTGACACGTTCACGGTAAAAAATTATGTAAAATTGAGAGAGGGAGGCTGTAAATGGCCAGTTTCTGGAGAGGATCAGGCAGTGCCGGCTGTAAATGGGCAGTTTCTGGAGAGGATCAGGCAGTGCCCGCTGCAAATGGCCAGTTTCTGGAGAGGATCAGGCAGTGCCGGCTGTAAATGGGCAGTTTCTGGAGAGGATCAGGTAGTGCCGGCTGTAAATGGCCAGTTTCTGGAGAGGATCAGGCAGTGCCGGCTGCAAATGGCCAGTTTCAGGAGAGGATCAGGCAGTGCCGGCTGCAAATGGCCAGTTTCAGGCGAGGATTAGGCAGTGCCGGCTGCAAATGGCCAGTTTGTGGAGAGGATCAGGCAGTGCCGGCTGCAAATGGCCAGTTTCTGGAGAGGATCAGGCAGTGCCGGCTGTAAATGGCCAGTTTCAGGAGAGGATCAGGCAGTGCCAACTGCAAATGGCCAGTTTCTGGAGAGGATTAGGAAGTGCCAATGACAATAAATAACAAAATTCACTCTGTTCGATTTCGTTTCATTAACCGTTTTCGGTAGAACTGAAATGATATATATTAATTGAATAAAAAGTAGAATAACGAAATATGGAATTGAAATAAAAGAATACAAAAAAATTCATTGGAATCAGCGGGAGTTTAACTTATGCTACATTTGTCAAAAATAACGTATTTCGTAATTTTCGGCAAGTGTCGCACTAAATATCTTCAGCACTTTTGCTCTAAAAAGCGACATTATTTTTGTGCGCGAAAAGGAGAGCCAATCGCTTTTCATTTGGCACGCGCCTAAAAATAACATATTATTCGTTGACTGCAATCGAGCGAGTATTGGTGCTTCGTCGAGTTTTCGGATATTAAGCTTATAAAAAGTTATAAAGCGTATTTTTCATTGCGATTAGTTTTAATTAACGATTATTTTAATTTGACAGAGTGTTTGTTCGGGAGTGAAAGTTTGGGTATTGGGTATCCCACAGTCAAGAACACTCAACTGTTGCTTTCTTATAGTTTTGTTCCACAACTACATTTTGCTCCTTTCTCGAAAATGGTCCATTCTTTTATACGGGGTTTCCCATGAGGAAGGATGGCCCATTAAAAATAGACAGACCGTCCTTTGACCATTTGCCCTAAAGGTTTCCATATATACTTAAAAAAAAATATATATACCAAAATATATCAATTTTTAAGCGATAATTCCTAAATTCCTTTCCTATCCTCTAACCCTTCCCCAATTTCCTATTGTTTTTTCAATATGCATTTTTTTTTAAATAGATGAAGCAGTGTAACAACCAAAGCTCAATTTTCGAAAATATGTTGCAGTGGAAAAGGCTATTACTTGTTGTAAACATTCTTTGATTAATTTTAAAGAACATTTTTAAGACCAAAGTTTAGTATATTCTGAAAGTATTACAAATTGCAAACATTATTCTTTGTAGATCTGGACAAAATATCGACCTTCCCAACCTAAAGAAGAAGGAAAGCTTTTAAAAAGCAATTAACCTAATAAACATGAAGTCCCACATTAATTGTTCTTGATGGATCAAAGCTTAATTTACACTCTGGGCTACATAAGGCTTTTTTTTATTGGGCCTTGAAACTGAAGCATTTTTTTCAAAGTGAATGGTCGTTTTTTTGCATTGCATTGTGCATTGATTATAATGGACGGACAGCGATATTATTACTAATAACATTGGATTGCGCTCATGTTTAGTCCTGAGGCTGAAATGACTTATTCAGTTTCTAGCCTCAATTTATTGTCACAATTTTTCCCTTATGGGATTTCTAGTGAGTACGAGAGAGACGGCAACAACTTGAATTCGCCCCAAAATTATTGACGCTAGCGGCAGCGCTGCTCCCAAAATTGTATTTGGTAGGTACAATTTCTTCGCCAAAGACAATTTCTGTTATTGCTAGATCGAATACAGCAAAATAGGGTCGGAAAATGGCTAAATAAATTTTCTATGAGGCAATCTGTCGTATTATATGCAACCTAAAATTATTTAAAAATTAACAAATTAATAAAAAATAAATAAATAAAAATTACCTTGTTATTTTATGCTTATTTTATATATTTTTGCAGGTTTTTATATTATACAAAATCGTATTAATAACAAAAGAAGATCCACGACTCGCTTTTCCAGAAATTAACTGAGATTATGATATTGCGCTGTCTGGGCATTTATTTTTAGAGTATTTTAGAAGAAGTCAACAACAAATGACTTCATCTATTCCAATAAAGACAATCTAATAAAAATAATGAAAGTGGGATTTCTTAGATTTTTCTTGTAATCTGGCAATGTTACATCGCAGAGAATGGTCATCATGCATAAAGTCAGTAAGACAATTTACTTTTCCGTCTCGATAGAAATCAATTTTTATTTGACATAAAAGTGTTACTAGCCAAAATAAAGCATTATAGAACAAAAAAGTACATTTTCTAGTAGTGTGCTTTGAGTTCGCCTTGTTCGCCGCAGAATAAATTGATGCTACAAATGTGTTATTTTAGCCTTAGCTATATTTTTGTTGTTTACAGCATGATGTAATTACTCAAGGTGGTCTCGTCGGCACCCGAAGTTTTACAAAGTATCACTCGCACTTATTGCAAGCATACAATAAGTGGATGTCAGTTGCCGACGAGACCACCTTGTGTAATTACATCATGGTTTACAGAGACTTTTAAAGTTCAGTTGGGCAAAATCATGGAGTTAAGCCGTGAACATTTTCGTGCAATAATTTTTCACAGTTTTAAACTAGGATTAACCAGACAAGAATGTTTCGATGAACTTAAATCGATATATGACGACCGAGCACCATCCTTAAGTACTGTAAAAAACTGGTGCAATAAATTTTTACGTGGTCGCAGTTCGGTCACTGACGCATCTCGCAAAGGTCATCTAAAAACAGTAATTGTGCCAGTAAATGTCGATGCAGTGCGCGTAATAATTGAGCAAGATCGACATGTTACATACCGTGAGATTCAGGCATCCTTGGGCATAAAAAGCTTAGTCGTAAAAAGCTTTGTTCGCGTTGGATACCGAGTCGATTGGTGCAAGGACTTCCAAAGATGTTTACAAAATCGTTACAGGTGACGACTCATGGACTTATGCATATAAGCCCAAAACTAAACCGCAGTCGACCGTATGGGTCTTTCAAAATGAGGAAAAGCCAACGAAAGTTGTTCGAGCAAGAATCACTTAAAAGCAGATGGTGGCCTGTTTATTCGGAATAACTGGTCATGTCGCCACCATTCCATTAGAAAACAAGTGGGGAAAGCTACAGTCGAGTGTGACCGACTGTAAGATACCCGGTACCCAAAGCATTGTGGGTGAAATTAAACAGCACATGAAAATGTGAAAAAAGGAAATGTTGACAAATAGAGACAAATATTGCTAAAAACATGTTGAACAGATCTCAAAAGAGACAAATGTTGCTAGGAAATTTTTAGAATACGTCCACGATTACCTACTTATTAGGTCTATCTATTTACTTTACGCCGAAAATCACGCATATGGTTATATACCGTTTTTTATGATTTTCGGGGCGGAGGCGGGCGTGGCTAAATTTTAAAACAAACTTGGTCTGCGTGCAACAGATTCCAATGTTGTCACCAAATTTGGTAAATCTAGCTCTTATAGTCTCTGAGATCTGTTGTTTCGCACGGACGGACGGACAGACGGACAGACGGACATGGCTAGAGCGACTCGGCTAGTGACGCTGATCAAGAATATATATATTTTATACGGTCGTAGATTTCTCCTTCTGCCTGTTACATACATTTCGGTTGGTACTAACTTATAATACCCTTGTACCCTATGGGTACCGGGTATAAACGGTCTAAATGGTACAGTGTCATTCGATTGCCAGAAGTGTTTGGAGGAACAATGAAGAACAATGCAAGTTCTCACAAGTCCAAGCGAACAAATGACTTTTTGGGCACTCAAAATATTGCATTGGGCCATCCGCCTTAGTCCTGACTTGGCACCTAAAGACTTCTTTTTGTTTCCTGATACCAAGAAAAAATTACGTGGTCAGCGATTTTCATCGCCAGAAAAAGCAGTTGAAGCGATTAAAAAAATATTTTTGTGTAGTCTCAGGAGGAATGGAAAAAAAAGCTTTGAAAATCGGTTTGTTTGAATGCAAAAGTGTATTAATCATCTAGGAGAATATTTGAAAAAACAATAAAACCGTTTTAAACCACCAGTTTTAATTTTTTCATATTTAGGCCAGAAATATAAAAGGCAGCTCACGTACCCTAAGGCACCGGGTATAGAAGTAACTAGTTGAAAGGGCTGATATAAATCTTTATGCCTGCAAATATTTCTGCATACACAGAGTTTTGAGCACTGAGAAAAAGGATCAAGCAGCTACATACTGAAAAGGGAAAGTTCGAGAAGGCTGAGATTAAACACTTAATTTCTAGCCTCAATTTATCGTGCGGCGAACATGGCGATTTCAAGGAACTCTCGGTTGCTGTCGAGACGGGAAAATAAATTGTCTCACTGAATTTATACAAAATCACCATTCTCTGCATCTCTGTGCGCAACAAAAAAGAAACAAATTTTATTGAATGGGGCGGTATTTTTAAAAGCTATCTTTAATATCTTTAATCGACGTATGTATCAATGTCTTTTATTTGATGTACATATGTATGTAAGTATGATGATGTACCAGATGACAAATACATAAATATGTATGTACATACTTGTAAATGTGTAGAGCTATTTTTATACCCGGTACCCAAAGAATACAAGGGTATTATAAGTTAGTGCCAACCGAGAATGTATGTAACAGGCAGAAGGAGGCATCTCCGACCCCATAAAGTATATATATTCTTGATCAGCGTCACTAGCCTCGATCTAGCCATGTCCGTCTGTCCGTCTGTCCGTCTGTCCGTCCGTCCGTCCGTTTGGAATCTGTTGCAAGTAGATCAAGTTTGTTTTAAATTTTGGCCACGCCCACTTCGGCCCCCGAAAATCATAAAAAACGGTATAAAAGCTATAGTCGTAATTTTCGGCTTAAAGTAAATAGATAAACTTTATAAGTAGGCAATGGCGGACGTGTTCTGAAAATTTGAGTAAAATCGGATGATAAACATAGAAGTTATTAAACAATAAAGTTTCTGTGTACTTCTTGAGAGAGAGAGAGAGAGAGAGAGCACATGTTCCCAGCAACATGTCCGACTATAAATGTTTTTTTAGCTGTAGTCAATTAGGAATTACGAACGCGGAAAATCTAGCTTTTAAGATGTTTTCCCGTTAAGTAGACGTTAAAAGCAAAATGTGGTAGATCAAAAGTTTTTCAGCTGGAGCTGTTTAAGGGGGGACATTTAAGTAGCTAAAAAGAGGGATTTTCAGAACATTTTTTGGCCGAATGGAAGAGCCACTCCAATGTTTGTAAAGAAGGTGTTATTATCTAAGACATTTACTAGAAATAGTTTTTTATACCCTTGTTTTTACTTTTGTTTAATTTTGACCAGAAGTTTGCAACGTAGTGGAGGAAGCATCTCCGACCCCATAAAGTATTTATATTCTTGATCAGCATCACCAGCCGAGTCGATTTAGCCATGTCCGTCTGTCCGTTTCTACGCAAACTAGTTTCAGTTTTAGAGCTATGGGGTTGAAACTTTTAGAGTAGTCTTATTTATATTGGAGAACTGGCGAAATTGGACGACTATATCTTATATCGGATTCTAATTTAATATATGATCCTCTAATTTTGTTATAGCCATATATTTTACATTCGATCCAAATCAGACCACATACATATATACTATAGGTATGATCGGGTCAGACTAGCAAATTTCGTTGATTTTAAAGATATCGGATTCAAATTAAGTATATGATCCGTTAATTTATGCATAGCAGCAAATTTTAAATTTCATCCAAATTGGAGAACTATATCTTATAGCTGCCATAGGAACGATCGGGCCGAATTAGTTATCAGATTGAAAAATTTAATAATAATCTTTTAATATAATTATAGCCATATATTTGAAATTGCATCCAAATCGGACCACTATATCTTATAGCTGCCTAAGGATCGATTGGACCAAATTAGCCGATTTTCGTTGATTTTAGTTTTTTACGAATTAAAACGAAATATATAAGAACTGGAAAAACATCGATGTTGATGAATGTTTTCATACTAAACAAGTGGGAAAGCTACAGTCGAGTGTGACCGACTGTAAGATACCCGGTACCCAAAGCGTTGTGGGTGAAATTAAACAGCACATAAACATGGAAAAAAGGAAATGTTGACAAATAGAGACGAATGTTGCTAGGAACATGCTGTGCAACACCCAACAAAGACAAATGTTGCTAGGAATATGTTGAGCAACACGCACGTGCGCGCTCTCTCTCTCTCTCTATCTCTCTCTCAGAAACTTTATTGTTTAATAACTTCTATGTTTATCATCCGATTTTATTCAAATTTTCAGAACACGTCCACGATTGCCTACTTATTAAGCCTATCTATTTACTTTACGCCGAAAATCACGCGTATGGCTAATATACCGTTTTTTATTATTTTCGGGGGCGGAAGTGGGCGTGGCCAAATTTAAAAACAAACTTGATCTGCGTGCAACAGATTCCAATGCTGTCACAAAATTTGGTAACTCTAGCTCTTATAGTCTCTGAGATCTGTTGTTTCACACGGACGGACAGACGGACAGACGGACACAATAAATTGATACTTAAAATTTAATGTGTCATCTCAGCCGAAAGGTTTGTGATTAGATATACATATATGTATAATCACTAGCAATCCCATAGCGGCTCCGACCGCTGTAAAGATAATATACTTTGAGGAAAGTAATATAACTTTGGTCAGATGTTTATATCCCTTATGATTGGCTTAAATCAAATAATCATATTTTTTGCTTACTTTTTTTACTTTTCTGCTTTTCTGTCAATTCGTTAATAGAAAATCTATTGCCATTTGTTTGTTCCGTTCCCCAAAACTGTATCAAACAGATACAGTTCCGTCCGTCCGTCCGTCCGTCTGTCCGTCCGTGTGAAACAACAGATCTCAGAGACTATAAGAGCTAGAGTTACCAAATTTGGTGACAACATTGGAATCTATTGCACGCAGATCAAGTTTGTTTTAAAATTTGGCCACGTCCACTTCCGCCCCCGTAAATAATAAAAAACGGTATATTAGCTATAGGCGTGATTTTCGACTTAAAGTAAATATATGGACTTAATAAGTAGGCAATCGGGGAATTTGATCTGAAAATTTGAGTAAAATCGGATGATAAACATAGAAGTTATTAAACAATAAAGTTTCTGAGAAAGAGAGGGAGAGAGCGCACTGCTTAGGAATAATTTCGCGTGTCTGAGCACTTAGCTTTTGGGTGGCAGTAGCGAAAAAAAGTGTATTAATTCGTAATGCAGCTGCGAACAGCTGCAGAATTAGTCTTTTTTGAACGTTGCTCAACATGTTTTTAGTAACATCTGACTTTATTTGTCAACTTTTTGTTTTTTCATGTCCGTGTAATATTTAATTTCACGGGCAATACTTTGGGTACCGGGTATCTCACAGTCGGTCACTCGACTGTAGCTTTCTCACTTGTTTGTTTTAGTACATTGTTGATTATTTAATAGTTTAAGGTTGAATAAGTAAAGCACGATTGATTAATTTATAAAAAATCCCTTCAACCCATTTCGGACCCTTTCTTTAACTCTAGTCGATGTAGCAACCCACAAAATTGTCTTTGGGAAACAAATTGTACCTCCTGAACAATTTTTTTGGAGGAGAGCTGCCGCTAGCGTCAATAATTGTGTGCCGAATTCAAGTTATTGCCGTTTCTCTCTCAATTATTAGAGCTCCCATACGGAAAAAAATTGTTACAATAAATTAAGTCTAGAGATTAAATGTGTCATATGGTTACCGTTTTACATATTATACAAAAATCGTATTAATGGCAAATTAAGATCTGCGTCTAGCTTTTCCAGAAATTTAATGACGTACATACCATAAACTTATTGCACCCTTGCAGAGGGTATTATAATTTTGCCATGATATTTGCAACGCAGTGAAGGAGGCATCTCCGACCCCATAAAGTATATATATTCTTTATCAGCATCACCAGCCGAGTCGATCTAGCCTTGTCCGTCTGTCTGTCCGTCTGTCAGTCTGTATGTCCGTCTGTATGTCCGTCTGTCTGTCCGTCTGTCTGTCCGTCTGTCTGTCTGTCCTTCTGTCTGTCGGTTCTTCGCAAACTAGTCTCTCAGTTTTTGAGCTATCGGGCTGAAATTTTCAGCATAGTCTTATTTCTTAAGCACGGAGTATACATATATGTCGGAATGGAAACTCGGACATTTTCATATAAATCGACCAATCCCTTCTATGACAGCTATATGATATAGTTGTCCGATCTTCATGAAATTAAAACCGTAATTTAAGAACTATAAAAAACGACTATTTATAGAAATTCGTTGAAAATCTGAGAAGTAAAATTTTTTTTACATTAACTTCGCCATCATTTCTATGGCAGCTTTAGGATATAGTTGTCCGATTTCGACCGTTCCGACATATATACTGCGTGCTGAAGAAATAAGACTATGCTAAAAATTTCAGCCCGATAGCTCAAAAACTGAGAGACTAGTTCGCGTAGAAGCCGACAGACTGACAGACAGACAGACAGCAAGATCGACTCGGCCGATAGCTCAAAAAGAGAGAGAGAAAAAGAGAAAAGAGAATAGTTCGAGTAGAAACCGACAGACAGACGGACGGCTAGATCGACTCGGCTGGTGATGTTGATCAAGAATATATATACTTTATGGGGTCGGAGATGCCTCCTTCTGCCTGTTACATACAATCTGGGTTGGCACTAACCTATAATATACCGGATATACCTTATGAGCTAGGCGAGCGATACTTGAAAAAAGCTACAATAATACTGCACTGTATTGAGAGTACTTTAAAATGCAAATTTTGGGAAAATGCGAATTTTCCGGACTTTGTAGTAGATAAAAAAAATCCGTTCTTAGCGTGCATCTTTAACCAAGAACGAAAATCATGTCGATAGGTTGAACCGTATGAGCTATTCGAGCGATACTTAAAAATGCGTTACAGATTTATTTATATGGATTAATTCATTTTTCGGATCGATACATTACACTAGCCTACACTCAAAATGCTCCAAGCCTGTTGATGAGAAAGCTCATTTTACGTTTATCATTTCATAGCTCGAGTTGTAGCCAACCAATTTAGTCGTCGAATGTCTTATTTTACAGGTAATGAAGTAACCTTTTGATTTTTATACACTGTATTTTGGATAAGTACTTTGTGTGCTGGAGGTGAAAATTTCAATCTGTTAACTCAAATGTTAACATGGTGCAAGCAACCTAAAAACTCGAAAAACTCCGTTGGAAAATCAAAACGTGTCTACAGGTCTACAACTCCAGAAATCCGTTGAAAAATGGATTAAAAATGGCTAAATTGGTTGGCTGCAACTCGAGCTATGAAATGATAAACGTAAAATAAGTAGATTATTTTTTGTGGAAAACTTTAAAAAATCTTTTAAAAAATCTTTAAAAAAAAACGTATCTATAGAAAAACAAGTGAGAAAGCTACAGTCGAGTGCGACCGACTGTGAGATACCCGGTACCCAAAGTATTGTGCGTGAAATTAAATAGCACACGGACATGGGAAAAACAAAATGTTGACAAATAAAGACAAATTTTGCCAACTACGAATTAATACTGCGCCCAAAAGCACGCAACACTTTTTTTCGCTACTGCCGTTGTGGCTCAAGATGGTAAGAAACTTAATTGTTTAATAACTTCCATGTTTATCATCCGATTTTACTCAAATTTTCAGGAAACGTCCGCAAATGCCTACTTATTTATTGTATCTATTAACTTTGAGCCAAAATTTACGAATCTAGCTTATTTAAGTTTTTTTTCGTTTTTTGGGGGCGGAAGTGGGCGTGGCCAAATTTTAAAACAAACTTGATCTGCGTGCAACAGATTCCAATGTTGTCACCAAATTTGGTTACTCTAGCTCTTATAGTCTCTGAGATCTGTTGTTTCACACGGACGGACAGACGGACAGACGGACAGACGGACAGACGGACAGACGGACATGGCTAGATCGACTCGGCTAGTGACGCTGATCAAGAATATATATACTTTATAGGGTCGGAGATTTATCCTTCTGCCTGTTACATACATTCTCGGTTGGCACTAACTTATAATACCCTTGTACACTATGGGTACCGGGTATAAAAATTAAAGCCATTTTCGTGATCTGGGGACTCAACTCTACCCGAATTTCGCATCAACAGCCTTGGAGCATTTATTTTTTTTTTATTTGTTAAACTGGTGTTATTAAAGAAGCTTCTTATAAAAACCAACTCCACAATAAAGCGCAATCAAATGAAATTGTCATTGTGACTTTCAAATGATATATTCCGTCAGAAAATATAAACAATTTTATTACATACCGCTGCTCGACCAACTCTCCATATTGGCAGATATAGTATTTATTGCAGTCCTGTTCATGGGCGAAATAGTTTTTGCTGTCACATTCTAGGACCAAGTTCTGTTGTCCAGGATCGGGCTTGTTCGACGCTTCTAGTTGTGCAAAATGAATAAAGTCTGAGCCAGTGGTGAAAGCGGGCTTAATAGATATATTATCAGCGGAAACTGCGGGATTGATGGTATTTTATTACATATATTATATTGATGATAGCCATCCTTAGCCATTACTTACTCATTGTCAAATCACTCTTTTCGAGCATACACTTTGGATGCGGGTCCCTATATCCGCGCAGTACACGGTTAATAGTTTTAAGCAAAGGGTATGACTCACAACCGCAGTCATTCTTAAAGTCATCTAAATCCAGTGCCCATATCATAGCTCCTCCCAGACCCATTGCTTTTACGTACTCGCTCTTGTGTCGGATCATTGGTGCATCGTCAAAGGAGACCCACTGATCTCGCAAATATGCGAAGGGTCCCATCCGCCCTTTAGCGTCTCTTACAACATTCCACCCTCTCTGACGAATATATGAGCAAATTTCGTAGTACGCCAGGAAACCCCGTGCCCTGGTCGCCTCGCCAGCCTGCCCACCGCCATAGGTTGGAGCATTTAGAAGGTAATTAGTGTTCTGTGCTAGCGAGAAGGATTGACCATACATCGGCATTCCCATGACAAGCTTCTTCCTGTCAGCTCCATTCGCTATCCAGTAGTTAATCGAGAAGTTTGCATTAAAAGTGTCCATTCCGTCTGGGTGTTTGTACATGGGCGCTACGTGACCTGTCTGCTTGTCCCATTGTCCGTGATAGTCGTAGGCCATTACCGCAATCCAGTCTAAGTACTTCGACAACTCTGCCACATCGTATCCGGCGTCGATTACCTTTTTGTTGGGCGAAACTGCTGCAGATAGTAGGAGCCCCTTGGGTCGGAACGCATGCGACAGTTCCCACACCAAGGCGGTAAATCCTTGCTTTTCATCGTCCGTTCCCTTTTTACAATCCACTTGCCAGCAAACTGGGTACTCCCAGTCAAGGTCGAGTCCGTCGAAACCGTACTTTTCAATAAAGTCGATGGCATGTCGAACAAACCGATCTCGTGCCTGTGCGTTTCTTACCAGTCGGGCATATTTATCGCCTGCAGAGTCATTCCACCCACCAATGGCCACACTGACCTTAACCCCCTTTTTTCGATAGGCTACAACGCGCTCGTAGAATTTGTTATCCAGATCGGCCCAGGAGTCATGTGGCTGAATGGTAAGCTTGTCCCGGCTTAGAACAGCAAAGCCGTAGATTATGTGGGTGCACAGATCTGGGTCAATATCCTCAGGCACGAACTTTCCGCCACCCTGGCGGTACCACGCCCAGTTGGTAAAGTAGCACACTACTTTAAAGTTTGGCAATCCACCAGTTCCAGTGATCGGGATATCACCCGCTTCCATTTCAAAATCGGCTTCCTCGGCATTGCCTTCTTCACCCTCATTAATATTCTCTACAGGCATGTTTTCTATCTGAGTTTCCTCCAATTGTCCCGCCATTTCGACCTCAATCGATGCAGTTTCCGCTTCTTCCGAAATGGCTTCCTCCTCCACAGAGTCCAGCTCAACAGAAGGAGCTAAGCCAGCTATAGTGGTTTTGTGAGATTTAAGTCGTAATAAAGATATTTTGAACTATTCGTCTAAACTCACGGGTTGGTTTGTAACCACTTGGTGGTTCCTTAAGTACGTCGTGAATCTCTCGTAGCAAAGGATGCACGCCATCACCGCACCGATTACGGAAGTCGTCAAGGTCGAGGGCCCATACCATCGCGCCGCCCAGGTCCAAGGCTCTCACTAGTTGCGACTTTTTCCGTGTCATGGCTGGATCATCAAAGGATACCCACTGTGTTCCCTTCCGCGCATACGGACCAATACGACCGGCCACATCCTGTACTACTTCCCAGCCTTGATGATTGACGCGATCGCAGATCTGTTGGAAAGTTTATTATTAATTGATATTATATTATATTATCAATATATAAATGTTTGTTAGTGAAAACATTCACGGATTTTCTGCAGACAAGAACACAGGTATATCAAAGGAAAGGGGGGAGCCCCCCAAGCATATGTTTGTTTCTATAGATTTAACAAGCACAAATAAATACGAGAGATCTAAAATCGATTATAAAGTCCATTAGCACAGGTCAAAAAAAAAAAAAAAAAGTAGATTAGTAGCGACTTGTTCGATTGCTTGTTTGCATTGCAAAATTAAAGATTTTAGTTCAGGAAGGTGAGGTTTTCTTACAAATCATTATATTTGGCACATAAAACTCCCAATTTCCCCCAATAAGTCAGTGCTCTCCACATAACCACGGATTTCATTATACAGAAAGGTGATGCGTAGCATCGTTCTACGGTTGCAGTAGAGTAACATTTGCATCCGAGTTTAAGCCTCGAAGAGCGAAAGGGAAAAAGTTTTTTGTTCAAAGCGTTTACTAAGGACCTACTGGGGTTTCCAAACGCACTATCCGTACACTTAAATATATCGAACTATGGAAATGTATAAGACTTTCGCAACGTAAGAGTAATCGAATTCGACCACCGTTTAATAAATCCAAGCCTTGCCTTCATTTTATTCACAATGCACGAAAATGTTCAATAAACTCTATTTAAGGGTCTAGGTCAAATCATCAACAAAAGTAGTTCTTTCCAAAGAGTAGCAGGCGGGCGACTTACATGGCACAATAGTCTTGTCTCTTCTGGGAAGACCAATTTCCACAGGCGGTATTTTCTTTTTCTTAGCTTCGTACTCCTTAACAATAACATACTTTGGACAGAAGTATGAAGAATTCGTTTGTGACATTTATGTTAAAAAAATAAAATGTCCCTGGGATTAGAAAATTTAAATTTGTACATCTTAGTTTTGATTGTACGGCTATAGTGCTGCCTGGAATTACATCGTTAGATGTTTAATCAATGGCAAGCCGCGAAACAAATATCTGTTTTATTGGTGCTATAGCAATGAGGGATTTTGGCAATATTCTGTACCACCAAATCCGGCTAGATATCCTGGCCTGATATCCTGGATAGTTATCAGGACGGGGCTCTAGAGTCATTGATTGTTACCCCCAAGCGGACACACTCCCTCTGCACATTCGGAATCCGAAGGCGATGCCGAGGGAGTATACTGTTGAGAACACGCAGAGCGTTGTAGTGTTCCGGCCGTGTTTTTTGTTTCATAACGCTTTATTTTGGTTGGTATTGGTTGATTTTTTGAGGATTCTTAATACAAGCAGTAACACTGTTATGTCAAGTCAAACAAAAATTGGTTTGTATCGAGACGGACAAAATAAATTGTCCCACTGACTTTATGCAAATGACCATTCTCTGCGATGTCAGAAAAATCTAAGAAAACACACTTTGTAACCACAGAAATTGTCTCTGGCGAAAAAATTGTACCTACCAAATACAATTTTTGGGAGCAGCGCTGCCGCTAGCGTCAATAATTTTGGGGCGAATTCAAGTTGTTGCCGTCTCTCTCGAACTCACTAGAAATCCCATAAGGGAAAAATTGTGACAATGAATTTAGGCTAGAAACTGAATATGTCATTTCAGCCTAAGGACTAAACGTGAGCGCAATTCAATGTTATTAGTAATAATATCGCTGTCCGTCCATTACAATCAATGCACAATGCAATGCAAAAAAAAAAACGACCATTCACTTTGAAAAAAAATGCTTCAGTTTCAAGGCCCAATAAAAAAAGCCTTATGTAGCCCAGAGTGTAAATTAAGCTTTGATCCATCAAGAACAATTAATGTGGGACTTCATGTTTATTAGGTTAATTGCTTTTTAAAAGCTTTCCTTCTTCTTTAGGTTGGGAAGGTCGATATTTTGTCCAGATCTACAGAGAATAATGTTTGCAATTTGTAATACTTTCAGAATATACTAAACTTTGGTCTTAAAAATGTTCTTTAAAATTAATCAGAGAATGTTTACAACAAGTAATAGCCTTTTCCACTGCAACATATTTTCGAAAATTGAGCTTTGGTTGTTACACTGCTTCATCTATTTCAAAAAAATGCATATTGCAAAAACAATAGAAAATTGGGGAAGGGTTAGAAGGTTTAGGGAAGGAATTTAGGAATTATCGCTTAAAAATTCATATATTTTGGTATTTTTTTTTTAAGTATATATGGAAACCTTTAGGGCAAATGGTCAAGGGACGGTCTGTCTATTTTTAATGGACCATCCTTCCTCATGTATAAAAGAATGGACCATTTTCGACAATGGAGCAAAATGTAGTTGTGGAACAAAACTATAAAAAAAGCAACAGTCGAGTGTTCTCGACTGTGAGATACCCGGTACCCAAACTTTCACTTCCCAAACAAACACTCAGTCAAATTAAAATAATCGTTAATTAAAACTAATCGCAATGAAAAATACGCTTTAAAACTTTTTATAAGCTTAATATCCGAAAACTCGACGAAGCACCAATACTCGCTCGATTGCGCGTGCCAAATGAAAAGCAATTGGCTCTCCTTTTCGCGCACAAAAATAATGTCGCTTTTTAGAGCAAAAGTGCTAAAGATATTTAGTGCGATATTTGCCGCAAATTACAAAATATGTTATTTTTGACAAATGTAGCATAAGTTAAACTCCCGCTCCTTCCAATAAATTTTTTTGTATTCTTTATTTCAGTTCCATATTTCGTTATTCTAATTTTTATTCAATTAATATATATCATTTCAGTTCTACCGAAAACGGGTAATGAAACGAAATCGAACAGAATGAATTTTGTTATTTATTGTCATTTCTGCTTACGCTGTTCAGCTGATTTGGCGCCATTTTTTGTCAACAGTTGTCGAAGCACAGTTTTTTTTTTTTTTTTTTTTTTTAGTGATTTATTACTGTGTCGATACACACAGTGTAATATTGTTTACTGTTACTGTAATGTAGTAACTTTTACAATAGTGTAGTTCGGTGTTCAATGGATATTAAAGAGATTGTGTGGGAGTAGAAGAGTGTTTTGGGTTAAAAATTTGAGTATTTTAGTTTATGTGGAGGTTTAGAAAATTCTGTGTGGTAGGTCGATGGGATGTGTTCTTTTGAGTCTTCATCTGCGTCTGTGTTCTGTGAGTCTTCTGGCCAAGATATTCGGATGGTTCGTAAGTTTCTTCAGGTAAGTTTCAGCTTGTGAGTTGATTACATCTCCAACTAGAGGGACATGGAGGTCCCTAGCCAGGTCAACATTTCGAATGTACGTTCGATCCATATGTAATATCAATAATGGCCCAGTTGTCTAAGCGGTCGATGTATTAAAGTTTTGCAAGATCGGCCCGAGTTCATTGCCAACGAAAACTAAAATTATCATTATACCCGGTACCCATAGGGTACAAGGGTATTATAAGTTAGCGCTAACCGAGAATGTAGAATGTAGAATGTAGAATGTAGAATATATAGGCAGAAGGAGGCATCTTGTAGCGTGTAACGACTGGGAGAAGTGTTTTGAATCCGGTGGAATCTGTAGTTGCGGGTGCTTGCTATAGGATCCGGCTCTCGCTCGTCGGCTTTGGGGGTGGTGGTCTTGCTTGTACAGATCCGAACACTAACTACACCTTATTATTGCTAAGACTAGAATTGAGCAATCTACCGACAAGAGAGAATACGATAAACGGAACCGGAAGAGAGAATAGATAAATTCAGGAAGGAAGTAAAGGGATAGAAAAGATTGAGAGAAAGCCGGAGAAAGCGAAGCCACTGATTTTGTTGTGGTCGCGTTTTGCCTTCCCTACCTATAATCACCATCCTTGGAGCTTGAGTCTGGTGACCCCTCTTACTACCCTACGATTTCGGGTACATCGGCAGAGTTCAGAAAGTTATGGTTTTAGTTCTTCATGGTTTAATTTGAAATTTCTTAATAATAATTATATTTGAGAGATGTAGACATTAAGATAATATAAAGACGAATGCATGTTTATATAATAAGGTAAAGTAAGGTTAAGTTATAGTTATTTAAATTCCGAAGTTCCAATTTAAGTAGCTGTTTCTAGCTTCAATGTGGTTCAAAGTTGTTAAATTATTGATAAAATTACTGTTTAAGTTTAACTTCAAAACAATTCATGAAAGTTTGCATTTAAGAGTTTTTTATATTAAGTTTAGTGAGAGAGTTTGAGAGGCTTTGTTTTGAGTTTGATAAGAATGGCGAATAAATTCATAATAAACACTTACTGCAGTAACTTCAACGATGAAGATCGATTAATACTTATTTGCATGGCCTTGAGGCTCTGTAAAACTTCAGCACATTCATTATTTAATCTTTCCTCTTTGGTTTTGATTCGATTTCGGTTGTGTGGGTTAACTCCAGATAAACATCATTAAATACTTAAACGCAGACGAATTAAGGTAGAGAAGAGGCAAAGTGTTCGCAAAATTGGCTTAATCGGGTAAGACCAAAATACAGGGTATTTGAAAAGCTGGGTTATGTTCGTTCTGCACACGGAGAACTAAGTCGAATTTTCACAGAAATGATCAATTTAAGCAACTGCTGAAGCTATCCTTCATTTTCTTCAATTTAACGATCAAGATACAGCTGTATAATCAGCCAACACTTAGCTGCAGAATTTCCCTCGTAGTTGCAGCAGTTTGCAGTAGTCACTCCCTCATTTAGCCGATTACACAGGATGCTCCTTAGGGCACAGTGGTGTCTCTACATAATTATCCCTCGCAAATTATGTTCGCCGCATCTCCATAAGACAAATCTCCATTGGGGTCTCCTCGGGGCACTGAAGGGGGCTACCTAATACATCTCCCCCTAGGAGGGTGCTCCTGGGGACACTATGGTCTTTCTAAGAACTTTCTATGAAAATCTTAGGTATACACCACCGGCGGGCACAATCTAATAAATCGAAGACAGAGTTAGCCGTGTAACATGGCAGCGGCATTGAGAGTTACGAACATACATAATGTTCCCCAAACGTAATTTGGCTGGGGTTCCTGGACAGTAACTCCTCTGCCGGGCTGATATACGGCGGCTGCGCGACTTAAGCAGCAGCAGCGCGAGCGGCGTGCACCGGTCGGCGGCAGCGCCGGTTGAGACGATTCCTACGACCTGCAGGAAGTTTTAGGTTAAATACCATATAAAACTGCCGGCACAATTGCACTCACTTGCTCCAAAATCACATTCAGGTATTCTAGAACACTTTCACTTGCCGGATGGCACTGATTGGGTCAATATTTATTACTTTTCAACTTATGCGCGTTTTCCACAAAGACGGGAGCAACACGTCCGTGTGATCCGCCGGTTCAAATGAAAAGAATGGCCACCGGAACCGGGGCTAGATCAGCTAACATGGCTGCGGTAATACGTGGCAGCTGCTGTTGACAGGTGTCAAGGCTAAGCTTTCCACAGTAACAATGCCAACTATCGATATCAAATTTATTTATCTAAGCCTGGCTTGACTGTTCGAATTTTAGAACACCTTCCGATCTGGCATCGCCGTCTTCAGTGCTCGAAAATCCCTAGAATTTCCAAGACCGGTTTGAGTCCTGACTCAGCTGTTCGAAAACGGTCATAATTATTTCTAATCAGCAAGGTCAGTTGAAATCTGGCTTGGCTGGATAAAAAAATATTTAAAGTCGGCTTTTAGGCAAAACTGGTTTTGGGTCGCTACAGGCGCCGCTACAATCTCCGACCCCATAAAGAATATATATTTGTCGGAGAATGTAGTATGCGGTACTACGTTTGACATGTCCGCGAACTGTGTGATTGGCTGTTCTTTGTGTCAGCCCTGGTTTAGTGGGACTCTAGGTGTATGAACTAGAGTCGAGTGTGGCCCCGTATGCATTGCTAGTGTTGGAAAAGGTATGAACGGTCTAATGACAGTTGACGTGTGGATAGACGTTCTCCCCTTCCTTTTTGGTTACTGAACAAGCAACACGGCTGCGGAGACTCGCTGCGCTAATCCAGTTAATATAAAAGCATCAAACGTAAATTTATAGAAAAGATGGCTGATAAATTGCAAGATGATGTCGTCCTGACTGGGGAAGATAATATTTCCCCGACATCAGAAGTGGGATTCAGCTCTCGTCCAACAACCTTTTCGGAGCAGTTTTATGTGTTGTTCGACCAGCAAAATCGAAATTTTCTGGAGCTGGCGAAAAGTTTAAGGGCATCGGCAAGCGAACCACAGCAACAAGGCGTACTAACACTGCCGAAGTATAATCCGGACATTTCTGGAGGCGATGCTACTCAGTGGTGTGCTACGGTGGAGCTTATTTTTGACGAGAAACCACTGTGCGCAGTGCGCTCAAAATGGCATTGAGCAAATCTTTGGAAGGAAGCGCATCACAATTGCTGTCGCAGATATGTTATCCCGGAATAACATGGCAGGAGTTTCGGCAGTTATATGAGCAGCGATACGAGACACCCGAGACGCCAGCAGCAACCTTCTTGCGTTTGCTCAGTAGCCGTCCAAATAACGGTGAAGGCTTGTCTGCATATGCAAGCCGCATTGTGACGTCGGTATGCACAAAAATTCGTAACATGGATCACGAGCAAATCGCCGTGGCGTTTGTGCTAGGACACATGGCAAATTTCGATCGACGTTTGCAGAGAACTGCATACACGTCGAACATAAAGAATAGACGTGACTTACAATCGGAACTACAAGTTTTTAACTTACTGAAAAGTCAAAGCAATCAGTGTTGCCAACTTTTCCTTGAAAAAAAAGCTGTTTTTGACGGGAAGAACGATCAAAAAAAGCCAAATAAATTTGGAAAAAAGCTATTAAAAAAGCCAGTTTTCCAACAAGTTTATTTGTCGCTTCTAACTAACCGAGAAGAAGAAATTAGTCGTAGTTTTGTTGTTATTGTTATTATTAATACTATGTATATCATTTCATCAATACTTGGAGCTTTTTCCTGATTTTCATACGATTTTTACGTATACGTAACAAATGTATATATACGTATTTTATAAGAATTCGTCACAAACCGACCAAAGTCAGAAATGAGGTATTTTACTTAAAAATATGGGGATAAAGTAATCTTAAAAGTAACGATGTAACGATCCCTTCTAACGCTGTCTGAAGTCCTACTATCGACAAAATCAGTAATAATTGTATCATTTTTTGAGCATACGTTTTGTTATATGGGCATACATGGGAAAAAAGCATTTTACAAAAATAAAAAGCCAAAATTCCCGCTGCCCGCTCTTTCTAAATACTTCTAGTAAATGGTCTTTAAAAAAGCCAGACTTGACGGGAAAAAAGCGACTCTGGCAACACTGAAAGCAATACACCAAATTGGGAACCGGAAACCAAGCGTGTCAAAACAATGGAGGTTAAGTGCTATCTTTGTGGCAAACTGGGCCATAAAAAGGTGGACTGCAGAGCCGGAAAAGGGTTCAAAAATTCACCAGCTGAAGGAGAACGTCGTTCCGGAGAGTCTTTTCATCAAGGAAAACATGATCAACATCTGTCGCAGGGAAAGCCGAAAGTGACATGTTACCGTTGTCGTGAGCCGGGCCACATCGCCCCTAAGTGCCCCAAAACGTGTCGACAGGAGGAACAGGATCCAGGTCAGAAAAGAGGATAGAACTATGCGTCGTGGATGAACCTAAGTCTTTATGATGGTACAAGGTGAGAAGTTTCCAATATCATTCGACTCTGGAGCAGAGTGCTCATTGGCTAAAGAAAGTATTTCCAATAAGTTAGTTGGTAAGAGAACAAATAATGTAATTTCCTTAAAAGGTATAGGTAATGCCAATATCTACAGCACAGTTCAAATTGAAAGTAACGCTATTATTGACGGCAATTGTTTAGAAATCTTGTTTCACGTAGTTCCGGATGATTGCATGAAAAATAATGTTATTATCGGTAGAGAAGTATTGGCTCAAGGGTTTACAGCAGAAATTTCTTATGATGGCTTTAAAATTGTACGATCTAAAATTGTTAACACATGTAACTTAACGGAGCCAGCTAATTTCGATAATTTAGAAAGAGAAGTTGTTGCTGATGAAAGAGTAAAATTAATATCATTGTTGAAGAAGTACTCAACGTCTTTTATTGAAGGCACTCCGCAAACTCGTGTTGATACTGGTGAAATGTGTATTCGTCTGCGTGAACCGACTAAAACTGTACAGAGACGACCGTATAGATTCAGCACAAGTGAGAGAGAGATAGTACGTACTAAGATCAATGAACTAATAGAATCTAAAGTCATTAGGCCAAGTAGCTCACCGTTTGCTAGCCCTGCGTTGATAGTAAAGAAAAAGAATGGGTCTGCCAGGCATTGTGTCGATTATCGAGAATTAAATAGCAATACAGTGGCCGATAAGTTTCCGTTGCCTTTGATATCGGACCAAATTGCTGGGCTGCGTGGTGCGAAATATTTTACCTCTCTGGACATGGCTAGTGGATACTACCAGATTCCAGAATCAATTGAATATACTGCCTTCGTTACCCCTGATGGGCAGTATGAGTTTTTGTCAATGCCGTTCGGTTTGAAAAACGCACCGTCAGTGTTCCAAAGAGCTGTAATGAAAGCATTGGGTAATCTCGCACATTCATTTGTTGCGTCGACTAAAGAAGAAGCATTTGACAGGTTGCAACTTGTGCTAGAAGTGTTGGTAAATGCTGGATTTTCCTTTAATATTTCGAAATGCTTTTTCTTGAGGACTACTGTGCGATATCTTGGCTACGAGGTACAAGCGGGAGAAATACGACCTAATGCAAACAAAATTGAGTCGTTGGTTGCGTTGCCACCTCCAAGATCAGTTGCGACTTTACGTCAGTTTATTGGGTTAGCATCATATTTCCGTCAGTTCGTTTCGGGATTTTCACAGATGATGAAGCCTTTGTATTTTCTTACATCGGAGAAAAATGGTTTTGAATGGAAAGCAGACAATGAAGAGGTTCGTAAGAAAATTATCCACATACTTACAAACAAACCGGTGTTGACCATTTTGACCCCAAGTATTCAATTGAGTTGCATACTGACGCCAGCTCTATCGGTTATGGAGCCATTCTGTTGCACAGAATAGACAACAAACCCCATGTCATCGAATATTATAGCAAAACGACCAGTTCTTGTGAGTCAAGGTACACTTCATATGAATTAGAAACCCGGGCAGTTGTAAATGCCGTAAAACATTTTCGTCATTACCTTCACGGAAGAAAATTTGTTATATTCACTGATTGTAATTCTCTAAAGTCGTCGCGAACTAAAATCGAGCTGTCACCTAGAGTTTACTGTTGGTGTTAGTTTCTTCAAACGTTTGATTTTGAAATCCAATACAGAGAAGGAAAGCGAATGGCACATGTAGATTTTTTGTCAAGAAACCCAATTCGTCAACAATTGGTTCAAAATAAGGTGCAGGAGAAGCGGGTTGACTTGACAGAAATATCCGAAAATTGGTTACACGTGGAACAACAAAGAGATCCGGAAATTACAGAAATAATTACAAAATTGACAAATGATGATTTGCCATTGGCTTTGGTTGCAACATATGAACTGAGATCGAATGTTTTATACAGAAAAATTCAAAGACACTCTAAAACACGTTGTCTCCCTGTTGCTTCTCGATCTTTCCGCTGGTCTGTAATAAACCAAGTGCATGAGTCTATCATGCATTTGGGGTGGGAAAAAACGTTAGATAAGGTATACGATCACTACTGGTTTACTGGCATGGCAAAATATGTTCGTAGATTTGTTGAGAATTGCATCACTTGCAGAGTGTCGAAATCTGCATCTGGTAAAACACAAGTAGAGCTACACTCAATTCCGAAAATTAGTGTTCCCTGGCATATAATTCATATTGACATATCTGGCAAGCTAAGCGGTAAAAGCGACCGCAAGGAGTACATAATCGTACAAATTGACGCCTTCACTAAATATGTTTATTTGTATCACACCTTTCAAGCGTCATCGAAAATCAAAAAAAGTTGATTTTCAATACACTCTAGTAATCATAAAAATTTCGAAATTTTCAAGGACGTCGCGGGGATAGTGAATATTATCCTTTCGGGCTGAAATTTTTTGTGCTTTCATTTGACATGGTTTTACAACTTTTTCGCACCCATCGTCATCGAAAATCAAAGTAAATTGATTTTCGATACACTCTAATGAGCAATTTAGTTCGGATTTTAAGACATCCCCCTAAGGCAAGCTGCGTAGCCTGCAGCCGTCTAGTCGTGGGTTCGAGCCCTGACCGCGCGCAAAACTTATTTGTTAGCTTTTTTTTGTTTTTGTTGCGTTTCTTCCTTTCTTTATTAATATACAGAAAAAAAAGTAAAAATAAAAATGCAAAAAAAAAAAATATTTTGGTCTTGTGTGGGATTAAACTCGGGCCAATTTTACAAAATGTCGGCCGCTTAGACAACTGGGCCATTACCGATATTACACATGAAGCGGCAATTTTCTTACTAAGTATGCAACTGATAACCTAATTTTGGCAAAACTGGAATAAAATGTATTAGCTGAATAAAAAAGAGAAAAACTGAAAAAGCCAGAACTCAGACCTTTCTTGCATAAAAAACGTTTTCCCAGAGCTTACACCGCTAGGTTATGCGTGGGAGCTAATTCGAGCGGCGATTTATTTTAAGAAGTATCGAAGTAGTATAATATAGTATGTATTATTTTAAATTGCCTTTAAATGTAAAGCACAATCGTTAAGGTACCGGGTATCTCACAGTCGAGCACACTCGACTGTACCTTTCTTACATGTTTTTTTTTTTTTCATTTTTATTGTTTTAGCTTAAAAAAAAAAATAATAAAATTAATAAAATAAAACAAGAGGGGAAGCTACAGTCGAGTGTGACCAAAGCATTGTGGGTGAAATTAAACAGCACATGAACATGGCAAAATGAAAATTTTGACAAATGAAGACAAATATTGCTAGAAACATGTTGAGCAACACACAAAAGAGACAAATGTTGCTAGGAACATGTTGGCCAACTCTCAAAAGCGACAAATGTTGCTAGGAACATGTTGAGCAACACCCAACAAAGACAAATGTTGTTTCTAAGTTTATCATCTGATTTTACTCAAATTTTTAAACACGTACACGGTTGCCTACCTATCAAGTCCATCTATTTACTTTAAGCCAAAAATCAGACCTATAGATTATACACAGTTTTTTATCATTTTCGGGGGCGGAAGTGGGCCTGGCCATATTTTAAAACAAACTTGATCTGCGTGCAACAGATTCCAATGTAGTCACCAAATTTGGTAACTCTAGCTCTTATAGTCTCTGAGATCTGTTGTTTCACACGGACGGACAGACGGACAGACGGACATGTCTACATCGATTCGGCTAGTGACGCTGATCAAGAATATATATACTTTATAGGGTCGGAGATTTCTCCTTCTGCCTGTTACTTACATTCTTGGTTGGCACTAACTTATAATGCCCTTGTACCCTATGGGTACCGGGTATAAATATTGATGAAAAAAAAGTAAGAAAATTTCGCCTGCGTCTGGGATTGAACCCTCGACCCGGTCGGCTACATGCAACTTTGCGACAAGCATCAGGGGTCTGGTAGAGCATATTTTCAAATTCCCCCTTTATTGCCTAATAACTCCCAAGTTTATTATCCGATTTTACTCAAATTTATTTTACTATTTTACTATTTATTTAGTTTATGTATTTACATTAATTCGAATATTACGACTATAGCTGATATAAAGTTTTTTTATGATTTTCGGGGGCGGAAGTGAAAAAAAAATGGATCTGCGTGCAACGGATTAGAATGCTGTCACCAAATTTGGTGGCTCTAGCTCTTATAGTCTCTGAGATCGGTTGTTTTACACGGACAGGCAGACGGTCATAACTAAATCGATGATAGTGTTCCCATTGAAGCCGTATTTCATACTTCAACCGCGTTGTTATCATAGCTGGTACGTCATGAAACTTTTTAGTTTACAAATTGCATTCTACGTTTAGGTAAAATCCTTTAAAAATTTAAAAAGATTGAATTTTATCAATTTAATGTCGGTTAAGTTCGGGAAGGAAAACACATTAGAGGAAAAATACTGAAAAAATAACAGTTATAACTTCAAGTGTACAAGGTGTGTTCAAAAAGTAAGGCTATTTTTCAAATTTCGCGGGCAACGTACCTTCGATTATCGATTTCTTGTTTTGTTATGTTGGTACACTTGCCGAACATGTGTACCAAATTTTAAGTGAATGGCATTTTTTGTTTGTCTGTGAGAGGCGTAAAAGTTATGAGTGTTTTGCGTGCTAGGCGATTTCTTGCTATCGAAAAATATGGATCAATATGGATTTGCATCAAATATTGTGTAAAAAATAAAATAAAGTTCTTTGAAACACTTGAAATGTTGACAGTGGCATACGGTGAAACTGTTCTGAGTAAAAAAATGTTTACAAGTGGTACAAACTCTTCTAAAATAGCCGGGAAGATGCCAATAAAGAGCCTCGCTCTGGACGCCCAAGCAGGTCAACAACTAATGAAAACGTTCAAGCTGTGAAGAAAATTGTTTTGGAGAATCGTCGAATCCCTATCAGAGAAGTTGCAGAGGATGTTGGTATATTGCTTGGCTCGTGGCATGAAATTTTTTCTAACGCTTTGGGCATGAGACGTGTGTCAGCAAAGTTTGTTCTGAAATTGCTCAATTTTGACCAAAAGAATCGTCGCATGAGCAATGCCAAAGAACTGTTGTATGACGTCAACGACGACCCAGATTTACTCAAAAGGGTCATAACTGGTGACGACTCATGGGTATATATTTATGATATCGAAACCAAAGCCCAATCGTCCCAATGGAAGAGGCCAGAAGAGCCAAGACCGAAAAAAGCACACGAAGTTCGATCAAATGTCAAAGTTTTGTTCACTGTTTTTTTTTTCGATTACCATGGCGGGGTGCATCAGGAGTTCTTACCATATTGTCGCACGGTCAGTGCGGTCAGTTATGCGCCGTTTGCGAAAGGCAATACGAAGAAAACGTCCAGAATTGTGGAAAAACCATTCATGGCTTTTGCATCACCACAATGCCCGTGCCCACTCATCCGTGCTTGTAAGAGTTTTTTGGCCAAAAGCAACACCACAATCATGCCTCAGCTACCATATTCACCGGATTTGGCCCCATTTCTATTTCTTGTTCCCAAAACTAAAGAGACCTATAAAAGGACGGAGATTTGCAACGATTGAAGAAATAAAGACAGCATCGCTGGAAGAGGTCAAGGCTATACCGAAAAGTGCTTATGAGAAGTGCTTTAAGGATTGGAAAAACCGTTGGCATAAGTGTATTGTATCTGTGGGGGATTACTTAAAAGGGGACAACATAAATGTTAATAAATAAATAAATATTTTTTCTTCAAAATACGAAGTCAACTTATTTTTTGAACACCCGTCGTATAAATACTTTGGTAGACGAAGTTAGGTTAATTTTTGTTTTATTTTTAAAAATGTTATATTATATAGATCTTTGACACCTTACCTCGTAGTACGCAAGAAATCCAGCAGCTTTGGTAAATTCGCCTGCCTGGCCGGGTCCTGGCGCTTTGGCATTAAGACCATTGTTGCTGGAATTCTCTAGAGTAAAGGATTGCCCGTACAAAGGCATACCCATAACGATTTTTCTTGAGGGGGCTCCTTTTTCAATCCAATAGTGCAAAGAGAAGTTCTATAAGACAATAGAAGATAAAATACATAAATTATATGAATTCCAACGAAATACTTACAGCGTTAAAGTAGTCAAAGTCATCGTCGGGATGATGATATAGGGGTGCTACATGACCGGTTTTCTTATCCCATTGCCCGTGAAAGTCATATGTCATTACAGCGATCCAATCGAAATAACGAGAAAGATCTGCGACGTTGTATCCAGCGTCAATAATCTTCTTGCTAGGCGAAACCGCAGTAGACAACAAAAGTCCACGTGGACGGAAAGCCAATGAGAGCTCCCGAACCCAAGCGGTGAATCCCTCCTTCTCGTCTGCAAATCCCTTGTTGCACTCTGTTTGCCAACAGACCGGGTATTCCCAGTCTAAGTCTAGTCCCTCAAAGCCATACTTGTCGATAAATTCTAGAGCATGGCGGACAAATCGAGCTCGAGCTGACGGACTTCGTACCAGTCGACTGTACTTGTCGCCCTGAGAATCGTTCCATCCGCCGAGTGCCAGACTCACCTTGATACCTTTGCTCTTGAGTCCGGTAACCCTCGTGTAAAAGTTGTTGTCAATGTCCGCCCAAGAATCGTGAGTTCGCAGGATAAGCTCGGAGTAGTCCAACACCGCGAATCCGTACACCACGTGCGTGCAAAGGTCCGTGTTAATGTCGTCCGGAGTATAGCGACCTAGGCCCTTGCGGTACCATGCCCAGTTTGTGAAGTAGCATACCACCTTATAGTAACCATCTAGCGGCTTAAGCACTGGCTTGTCGGTAGGGTAGGTGGGTCGAAGAGTGGTGTTCGGCTTTTGGGTGGTAGGAGCCGGCTTTGCTGGTGCCGGAGGCTTCGGTTTAAAATTAATGCCTTCTTCCACGCTGCTAGAGGAATCCTGATTACACTTGGCGGCTGCTGGCCAGTCGCAGTTCGCGATTGAGGTGCTATAGTGCAGCCCCGGCGGACAGTCACCCGCCTGTAAACGGTTCCACAAACAGAAGAGATACTTTGAACAGTCACCGGGATAAGAGACTCGCTCCTCTCCGTTACATGGATCCTCCTCGCTGGATCTAGTAGCCTGAATAATTCTTAGGTATTTCTTGCTTGTCATGCACTGCACGTTATTCGGCCAGTCACAGGTTTTACGGATAGCATCCCAGTGCAAATCCCCGCCGCACTCACTTGGCACTAGGACTCCATTGACGCAGATGTAGTACTTGCCGCAGTTTCTGTGGGAATAGTATTCTCCTTCCCTGCAAATTACCGAGGTAGATGGCCGTGGCCGGGGGGTCGTACACCTCGGGCGTTTAGTCGGGACGTTACCCATAACTTGTGCTTGCTGCGTAAGCTTCGTTGGGGTGCTGTTGGGCTTTGGGGTCTGGTTTGGTATCTTGGAAGATTGGTTGAGGATAGCGGTACTTGTTTCTGGATCCCGATGAACTAAGCACTTAGCAGACGAGGGCCAATCGCAGCCCTTAGCCCCACTGTTCCAGTGCAGGCCGCCAGGACAGAATTGCTGGCGCATCTCTCCTTTAATAATGCAGTGGTAGTAGGCGTTGCAATTCTTTGAATCTGGATAAAACTCGCCGGGCTCACAGTTTGAGGATTGAACCACCGGAAAGATCACTGCTGGCACAGGTATCGTAGTATATGCCGGTTTTGCGGTTGTCTTAGTTGGTTTACTTGGCCGACTTGCCGTGGTGGGGCTCCACCAGTCGGTGCTCGAGCTTTCAGTAGTGATACTCTGCAGTTTCTTGGTGGTACTTGTAAAGGGCTTCGGTTTATTTGTAGTGGGTATATTGCTTGCCTCCCAGTTTGGCCTAAGTGTGGTGGTGTGCTCATGATTGGGCCCCGATCCCAAAGAACCATCGCTGTTGATTGTGGTCATCTGTGGAGGCAATGGGGTGTTCACTGGAGGAGGACGCGCACAGTTCTTTGTTTGTTTAGGCGGCTCTGACTGTAATCGTCCAAGCCCCCGATTTATGGCCTTCAACAGTGGGTAAGACTCACTACAACAAAGGTTATGGAAATCGTCTAGGTCTATGGTCCACGCGGCCACTCCGGCGAAATCGTTTTTGGCTGCATATCGAGCCTTGGCCTCAACACTAGATGGGTCCTCGTAGCCTACCCACTGATCATTTAGCATGGCATACGGACCTGATCTCCTGTTGACATCCCGGCTACTCAGCCACTTCGATTTTGCGATACGTTGGCAAATTTCATAGTATGAAAGCATTCCAGGTTGCCTTGTCGACTCCCCGGCTTTTCCGGGCCCTAAGGCCGTAACCCCTTCGCCCACCAGCTTTTGCTGACTTTGCTCTAGGGTGAAGCTCTGACCATAAAATGGAATACTTAGAACGAGCTTTTCTCTAAGAGCGCCCATTTTCACCAGCAACTGCATTGTGTAGTCCGTGTTGTATTGCGGATATTTTTCTGACATAGAAGCGTACAGCGGACTTACGTGCCCTGTCTGTCGCTCCCACGCTCCATGGTAGTCGTAGGTCATCACCGTCATATAATCTACTATTTCCGAAAGGGCTGAAAGTTCATAGGCCTCTGTTATGATCTCTTTATAGCCGGATATAGCAACTCCCAACTGAAGTTTTGGATTAACCCGCTGAAATTCCGTACGTAAATCACGAAGCAACTTTGTTAGGTTAGGCTTATCGCTGGCGGGTCCCTTGGAGCAGTCGCTTTGCCAGCACTTCGGGTAATTCCAGTCCATATGCAGACCGCTAAAACCGTGGCGCTGTAGAAAGCCGACCGCACTGGAAGCGAATACACGCCGCTTGATTTCGTCGCGTGCCAGACGAGAGTACTTGTCGCCACTAGAGTCCGTCCAGCCACCTAAGGCAATCAACACGGGCACTCCCAACGAAATCACCCGGCGATAGTATTGATTTTCCAAATCCACCCAGGGATCAAAATCGCGAATGGTAAGATGATCAGGATCCAGGGATGCAAACGAGTAGATGATGACCGAACAAAGCATTGGGTCGATCTGCTCTGGCACAAAATGACCATCGCCCTTTCGGTAAAAAGCCCAGTTGGACATATAGCAGAGTACTTTGGGAGTAATGTCAATTTTTTGTTTCTTTATTTGCGCCAGCGCTCCATAGGCCGCCTCGGGGCTTTCCAGTCCCAATTGTGTCAGCGCGCCGTAGGTCTGTTGTTTCTTATAGTAATCTAGGTCTTCGATGTGCTCAAGCTGTTCAATATTCACTGATTTTAAAAGCTGTTGATGAGGAGAGTCAATTCGGTAAGGCTGTTGATAATAATCAGCCGATATTCCGGTAGCAATAAATGCAGCGTATTTATCGGAAATGGTCCATGGATCCGGTTCCAACAACTTATTGGGCTTTGCTTCTGTATTCACTTCAAAATCTTTAACATAGCTTTCAAAGCTTTCATTATCATAGTCATTCGGCACTGCCTCTATAGAATCGCGAACAAACGAACGGTGGCCTAAGGACTTTTTCAACTGAGTTACACTCCTTTCACTTAGCGTGGGCACACTTTCGACAGAGGTGCGTAGGGGCAAGAATGTGTCGCCAAATGTGGGACGAAAGCGACTTAGGGCTTCTGCGTCATCTTCCAAAGGGATACTCTCCACAGCGGACCGAACGAAGGCCGGCTTGTAGCTAGGGGCCACATGAATCTCTGGGGCATTATTACGAATGTGCCCGATGACTACTGAAGCGCAAAGCGTCATACTGAGCATCTAATCAAAAAATAAATATGTTATTTTTTTTGGGTAGGAAAAAATATAAGTATGCACCCGTATGGCATACTGAAGATAACTCACCAGCAGTCTACACTGCGTAGCAAAACTACGCATTTTTTGTAGATTTTTCTAAATTTACTGAAACGAAAAACAAATCGAAATTAGGCTTTATCATTGATGATATGTGGCTTTTTAATGGCGTATTTTTAATGTAGGTCGATCTTATTTCGTTTCAAAAAAAGCTATCACTGCCTAAAATCAAATCAAAGAAAGGGAAATAATACAGTCGGAATTACAAATAAGCTTAAGCGCGACTAGAGAGAGATTTCATATACCAGAACATTCTGTACCTAGGTGTTAGAACCTCCAAAATGAGAAGTCTACATTTGCTGAGTTGATATTTCAAACTGATTTTATTTTTGAACGATCTTTGCCTTATATAGAACATTTGAACTATTATCTATGGTCTACGCAGAGACCGCACATCTGCTTGTCTGAGCGGGAAGGTCTTATCCATTGCTCCCCCATGAAGCGACCTTTTGTACAGCATGGAAAATTCCTAAGTGGTATTTTGGGATACGTCAAGATTACAATTGTTATTTCTAAATTTATCATGTGAGGCAAACAAAATGATTTTAAATACAATCTAATGTTTATGTACGAACATTCTGCAAAGCGCCAGGAAGAATTATGGCTTGCATGCGTCTTGATACTTTAATTCGTCTTACTAAATATAAAACTAAAATTAACATGATTATTAATTCTAAGATTAATGCTGCGTGGCCTGAGATAAGGTGAAAATTCAGTCCTTTTAATTCATAATGATTTTCTTTTATTTCTTTTATTTTCTTTCTTAATTTTCTAATTTCTTCATCATGGTTAATTGCCGGTAATGTTAATGGATTCCACACAATACTTGGAACCTGACTTATATTACTTACATAAGAGACTGCTATAGGGTCATAACTTTCTGATTAAATGCTATGATGAGCTATTAATATTTTATCATCTGTTCTTATAGTGCAACCAGATATTATAGTGAGAATTCCTTGCTCAGGAATATCAATTATTTCTTGTGGAAGATTATTACATTGTATCCTATCCTTTGTTGTTTCTGGAACCTGAAATAGGCAACTACCTTTCTTTTGCAACTCAACCCAGTAAGAATTTTTCTGGGTCGCTTTTTTATAAACACAATTGGAGTGACTATTTGGTTTAAAAGGAATAATCATTCACGTTGCTCCAAGGCCAGTTTCCTTTACATATTACATAATTAGCTTTCCATTTTTGACACTTATTTGTAAACTAAATATTTAGAATTCAACTCTGCAATAATTACATCATTCTTATTTTTCACTGGTATTGGAATTGCTCTGAACAGATGGAAGGGGTGTCTTCCAAATAAGGGGATTTTTACATTCAAAATTAGCTTATTATCCACGAAAATTCCCTTAGCTGTTTATAACGTATAAATGTCCTTTAATTCTGTTCCTGCTCTTTTACCTGGTAGTACTAAAGTTTCTAGTAATGCATCCTTCAGTTTTTTTTTTACTTTTGCTACTCTGACTCGGTCGTCTTTTCCTTTATGTACCTCTTCTACCTTTCCCAAGGGCCATCTAGCGGGGTGATAATTTTCATCTTTTAGTAACACGATTTGACCTTTATTAATATTTTGCACACCTATTTTCCATTTATTTCTTAGTTGATGAGTGTTTAAATAGTCATTCTTCCATTTATTCCAAAACTCCCGTTTCATTTTCCATCATCTACATTTCCAAGTTTATCCTCTGTAATTGTTTCAATAGGTCCTAAAGTGGGCCTTCCTATCAGAAAATAGCCTGGTGTTAAAACTTCTAAATCGTCAATGTCAGTACTGGCTGTATACAAAGGTCTAGAGTTTAATATCGCTTCAATTTGGCATAATAGAGTTGCCATCTCTTCATAAGTTAAACTATTATCACCTATTATTCTTTTAAGGTGATATTTTACCGATTTTACCCCCGCCTCCCAAATACCTCCAAAGTGAGGTCCTGCCGGGGGGATAAAATGCCATTCAATTGCCATTCATTTCAATATCGGAATTAGTTTCGTATTTTCGTTTAGTACTTTTTGTAAATCTTCATCCAGTTTTCTGGCGGCGCCGACAAAATTTGTCCTATTATCAGAAAATATTTTCGCACACTTTCCTCTTCTGGAAAAGAATCTTCTTAGCGCAGCCAAAAAGGCATCTGAAGTCAAATCACTAACAACTTCTAAATGGATAGCCTTTGTTGCCATGCAAGCAAATACCGCAATGTAACCAATGTATAAGATTTTTGGCCTCTATTTTTTGAGCATCTCTGAGCATTTTGAGTATTTAAAAACGGGTGGGCCATCGTAATTCGATGCCTTGGTAAATTTCCAATAATTTGTTCTGCCATTACCACAAAGATATCTTTTTGGACTCTTGGTCCCACATTATGTCATTTAGACTTTTGTTATTTGTAGTTTTCGCTGAGGCATCGAAAGCTACCCTTGATAGGGTAAATAATATTTTCCCTTTTTCTTGGTCTCTATCATATGACCCAAGTTAATATATTCATGCATAAATTTTATATAATTTTGTTTAAGTTTTTTATTTTTATTAAATTTTTTTTCTAAGTTATAAAATCGCGCTATTGCTTGCGCTTTTGAGTCTCCTAATTCTTTTTCATTTTTAAATGGAATTTTGGCCACATATCTCCCATTTTTATCTTTTTTAGTGGTCTCTAAGAAATGTTTCTCACAATTTTCTTCCTCAATGTCATTATTTTCATTTTCCATTTCCCAAAACCTCTCTAAGTCTTCTACTTCCAAAGTAGTATCCACATTTAATTTTGTACCTTTGATTTTGTACAACCATATAAATAATTAAATTTTAGAAATGTGCTCAGATCATCTCTAACATGAATTATTTCTTTGAATAATTCAGAAAATAAGTCCCACTCTTTCCCTTCTTCAGAAAAGGTGGGAACTTGTATTTTTGGTAATACAGGAAAATCACATAATCTATCCTTTACCAATACCCCATTATTACTTCCTGTTTTTATTTTGGAAGATTTCATCCTTTCATCTAGGATGCCTTAAATGTGAGCTCCTGTACTGTTTTATATAAATATTCTTTTAATTGATCGACATTTTTGTCGAACACCTCTGCCAACTTTTCGGGTCATTTTCGATCATTTTTTTAACCTGGGTTCCAGAAACAACCTTTGGGCTTTCATCTTTACTTTTTAGGGTTTCAATAACCCTACAAATTTCCTCAAACATTTTATTGTTGAAGTAGTCATGATCGACTACTCCACATTTTATCAATGACGCATGGTTTAGTGACAATTTATTCTTAAGGCTATCTAACGATCGCTTTACTGGTTATTTTACTAGCTTCAATTATTCTAACTTCTTTCGTTAAGCTTGCTTGTGCTTCTGGCAGCTTGATTATCGTTTCGGACAACATTTTTTTTTTTTTATAAATATTTTATTCGCAATAAAAACAAGTGGGAAAGCTACAGTCGAGTGTGACCGACTGTAAGATACCCGGTACCCAAAGCATTGTGGGTAAAATTATATAGCACATGAACATGGAAAAAGAACATTTTCTGACAAATGAAGACAAATATTGCTAGAAACATGTTAAGCAACACTCAAAAGAGACAAATGTTGCTAGGAACATGTTGGGCAACTCTCAAAAGCGACAAATGTTGCTAGGAACATGCTGAGCAACACCCAAGAAAGACAAATGTTGCTAGGAACATTTAGAACAACACGCACGTGCGCTCTCTCTCTCTCTCTCTCTCAGAAACTTTATTGTTTAATAACTTCTATGTTTATCATCCGATTTTACTCAAATTTTTAGAACACGTCCACGATTGCCTACTTATAAGGTCTATCTATTTACTTAACGCCGAAAATCACGCATACGGTTGTATACCGTTTTTTATGATTTTCGGGGGCGGAAGTGGGCGTGGCCAAATTTTAAAACAAACATTGTCTGCGTGCAACAGATTCCAATGTTGTCACCAAAATTGGTAACTCTAGCTCTTATAGTCTCTGAGATCTGTTGCTTCACACGGACAGACAGACGGACAGACGGACATGGCTAGATCGACTCGGCTAGTGACGCTGATCAAGAATATATATACTTTATAGGGTCGGAGATTTCTCCTTATGCCTGTTACATACATTCTCGGTTGGCACTAACTTATAATACCCTTGTACTCTATGGGTACCGGGTATAAAAATTAAAATTTTTAAAGCTAACTTATCTGCTGCTTCCTGAGTTTTGTCTTCGTGGTGATCGCCCCGATTTCTTGATGTATTGATGTCTCGATGTCGTGGCTTGATGTCTCGATGTCGTCAATGTTGTTTCAAGGATTAGTTTATTTGAACAGTTTAAAATAGTTGCTTCTTCGGTGTTGTTAAAATTTTAGTTGTACGTTTTCTTTTTGTTGTGTTGTTGTTGCTGCTTCGCTCTCGTTGAACTTTTAGTTTTAATTTCGGCCTCTTTGTTTCTTTTTATTGGTTTTTTTTTTTATCACTCCAAGTTCGGTTTTTAAGTTTTAGTGTTTCACTTTTCGTTTCACTTTTGTTCCTTTTACACACTTTATCGCTGCACCGAACACGAGGATTTTACATGTATTTATATATATATGTACATATATATTTAAAAAACAATTTACCAATGTTTATCTGGCCTTGGTAACGCCAACGTCGCTCAACAAACCCGGGTATTTTTAATGAGTTCTATGCCCGTTTGGCATTTATATATATTTTTAACAAGCTGTTTACTTGTATTTTATTATACACTCGGTCTCTTACCATTGGCGGGGGAAAACACGAGCTTTATTTATTATTTTTTGCAGACTCGAAGGTGCTGGTTTAAACAACTCTGAGCTTCTTACCACTGGTGGGGGAAAACTGCAGAGTGCCTCGAAGGACCATAAATGTTAGAACCTCCAAAATGAGAAGTCTACATTTGCTGAGTTGATACTTCAAACTGGTTTTATTTTTGAACGATCTTTGCCTTATGTAGAACATTTGAACTATTATCTATGGTCTACGCAGAGACCGCACATTTGCTTGTCTGAGCGGGGAAGTCTTTCCCATTGCTCCTCCGTGGAGCGACCTTTTGTACAGCATGGAAAATTCCTAAGTGATATTTTGGGATACGTCAAGATTACAATTGGTATTTCTAAATTTATCATGTGAGGCAAACAAAATGATCTTAAATACAATCTCATGTTCATGTATGAACACTAGGAGAATCCTATTTATATATATTTAATTTGGTCAATAGCTGTTAGCAGAGTATATCGCCTGTCTTAGGCGCAGCTTGTACTGCTCCGTTTGACCGGCGAGTTATACCGCTGACCACCGAGTCCCTTGTCCATGCACTGAATTCTTATTGAGCGCTCACGCCTTCTATAGTGGTTTCCACTTATGTACTAATTAAATATTCGTTATGTGTAATCCCACCTATGGGTTATCTAAGTTCGAGTATTCTTGGAGATTCTTGGATTTCTGGGGGACGGTAAGAGTATTTTGTGGAAGCTTTAACTTGTATAACTTAACAATAAATAACGTAGCCAGAAACAAGCTGCCGGCTAATTTCTTTATGTGTCGGCCAGGTCTTCGACTCCCGAACAAACGGGAACGTTGCAGGAAACCTGATGCCTTGCACGAGCCGCAAAGTCAGCATAACGTGCAGCACCGAAAGCGCTGAGCGGCGACAGGGGCAGTGACAGAGGGCGGCGACAACGCACAGTTGGCGAAACGGCCCATCTATCGGCATTTAATTCATAGCTGTTAGAAAAAATTTGTTATTGCTAAAGTTCATTTTTGTTTTAACTTCTAAAGTGGTTTGACTTTAATAAAAACTAAAAAACAAAATTTTTTTTTGTCTTTACATGTTTCATCTTTTGTGAAAGTTGAAATATTTTATGACGTATTATTTATTTTATCGTTGCTTATTTAAACCATGAATAAATGATAAACTAATGTATTTCAATTGTATTCTATTTTTTAGGCTAAATATATATTTAACCTCTATTATAACCTATATATACCTGCGCCCTTTAATTTTTTTTTCTTCTGAAATCATAAAAAATTTGGCTTTCTTCAGTTTTCTTATATGTCATGGAAAAATGTATTCATAATGGAAAATATTCACAATAATTTAAACAAAAAATATATAAACTATATTACCTATTACAACTATTATATTAGTTATAAAGTTACTTTTTTCCGACTCTGGATCATTCTCATATGAAGTTTCTTCTGTTAAAAGGTGCAGCATATCCCCAACGATCTCCATCCTTTTTAGTGGATCTGAGAAACTTAATAAGGCATGAATTAAGTCCTCCATAGTACTTATTCGAGATGTTTTCCGCGTATGGTGTTCACGGAAATTGCGAAAGTCCTTATTGCGTGCTTCTAAGACTTTTTTCGACCATTTTCCTGTTGGAAGTTTTGATACACTTATTATGTCGGCTCCATGTAATAAGACTTTGTAACTTTGTCAATTTGTAAGAGTGCTTGGTACAATTTCCATCTAAAAATAATGCCAAAGCCTCTTCTTATTGAATCGGAAGGATTGCATTAGATTCTGTAAGCAATTCTATATTTGGGCAAATCCTTTGTCATTTGCCACCGAAACAAGTTGCGCCGCATTTCTTTTACCTGCTTTGTGCAAGCTAGAAGAGGTGGCAACTACGAGCTCTGTGAGCAAGCTTTCCTTAGCTATTTCGGAAATTTTATTATGTTTTGTTTTGTTGGAGCATTCCTCAAATATTGGGTCTAACACGGTTAGTCTGTGTATCAAAAAGTAGCAGTAGCAATATCTTGTCAAGTTGCAGGTGGCTGCAGATAATTTTGGACATTTTACAATCACAAGACATCATAAAAATTTTAATCAAATAGTCTTGAGCGAGTCCACGCGAATCTCAAAAGTTGCAGTCCATGAAAGTCTTACTTTGGCGATTTTCAAAGAACTAGTGGTAGGGACAACTTAACGCTAATTTTTTTCTACAACGGCAAACTCACAGGTAACAAACAACAGTTTATTTAGTTTATTCATATCTCAAGCTATAAAAAATACATATTTACATAAATGCAAAATTTCAAGCTATTTTGCCAAAGCACAAAAAACGATCGTTAAAACTCAGTGCTGCACCTGCTGAAACATATGTTGGGTTTGAAAGCTCACAGCTGATCAGCTGGAATACATCATTCACAAAAGATCATATTAATAAACACATTGGGCTATCGATAAAAATTACGCTTTGGCGCCAATCAACACTTTAAAATTGAATTAAATGGAGCTAGATCGACCGTTTCGCCCCCAGTGCAGCGGCTGCGACGGCGACAGCGGTGGTAGCAGCGCTAGGCAATCACGGGAGATTCTGATCCCGTTACCTAGACGCATCATCTAGAGCCGAGGAAAGTAAGTTGCTGAAACACAGCGTCAACTACAAAAGCCATAACTTCACCTCTAACGCGCATCAATCGAAGACGCGGCACCCGCAGCTCGCAAGGAGGAGCATAACCCGGACCAAAGCCGACAAGACGTGGTCAAGCTAACGACACAGAACCGCCGTCGACACCACCGTTGCGGCATCACCAGAGGGCACCACCCCGCCGCCGGAGAATTAAGGTTCCAAGAGATATCTCGGGAGCGGCCGCCCAGCTATGTGTTGTGAAATAGCACTTAATGCTAACTAATATATGTGAGAGATATTAAACTTAATAAATAAAGGCATAAGTCCTAGGGCATTTACAGGGGCAATATCAGTATTTTGGACATACTTGAATCTTATTTATAAGTGTGTGTATTTTTAGCACACCAGTTTTTACTGATACGAGGCGTGTATATATTTAGACCAGTGGTCCGTACCATTACATTGACATGTCAACATTGCATTTGTGTGTGAAAAATAGGAGAGAATGTTAATGTTGTCAAAATTCTCTTTCATAAGAAACAAGATATGACAAAAAAAAGCTAACATTTTTCTTATATGCATAATAACTAGCTATAACTAAAACGAGAAAGAAAGCTAACTTCGGTAAACCAAAGTTTGTATACCCTTGCAGTCAGAAATTGGATCATAGAAAATCGATCCATTTTAGTAACGTAAAAAAAAATGTAAAATTATGCAAATTTTGTAAATTTTACATTTTCATATAAATTGATCGATCCCATCTATGGCAGCTATATGATATACATAGTTGTCCGATCTTAATGAAATTAAAACCGTAATTCTAGAACTATAAAAAACGACTAAATCTCGAAATTAATAGAAATTCGTTGAAAAACAGAGAAGTTAAAATTTTTTTTACATTAATTTCGCCATCATTCCTATGGCAGCTATAGTATATAGTCGGCCGTTCCGACATATATACTGCGTGCTAAAAAAATAAGACTATACTAAAAGTTTCAGCCCGATAGCTCAAAAACTGAGAGACTAGTTAGCGTAGAAACCGACAGACAGACAGACAGACAGACGGACAGACAGACGGACAGACAGACAGGCGGACATGGCTAGATCGACTCGGCTGGTGATGCTGATCAAGAATATATATACTTTATGGGGTCGGAGATGTCTCCTTCACTGCGTTGCAAATATCATGGCAAAATTATAATACCCTCTGCAAGGGTATAAAAAACCAGCTACTTAACCCTAAAAACTGCTAGATTTAGCTGCAATATGACAATCCGGCAGCACTAGCGCTGTGCTTTAGTCAAGGCTTGACTTGCGTAGCCGAAGACCTTTGCCAAAGTCACACGAACGTTTATACTGTGAATAAGCGGCAGCGACGTCGACTGAGAAAAATCCTATCCCGCGGGATAGGGCCGTGCCGACCGCTGATTTAAACAACTAGAGCTCGTGGTAGAGCTGTAATTTTATGAGGTTCTTTGGGTGTAAAAATTCAAACATTTATGCATGTCTCCCTTTTGAACAAAAGCTAATGTAGTGTTTTAAATAAAAAGTGGAAACAAAAGTGCAAGATCTGCAAATCTGGACTTTCCGTCGACATTGTAGGCGACACTGTCGCATCCTCTATCAAAAAGTGGAAACCAAAGTGCAAGATCTGCAGATCTATCCGATATCCGCTATCACAGCTTTAATTGCTTCTGTCAGCCTTGCCGTTTTCGGTGTTGTTGTCGCTACCAACATGCGCCAACAACGACGTCGCGACGCTTCTACCCACAGCTTAGCTCAGGGTATGAATAAGATATTAAATGCAGTCTCAAATTGATAAATTGATAAAAAATAATAAATATTTTTAAAATTAAATTAATAGCTCTTTTTTTTATTACCTAACCTTAACTTGTTTATTTGATTTTCGCAATTCAATATGTTGTTTCTATTCCCGTATTTGTGGATTTCATTCGGTGCTTATAGCATTATGACACTACATTAAATCCTTCATTCATTAGAGTAGTCATAAAAGGCTTGACAACACCCATAAAGTTTTACTAGTCGTATGAACAATTACATTCCTTTCTATGAACAATTATTGCATTTATTGACAAAATGAAATATAAAATGAAAAATACCAGAAAAAACAAGTGTGACCGACTGTGAGATACCCGGTACCCAAAGCATTGTGGGTGAAATTAAATAGAATATAAACATGGAAAAAAGAAAACCCTTGTATATAATTATACCCGGTACCCATGTAGCGAAAAAAGTGTGGCGTGCTTTCGGGCGCAGTATTAATTCGTAATGCAGCTTTAACGTTGCTCAACTTGTTTTTAGCAACATTTGTCTTCATGTGTCAACATTTTGTTTTTCCATGTCCGTGTGCTATCTTATTTCACGCACAATACTTTGGGTACCGGGTATCTCACAGACAGACAGACGGACATGGCTAGATCGACTCGGCTGGTGATGCTGATCAAGAATACATATACTTTATGGGGTCGGAGATGCCTCCTTCACTGCGTTGCAAATATCATGGCAAAATTATAATACCCTCTGCAAGGGTATACAAAATTTTAACTTATCTGTGTTTCAACGAATTTCTATAAACTTCGAGATATAGTCGTTTTTTATAGTTCTAGAATTACGGTTTTAATTTCATTAAGATCGAACAACTATATCATAAAGCTGCCATAGAAGGGATCGGTCGATTTATATAAAAATAAAGAATTCTACATATAAAATGTAAAATTTACAAAATTTACATAATTTGAAATTTTTTTTTTTACATTACCAAAATGGATCGATTTTCAATGATCCAATTGCAGACTGCAAGGGTATACAAGCTTTCTTTCTCGTTTTTATTTCCTTTTCTTTACTGTTGTGATTAGTGCCATAATTTATAAGTATGCAATATGCTTGTCGCGCTAGGAAGATCAATGAAATAAATAAATAAATAATGGCGGCACTAATAAATGACTTTATTTCAGAAAATAATGTGCTAATACGGCTACGATACAGGGCACAAGATTTCATTAATTAGCTACTTCATTAGAACCTTGAAAGAGACCACTATATGTCTTTTTTGGTTTGGATTTTTTTCGTAATGCGACTACGGTCACACAATTTAAAAGGTAAACAATAACAATGGCCGGAATTCGCAGTGCACAATTTAGTCATTTCTGAAATCCTCATGCAAATACTTCTGCAGAAATTAATATGAAAACCATAAAACTGATTTTTACAGCTTTCTTATACATAGATTTAGTTAATTCATAACAATTGCAAAATTTAACGGCGAAAAAACCAAGCACCCGAAAACTTATCTATTTTGTTTAATTATTTTGCTTTTGTGCAGAATAGTTGCTGAAAATTATGCCAAGCCTTCGGCAAAAACCAATATATTCTGTGAGACCGTTCTGTCTAATGAGACATTAATACACTTTTTACATGAAATTTAATGAATTACAGACGGTTTATTCTATTGAACTCATTTTTTTGTCTGGTATTTTTATGGATTCATCAGAGATGTGGTCATCCTACGTCTATTGTAAATATATCGCGCCGCATTATTAAAAGCAACTTGAAGCTTGCGTTGGCTGGCGTATGTCACTGAACACTTCGATTCCATAAAAAAGCACTGGTGTCAGGTACATTGTTGCAATAGTCTGCTTCATTTTAACTGGTAAAAATTTCTTTGATAGGTATAAGCTTCTAAGGACTTCATACATATTACCGACATTTTTATTTATGTGGTCATCCCATGTCAAAGTTTGATTAAAACTGAAACCTTATTTGCATGCTCCTTTTACATAGTCTATAGGAGTATTTTCGATAGCTTATCTTTGTATAACGTCAGTGTTAAGCGCCTTTTTACTTATAACTATAAATTTTGATTTCTTCGGATTTAAACCTAATCCGTTAATTTTTGCCCACCGACTAAGTACACTGCAGTACCAGTTGTCATCAATAGGCCGTTGTCATCAACGTTTCATCAACGCGCCGACTGCGACTTCGGCCGAACCGACGCTCTCCTTCAATCGTGTCAAAACCGACTCTCTCGCTCTCAATTCTCTCTCGCTTAATTTCTCTCTTCAAAAATTATGTTGATGACAGTTTGATGAAATGTTGATGACATGTTTACATGTGCGACAAAAGATGCAGAAACGGGATCATGTCAAAAGAAAAGAGCAATAGGGATTAGCGGAACCGTTGTCTCACTGGCGTTTAAGGCATTGAAGAGATTAGTCGAGAATTTGTTTAAGTTAAAAGTTCAAAGTTTAAAGTGCTTCTTAAATATAATAAAACTAGCAGGTGAGTTTTTTAAACTAAAAACAGTGGTGGATAATATTAACAAGTAAAATAAAAAAAAAAACAACAAAAGAAAACAACAAAACAAACTACAATTTAAAATCAAACATATGTACATATCTTATTTTGGGTATAAATGTGAAATGTGGTGAAATGTGAACAAAATCAGTGACCGAATATAATAAATGAAGGAAAAAAGAGTACATTTTCCCACAGTGAAAACAATTTAAGAGGAAAAATAAATCCCAAGTCGCAGCCATCTCTTATTTTCGGTCACTGCAAAAATAATATTTCTTTCCTTCGCTGTTATGTATTTGTGTGTTGTGGATTTCATTTACTTTAATTTGTAAAAATAAAGTTTTTTGTGGTTTTGTTTTTTTTTGCTAGTGGTAGAGCAGACACTACGGAATCCGCTCTGAAATCGTTATTTAAGTGCCTGAGGTTCGCCAAAAACCTCGACGCGGTGCACAAAAGAAGGGATGATGCGGAGAGGTCGAAGGAGTTTAAATTTAAAATGTTAAATTTAAAATGAACAAAAAAATATTAAAAAAAATTTAAATATATGTAAAACAAAACCAATTTTATGTTGTCGAATTTATAATGATGAAATATCGATGAAATGATGATGAAATGTTGATAAATTGTTGATGAATCAATGATGAAATGTTGATGAATCATCGATGAATTGTTGATGAATCATCGATGAATTGTTGATAAATCATCGATGAATTGTTGATGAAATGTTGATGAATCATCGATGAATCATCGATGACATGTTGATGAATTGTTGATGAAATGTTGTTGAATCATCGATGAAATGTTGATGAATCATCGATGAAATGTTGATGAATCATCGATGAAATGTTGATGAAATTGTTGATGAATCATCGATGAAATAATGATGAATTTGTCACTGATGACAGCCTAGGACATGTCCATGTAAATTTCATCAACAGTTTGTATGGAGTGTCATCGATGATTCATCAACAAAAACGAAGTTTTTTTGATGAAACGTTGATGACAGGTACTGCAGGGCTGTTACAAACACGAATACACTCATCTAAACTACATATAGGAAGCCTAACATACATTTGGACGTCATCAGCATACATGTATATTTCACAATTTGATAATATATTCGGAAGATCATTAACATATACAGAGAAAAGAAGTGGCCCAAGAATGGATCCTTGAGGGACTCCACGTTTGACACTGAGAAAAGACGAGCATACATTATTTACAGAGACTGACTGGTTTTGATTACTTAAGTATAAAGAAATTATTCGTGTAGCTGTACACGAAAAGTGACATAGACGACTTAGCTTAAGACACAGAATATCGTGGTTAACCGTATCAAAAGCTTTACTGTAGTCCAAAAGTGTTAAGAATGTTATATTGCCACTATCTAATTTTTCACTAATGCATTCTTCTTCTTCTGCCCACAGGGAAGCCTGACTGCTTATCAGTCAAGAGTTTTGGTGCTGTCAAGTAACTTAACATTTGATCAGCCATAAGTCGCTCTTACACTTTTGACAAATATGGTAAAATAGAGATTGGCCTGTAGTCTTTAGCATTTTTTGGGGTTGGAATTATTTTTGCAAGTTTCCAGGAATCAGGAAATATGGATTTAGTCAAGGCTGTATTATAAATTAAAGTTATGTAAAGCAATATATTTGGCAATAACAGCTTAATGAATTTTGGGTTCATGTCGTTGACTCCAGTAGCGTTTGATTTAATTTTTAACATTGATTCAATTACGCCACATTCAGATACACACGAAAAACTAAAACTATTATCAAAGTTTCTATCATTATTCTATTAATATTTGTTGGTATGTGCTCAACATAGTCAGCTTCGGTCACCTCAGGTACATTGCAGTCTAAAAAAGTTATATTAAGTTCCTCCGGATCAACCTGACTGTTTGGTCCAGCTTTGGATTTTCCAATACTCAGCTCTTTAATGTAGACAGTTTTCTTTAGTTACCTATGCTGTTCAGCATGCTGATGTGTTCTATACCGATTCCATTTTCTAAATGCAACGTCACGCTTATTTATTAATATTTTGATTTCCAAATTGAACCACGGGTTTCCCCATGGCTTAAGAATTTTCGTCACAAGTGGACTTGATTTATTATATAAAAACGTTATATTATTATGTAGGACAATCAGTTGTGATTCGATATTTGGAAAGTCATAGATAGAGTCCCAGTCACATATATTAATGTCAGCACTTAACAAGGCGTATGCTATGTCCGTATATACTATTGTTTGTTCGGTCAAGCTTGTACGAAAATTATACGTCAGGTAAATTAAGTTATGTTTTGAGAACATTGGCATCGAGAGTTGACTATACTTAGAGACTTTATCACAGTGGTTTACGAAAAACAAGTCAGGTAAGGTATCACATTAAGACGAAAAGTGGGTGGGCTCAGAGGAATTAACTAACTTTAAGCCAGTGGATTCAATGTTATCTGATAGTTTATTCTCTCTGAGAATATTGCTGTCAAAATCCCCGGGAAATTTGAACTAAAGTCCATTAGACTGCACTTTCACTAGGATGTTTACATATACATTTTGCATTTAGACGTTTACTGACTTACATGGCTACTCCACCACCGTGACTTTCTCGATCAGATCGAAATAGATTATAGCCATCACATTTTACTAACGAATCACTAACATGAGAAGAAAACCATGTTTCAGACAAACAAATAACATCAATATTAGATTTTACAAATAAGTAAGACTTTGAGCGTTGATGTGGCATTTGTGTAGAACAGTTCTTAATTTTCAAAGAATTCTTATCATTGCATAGCTGCTCGCACTTGGTGACCAAGTATTATCATCCATTGTCAACAAAAAAGTATCAATGCATTGCTAGAGTGAGTAATAAGAAAATATGAGAAAATTTAGAGAGAGTGAGATTCCTAAAAGGCAATAAACCTAGAATATAGATAATATAGATAAAATTGAACGTAAGAGAGTAAGAGTATTAACCATTAGGTTCTCAAAAATTTTAGATAGTTAGGATAGAATTGATATGGGCCGAATAACGAATATTATTTTTCTTTGAAATGGGGATGTATTTGATGTATTTTTGCGATTTTCCAACTATCTGGAAATACGGATGTCGCCCTATTATTCTTGGAAGAAAATTTTGATAAATTTGGGGTTTACTTCACCAAGTCCAGTGGCATTAGATATAATTCTAAGAATACATTCAAAAACATCGCATTGACGAACACACACAAAATTGGATTTACCAAATCGTGCAGGGACGCCATAATATATCTGGCAATCACCGCTGGAGAGTTCGTGATACCTAAGGGTACAAACATGAACTCGTACTGCCACTCATTGTGACGAACGAAGTGTACTTTTGGGATTCTAGTGACACAGGGACATGGAAGAATACATTGGTCAAGTGTGGTAATAACAATTCCACCTTGCAGTTTTCCAATGACTCAATCCATGTGCGCTGTTTGAAAGTTATCCCTTTGCATTCAGCTTGCGATAATCGCAGTACAAACTTTTTTCCCGTTCTTTTTTCTACCAAAACGACAGGCGAAGCAAACTCTGATGTGCTTGGCTTGATTATACCTTCCTGAATCCTCTTCTCCACCTGATCATCGACTATTTTCTTATCACAATAAGCTAAACGTCTTGGATGTTAATATATAGGTAACTCATCCGTCAATAAAATCTTCATCATCACTGGCGAGGTAAGATTTCTTTTCGGCTTATAGCTCCCAACCATAAACTCGACTTCTGAAGCGACACCCTTGCTTAAATGATCAAGTTCAAGCCCAATACCTGACATGAAATCTTCTGACCTTAACATGCACAGGTTCTCAAACTCGTTCATCAGCTGCATGCACGAACTTTTCCCTATATGATCATCTGCTCCTATTTCAATACCGCCTGAACACACTGAATCCTTTTCGAAAATACAGGTTCTTTCTTTGTGACCATCATGTCGACATTTTTTAAAAATGGTTGTGCCCGAAATCGCATAGTATTTCATATCCTCGTCTGGAATTACGTGAAATTCGATCGACTTTGCAATTGCGTCAATCTGGACTGCTGCTTTAAAACTGCGAAAAGTCAGCACCTGACTTTCTCCAATCTCTGCTCCTGTATCAACAAGTTCTTTGAACTCAACGTTCGAGCAAAATACCGAATCCAACTGAAGACCACAAGCAAACTGTGCACAAGCTTCCTTTCTAACGATTTTCTCTGCCTGAACAACATTTGTAGCTGCCTCTGCTTTGACTTGAGCTCCAGCCCGACATTGCGCTGCTCTATGTTCTGGTTGATTACATTTAAAACACTTTTCTCTCACAGGACAATCTCTCTTCATGTGAAAAGGATATCTACACCTAAAACATATTCGAACCGAATCTGCTATCTTTTCGTTGACTACTTCATTTGCAGCCTTACTGCCCTGAAAAGTGTACTTGCTTACTGGCTTAGATGCGCCTCTTGACTTTTAATATGCGCCAATCTGCAACTTCAACTCCTTGAGATTTCTAGCCTGTTACAGCATGGCTTTCTTTGGTCTTGCTTTATTTGTACCTTCAACGAAATACTAAATAAGTCTTTCATTCTAAAAACGAACTAATTCGGCTATCCATTATTTATCCATTAAAGCATAGAAAAATTCCTGCAAAGATTCATCCTTCTGTTGCTGTCTTTCTGTCTGCGATGAATCTCTGCTGTAGATACCTGAATTCCAAACTCATTGGCTGCGCACAAATATTTTTGCGGCACCGCAAAGTAACTGATTTGCATAAACAAACTGCAGCAACTGGTTTCACATTACAGTAGCTGCACAATCTTCCAACTCTTCTATCCAAAGATCTATATTTGGGGCACCTGATCCTGAAAACTGGGAAACAGTCGACATCTTTTATAGTGAACCACGATCTAGACTGTCCTTGCGGTACTAGGTGTTGATACCTATCTGCCCTATTATTCTGGGTGGTAGGGGTTGATGACGTTGACGTTGACGTTCCAATCTTCAGTTTCTGACTCACCCTCGTCGATCGAACCGTAATGGGATAATAATCGTTGATGTAAATGTTTAGAGCATACCGCCAGCGCCTAGTGAGGTGCGCATAGGTGTACCATTGCACCTGCGGCGCTCTTACACGCTCTCTTTTTCGGCTATTCTTTGCCTTCCTCATCTCGCTACATCTGTCGCGTTATCTATTCAGCGAAACTACATTTGTAAACACATGTACATGAAAACATTAGCTTAGCTTGCCGGGCAGTCAGTCAGCTCCGAACTTAGCTAATAAAAAATGTCAAAATATTGGATAAATCGTGCATTTTAATTTAATGTGCAATTAAATGGTGACATTTTAGTTGTCTTCCCCACAAACAGTAAACCTAAATTCAATCCGGGTTTACCCAATTGCAGCTCTGATGGCTTTTGTCGCAATTCTTTCACTCACAACGCCAAGATCTCGCCTCTCTCCATATTACAAATGTAACCTGTCTGAAATTACAGTTAGTACAATGACAACAATTTTTTAACTCTAACTTCTTCGATTAAAATTTAAATACAATTACAGCCCTGCTCTTGAAGTGCTTCTTGTTTACGCATACATACAAACTGGAACCTTAAATCCTGGTCACACTTCGGATTGCTTCTCTCGCCGTTAAGCTTCTCGTGTCTATCGCTTTGTGTAGCGTCACTCGCACCTGGTCGTTTTCGTCTGCTTTTAAAACCTCTAGCCAGCCCTTGCCAACAAGATTTTGCCTGCACGCTCCTATGCCGTCAACACATGCAAAACCTCCTTCCTGCAACTTCACCTGCTCACAGCTACCGCCTCTGGTGATGATCTGCAGCGCCTCCAGCTAGAATCACCTGGTCGTCTTCGACTGCTTCAAAAACTTCGTGTTCCAGACCGGGCAAAAACGTTTTTGCCCGCACTCACCGATGACGCCACCAGATCAAATGTCTTGCTCTCTGCTTCTTCACGCTCTGTTTTCCTTCAGCCTGATTCGCTGCTATGCCGAGTCTTAAACTTAATAGGAAACACCCGTTCGTCTTCGTCTGCTTCCAAAACTTTGTGTTCCAGTCCTGGTCAACACGTTTTTTCCGCACGCACCGATGGCGCCATCAGATACAATGTCCTCCTTTGTGCTCGTCCTGTTTCGCTGTTTCTGCTTTTCACGAGTCCGATCCGCTGCATCGCGAAGCGTCGCTGGCTTGCTCTCTCTCTCTCTCACTCCTACGGCCAATTTACTTTTGAATTTTTGAAGCTCTTCACCGGCCTTTGATTTGCGAATGTACCTTTTCACCTGGACTCTATCATCCGTGGCACTGCACTAGATTATTGTTAATTATACTTCTCATGTAAGAAATATATTATTTAAGTTAAACGTTGTCGCAATATCCCGGTTGAGCCCCAAAAAAAGCAGTGTACTCTTTTGAATAAAGTTGTAACACCGGCTATTGTAGATATTGTTTATTCACATTCCACGTTGGTTCTTAACATTAACAAAATCGTAGTTAAGTTTTCTTGAAAGGTTGTGCGACCCACGAGAGACCGCCCATTCTTACTCACGATGTAATTGAATACCCCTTTCAGTATATTTTAAAGAGGGAGAAACAGAGGCTAGTAGGTGAGACCACTTCTGGTGGCTCTGACCACTCCACTACCAATACCAGATCCCACATTACTTTGATAGGATACATAAATTGTTATTTATTAAAACTCTTCTCACCACGACCCGATATTTCCTCAGCTGAAGAATCCTCTTCCTTGATCGAGTTGCTTACTTCAGAGATCCAGGAGGAGATCGAGTTGTGGAAGTTCTTGCAAACTTCCCTGAAGCCTGGCTGATAGTCTTACAATGTCACCCACAATGCTTTGGGTACCGAGTGCCTCACAGTCGGTCACTCTCGACTGTAGCTTTCCCACTTGTTTTGTTTTTGATTTAGTGGCTAGTGGCGGTAGTTGTGCGAAATCGAGAAGTTATCGACAAAAACTAGTGAAATCGAAATAAACTCAACATTGACGCAGCATGAACTTATATTTTTCCCCCCACTAGAACCTGTTCAAAACCTATATAAAAAAACCTGCGTTTGACTCAAAACGCAAAAACTCTAAAACACAGCCTAGAGTAAATACAGTATTAATACGCAAAGTGTGTGCTAAAACATTGAAGAGTCCCGGCATTTATTTGTACAATGAAATGTAGATGTTTTGTGTGTTAGTGAAACGTGGTTTGTTCGCCAACTTAGTGTTGTCCCAGTAACATGTGAATGTAATAACCTTTACAGATCTGGCCGTGAGGGGAACTTAATTAATAAGCAAACAACCCTCCGGCAGCACAATAGGTTACCTCTTTAAGAGCAGTGGGTGTGGAAACTCATCAAATATGCTCCTCGGATGCGTTTACAGACCACACCGAACGGACGACTATAGTGATTTTGTTGACGAGGTATCTACATTATGCACTAAATATACTGACGTTTTAATAACTGGGGACCTGAATAGTCATGTGCTTAAGGAACGACACCTGAACTCAACTAGTAAATGAAACCACAACTACACACTACTCTGTAACTTCAAATACACCTTTTGATGTTAAGACCAGGTCTCAGTGCCATCTTTTTTTAAAAGACAACCTAATATACATGACGTACGAATTGACCCTAATTTTACTGACTAAACCATATGTTATAGAGTCTTTAATAATACTGAGTTGGATATCCTTAGCCATGAATTGGATGTTTATGACTAGAGCTATATGTGCACCTTAACTGATGTGAACTCCAGGGACCGTAAATAAGAATTATTAATCAACATTTAACTCCAAAAAATGATTTTAAAAATAAAAATCAGATAACATAGTTATATGTTATTTTGCATTTAAAAATTAAAAATATATCGTTCATTAAACATGATCTAGTCTTCTATGCCTTTCGGTTATATATTTGCCTCTTTTAGTATTTCAAAAAATTTTAGAATATATCGTTCATTAAACATGATCTAGTCTTCTATGCCTTTCGGTTGAAGTGATATCGCAGCATAGAAGCATGTGGCCGGGATAGTAGAAAAGGCGTTCAACTCTAGATACAATTATTTTAATTTCATTTTATATCATATAATTTTTTTATTTTATTTTTATTTTAATTTATTTTTTTTTTTTTTTCAAGATATTAGTATACAAAGTAGACAAATTTTTCGTTTAAAAAAAAAGGCACAATTTTTATTGCAATTTGACAAGGTTTCTGGTAAAATTTCAAGATAACTATTTAATGGATTCTGAATTTTTTGTTTTTGTTTATTGGTGTATTTATTAGGTATACAATAGAATAAACATTTTACTGTTTGCTTCTTGTTTCTCCGAAAAATGTAGTATATACCAATTTTCCATACTTTCACTATTTTTTATCTTTGATCGAAAATATGTATTTTTGCGACCTTTCTTCTCTTTAATAACAAGTTAAGCTGGCTCGAGTTAAAGAATTTTTTGGAAAAATAATAAACAATGGAAAGAATTTTAACAAAATAACATTAAACACCTACATTTCTTTAATGTTATTTTGTTAAATTTTGATGTAAAAAAATGTTGATGTCATTGTGTTTCTTTTCGCCCTGAAGACGGTTACCGGGTTGTAACCGAAGTATATTGAACACAAAATAAAAAAAACTTTCAAATGTTTTTATTTTTCAAAAAAAAAAAACCTTGACCTCGAGCCGGCTAAACTTGTCATTATTTAATCGAAAATAACAAAATTGTTAATTTTTATACATTTGCCAAATTGTTGTAATATGTTCTTTGATTATTATTTATTCGAATTCAAAAGTCTTGGCGCAGCTTTCTGCAGCGCCCATACACGTCACACACCAGAAATTGTATTTCGTTCAGCCCTGGAATAAAATACCCATCCCTGGTTAACGTAAGCCTGCTGAAACAAAACGAACACCGGATTCGTGCTCAGCGGCGCAAATTTATAGGGATAGGTTACTCCGATCTCGAAACCCGAGACTTTAGTTGTGTTTCACAAAAAAAGTACAAATTAATTAATTTAATTTTTTACCCGGTACCCATAGGGTACAAGGGTATTATAAGTTAGTGCCAATCAAGAATGTATGTAACAGGCAGAAGGAGAAACCTCCGACCCTATAAAGTATACATATATATTCTTGATCAGCGTCACTAGCCAAGTCGATCTAGCCATGTCCGTCTGTCAGTCTGTCCGTCCGTGTAAAACAACAAATCTCAGAGACTATAAGAGCTAGAGTTACAAAATTATGTGACAACATTGGAATCTGTTGCACGCAGATCAAGTTTGTTTTAAAATTTCGCCACGCCTTTTCCGCCCCCGAAAATCATAAAAAACAAAATATAAGCTATACTCGTAATTTTTCGCTTAAAGTAAATATATATAATAAATAAGTAGGCACTCGCGGACGTAATTTGTGTAAGATCGGATGATAAACATGGAACTTATTAAACAATAAAGTTTCTGTCAATAGTCACACTCTCGCTCTATTGCACTGCTAACAAACAATTTCGCGTGTCTGAGCACGTAGCTTTTGAAAGAGAACAGAGTGCCAGCGCGTGTTGCTTAACATGTCCCTAGCAACATTTGTCTTTTTTGGGTGTTGCTCAACAAGTTTCCAGCAACATTTATCTTCTTTTGTCAACATTTTCTTTTTTTCAATGGTTATGTGCTATTTAATTTCACCCACAATGCTTTGGGTACCGGGTATCTCACAGTCGGTCACACTCGACTATAGCTTTCCCACTTGTTTGTTGTTGTTTCGTTAGTGCTATATTGTTGCTTTATTTTATCAGAGGCAAAGCGTGAAAGAGTAAGAGAGAGAGAGAGAGAGAGAGAGAGAGAAAGAGAAATAGCACAACTAAAGCAAACGCGCAACACACATAGGCCCCGTTTCCACTACAGTTGCTTTTCCAATTCTGCTTTTTGCCCAAAAAAAAGCTTATTCCCTGTGTATAAGGTATAGGAATCTAGTGGTGACAAAAATGATTTTATGCTTTTTCGTGGTTTAGGCCCTGTTTCTACTACAGTTGCTTTTTCCAATTCTGCTTTTTCCCAAAAAAGCAGCTTTTTCCCTGTGTATTAGGTATAGGAATCTAGTGGTGACAAAAATGAGAAAAAGTTGCTTTTTCGTGGTTTTGTTCGATAGTATCGATTATTTCAGTCTTTTTCTGCCTATCGATGTGTGATTTTCCCCAACTATCACCACTAGACAGCTGTTTTTTGAACAAATGAAATTGGCTGGCTTAATAAATATTGAACAAATTTATGGGTTTCTCCACGTTTTGCAAACTAATTAGCATTTAATACATATTTCGTTTAGCGGTCTGTGGATTGAACTGGCTATTGCACTTCTGGACGATCCTAGCCTCCTTCGTAAAGAGCGTCTTCTCTTCCTAGACGACCACTTTCTCTGCAGCTGCTCGGCTTTGTAAAACTCTACTTTGGCATTGCAATAGCTTGCAAGCTGACACCTTCAGATATCTGAGCCCTGTGGACAGAAGGACGTTGGTGCGCAGCAGTGGCGTCAGCGACGGTGCGCAGGGATCCTCTCACTTTTCCAAATTCGCTTCATGTTTTTAACGGAAGCGGGGGCGGAGAGTTTGGTCGGTGGCGGGGCGCATACCCAGATTTATCTTTCTCCTCCGGGGCACGACCGCCTCCACTTACTCCCCCTTGGCCGGGCCAGGTGATGTGAATTCGGGATCATAAGAGACTTGTTTAAGAAGAGACGGGTTGATGCGTCTGCATCCGAGTTGTAGCTTCAGTCTATGAGATTCCAGTGGACTGAAGTGGTTCCTGCAAGTTCCTCCAGTCAAGCGGCTGCCTGGCAGAATTGTTGCAAATAGAAAATAATGTCTAGCTCTTTAAATTATAATCTTAGTAAACATTGGTGTGAATTTTGAATTTAATTTAATTTTCCGCCAAATCAAAACGTAAACAAAAAACAGCTGTTGCTGTTCACGATAGTGCTAAAAAGCACTTTTCCCTAGTAGAAACACATTTTCTGCTTTTCGTGATTCTCGTGCGATAGTTGGAAAAAGCAACGTAGTGGAAAAGTACCCTAAGGGTAAAAGTACCTAAAAAAGTGTTTTTAGCACTCTCTTGAATGGAAACAGCTGTTTTTGACTTGACAACGTCTTATAATTCGATAGAGCCGGCTGCACGCACGAAAAAACATGACTCATGCGGCGTTACCTCGCTCTGAGGCGTTCCATGTAAGGCTTGAATTGCAAGCGAGAGCGCGGAACGAGCGACAAAGAAGCACAATCGGCCTTTGCGTTCGGCAGCGTTCGACTCCGTCTCTCTCATACTTGAGTGAGCGATGCGTCTGCGTGGACAGCTTCTATACTATAGTACATTTACATGTTTTGATCGAGTATCAAGTGCAGTGAAAAGTGAATGCGGTGTCAATTGTTTATAGCAACGATAATTACAGCGATAAAGGTAATGATTCGTTCGATATTAATTATATTTTCAGTGATATATTGTCGAATATTCGTGCTTTCATTATTAAAATGAATAGCATCGGTCCGCTAGTGCAGCGATTGTAGGTTATGCTATAATTTAATTGTCAAAATTAAAACAATAAGTTAACAGAACTATTTTACGTTGGCTTTACTATTCAATCGAAATAATTATCGAGCGTAGCTATGATTTAAAAAAATTAAAACATGAATATTAAATCTTCCACATATCACAACACAATGTCTGAAATGACAGGTTGGACCAGCCATCTGTCAAAGGGAACATTTTCTCCTATATCAAACACATTGAAGCGGGCTTTTTAAAAACTAGATTTACGAAAATTTTAATGCTTATAATAATAATAAAGTAACTAATTGAAAAAATTTAATTATATTATTAAAATAATCAAATCAAAATTAAAATTTTAACAATTGAGTAGAAATTTAAATAATAAATTTTATTTAAGTATTTTGTTGTATTTTTATTTTTTAAATTTAAAATGAAGAATTGAATAAAGAATTTTATGAAAAAAATGCTACCATTCCATCAGTATTATCTTAAGACGTTTTCACGTTCAACTATCGTCAGTAAACCGACTTTACAATCAATTTTTTGTTTAGGTTTGGATTTGGCGGAAAATTAAATTCAATTCAAAATTCAAACCAATGTTTACTAAGATTAAAAATGAAAGCTAGGCTTAATTTTCTATTTGCGCCTTAAGCTACGTACTCACTAGCGCTAATAGTTAGCAAACAATTGAGTGCGAGCGAGAGGTGAATACACTTTTTCCATTTACATAGTAAGGTTGGTACGCAGATGAGCTAAGAGAAATACTAGAATATATATAGTATATACTAGAGTGAACATCGCGTTAGGTCTTTCAAACCGGATGATCATTAGCCAAGGTGGCGCGGGAGGAAGGAAACATTTGATAATACCCTTGCAAAATGGAGACTGGCAATACAATTAAAGAAGTTTAAATGTGGGATCTTGACCATAAAATAAATACAAATAAAAAATAGAAAAGGGTCAAAATCCTAAATTATAAAATTAAGGACATGCTTCTCCTCTGCTCGTCCCTGACCAAAGGTCGCCTAATGGGATTCTTTTCTTAGTTGGCTACCACCACAAAATGCTGGTGCTTCGAAGCATACAAGGACTACAAAAAGGAGAAGTGGCAACGGGAATGGAAATGACTCGGGAGGACGGGGCATTGGGTTCTGAGAGAGCTCATGGAGAGAGATCATAGGGGTCAGTCCCAAGGATCCGCGCGCGGCGACTTAAGAGCCAAGTTTGTGGCAGCAGCCGTCGTGGACGTGGATGTGCCCAACGATGCGGCACGTCGCAGGTGTTCTACGCCTACAATGCGGAGAGACCCACCAGCAGTCAACAGGACGAGGAGGAGGAGCAGCTGACGGAAGAGGCCGGACACACAAAGATGTCTTTCGATCAACACTCCGTAGCGGGATCTCCAGCAGTGGCAGCAGCTGCAGGGCCAGGAGCAGATCGCCAGGAGCAGTTCGGCGGCATCGGGAGCTAGCCCCGCTACATTAAAAATCATAATTTAAGTAAATAAATAAATCATTTCTTCATTTTGCAGATATTTGTGGAGTACGCGGCTTAGCGGCGTTAAATTTAAATTGTAAACAAACACAGCTGACTGTAGGCCGTTTGGCCATTTTGAATGGATTTTCAGTGAGCACTATAAAACCTGGTCGCACTACAATTATGAAACCCTTTCAGCTAGCTAAGGGTTTAGCGCTAGGGAGTATTAAGCTTAAATCTATGTACTCACTAGCGCTAAAGTTTAGCAACCAAATGAGTGCGAGCGAGAGGTAAATACACTTTTTCGGCGCCTCTTAAAAAGGTCTCTACGCAGATGAGCTAAGAGAAATACTAGAATAAATAGTACATACAAATATACTTAAGCGCCAAGTTTGTGGCAGCAACCGTCGTGGACGTGGATGTGCCCAACGATGCGGCACGTCGCAGGTGTCCTACGACTACAATGCGGAGAGATCCAGCAGCAGCCAACTAGACGAGGAGAAGGAGCAGCAGACGAACGAGGCCAGACATACAAAGATGTCTTTCGGTCAACACTCCCTAGCGGGATCTCCAGCAGTGGCAGCAGCTGCAGGGCCAAGAGCAGATCGCCAGGAGCAGCTCGGCGGCATCGGGAGCTGGCCCCGCTAAATTAAAAATCATAATCTAAGTAAAGAAATAAATAATTTCTTCATTTTGCACGTATTTGTGGGAACGCGGCTTGGCGGCGTTGAATTTGAATTGTAAACAAAAACAGCTGACAGTATGGCCGTTTCGTATACATTTTTGGTGAACGCCATGAAACGTGGTCACACTAGAATTATGAAACCCTTTCAGCTAGCTAAGGGTTTAGCGCTGGCAAGTATAAAGCTTAACAATAAAGATTTCACGTGGTTCCGCCAGGAAAAAGTTGCTTTTTGGCCAAAAAGCAGAATTGGAAAAATCAACTGTAGTGGAAAAGGGGCCTTAGTAAAACAACGGACTTAAATATACGTAAGTATTAATAATTTTAACGGAGGCATGCTCTGTTAAGATAAAAATTAACGTGACAACGTCTTAAGAAAATACTGATGGAATGATAGCATTTACTTACAATTTATGCTCAAGGAAAGTGTAAAATTTACTTCATTTAAGACCGAATAATTTTCAATTTAATACACAAAAGTTCTTAGTTTAACAACGAATCATTCTCAATTATTTGACACTGGGTAAAAAAGTTATATAACATTGAGAGAGGTAAGGCTGTAAATGGCCAGTTTCTGGAGAAGATCAGGCAGTGCCGGCTGCATGCCGGCTGTAAATGGCCAGTTTCAGGAGAGGATCAGGCAGTGCCGGCTGCAAATGGCCAGTTTCTGGAGAGGATCAGGCAGTGCCGGCTGTTAATGGCCAGTTTTAGGAGAGGATCAGGCAGTGCCGGCTGTAAATGGCCAGTTTCAGGAGAGAACAGGCAGTGCCGGCTGTAAATGGCCTGTTTCTGGAGAGGATTAGGCAGTGCCGGCTGTAAATGGCCAGTTTCTGGAGAGGATCAGGCAGTGCCGGCTGCAAATAGCCAGTTTCTGGAGAGGATCAGGCAGTGCCGGCTGTAAATGGCCAGTTTCTGGAGAGAATCAGGCAGTGCCGGCTGTAAATGGCCAGTTTCAGGAGAGGATCAGGCAGTGCCGGCTGTAAATGGCCAGTTTCTGGAGAGGATCAGGCAGTGCCGGCTGCAAATAGCCAGTTTCTGGAGAGGATCAGGCAGTGCCGGCTGTAAATGGCCAGTTTCTGGAGAGGATCAGACAATGCCGGCTGTAAATGGCCAGTTTCTGGAGAGGATCAGGCAGTGCCGGCTGCAAATAGCCAGTTTCTGGAGAGGATCAGGCAGTGCCGGCTGTAAATGGCCAGTTTCTGGAGAGGATCAGACAGTGCCGGCTGTAAATGGCCAGTTTCTGGAGAGGATCAGGCAGTGCCGGCTGCAAATAGCCAGTTTCTGGAGAGGATCAGGCAGTAATGGCCAGTTTCTGGAGAGGATCAGGCAGTGCCGGCTGTAAATGGCCAGTTTCTGGAGAGGATCACGCAGTGCCGGCTGCAAATAGCCAGTTTCTGGAGAGGATCAGGCAGTGCCGGCTGTAAATGGCCAGTTTCTGGAGAGGATCAGTGCCGGCTGTAAATGGCCAGTTTCTGATCAGGCAGTGCCGGCTGCAAATAGCCAGTTTCTGGAGAGGATCAGGCAGTGCCGGCTGTAAATGGCCGTAGTTTCTGGAGAGGATCAGGCAGTGCCGGCTGCAAATAGCCAGTTTCTGGAGAGGATCAGGCAGTGCCGGCTGTAAATGGCCAGTTTCTGGAGAGGATCAGGCAGTGCCGGCTGTAAATTAGCCAGTTTCTGGAGAGGATCAGGCAGTGCCGGCTGTAAATGGCCAGTTTCTGGAGAGGATCAGGCCCAGTGCCGGCTGCAAATAGCCAGTTTCTGGAGAGGATCAGACAGTGCCGGCTGTAAATGGCCAGTTTCTGGAGAGGATCAGGCAGTGCCGGCTGTAAGTGCCGGCTGGCCAGTTTCTGGAGAGGATCAGGCAGTGCCGGCTGTAAATGGCCAGTTTCTGGAGAGGATCAGGCAGTGCCGGCTGTAAATGACCAGTTTCTGGATAGAATTAGGGAGTACCGGCTGTTTGTTGATATGTTAAGTTATTTGGATATAAATATTATAGAAAGTCTATAAAAGCCAACTTATATATTTTTGAAAACACAATTGCTGCGGCTGGTACTCGAACCCGCGATCGTTAGATTAAGACTCGAACACTCTTAGCTCTGCATCACGCATGCAAACAAGAGGGCGACGTCATAGACTGAAATACACACATACGCCTGCGTCAGTGCTCGAGCTATAAATAGACAAAGCGGGTGAGCAAAGCGATACGGAGAAACACCGTCGCAAAACGGGCGAGACGGAGAAACACCGCTTTGCCCTTGCGGTTGCCAGAAGAGTGCAAAGCATTAAATTTTAGCCACTCTCTCTCATTCTCTCTCTTCTCTGCTGCTGCTGCTCACGTCACGTTTGCTCTGCCTGTGTCGCGGCAGAGGTAACGACGTATGAGTCATCCATTTTCGAGCGTGCATGCAGCCTGCTCTATCGATTTATAAGACGTTATCACGTCAAAACAGCTTTTCGGAGTGTCGTGCGCACGTGAGCTTGATTTCGACAAAAAACAATCTGTTTAAAGTTAATAAAAAAGGCACTTAGCTCTGATTTTATTAAACAAGTTATAATGGTATTGAAAGATAATGGCTTGTACTATGTGTTAATGATTTTAAACTATTGGATTGCTTTTTATTATCGCTGTAATTGAGTGCTTTTAACCGCCCTTTTTGCTGTATTAATTAATAACTCATGTTTAACTAGGGATATAAAAGGAGTTTCACCTATTTTTATACCCGGTACCCATAGGGTACAAGGGTATTATAAGTTAGTGCCAACCGAGAATGTATGTAACAGGCAGAAGGAGAAATCTCCGACCCTATAAAGTATATATATTCTTGATCAGCGTCACTAGCCAAATCGATCTAGCCATGTCCGTCTGTCCGTCTGTCCGTCTGTCTGTCCGTGTGAAACAACAGATCTCAGAGACTATAAGAGCTAGAGTAACCAAATTTGGTGACAACATTGGAATCTGTTGCACGCAGATCAAGTTTGTTTTAAAATTTGGCCACGCCCACTTCCGCCCCCAAAAACGTAAAAACTTTATATAAGCTAGATTCGTAAATGTTGGCTAAAGTAAATAGAAACGATAAATAAGTAGGCATTTGCGAACGTTTTCTGAAAATTTGAGTAAAATCGAAAGATAAACATGGAAGTTATTAAACAATTAAGTTTCTTCTCGTCTTGAGCCACAACGGCAGTAGCGAAAAAAAGTGTTGCGTGCTTTTGGGCGCAGTATTAATTCGTAATGCAGCTGTGTACAGTTGCAGAATTTGTCTCTTTTGAACTTTGATCTATCTGTCAACATTTTGTTTTTCCCATGTCCGTGTGGTATTTAATTTCACGCACAATACTTTGGGTACCGGGTATCTCACAGTCGGTTGCACTCGACTTTAGCTTTCTCACTTGTTTATACTGTGTTGTAGGTAATTTAATTCTTGTTCATATGAATGTAATCTTAAAGGGCACTTTTGCGCACTTTCTCTATAATTTAACTTTTTAGGAGCAATTTAATTTTAGGAAAAACCCGATTTATTTGACTTATAAAACACAGAGACGACAAAAATTTTAAGGAGATTGCATTTTTTAACGACGTATTACTTAATCCTTGTATGCTAAAATCATATTATAGGAAGCACGGATCATACATATAATTACATTGTAGAAAAAGCCGGCAAAACACGAAATTAACTGTGTAAATCGCTTGCACAGTGCAAAAGATCCAAACTGTAATTTGATATGAAAAAAATTAGGACATTAGGAAAAATAAAAGATATAAAAAAAGATAAAAAAAATAATAAATACATTTTCACTGAAAAAAAAAATTAAATTAAAAACAAGAAAGAAAGCTATCTTCGGTAAACCGAAATTTGTCTACCCTTGCAGTCTGCAATTGGATTATTGAAAATCGATTCATTTTGGTTACAGTTGAAAAAATATCTTAGTTTGTAAACATTTTACATCTTACATATGGGCTATTCCCAGCGTCGCGAACACACGGTCTTACGCTTTCTGGTTATAAAACTACCCCTAAAAATAATTTATTTTCTATGTTTTCTTTTTATTTTTACGTAAATATATTAGCTCTATGCTTGGTGCAAAAAGTAGCCTTGGTGGATATCAGTATTATTTTTTATTGGCAAAAAACATGACCTCGCGAACACACAAAAAACAGAAGTTGGATCTCGGCTGTATGTAAAGAAAAGCAAAACTCCGCGAATTTGAAAGAAATAGTCAAGTACAAAAAATTGCGTTTTAAAAAGGAATAATGAAGACTTAATTTAAGACCCCTCCTTCCAAATTAAACAAAGTTTCTTTTTGATAATTGAAAAGGCAATATCGCGAACACACAGCGCGAACACACACTTTTTCTGTCATGTTTTTACGTCACGTTTTCGTATGAATAACTTCATTTTTTTTTTTCAAAAACAACTTATTATGTACTTAATAGATATCAAAAAGAAGATTTGGTGAAAAAAAACAAATGTTTTGCATGCAAAAAATTAACTATAAAAATGCTCTTAAAAATACCTAAATTTACCAACATTTTAGTTTTTTCAGTTTTCTGGCCGATTTTCACATGAAAACACTAAGATATGATAGGTAACCATTGTATTATGAACACTTTGATTTGAATTTGAAGTTTATTTATACATATACACACAAAAATACGATAATAATGAATATTTTAGTTTTCGAGCCTGGTTGACCTTTTGCAGGAAATGCCCATATAGAATTTTACATTTTCATTTAAATCGACCGATCGTTTCTATGGCAGCTATATGATATAGTTGTCCGATCTTAATGAAATTAAAACCGTAATTCTGTAACCGTAAAAAACTACTATATCTTGAAATTGATTAATATACGTTGAAAAACAAAAAAGGTAAAAGTTTTTACCATTAATTTCGCCATCATTCCTATGGCAGCTATATGATATAGTAGTCCGATTTCGGCCGTTCTGACATATATAATGCGTGCTAAAGAAATAAGACTATGCTGAAAGTTTCGGCCCGATAGCTCAAAAGCTGAGAGACTAGTTCGCGTAGATACCGACAGACAGCCGGACAGACAGACAGACAAACGGACATGGCTAGATCGACTTGGCTGGTGAAGCTGATCAAGAATATATATACTTTATGGGGTCGGAGATGCCTCCTTCACTGCGTTGCAAATATCATTGCAAAATTATAATACCCTCTGCAGGGGTTTATAAGGGCAGCGCCACGCCTTATTTTTTTTTTCAAAATATGTTCCTTAGCTTCTTAAAAACCCAAATCAAAAAACCGAACCCAAACATTTCGTCTTGTTTTGAAGTTATTAATTTTGGCCACAAAAAGTATTCATCCAGCCTATAGTGCGGCGCTTTCCCTGTTTGTAAAACATTGTGCAATTAGCTCGGTTGTCCACTTAAGTAATTTGAGTACTAATTATAATGAACAAATAATTGTGTAATTTGGTTTATGATAAAAAATAACGGCTTGTTTTTTGCAACTTTTTATTTAATTTAGCTATTTTTGGCAATTTTGGGTGGCCTGTCCAGCTGTAAATGACGACCGATTGTTGGCAACACTGATCCTATGGGTACAGTATAGACGAACTGATCTTGATCAATGCATCACATGCATGTATCCTCTGTGTTATTAGTACGTACATAGGAATTTTGACTTAGTTTATAATAATATTGCAATTATTTGTGTTTGCCCAGGCCCGCCTACCGTGTCACGCCCTCTCACGTCCTACTTAAAATGTTCAAAATTATGGTAATTAAGATTGTTTTGTTTTTAAATTTCAAGAGTTCAATTGTTATTGATCATTAATTATAAATTTTGTTTAAATTTTCGATTGAAATTGCCGAAAGATTATAGAACAGCTAAAAAACATGGATAACAAGACAGGAAGCTATCTTCGGAAGGCCGAAGTTTGAATTCCCTTGCAATCCAATTAGATTATTGATAATCGATCAATTTTGTTAAAATTGAAAAAATATCAGAGCTTATAACTTTGTATAACATTTTACATTTTACATGTAAAATTTAACATTTTCATATAAATCAACCGATCGATTTTATGGCAGCTATGTATATGATACAGTTGTCCGATCTAAACTAAATCAAAACCGTAATTCTAAACCCGTTAAAAACAGAGAAATTATTATTTTTTTTCATTAATTTCGCCATCATTCCTATGGTATCTATAGGATATAGTGGTCCGATATATACTGCTTGCAAAAGAAATAAGACTATACTGAAAATTTCAGCCCGATAGCTCAAAAACAAGACTAGTTCGCGTAGAAACCGACCGACGGACAAACAAAAAGACTGACACGGCTAGATCGACTCGGCTGGTGATTCTGATTAAGAATATCTACACTTTATGGGGTAGCAGATGCCTCCATGACTGCTATGCAATTAACATGCCCAAATTTTAATACCATCTAAAATGGTATAAAAAGCTCGATATTAATTATACAATTCAGGCTTCATGCTAACATTCTCTTTTTATTTCTCCAAATTGTTTTCGTTTCCCCTGCTTTTTTTCCATCAGTAAATATGTAAATCGACTTAGAATTGGGTTAATAATTTGGTAACAGGTTTTTGTTGTTGTGTGGCAATTGTTGTCTTCCTGCGGTCAGTGTACGATAAAAATATCGCCGATTTTATTCAAATAAAAGAAATGTAACCTACACGGCAGCGGGGCGAAGTGCTTCTGAAGACGTTGGACGAGTTTTGTGGTAATAATCTTGGATCTTTGAGACCAGCGCCGTGGTAGAAAAACAAGTCGTGTTCTGGCTGCTTCTGGGAGTTCATTGAACGCCAAGATGAGCAACTTAACCTGGGCCTCGGATCCTCTTATGGATTGCGCAATATGCATCCGGTTTTCACGCTTTCTTCTTAAATACATACATATGTACATATAAAATACACAAAAGAGGACCAATGAATTACTTGGGGGTGAAGCAGTTTGCCTCATCAGTATATTTTACATGCACTTCACGTTCCAACTGTTCATGTCAGGTTTGATAAGGCCGGCTTGCACACTGGATATTTACTTCACGTCTTTAACGTGACGACACAATTCCAATAATTAAAATTCCCACACCCTTCTTCTCTTTATTCACTCACTCAGAACTAAAATCCTCCTCAGCGCTTATTTCTTTAACTTGTTTGCTCAACCTCAAGCATGGGCGATCGAAACCCAACAGTTGGCGAGCGAGTTGAGGACTATCTTATTTATACTCGAAAAAGCAGCAAAACAAAATCAAACAAGAAAGCTATAGGTATTTGTGCGTTAAATTGAACGGCAGTTGTGTTTTTCAGAGGCGATTTATTATTTATCAATTTAACCTAACCGTGACAGATATACAGATATACATGTTTGCGAAGTTTTATCGAATTGAATTAAATGTTTACAAGATGACATTTCAACCGCTGACCATAGAAAGTTGGCAAACAGTTGGAGTTAGATGCTAGAGTTGCCGAAAAATTGTAATATTTTTTCGCGCCGCAATTTAAATGCTTTATATATTTTATTATATTAGCTATCGATAATCAAGTTGTTTTCAATCAATTAAATATTAATAAATAATATAAGAAAAGCCTATTTCTCTGCAATGATACTTTCGTAATTATCAAGTCGATACTACAAACTATACTAGTTTATAATTTCTTATGTCTCTATTCCTTCGTATTTTTATTCGTATTTATACTATGTATATATTTGTGTGCGCCTCTGAGCGTAAGAATCTGAAAGCCGCCATAGGAACGATCGGGACATCCGATCATCCAAATCGGGACAATATATTTCATAGCCCTGTTCCACTGCAACACATTTTCGAAAATTGAATGAATGGGTTCACTCCTCCATCTACATTCTTGGGCGGCATGTGAATAGGTGAACAGCAGATCCGGCTTTGTTTACATTTTATTTGATCGTAATTTTAATTATTCGTCATATCGCGACCGAAAGCGGTCATTGCAGGCTTTCTTTTGCGACTTTTGAAAGACGTCGATACCGACGTCCTCTTTAAATTTAACCGACCTATTCAAGGAGCTATTAATATCCATGCGTGGAGCTTTGAAATCTTGTATATCAAAAATAAAATTGGGTGTTTTTCTGCCGCGACCGCAAAGCAAAAATATTTTTCTGCAACAGCTTAAGGAGCATCGCATTATGCAGTGGCGACAACGAAATCCTGCGCTGAATCTAGTTTTCATTCATCTTTTGTCTAAAATATTAATAAATTCAAAAACAATAAGAAATTTGGGAAGGGTTAGAACATGATATAAATATACAAGGTAGTCTCTTCGTGTGTTTGGCGTTCGGGTGTAGGACCTTATTGAACACTTCGCGTTTGACGTGAAAGGCTGTTTGCGTACTGGATACTCTAAGCTATTAAAAATTAAATTACAAAGAAAAAGCTCCAATTTATTATTATAATAGGCCAGTCTTAACCCCAAACACCATATAAGGGTCAATACACATTTTCTTTTGTCGTATACATTCGTTTCTCTCACACGAATTTTGACAGCCGAACTAGGGCCTCATTTTCCCGAACAAGGGCCTTATTTTTCCTACGAGACTACCTTGTATAATTGAATCATGGGTTAGAAAGCTAAAGCTCCGTACTCAGACACACGAACAGCGTTTCTAATACGGCTATGATACAGGGCACAAGTTTTCATTAATTAGCTACTTCATTAGAACCTTGAAAGAGACAACTATATGTCTTTTTTGGTTCGGATTTTTTTCGTAATGCGACTACGGTCAGACTGACTTAAAAGGTAAACAATAACAATGGCCGGAATTCGCAGTGCACAATTTATTTATTTCTGGAATCCTCATGCCAATACTCCTGCAGAAATTAATAGTTATTAGTTAATTCATAATAATTGCAAGATTTCACGGCGAAAAAACCATGAGACCGAAAACTTATTTATTTTGCTTTTGTGCAGAATAGTTGCTGAAAATTATGCTAAGCCTTCAGCAAAACCAATATATTTTGTGAGACCGTTTTGTCTAATGAGCAATCAATATAGTTTTAGATACAATTTTCTGTATTAGAGTCGGTATATTCTATCGAACTCATTTTTGTCTGGTATTTTTTCGATAAACCGATAAGTTTTTCAATTAATGAGAAAAATAATGTATTAATATCTCATTGAAAGTGCTGTATAGTCGTCTTGCTCGCACTTAGGCAAAACCCTATGGTTGCTGTCAAGCCTCTAATTAATGAGCCAATTAATGAAGTTTTAATACAGTGTCATACTGCTATAAGCAGTGAGAGAGAGGAGAGGTCAATAGTCGAGAAACACTTTTCAGCAGCGCTGTTTTAAAGGCCGGTACGCAGACGAACGAACAAAATACCAGAAAAATACCAGGTGGCGCGAGGGAAGATTTTGGTATTTCCAGAGCGGGGTGGCGAACAGAATAAAAATTTATTAAAACGACCTGTTCTAAGCATTGGCATCTCACTGTATCTCATTCCTTGGTTCAGCTGAAAAATATGGAAAACGGAATTAAAAATAAAGTGATTATGGAGTTTAGCAGAAAAGACACAATTCTGCTAGTTCAGTTTATACAGGCCCAGCCAATCATTTGGGACTTGGGCCTCAATAAACATTTGACTCCGTTTGTTTAAGAAAGGCGTGGGAGGAAATTGCTGCCATGTTAGATAAAGACAATAAGTATTTATGTACATTTAAATGTTATTCAGTCGACACCTGCAAGAACGCTTTGAGGTCGCTGCGGGACATCAGGCCAGCTGATTTAAGATTGGTATGACCGCAACATTTACATCCCAAAAATGCCGAAGAGCGTTTTAAGAAGGGTCAAACTTGATAGAGATAAAATCTTTTGTCTTACTGTCTGAGTACTAGGCTTTAGAAAAGGATCTTCCGAATTGTCGCTTAAGAACCGATCTTTTTTGGTTTTTTTTAGTATGTATAGACACCTTCGGGGCGAATGGTGAAAAGACCATTTGGTCCACTTTGGTTGGACAAGGATGAAATAACATAAGGTGGTCTCGTCGGCAACAGACATCCACTTATTGCATGCTTGCAATAAGAACGAGTGAAACATAGTAAACTCAGTAAACTTATTTAAGTCGGTTATCTAACTCGAGGTCATAATCGGCTTAATTTCTCATAAGTAAATCAAGAGTCGATTTGTGTCAAGATCACAAACAGATCTTTGTTGTACAGCAGGTCGATTATGCCGATTATGACCTCGAGTTATGTAACCTATATCCAATTGGGGACCTCTGGTTCATTAGTAATAATGCATTAGATAAACTTAATTTTGACGTGACAACGTCTTAAATTAGGTTGCGGCTGGGAGTCACTTATGAAAAAGTGTAACGCTCGGTAACGTAACGATGAGTCACCGAACGAGAGAGAGGCCCGCCGAATGCCTTGCGTCTCTCTCCCACTCAACTATGATCGGTCTGCCGCGCGCGCAGCACTAGAGAATTAGGCGCATTGAATCGGCGCATGCTTGTGTCTCTGTCTTTGTCTTTCTCGAACGTTCTTGGCGTTGGAAAACAAGAAAGCGTCATAATACAAGTTCACACGTGTGGTTAAAGTATCGTCAGCTGTGTCTGTAGTGAAAATGTGGAGTGCTTAGATTCGTCATTTACAACAACTACAACAATAAAGGTAAATAATTGTACACTGATATTTCATTATCGTAAACTATGATTGATTGATTAATTGTTAGATTGACACAAAAGTTGAGAAACTGGGTTTATAGGTTATGTCATACTATTGATAAATGTTGATAGTGTTAAGTAAATTATTAGTTTAAAATTAATTAATTAATTAATTATTATTGACTTGATAACGTCTTATAAATCGATAAAGCAGGCTGCATGCACGCTCGAAAAGCATGACTCATGTATCGTTACCTCTGCCGCGACACAGGCAGAGCAAACGTGACGTGAGCAGCAGCAGCAGAGAAGGAGAGAATGAGAGAGTGGTTAAAATTTAATGCTTTGCACTCTTCTGGCAACCGCAAGGGCAAAGCGGTGTATCTCCGTCTCGCTCTGCTCTCCCGCTTTGTCTATTTATAGCTCGAGCACTGACGCAGGCGAATGTGTGTATTTCAGTCTTTGACGTCGCCCTGTTGTTTGCATGCGTGGTGAACAGGTAAGAGTGTTCGAGTCTTAATCTCACGATCGCGGGTTCGAATACCAGCCGCAGCAATTGTGTTTTCAAAAAATATAAGTTGGCTTTTATAGACTTTCTATAATATTTATATCCATTTAACTTAACATATCAACAAACAGCCGGCACTTCCTAATCCTCTCCAGAAACTGGCCATTTGCAGCCGGCACTGCCTGATCCTCTCCAGAAGAAACTGGCCATTTGCAGCCGGCTCTGCCTGATGATCCTCTCCTGAAACTGGCCATTTGCAGCCGGCACTGCCTGATCCTCTCCAGAAACTGGCCATTTGCAGCAGGCACTGCCTGATCCTCTCCAGAAACTGGCCATTTGTAGCAGGCATAGCCTGATCCTCTCCAGAAACTGGCCATTTGCAGCCGGCACTGCCTGATCCTCTCCAGAAACTGGCCATTTACAGCCGGCACTGCCTGATCCTCTCCAGAAACTGGCCATTTGCAGCCGGCACTGCCTGATCCTCTCCAGAAACTGGCCATTTGCAGCCGGCACTGCCTGATCCTCTCCAGAAACTGGCCATTTGCAGCCGGCACTGCCTGATCCTCTCCAGAAACTGGCCATTTACAGCCGGCACTGCCTGATCCTCTCCAGAAACTGACCATTTGCAGCCGGCACTGCCTGATCCTCTCCAGAAACTGGCCATTTGCAGCCGGCACTGCCTGATCCTCTCCAGAAACTGGCCATTTGCAGCCGGCACTGCCTGATCCTCTCCTGAAACTGGCCATTTGCAGCCGGCACTGCCTGATCCTCTCCAGAAACTGGCCATTTACAGCCGGCACTGCCTGATCCTCTCCAGAAACTGGCCATTTACAGCCTCCCTCTCTCAATTTTACATAATTTTTTTACCGTGAACGTGTCAACGTCTTAAGTAAATGCTACCATTCCATCAGTATTTTCTTAAGACGTTGTCACGTTCAATGTCAGTAAACCGACTTTACAGACAACCAATTTTTTTTTTTAATTTTATATTTTTGCTCTGTTGTAGCGTAGGAGTAGGTCACACATATTTGGCAAATCTCTTACCGGCGGCGGGCACACTAAACGTCGCCGGGGCTCTATATAAAGCAGGTCACTGCCAGAAAAACTAATTGTAATTAACAGTTTTTACACACTTTTAAACTTTCCCCCGACAACATTGAATTCTCTTAAACATTTGTTACACTCAAATTAATATCTATTGTATCTGGACAAATCGGTTAGCACCCGTCCAATTGTCATCAGTGTTCTCTTCTAAAACTGTTACAAGCCAAAAAAAAAAAAAATGCAGGCCACTGCCAGTGGAAGGCACATAGCGATCGGCTAAGGTCAGCCTACATTTTGGGTAGCACTCATCCAGGAGCCAACTGCAGAGTCTCTCTTGGGGACGAGATCTTTATATCTAGGCCACAATCATACATCCCAGTAGTATTTTCCTCCTCTTCCCGTGGTACACTTCCGAGCCTCTAAAACCTTCTCAAGCTGGTAGACTTTCGAGCCTCCAAAACCTTCTCAAGCTGGTAGACTTTCGAGCCTCCAAAACCCTTCTCATACTGGTATACTTTCGAGACTCCACAATCTTATCGTTGCATGCGGAATTTCTAGCATACTTTTAGGAACTCGACTAACTGACTCGCTCTGGTCCCGAGCGACTATACACGGCGTTACCCATTGTATTTCATACTTTTAAAATTTAAGTAAATTAAACTAAGACTTAAGTGTCGAGTTTTCTACTTTGGAACTGGGTCGGAATCTCTTTCAGAAACCACACTGAGATTTCTATCTCAGCAACGTCAGATCGTAAAAAGATATTGTGGTCCGATTTGGATAAAATGTTAACAGTATGGCTATAATTAAATTAACTTCCTTGCAAAACCATTTTGTAGCATAAGTGTAATATGATGATTTAATTGAATTTGCATTGTTTTTAGAATTTAAACTGAATTTCAATATATATTTTAAGCACTTTAACTCTTTTAGGAAAAATCACTGTGGACGGCAGTCCACGTAGTGACGATGAGCACCGAGACTGTGGTGCGCAAGGAGACTACTATATACAGCCGTAGAATTGAAAATCTGCTACGATAGTCCAATCAGAACCATTTATATCTTGATCGAAAGGTATCGTAAACCTCTTTGAAACTGCATACTAACTAAGATTTTTCAAAAACGGATTAGTTTAGGAGAAATGGGAGTGAAAGTGCGAAATTGAAAATTTTGAAAATTGGAGCTGTTGGGGCCGGTGGAGCAAAAATCCCCAAATTGTTAATGATGTTGTGATCTAGCTTTAAATACGCGTCGAATGACACCTCGATCATCCTGATCCGATACTCCGTTCAAAAGATATTCAATAAACAAGATTTTAACGGCCTTTCCGAAATGAAAACGTTTGTCCTGTTGTTTGTCTGTCTGTCTGTCGATTTTTTGTTTTAGAGTCCTGGAACCACTTTTATTTTATTAAACAGCTCGAGCTAAACATTTTTGTTCTACGACTTTTTGGGTTTCCCTTAGTTTGGCGGGAAAACTGCTAAAAAGCTAGATTTCCGCGCCCATTACTTCTAAACGATTAAAGCTACAGAAACGTGCTATATGTCGTTAAAAGGTATTTTGAAATGATAATAGCTTTGCCTGGACATAATTTATCTAAATACAATATTTAAGAATTTATAATTAAACCTAATTTTTTTTTAAGTTTTGTAATTTTTAAAATTGGCTCTAACGATTTTGATAGTCACTCAAGGCCATATAGCCCTTGAGATGGCTCAACTTTTGGTATATATCACATATCTGGGAAAATTCGCTTTTTCGAGATATTACTCATTAAAATTAGTAGCAAAGATCCCATATACCTAACCTTTACATGCACTTTACATACATTTATGTAAAAATACATGTAGAGTCATATAGAGACGTGCACAATTGCAATAAACTTTAAAACCATCAAACAAAACGTAAAATATTTTAAATTAAAAAACTTTAAATTGTTTGTTTTAATTTGATCCACTTTTGCTTTTCCCGCTTCTATGGCGGGAAAATAGGAAAAATCGAATTCTCGCGGCCATAACTTCTGAACAACTAAAGTTACTGAAACGTGCTATATGTCGTTGGAAAGGTATTTTAAATGATAGTTACTTTGCCTTTACAAATTTATCTAAATATTATAATTAGAATTTAGAATTAAAATTAATATTTTTTGGATTTTCTTAATTTTTTTTTAAAATGGCTCTTACAATTTTGATACTCACTTCAAGCCGTATAACCCTTGAGATTAATGTTCACCTTTTGGGGTACTACTCATATCTTCGAAAATTCGCTTTTTCATTAATATTAGTACCAATGATCCCATATAGATAACTTCTTCATATATGGATTTTTTTGTTAGTTTTCCACATTTAAAACGAATACTTCTGATATCAAAAACACCACTTAACGAGATACTAAATTTTGTGTCGGTAACCGGCGTTCAGCTAATATCAGGTCTTACCTATGTGCTATAATTTTTTAATAATAAGTCATATAGGAACGACCTCTGGACATGATATTGAGCTATAATAATTATCACTAACAATTGGAGCCCTACATACATATGACATTTTAAAAACTTCTGATATCAAACAAAAACACCTCTTAACGAGGTAAGATAAAAGTGACGATGGCACAATCAACTCAAAAAATTTCTGATACCAAATTTTGTGACGATTAATAGTTATTTAAACAAAAATATTTAAAAATTATTTAATTAGTTCCAAAATCGGCACGCTGTCTGTTTTGCCTTTTTAAATTTTTCAGCTAAGTGCCGATTTTGAAACTAATTAAATAATAATAAGACTTAAAAGGTAAACAATAACAATGGCCGGAATTCGCAGTGCACAATTTATTTATTTCTGGAATCCTCATGCCAATACTCCTGCAGAAATTAATAGTTATTAGTTAATTCATAATAATTGCAAGATTTCACGGCGAAAACCATGAGACCGAAAACTTATTTATTTTGTTTATTTATTTTGCTTTTGTGCAGAATAGTTGCTGAAAATTATGCTAAGCCTTCAGCAAAACCAATATATTTTGTGAGACCGTTTTGTCTAATGAGCAATCAATATAGTTTTTAGATACAATTTTCTGTATTAGAGTAGGTATATTCTATCGAACTCATTTTTGTCTGGTATTTTTTCGATAAACCGATAAGTTTTTCAATTAATGAGAAATTAATGTATTAATATCTCATTGAGTGCTGTATAGTCGTCTTGCTCGCACTTAGGCAAAACCCTATGGTTGCTGTCAAGCCTCTAATTAATGAGCCAATTAATGAAGTTTTAATACAGTGTCATACTGCTATAAGCAGTGAGAGAGAGGAGAGGTCAATAGTCGAGAAACACTTTTCAGCAGCGCTGTTTTAAAGGCCGGTACGCAGACGAACGAACAAAATACCAGAAAAATACCAGGTGGCGCGAGGGAAGATTTTTGGTATTTCCAGAGCGGGGTGGCGAACAGAATAAAAATTTATTAAAACGACCTGTTCTAAGCATTGGCATCTCACTGTATCTCATTCCTTGGTTCAGCTGAAAAAATATGGAAAACGGAATTAAAAATAAAGTGATTATGGAGTTTAGCAGAAAAGACACAATTCTGCTAGTTCAGTTTATACAGGCCCAGCCAATCATTTGGGACTTGGGCCACAATAAACATTTTGACTCCGTTTGTTTAAGAAAGGCGTGGGAGGAAATTGCTGCCATGTTAGATAAAGACAATAAGTATTTATGTACATTTAAATGTTATTCAGTCGACACCTGCAAGAACGCTTTGAGGTTGCTGCGGGACATCAGGCCAGCTGATTTAAGATTGGTATGACCGCAACATTTACATCCCAAAAATGCCGAAGAGCGTTTTAAGAAGGGGTCAAACTTGATAGAGATAAAATCTTTTTGTCTTACTGTCTGAGTACTAGGCTTTAGAAAAGGATCTTCCGAATTGTCGCTTAAGAACCGATCTTTTTGGTTTTTTAGTATGTATAGACACCTTCGGGGCGAATGGTGAAAAGACCATTTGGTCCACTTTGGTTGGACAAGGATGAAATAACATAAGGTGGTCTCGTCGGCAACAGACATCCACTTATTGCATGCTTGCAATAAGAACGAGTGAAACATAGTAAACTCAGTAAACTTATTTAAGTCGGTTATCTAACTCGAGGTCATAATCGGCTTAATTTCTCATAAGTAAATCAAGAGTCGATTTGTGTCAAGATCACAAACAGATCTTTGTTGTACAGCAGGTCGATTATGCCGATTATGACCTTGAGTTATGTAACCTATATCCAATTGGGGACCTCTGGTTCATTAGTAATAATGCATTAGATAAACTTAATTTTTTAATTTTATATTTTTGCTCTGTTGTAGCGTAGGAGTAGGTCACACATATTTGGCAAATCTCTTACCGGCGGCGGGCACACTAAACGTCGCCGGGGCTCTATATAAAGCAGGTCACTGCCAGAAAAACTAATTGTAATTAACAGTTTTACACACTTTTAAACTTTCCCCGACAACATTGAATTCTCTTTAACATTTGTTACACTCAAATTAATATCTATTGTATCTGGACAAATCGGTTAGCACCCGTCCAATTGTCATCAGTGTTCTCTTCTAAAACTGTTACAAGCCAAAAAAAAATGCAGGCCACTGCCAGTGGAAGGCACATAGCGATCGGCTAAGGTCAGCCTACATTTTGGGTAGCACTCATCCAGGAGCCAACTGCAGAGTCTCTCTTGGGGACGAGATCTTTATATCTAGGCCACAATCATACATCCCAGTAGTATTTTCCTCCTCTTCCCGTGGTACACTTCCGAGCCTCTAAAACCTTCTCAAGCTGGTAGACTTTCGAGCCTCCAAAACCTTCTCAAGCTGGTAGACTTTCGAGCCTCCAAAACCCTTCTCATACTGGTAGACTTTCGAGACTCCACAATCTTATCGTTGCATGCGGAATTTCTAGCATACTTTTAGGAACTCGACTAACTGACTCGCTCTGGTCCCGAGCGACTATACACGGCGTTACCCATTGTATTTCATACTTTTAAAATTTAAGTAAATTAAACTAAGACTTAAGTGTCGAGTTTTCTACTTTGGAACTGGGTCGGAATCTCTTTCAGAAACCACACTGAGATTTCTATCTCAGCAACGTCAGATCGTAAAAGATATTGTGGTCCGATTTGGATAAAATGTTAACAGTATGGCTATAATTAAATTAACTTCCCTTGCAAAACCATTTTGTAGCATAAGTGTAATATGATGATTTAATTGAATTTGCATTGTTTTTAGAATTTAAACTGAATTTCAATATATATTTTAAGCACTTTAACTCTTTTAGGAAAAATCACTGTGGACGGCAGTCCACGTAGTGACGATGAGCACCGAGACTGTGGTGCGCAAGGAGACTACTATATACAGCCGTAGAATTGAAAATCTGCTACGATAGTCCAATCAGAACCATTTATATCTTGATCGAAAGGTATCGTAAACCTCTTTGAAACTGCATACTAACTAAGATTTTTCAAAAACGGATTAGTTTAGGAGAAATGGGAGTGAAAGTGCGAAATTGAAAATTTTGAAAATTGGAGCTGTTGGGGCCGGTGGAGCAAAAATCCCCAAATTGTTAATGATGTTGTGATCTAGCTTTAAATACGCGTCGAATGACACCTCGATCATCCTGATCCGATACTCCGTTCAAAAGATATTCAATAAACAAGATTTTAACGGCCTTTCCGAAATGAAAACGTTTGTCCTGTTGTTTGTCTGTCTGTCTGTCGATTTTTTGTTTTAGAGTCCTGGAACCACTTTTATTTTATTAAACAGCTCGAGCTAAACATTTTTGTTCTACGACTTTTTGGGTTTCCCTGTTAGTTTGGCGGGAAAACTGCTAAAAAAGCTAGATTTCCCGCGCCCATTACTTCTAAACGATTAAAGCTACAGAAACGTGCTATATGTCGTTAAAAAGGTATTTTGAAATGATAATAGCTTTGCCTGGACATAATTTATCTAAATACAATATTTAAGAATTTATAATTAAACCTAATTTTTTTAAGTTTTTGTAATTTTTTAAAATTGGCTCTAACGATTTTGATAGTCACTCAAGGCCATATAGCCCTTGAGATGGCTCAACTTTTGGTATATATCACATATCTGGGAAAATTCGCTTTTTCGAGATATTACTCATTAAAATTAGTAGCAAAGATCCCATATACCTAACCTTTACATGCACTTTACATACATTTATGTAAAAATACATGTAGAGTCATATAGAGACGTGCACAATTGCAATAAACTTTAAAACCATCAAACAAAACGTAAAATATTTTAAATTAAAAAAACTTTAAATTGTTTGTTTTAATTTGATCCACTTTTGCTTTTCCCGCTTCTATGGCGGGAAAATAGGAAAAATCGAATTCTCGCGGCCATAACTTCTGAACAACTAAAGTTACTGAAACGTGCTATATGTCGTTGGAAAGGTATTTTTAAATGATAGTTACTTTGCCTTTACAAATTTATCTAAATATTATAATTAGGAATTTAGAATTAAAATTAATATTTTTTGGATTTTCTTAATTTTTTTTAAAATGGCTCTTACAATTTTGATACTCACTTCAAGCCGTATAACCCTTGAGATTAATGTTCACCTTTTGGGGTACTACTCATATCTTCGAAAATTCGCTTTTTCATTAATATTAGTACCAATGATCCCATATAGATAACTTCTTCATATATGGATTTTTTGTTAGTTTTCCACATTTAAAACGAATACTTCTGATATCAAAACACCACTTAACGAGATACTAAATTTTGTGTCGGTAACCGGCGTTCAGCTAATATCAGGTCTTACCTATGTGCTATAATTTTTTAATAATAAACATATAGGAACGACCTCTGGACATGATATTGAGCTATAATAATTATCACTAACAATTGGAGCCCTACATACATATGACATTTTAAAACTTCTGATATCAAACAAAACACCTCTTAACGAGGTAAGATAAAAGTGACGATGGCACAATCAACTCAAAAATTTCTGATACCAAATTTTGTGACGATTAATAGTTATTTAAACAAAAATATTTAAAATTATTTAATTAGTTCCAAAATCGGCACGCTGTCTGTTTTGCCTTTTAAATTTTTCAGCTAAGTGCCGATTTTGAAACTAATTAAATAATAATAAGACTTAAAAGGTAAACAATAACAATGGCCGGAATTCGCAGTGCACAATTTATTTATTTCTGGAATCCTCATGCCAATACTCCTGCAGAAATTAATAGTTATTAGTTAATTCATAATAATTGCAAGATTTCACGGCGAAAAACCATGAGACCGAAAACTTATTTATTTTGTTTATTTATTTTGCTTTTGTGCAGAATAGTTGCTGAAAATTATGCTAAGCCTTCAGCAAAAACCAATATATTTTGTGAGACCGTTTTGTCTAATGAGCAATCAATATAGTTTTTAGATACAATTTTCTGTATTAGAGTAGGTATATTCTATCGAACTCATTTTTGTCTGGTATTTTTTCGATAAACCGATAAGTTTTTCAATTAATGAGAAATTAATGTATTAATATCTCATTGAAAGTGCTGTATAGTCGTCTTGCTCGCACTTAGGCAAAACCCTATGGTTGCTGTCAAGCCTCTAATTAATGAGCCAATTAATGAAGTTTTAATACAGTGTCATACTGCTATAAGCAGTGAGAGAGAGGAGAGGTCAATAGTCGAGAAACACTTTTCAGCAGCGCTGTTTTAAAGGCCGGTACGCAGACGAACGAACAAAATACCAGAAAAATACCAGGTGGCGCGAGGGAAGATTTTGGTATTTCCAGAGCGGGGTGGCGAACAGAATAAAAATTTATTAAAACGACCTGTTCTAAGCATTGGCATCTCACTGTATCTCATTCCTTGGTTCAGCTGAAAAATATGGAAAACGGAATTAAAAATAAAGTGATTATGGAGTTTAGCAGAAAAGACACAATTCTGCTAGTTCAGTTTATACAGGCCCAGCCAATCATTTGGGACTTGGGCCACAATAAACATTTTGACTCCGTTTGTTTAAGAAAGGCGTGGGAGGAAATTGCTGCCATGTTAGATAAAGACAATAAGTATTTATGTACATTTAAATGTTATTCAGTCGACACCTGCAAGAACGCTTTGAGGTTGCTGCGGGACATCAGGCCAGCTGATTTAAGATTGGTATGACCGCAACATTTACATCCCAAAAATGCCGAAGAGCGTTTTAAGAAGGGGTCAAACTTGATAGAGATAAAATCTTTTTGTCTTACTGTCTGAGTACTAGGCTTTAGAAAAGGATCTTCCGAATTGTCGCTTAAGAACCGATCTTTTTTGGTTTTTAGTATGTATAGACACCTTCGGGGCGAATGGTGAAAAGACCATTTGGTCCACTTTGGTTGGACAAGGATGAAATAACATAAGGTGGTCTCGTCGGCAACAGACATCCACTTATTGCATGCTTGCAATAAGAACGAGTGAAACATAGTAAACTCAGTAAACTTATTTAAGTCGGTTATCTAACTCGAGGTCATAATCGGCTTAATTTCTCATAAGTAAATCAAGAGTCGATTTGTGTCAAGATCACAAACAGATCTTTGTTGTACAGCAGGTCGATTATGCCGATTATGACCTTGAGTTATGTAACCTATATCCAATTGGGGACCTCTGGTTCATTAGTAATAATGCATTAGATAAACTTAATTTTTTAATTTTATATTTTGCTCTGTTGTAGCGTAGGAGTAGGTCACACATATTTGGCAAATCTCTTACCGGCGGCGGGCACACTAAACGTCGCCGGGGCTCTATATAAAGCAGGTCACTGCCAGAAAAACTAATTGTAATTAACAGTTTTACACACTTTTAAACTTTCCCCGACAACATTGAATTCTCTTTAACATTTGTTACACTCAAATTAATATCTATTGTATCTGGACAAATCGGTTAGCACCCGTCCAATTGTCATCAGTGTTCTCTTCTAAAAACTGTTACAAGCCAAAAAAAAAAAAATGCAGGCCACTGCCAGTGGGAAGGCACATAGCGATCGGCTAAGGTCAGCCTACATTTTGGGTAGCACTCATCCAGGAGCCAACTGCAGAGTCTCTCTTGGGACGAGATCTTTATATCTAGGCCACAATCATACATCCCAGTAGTATTTTCCTCCTCTTCCCGTGGTACACTTCCGAGCCTCTAAAACCTTCTCAAGCTGGTAGACTTTCGAGCCTCCAAAACCTTCTCAAGCTGAGTAGACTTTCGAGCCTCCAAAACCCTTCTCATACTGGTAGACTTTCGAGACTCCACAATCTTATCGTTGCATGCGGAATTTCTAGCATACTTTTAGGAACTCGACTAACTGACTCGCTCTGGTCCCGAGCGACTATACACGGCGTTACCCATTGTATTTCATACTTTTAAAATTTAAGTAAATTAAACTAAGACTTAAGTGTCGAGTTTTCTACTTTGGAACTGGGTCGGAATCTCTTTCAGAAACCACACTGAGATTTCTATCTCAGCAACGTCAGATCGTAAAAAGATATTGTGGTCCGATTTGGATAAAATGTTAACAGTATGGCTATAATTAAATTAACTTCCCTTGCAAAACCATTTTGTAGCATAAGTGTAATATGATGATTTAATTGAATTTGCATTGTTTTTAGAATTTAAACTGAATTTCAATATATATTTTAAGCACTTTAACTCTTTTAGGAAAATCACTGTGGACGGCAGTCCACGTAGTGACGATGAGCACCGAGACTGTGGTGCGCAAGGAGACTACTATATACAGCCGTAGAATTGAAAATCTGCTACGATAGTCCAATCAGAACCATTTATATCTTGATCGAAAGGTATCGTAAACCTCTTTGAAACTGCATACTAACTAAGATTTTTCAAAAACGGATTAGTTTAGGAGAAATGGGAGTGAAAGTGCGAAATTGAAAATTTTGAAAATTGGAGCTGTTGGGGCCGGTGGAACAAAAATCCCCAAATTGTTAATGATGTTGTGATCTAGCTTTAAATACGCGTCGAATGACACCTCGATCATCCTGATCCGATACTCCGTTCAAAAGATATTCAATAAACAAGATTTTAACGGCCTTTCCGAAATGAAAACGTTTGTCCTGTTGTTTGTCTGTCTGTCTGTCGATTTTTTGTTTTAGAGTCCTGGAACCACTTTTATTTTATTAAACAGCTCGAGCTAAACATTTTTGTTCTACGACTTTTGGGTTTCCCATAGTTTGGCGGGAAAACTGCTAAAAAGCTAGATTTCCCGCGCCCATTACTTCTAAACGATTAAAGCTACAGAAACGTGCTATATGTCGTTAAAAAGGTATTTTGAAATGATAATAGCTTTGCCTGGACATAATTTATCTAAATACAATATTTAAGAATTTATAATTAAACCTAATTTTTTTTTTTAAGTTTTTGTAATTTTTTTAAAATTGGCTCTAACGATTTTGATAGTCACTCAAGGCCATATAGCCCTTGAGATGGCTCAACTTTTGGTATATATCACATATCTGGGAAAATTATTATTTTTGCTTTGTTCTTAGTTTGATGTTGTAGTTTTAATTTATATATAGATATAACAATTTGTTTATTGATTTTTTCGTGCGTAGATATTTACATGGTTTAGTATTAACCAACGTGAATTTATATTTGAATTAGTTTGTTATTGTTTATTTAGAAATTACTTTAAGAGAAACCCATGAATTTATGAATTTAATAGCCTTGTTGTTTTAGAAATAAGTTAAATAAAAACCACGAATGTAAAACGCATTTGCTTATGTTTCCTTACACTGGTGTATCTGCAGTTGCAACTCGAATCATTCGAATTCAGCGTCTCAGTTTTCAGAGTTCTCACTTCATTCCATTCGTTTCTCTTTCTCTATTCTTTGTGCGGCTGAGTCGAACGTAAGCGAGTCAACTCATTCAATCCACTGATGCAGATGTCTACTATGGACTCAAACTCATTTTCAAACACGTAGGAATAGACATTGAAGAAAATAAACTGCACCAAAATTATTCTTTTGACCAAACTATCAATTTCCACTAAGATTTTTAAATTTCTTATTCTAAAAGATTTTTTTCTTATTAATGGCTCTGACTAGACCACAATTATTGTTTTGATCAAAAAATAAAATCACATAAAACATGCTAGCTTCGGTAAGCCGAAGTTTGTATACCCTTGAAGTCTGCAATTGGATCATTGAAAATCGATTCATTTTGGATACAGTTGAAAAATATCGAAGTTTGTAAGCATTTAACATTTTACATGTAGAATTTAACATTTTACATGTAGAATTTTACATTTTCATATAAATCGACCGATCCTTTCTATGGCAGCTATATGATATAGTTGTCCGATCTTAATGAAATTAAAACCGTAATTCTATAACTATAAAAAACGACTTTATCTCGAAATTTATAGATATTCGTTGAAAACAGAGAAGTTTTTATATATTAATTTCGCCATCATTCCTATGGCAGCTATAGGAGCAGCTATCCGATTTCGGCCGTTCCGACATTTATACTGCGTGTTAAGAAATAAGACTATGCTAAAAATTTCAGCCTGATAGCTCTAAAACTGAAACTAGTTCGCGTAGAAACCGACAGACGGATAGAGTTTTAGAGTCCTGGAACCACTTTTATTTTATTAAACAGCTCGAGCTAAACATTTTTTGTTCTACGACTTTTTGGGTTTCCCGCTAGTTTGGCGGGAAAACTGCTAAAAAAGCTAGATTTCCCGCGCCCATTACTTCTAAACGATTAAAGCTACAGAAACGTGCTATATGTCGTTAAAAAGGTATTTTGAAATGATAATAGCTTTGCCTGGACATAATTTATCTAAATACAATATTTAAGAATTTATAATTAAACCTAATTTTTTTTTAAGTTTTTGTAATTTTTTAAAATTGGCTCTAACGATTTTGATAGTCACTCAAGGCCATATAGCCCTTGAGATGGCTCAACTTTTGGTATATATCACATATCTGGGAAAATTCGCTTTTCGAGATATTACTCATTAAAATTAGTAGCAAAGATCCCATATACCTAACCTTTACATGCACTTTACATACATTTATGTAAAAATACATGTAGAGTCATATAGAGACGTGCACAATTGCAATAAACTTTAAAACCATCAAACAAAACGTAAATATTTTAAATTAAAAAAACTTTTAAATTGTTTGTTTTAATTTGATCCACTTTTGCTTTTCCCGCTTCTATGGCGGGAAAATAGGAAAAATCGAATTCTCGCGGCCATAACTTCTGAACAACTAAAGTTACTGAAACGTGCTATATGTCGTTGGAAAGGTATTTTTAAATGATAGTTACTTTGCCTTTACAAATTTATCTAAATATTATAATTAGGAATTTAGAATTAAAATTAATATTTTTTGGATTTTCTTAATTTTTTTTTTAAATGGCTCTTACAATTTTGATACTCACTTCAAGCCGTATAACCCTTGAGATTAATGTTCACCTTTTGGGGTACTACTCATATCTTCGAAAATTCGTTTTTCATTAATATTAGTACCAATGATCCCATATAGATAACTTCTTCATATATGGATTTTTGTTAGTTTTCCACATTTAAAACGATTACTTCTGATATCAAAACACCACTTAACGAGATACTAAATTTTGTGTCGGTAACCGGCGTTCAGCTAATATCAGATGTCTTACCTATGTGCTATAATTTTTTAATAATAAGTCATATAGGAACGACCTCTGGACATGATATTGAGCTATAATAATTATCACTAACAATTGGAGCCCTACATACATATGACATTTTAAAACTTCTGATATCAAAACACCTCTTAACGAGGTAAGATAGTGACGATGGCATAATCAACTCAAAATTTCTGATACCAAATTTTGTGACGATTAATAGTTATTTAAACAAAAATATTTAAAAATTATTTAATTAGTTCCAAAATCGGCACGCTGTCTGTTTTGCCTTTTTAAATTTTTCAGCTAAGTGCCGATTTTGAAACTAATTAAATAATTTTTTAATATTTTTGTTTAAATAACTATTAATCGTCACAAAATTTGGTATCAGAAATTTTTTGAGTTGATTGTGCCATCGTCACTTTTATCTTACCTCGTTAAGAGGTGTTTTTGTTTGATATATGTATATTTAGATCTGTTTACTCAAAATAATTTAAGAGAGCCATTGGTTTTCGGAAAGTTGTATACATGGCCTTTGGATAGTATTAATTTAAAAATTTGTTGAACTAACGGTTTTCAAGACTTTAGCTTAAAATCTCCTTTTTCGCAAATATCTCAAAGATAGTTTTATGCATTTTTTATGAGTTAGCGTGTTCGGCGACTTAAAATTAGGCGGAAAAACCAGGGACCGTAATTAATGATTTTTTCTTTTTTTTTTAAATCAAAAAATCAAACACTTGGGCATGGACTGTATTTTTTCGACACGACCCAGCCCGACACGAAAAAAAAATGTACAGCAGATCCAACACGGCCCAACACGAAATATTAAAAAAATGTTTTTTAAATTGTTTAAATTTAGGTTTACATATGATACAGGAACAACAACTTATCTAAATTTGGCCAAAAGTGAAAAACACTCTCTCGCTTGTTGCCGAGCTCGTTGGAATATTTAGAGTATTTAACCCCTTTAAATTCGAGTTTGCCCAAAACTGCAAAATATTATCGTTCGGTAAACTGTTCATAGCACAATTTCTTCTGAATTGTTTTAAGATTAAATTTTTTTTGTTGCTTGGAAAATATTCTGCAAAAGCATGGGTGGGTGGAGAACTGCTTTCATGGCAAAACGCATTATCTTCACAATTGATTGAGTGGCCAAAAACTGCTCTTTTTTTCAGGACTCAGAAAACAAAGTTGACTTTTTATCAGCACTAGTGTGTTGTGTTTTATCGTGTCGATTATGTTTTGAACGAACACGCACGCTATGGACTAGACATCTGCATGAAATCACTCACAACATACGTTTCATTGAGTACATTCGAATGAAATGGAATGGAATGAGTGGAATGCAAGAAATGAAACGACATTGTATCAGTATGCGTTCCCGTTTTGCTTCATAGCTTGGGACGTTGAACGAAATGAATGAGAAGGAATGAAGCGAAAAATTAAATAACTGTATTTGGCAATGCGTGTTATATTCGAATCATTCGAGTTGTTGTGTTCGCAAACAGATGCAAGTGCAGACGCAAACATGGACACCTCAATAAAAGAAGCCGACGAATGTGTATCTGTATGTATTTGTAGTCCGCATTATTTTTGCTTTGTTCTTAGTTTGATGTTGTAGTTTTAATTTATATATAGATATAACAATTTGTTTATTGATTTTTTCGTGCGTAGATATTTACATGGTTTAGTATTAACCAACGTGAATTTATATTTGAATTAGTTTGTTATTGTTTATTTAGAAATTACTTTAAGAGAAACCCATGAATTTATGAATTTAATAGCCTTGTTGTTTTAGAAATAAGTTAAATAAAAAAACCACGAATGTAAAAACGCATTTGCTTATGTTTCCTTACACTGGTGTATCTGCAGTTGCAACTCGAATCATTCGAATTCAGCGTCTCAGTTTTCAGAGTTCTCACTTCATTCCATTCGTTTCTCTTTCTCTATTCTTTGTGCGGCTGAGTCGAACGTAAGCGAGTCAACTCATTCAATCCACTGATGCAGATGTCTACTATGGACTCAAACTCATTTTCAAACACGTAGGGAATAGACATTGAAGAAAATAAACTGCACCAAAATTATTCTTTTTGACCAAACTATCAATTTCCACTAAGATTTTTAAATTTCTTATTCTAAAAGATTTTTTTTCTTATTAATGGCTCTGACTAGACCACAATTATTGTTTTTGATCAAAAAAAATAAAAATCACATAAAACATGCTAGCTTCGGTAAGCCGAAGTTTGTATACCCTTGAAGTCTGCAATTGGATCATTGAAAATCGATTCATTTTGGATACAGTTGAAAAAATATCGAAGTTTGTAAGCATTTAACATTTTACATGTAGAATTTAACATTTTACATGTAGAATTTTACATTTTCATATAAATCGACCGATCCTTTCTATGGCAGCTATATGATATAGTTGTCCGATCTTAATGAAATTAAAACCGTAATTCTATAACTATAAAAAACGACTTTATCTCGAAATTTATAGATATTCGTTGAAAAACAGAGAAGTTTTTTATATATTAATTTCGCCATCATTCCTATGGCAGCTATAGGAGCAGCTATCCGATTTCGGCCGTTCCGACATTTATACTGCGTGTTAAGAAATAAGACTATGCTAAAAATTTCAGCCTGATAGCTCTAAAACTGAAACTAGTTCGCGTAGAAACCGACAGACGGATAGACAGACGGACATGGCTAGATCGACTCGGCTGGTGATGCTGATCAAGAATATATATTTTATGGGGTCGGAGGTGCCTCCTTCACTGCGTTGCAAATATCATTTGGTAATAATTAGAATTGAATAACTAAAGAAAATATATAAAGAAAAGAGCAAAATAAATATTAAATATTATTTTCATATATCATATTGTCATAAATATTTATAAATTTAAGCAAACAAAATCACTTGGTATAATCCGCATAAGTTAAGGCCCAATTGATACCTAAGTGCACTAAATCGGGGTCCGGACAGGGGCTTAGTCAAAATATCGGCCAGTTGTTTATCTGTGGGAATATACTCATTAGATATTAGTTTTCGTTCAATTTGTTCCCTAGAGAAATGGTATTTAATATCAATATGTTTTGTTCTCTTGTGGCATGTGGGACTATTAGCAATGTGTTAAAGTTCGGCAAAATACATTTTATTCATATTTCATATTTCATATTTCTTCACTTATTTAATTAAGTTTTACAATGGCGTTTCAATTTTGTGTTTCCTTGGCGCGTCTTACTTTTTCGTTTCTTTTTCTCAACGTGCCCAGTTTGTTCTTTCTCAAATTCTCAACTTATAACTCTTAATAAAAATACCGAATACCAAAACTTATAACTAAAGGTTAGTACGCAGATGCTCGAACAGTTCGCAACCCCAAACAGATTTAATCTTTTTCCAGTGTGACCGCTTCTTAAAACGCTCTTCGGTATTTTTGGGAGGTAAATGATGCGGTCATACCAATCTTAATTCAGCTGTGTTTGTTGACAAAATAATTTATTTGAAATATGAAGTTAGTCAACATGTTTAACGATGAAGCTACGATAATTGTATCTTCCTTGGTAAAGTCCATTGTTCTGCTTTTACGCATCTTGGTTAATTTAGCGTTTTCCATATATTTGAACCAAACAAATTAAGAAATTAACGAAACAAATTAACGCAACAAATTAACAACTGTTTTTCGGGATATAAATGTGAATACAATGCGTGCGAAATGCCGTTAACTCGGGAAAACTTCAATTAAAGCGCGGCAAAGAGAGATATAGTGAGATGCCAACAGTTGAGAACAGGCCGTTTTAATAAATTATTTATTCTGTTCGTCACCCCGCTCTGGAAATACCAAAAGACTTTCCTCCCGCCACCTGGTATTTTGTTCGTTCATCTGCGTACCGGCCTTTAAAACGGGGCTTTCGAAATGTGTTTCCCGATCATTGACCTCTCGCTCTCTCTCACTGCTTAAAAACGCTGTTCGAGCATCTGCGTACTAAGCTTTAATCTTAAATGGAAATATCGAAAACAAGAATGCTTAACCTATCGACATTAAATCAATTTATCAAATTCAAACTGTATGTTTTGCTATTACAAATTCTTACACCCTCCCCAACCGTGAATCGTCCTCGGATTCACCATATAATTGGAGCCTTATTAACTTCGATGTTGGTCGGTGTAAAACATTATCCATTGTCTTCACATCGGCTGAACGTACTTGGTGATCTTTTCCAGCAAATACCTTGATTATTCGTCCCCTCTTCCAAGTACTTCGAGTTGATGCAGAGTCCATTATAAGTACCAAGTCGTCTACTTTAAGCGGAGTGGTGTTTGGTGCCACTCAGATCCCTTAACCAGTTGGGGAAGATACTCCACTATCCATCATTTCATATGCGATCCTTAAGAGCTTGTGCAATTCTCCACTGTTTTTTCAGGCATATATTTTGAACTGTTGGCTGTGGCGTCTGCGTCGAGTTTGTACAGCCCATTAAGAAATGGTTTGGGGTTAAAGGTTCTTCGTCTTTGTGTGTGATTGGCAACTCAGTTAGAGGACGTGAGTTGATAATATTTTCTGCTTCAATTAACACAGATTGGAGTGTTTCGACTCGTGGATTAATACTGTGCAATGTTTTACTCATTAATTTTTTTTAATTATCCCTATTAATCGTTCCCAACATCCTCCGGCGTTCGGCTGTAAAGGGCAGTTGAATACCCATTTTATTCCCCTTTGGGCCGCTTCATTTGTCATGTCATCTAGGTCCAATAAATGTTCGTTGTTCTTAAGTTCCTTTGCTGCTCCGATGAAATTGGTACCATTATCGCTTCGAATCATTACCGGTGTGCCTCGACGGTTAATAAAATTTCGCAAACATAGAATAAAGGCATCCGTAGAAAGATCTGCTGCTAGTTCTATATGGGCAGCTCTGATGGTCATGCAGGTAAAGATTACTCCCCAGCGCTTCTCATGACGACGACCTACAGTTACGGTAAGTGGGCCAAACAAATCCACCCCCGTATAAGTGAATGGTCTCATATACGGGGTTAATCGGTCTGGCGGCAATTGACCCATACGTGGAATCTTAGGTAAACCTTTGTCTATGATGCATCTATTGCACTCATGCGTTACCTTGCTCAGGAGTCGTTTAATATGCGGTATCCAAAATTTTTGTCGGCTCTCATTTATGACGACTGCTTGGTTCTGGTGGTGATATTTTGTATGAAAATATCTCATGAGCAAGTAAGATACCGTGTGGTCCTTCGGAAGAAGAATAGGGCGACGTCTTGACTGTGGTAAATATGATGCTTCATCTATTCGTCCCGATAGATGTAAGAGACCATCTGTTTCAATGTAGGACGAAAGATCATAAATTCGGCTGTGTTTGGTAATACACTGCTTATTCCGTAAGGTCTTAATTTCGTCTGGGAAGGCTTCTTGTTGCACCATTCGACAGATTTCAGCTTCGGCATCAGCTAACTCTTCGACAGTTAATGGTCCTTTGTGGTTCGACAGCTTAAGCCAAGATCTTTTGGCTCGCATTACCCAAGCTACTACTCGCTTAAGATTGCTGTAACAAGAAAATCGGTTAAAATCTACTACCGGTATAGCTACCTGGCATTTCAACACTGGACGTTCGGAAATTTCTTCCTCCAACACATCTGGGAACTTAGTATCAGTCATTCGTGGCCAGTCACAGCACGGCAGCTTCAAGAAACTCGGGCCGAGTATCCACGGACTTTGGCGAGAAATTTTCGGCGAATTGGATATACGAGTGGCGGCATCAGCAGTGTTGTGACTCTGTTGAACTTGAAAGGATTTTGGTTATCCGGTGACCCACAAACGGTTTGAATTTTCTTGGCTTGGAATGAACCCTCTGTAGAACGGTTTTGGAGTCGCTCCAAAAGAAGGTGTCCTGTATTGGTAGTCTATTATTTTACTGTAATAAGCGATTTAATCGAATGCCAAGGACTGCAGCTTGAAGCTCAAGTCTAGGAATAGACAAGAGTTTCTTCGGGGCTAGGCGTGTTTTTCCCATGACAAAGGCAATGTCAACCACTGTGCAGCAAATTACGCGTAGATACGCAACAGCTGCAAATGCTGCTTGACTCGCGTCGACAAATATGTGCATTTCCAATCTCTCGAAACAACTTAAATTTGTAGAATACATTCGGGGAACCTTAAAGTTGTGCATGTTATGTATTTCGGCCAGCCAACATTTCCAGTTTGGATGCAGTTCTGAAGGTATAGCCTCATCCCAATTTGTACCAAAGCTCCAAGTACTCTGAACTATGATCTTGGCAGAAATATGATAGTCTGCAGTTAACCCGAATGGGTCAAAAATTGCCATAACCATACCCAAAAGCTCCCTTTCTGTTGGAACTCGGGATCCATTTATTACGCCTTGATGCGATGAAATTTGGTCTCGAACTGAAAAACATCAAGCTGTGTATTCCAAAACATACCTAAGACCTTCTCACTATCAAGTTGACTTTGCAGATGGCTGTTCATATTCGGCTCGTGATGATTATTCATTATATTCTGCAATTTATCAGAGTTTGAGGAAAGACTACGTAGTTCAAATCCTCCTTCCGCGCGACCCTTACAACTTGTTGACATATCTCGATGGCTTCCCAGCCAACCATCGGAGTCCGCAGGGTGCTCCTTTAGGACTCCCTGTGCGGAGCTCAAACCCTCCTAGGGAGGCTCCGAAAGGTGTCCTAAGGGAGCATGTTTGCTGGAGAAAATGGCCTTTTCAATTTATATGAAAACAGTGCTCCTTTAGGAGTCCTAGAAGGAGTGTTTTCGGAGTCCCAAAATGCTCCTGTAGATAAACCGCAAGGACTCCGTGCGGACTCCTCTATTAGCTTATAGATTTAAAAAGAAAGGAGTCCTTAAATCGTCCAAAGATAACCTAACCGACACTCCTATGTAAGTTAATATGTTACTGTTAAATGGATGTAAATATTATTAATGTTTTATAAAGCAACTTACATTTCTGAAACACAATTGTTCCGAGTGGGACTCGAACACGTGACCTTTAGATTTAAAGTCCAGCACACTAAGCATGTCGCCATTCAGGTAAATCAGAGAATGCTGATGAAAACAAATGCATACTATACCAAGTTATGCTCCCTAAACGCTCCTACGAGGAGCTTTTTTGGAGTCCCTTTTTACTCCAACTTCGGAAATTGCACCTTTTTGGAGTCCACTTTCGCTCCTACTTCGGAGCGCTCCGAAAACGCTCCCTTAAGGAGCTATTTCGGAGTCCACTTTCGCTCCGACTTCAGAGCGCTCCGAAAACGCTCCCTTAAGGAGCTTTTTCTGGAGTCCCTTCTTGCGCCCTCTTCGGAGCGCTCCGAAATCGCTCCATTAAGGAGCTATTTCGGGAGTCCCTTTTCGCTCCTACTTCGGAGCGCTCCGAAAATGGTTGGCTGGGTTCCTCTGTAGACTCAAAACTCATAACAAGGTCGTCTACGTAATGGTGTTCAACTATGGCATGCCTTGCTTTTGGAAATTGATCTTTAAAGTCTTCGGCGTTTAGATTCTTGACATAATTAGCGCAGAATGGCGAACATATTGCTCCGAAAATTAGGGACGTCATGGCAAAGTGTCTGATTGGTTGACTTGTATCTCCATCTCGCCACAAGAACCGCTGTGAGTTCTGTTCGTTTTCTCGTATCTTTATCTGAGAAAACATCTCCCGAATATCTGCAGTTACACCTACTTTATTTTGCCTAAACTGCATAAGAATCGATACTAGTGGCTTTAAGTTGTCAGGACCTTTAAGTAGCGCTTTGTTAAGCGGCATACCTTCGACTTCGGCAGCAGCGTCGAACACAACTCGCATTTTGTCTGGTTTATAAACTGACTGTACTGCAAAGTGGGGAATGTACCAGACGGGATTAGAAACATCATTAATTTCCGACCGACTTAGTTCGCGGGCATAACCCTTCTCGACATATTTTGCCATCTCGGTTCTGTATTTCTTAGCAAATTCTGGATTAGCGTTCATTTTCTTTTCGATTCCATACAATCTTTTCTCTGCCATTTTGTAACTATCTGGCATAGCTACGTTTTCCTTCCACGGCAATCCGATTTTAAACTGTTTCCCGATCCTAATGGTCCTTCCGCCATCAGCGCCTTTACTCTTGTATCATCAATGGATTCTATGGGTGGTAAGTTACTCAAACCGAAGTTCTCAGATTCTACAAATTCTGACACCATATCTTGCCATTTAGTTTCATCCGTTATGAAATGCACACGAAATCTTGATGAAGTTTTGAATCTTTACATCTCTGAATTTGGACCATATGCTAGCCATCCCAGTTTTGTGTCAATAGCTACAGGCTGTAAGTTTCCTCTTTCTATAATTCTCTTTGGTAGTCCTAAGTGTAGGTTGTCAAGGCCATTAAGCAGAACTGGCTTGGCGACAATATGATCGTGTTGATCCCTTGAAAACGACTGACTTGGTAAATCTAGTCTTTTCACAGTTTGTACATTTTTTATGTCGAATCGCACATGATCGTTCATGCCAGTAATCTCAAGCCTTTCCCTTTTAGACATTTCTAAACTTTGCTTGTTATCGTACCACTGCACAGTTAACGGACTTCTCTCACCTTCTAGTCCCAATTTGTCAGCAATAGCTTCCTCCATCAAGGTAACTGAACTTCCGTCGTCAAACATTGCATATGTTTCTATATTACCGTTTTGTCCATATAATACCACTGGAATCACCTTAAACAGATATGGGCTAGAGCTAGTAATTCCGGAACTGCAATTGAGTAATAGTTTGGGATCTGTTGTTGTTGTGTCCCTTGAAAACGACTGACTTGGTAAATCTAGTCTTTTCACAGTTTGTACATTTTTTATGTCGAATCGCACATGATCGTTCATGCCAGTAATCTCAAGCCTTTCCCTTTTAGACATTTCTAAACTTTGCTTGTTATCGTACCACTGCAAAGTTAACGGACTTCTCTCACCTTCTAGTCCCAATTTGTCAGCAATAGCTTCCTCCATTAAGGTAACTGAACTTCCGTCGTCAAACATTGCATATGTTTCTATATTACCGTTTTGTCCATATAATACCACTGGAATCACCTTAAACAGATATGGGCTAGAGCTAGTAATTCCGGAACTGCAATTGGAGTAATGGTTTGGGATCTGTTGTTTGTAGATTTTGTATCTGTGAAACATTATGTAAACTGCTGTGATGCGTATATTGGCAACCTTCGAACGGACAGGCTTGCTTAATTCGGCAATTCTGGGCATTATGCCCTTTCTGAGACATGCAAAACATAAACGATGTTCTTTGACAATATTCCAGCGCGATTTTGTGTCGTTCTCCTTCCACATTTTGCAGGATTCCAGATCATGGCATTCTTTGCATAGAATGCATTCCACCGCTGTCTGTGTGTTGGCAATAAATATTGGCTTTGTGTTTCGAGCGATGAATTTTCTCCCTGAAGTGTCTACTACAGCTGTTAAACGCCCGACGACTCTTGCAATTGAACTCAGCCATTCTGAAAATTTGGCAATAGTCGGAGCCACCTGTTTCCCTTCATCGACTCGAAGCCATTCCATCTGTAAATGAGTGGGCAGTTTTGTTAAAAGTTCTTCCACTAAGATCGGATTGTTTAAATGTTCCTTGTGGTTGGCCGCTGACAGAAAATGAACCACCCGACAGACATTTGTTGCAAAGGTGACAATCTGCTCAGGTTTGTTATATGCAACCTTTGGAAATTCTCTAATCCTGGCCAATTGCGAGCGAATCAGCAAACTCGACCAAACCTGAACTCCAGTTCCTCGATCACATCTCGTACGTTATCTGGGTAAATTAGTAGGGATGCTACAGCTTCTTTGGCTTCTCCAACTAGGCATTTGCGCAAACGCATCAGATTTTGTAAACTATTATAACGGAAAAGGTTAGTAGAATCGTCATAGGTTCTTTTAAAGAGTGGTTAGTAGAATCGTCATAGGTTTTTTTAAAGAGTGACCAGTCCTCCGTATTTCCAGAAAATTTTGGTAAATCAAGTAGCTGCACGTTGTTTTGGGATAATTGCGCGACGACTTCTGGAACGTTGGCATGTTCTTGTGAGTTTACACAGCCGTGAACTTGAGGAACATCATTTATATTGGCCTCGACTGTATCCAGAATTTGCCTATCGAAATTTGTATTTTCTAGGGAATCATTGTTAAAATCACGCATATACTAAAACTGTTTTAATTGACGATCAGCAAGAGATTTGATTTCACTCTGATTATTTTAAATACCCACATGGGCGGTGTGGATATCCCGCTGAATACCCTTAATGTCTGAGCGTAGGGCCTGTAACATGGCTATCAAATCACTATTGTTTTCACTGGCGTCTCGTTCTTTACTTTCACATACTGTTGTGTTTAAAGTTTCCTCATCGGACGACATTTTGAGACTTCGCAAATTATATTGACTCATTAAGCTTCTTGAATTGCTTAGGGACACGGTGGGGGTAATTTATTTGCCCTGGCGGCCAGCTATGCCCCAGCTCATAGCCGTCTTTAGTCACCCAAACAAAACAAGGCTTTAGTCAAAGTTCTGCGTGCGCGAAGTCTGTAACACACGCTCGCCAAACTGATCAAATTTGTCCACTAACACTTCTGCACTACGGCGTCTGTCTCACACATATGCACACGGCTTTTCTCGTCGCTCTGACAAATTTCTGCACAGCAACGCCTGTCTCTGGTCTCTTTCACACGTTTGCAGAATTTTGTTTTTCGGCGTCTGTTTCCTTATATGGACACGGATTTTCTCGTCGCTTCGACAAAACTTCTGCACACCAACGCTTATACAGCCCTTGCTGTCTCTGTCTCTCTCACACGCTTGCAGAATCTTGGAAATCTGACGAAACTGGGTACCTACACCTGTGCACCTCGGCGTCTGTTTCACACATTCGCAAAATTTTGGAACTCTGACGAAACTGGGTACCTACACTTATGCACCTCGGCGTCTGTTTCACACATTCACGACTTCTTATTAAAGTTTGCAATTTGATCACGGCTTGATCCCTGTTTCCCTGACTGGGTGTATTGTTTTATGAAAAGGCATGACTACAAACAAATTCGACGTCGGGTTTGTGACAGCAATACTTTAAACATAATCAATCTATACCAATTCCATTAATTGTCCGCTTCGGAATCCGTAACCGGACACATGTAAAACGCGCAAAAAATTGAGAACGCGTAGCAACTTTATAAGACAAAATTGAAAGATGTTAAAGTTCGGCAAAATACATTGTATTCGTTGTTTTCTTCATATTTATTCACTTATTTAATTTAGTTTTACAATGGCGTTTCAATTTTGTATTTCCTTGGCGCGTCTTACTTTTTTGTTTCTTTTTCTCAATGTGCCCAGTTTGTTCTTTCTCAAATTCTCAACTTATAACTCTTAATAAAAATACCGAATACCAAAACTTATAACTAAAGCTTAGTACGCAGATGCTCGAACAGTTCGCAACCCCAAACAGATTTAATCTTGTTCTAGTGTGACCGCTTCTTAAAACGCACTTCGGTATTTTTGGGAGGTACATGATGCGGTCATACCAATCTTAAATCAGCTGTGTTTGTTGACAAAATAATTTATTTGAAATGTAAAGTTAGTCAACATGTTTAACGATGAAGCTACGATAGTTGTCTCTTCCTTGGTAAAGTCCATTGTTCTGCTTTTTCGCATCTTGGTTAATTTAGCGATTTCCATATTTTTGAACCAAACAAATTAAGAAATTAACGAAACAAATTAACGCAACAAATTAACAACTGTTTTTCGGGATATAAATGTAAATACAATGCGTGCGAAATGCCGTTAACTCGCGAAAACTTCAGTTAAAACGCGGCAAAGAGAGATGCCAATAGTTGAGAACAGGCCGTTTTAATAAATTATTTATTCTGTTCGTCACCCCCCTCTGGAAATACCAAAAGTCTACCCTCGCGCCACCTGGTATTTTTCTGGTATTTTGTTCGTTCATCTGCGTACCGGCCTTTAAAACAGGGCTGTCGAAAAGTGTTTCCCGAATATTGACCTCTCGCTCTCTCTCACTGCTTTAAAACGCTGTTCGAGCATCTGCGTACTAAGCTTAAATCTTAAATGGAAAAATCGAAAACAAGAATGCTTAACCTATCGACATTAAATCAATTTATCAAATTCAAACTGTGTTTTGCTATTACAAATTCTTACACAATGCTTATACAACCTTGGTTGTCCTCCAAAATCGTTATAAGTTCCTCACATTGCAGTTTTATATTATATATTTTTTTTTGATAAAGACTTTAGCCACATATCTTCTCTTGTGGGCTCAAATAATGCCATATACTCAGCTTTAGTAGATGAAGCTGCAACCGAATTTTGCTTTTTTGTATTCCAGCAAATAAGGCTTGAATCAAACATTTTAAATAAGTAACCAGTAGCACTCTTTCTATCGTTCTCACTTCCAGCCCAATCTAAATCCGGTAAAAATATTTGTATAACTATTTTTTTTGGTTAAGCTTAGTACGCAGATGCTCGAACAGTTCGCAACCCCAAACAGATTTAATCTTTTTCTAGTGTGACCGCTTCTTAAAACGCTCTTCGGTTTTTGGGAGGTAAATGATGCGGTCATACCAATCTTAAATCAGCTGTGTTTGTTGACAAAATAATTTATTTGAAATATAAAGTTAGTCAACATGTTTAACGATGAAGCTACGATAATTGTATCTTCCTTGGTAAAGTCCATTGTTCTGCTTTTTCGCATCTTGGTTAATTTAGCGATTTCCATATTTTTGAACCAAACAAATTAAGAAATTAACGAAACAAATTAACGCAACAAATTAACAACTGTTTTTTGGGATATAAATGTAAATACAATGCGTGCGAAATGCCGTTAACTCGCGAAAACTTCAATTAAAGCGCGGCAAAGAGAGATAGAGTGAGATGCCAATAGTTGAGAACAGGCCGTTTTAATAAATTTTTTATTCTGTTCGTCACCCCCCTCTGGAAATACCAAAAGTCTTCCCTCGCGCCACCTGGTATTTTTCTGGTATTGTGTTCGTTCATCTGCGTACCGGCCTTTAAAACAGGGCTGTCGAAAAGTGTTTCCCGACTATTGACCTCTCGCTCTCTCTCACTGCTTTAAAACGCTGTTCGAGCATCTGCGTACTAAGCTTTAAACATAAACTCAAATTTAGAGTACCTATCAGATATCTTACAACTCTTTTAAGACATTGCCATAGTTCTTTATTATTCTTAACTGTATATCTACGAGTACTTAATGTACCTAAGGCTGTACATAAGTCAGGTAGAGTACATAGCATTATGTATCGTTATAAGTTTCATCTAGATTCAAGGCCTCATAATTTAGTTTATTCGGAAGTTGAGTGCTAACTAAATTACAATCATTCATACCATATTTATTTAAAACACTATTACTGTAAGGAGTTTGACTCAGTTCAAGTTTACCATCACATCTATTTATTTTAATGCCAATAAAATATTTGATTTCCCCCAAGTCAGTCATCCTAAATTGTCCTTTCAAATAGTTTTTAAACCTAGACATCGTATCTTAATTTGAGGTAGCTATGGCAGGATCATCCACATATAACAATGAGTTTAAGCAAAGGGTGGTAAAAGTAAGTAAATGAGGAATCCACCTCGATCGTGTTGTGTATCTATTCACCTCACAAACGATATCTTTGTTTCTTTTGACTCATCACTATTTTTAATAGGGATATTCCTACACACCTCCTCAAAATAAACATAGATTATGCTTTAATATAAAATAAGAACAATGTTTAAGCTTATAATATTAAGACAAGTCGAGCTTCTGGGGAATATTACATTAATTAGTCCAACATTCGTTGGACCAGATAAAACCCAACCAGATCAAAATAACTTAAATGAATTACAATATTCATTTAGTACTTATTAGAATTATATATGCATTTGGTAATAATTAGAATTAAATAACTAAAGAAAATATATAAAGAAAAGAGCAAAATAAATATTAAATACAGTTTTCTTTATCCATACTTTAATTCTGGAATAGAGAATCATCCGCTCTAGACTCTATCATATTTATTTGATCCACCACTACATCTCTAGCTACAACAAATTTCCTATCTTTAATAGACCATAATTTGAACCCATTCGGTTCATAACCCACCAGAATACTTATAATTGACTTGTCGTTAAATTTTCTCTTTCTTGTTTTGCCGAACACTTTTAAATACAAAATTGGTTTTCTTCTATGTCACATTTCGAAAGGAGTTTTCTTCTTGTCAACTAACGCATTAATTGGGCTTCTATTAATTAGGCAGGTAGCTGTTAGTACAGCTTCACCTCAAAAATATAAAATTTTTCCAATTTTGATCTACTTATCATAGCTCGAGCCTTTTCTGTTATTGTCCTAATCATACGTTCGGCCACACCATTTAACTGTGGTGTATGTGGAACTGGTAAATGATAACTAATTCCCTTTTCAACACAATAACTACGCATTTCATTTGAAATATATTCCCTGCCATTGTCAATATACAACTTTACGACCTTAAGATTGAAAAAATTTTCACTTTTCGCAACAAATCCTTAAAAAAATAGAAGACATTAAACTTATGAGACATTTAATATGTAACACAATAATGAGTAAACTGATCGATAAATACAACATAGTAGTGTTTACCATCTATTGTTGTGGGTGTAATTGGACTAAAAACGTCAGAGTGTAATATAAACAAAGGTTTTTAATATATTCTTAATTTTGAAATTTTGAAAATGAAAAAATAATCTAGCTTGTTTTCCATTTAAACAAGCTTCACACACAGAACTATCAAATGTTATATTCTTTAGTAAATTTATATCTTCAAACATGTTACATCTCTTGAGCTCTGCTAGTTTTCCCTTACTAATATGTCCCAATCTATCATGCCAAAATTTAAACATATTAAAATTATTTTTATTAGTACTGTAAGCCCGTTGACTTAGTTTAAAGTGTATTAAAGGAACATTGTAAGAGTACATACTTTTTAAAACTGTATGGCCACTTTTAGAAACTTTAAAACCTCCTGCCGAAAATACAATATTGCATTTTCTTGTCTTGAACAATACATACTCAAGAGTGATCTTTGATTGACAGTCACTCTGGACCTCCATGATACCCTTAGCTGTTGCATTTATATGTATTCATCGCATTTGGCAATGGCAATTTCAATTGGTTGTTCCAGCTCAGTGCAGTTAATTAAAAGATTTTTACCATTAACCATGTGAACCGAAGCACGTGAGTCCAATAAAAAAGAAATACTGCCCGAATTTTTATTTGTTGTGATAATTTTTAGCTTTTTAGCATAAAAGCAAAACCATTATTGGATTGCGCAGTAGCCGACTGTGCTTGCTTTCCACTTTCATTGATTTTATTATAATTGTTATTGTTATTATTATACCCGGTACCCATAGGGTACAAGGGTATTATAAGTTAGTGCCAACCGAGAATGTATGTAACAGGCAGAAGGAGAAATCTCCGACCCTATGAAGTATATATATTCTTGATCAGCGTCACTAGCCGAGTCGATCTAGTCATGTCCGTCTGTCCGTCTGTCCGTCTGTCTGTCCGTGTGAGACAACAGATCTCAGAGACTATAAGAGCTTCCGCCCCCGAAAATAATAAAAAACGGTATATAACCATATCCGTGATTTTCGGTGTAAAGTAAATAGATAGGCGTAATAAGTAGGCAATCGTGGACGTGTTCTGAAAATTTGAGTAAAATCGGATGATAAACATAGAAGTTATTAAACAATAAAGTTTCTGAGAGAGAGAGAGAGAGAGAGAGAGAGCGCGTAGGTGCGTGTTGCTCAACATGTTCCTAGCAACATTTGTCTTTGTTGGGTGTTGCTCAACATGTTCCTAGCAACATTTGTCGCTTTTCAGAGTTGCCCAACATTTTCCTAGCAACATTTGTCTCTTTTGAGTGTTGCTTAACATGTTTCTAGCAATATTTGTCTCTATTTGTCAACATTTCCTTTTTACCATGTTCATGTACTGTTTAATTTCACCCACAATTCTTTGGGTACCGGTTATCTAGCCATGTCCGTCTGTCCGTCTGTCCGTCTGTCTGTCCGTGTGAAACAACAGATCTCAGAGACTATAAGAGCTAGAGTTACCAAATTTGGTGACAACAATGGAATCTGTTGCACGCAGATCAAGTTTGCTTTAAAATTTGGCCACGCCCACTTCCGCCCCCCAAAAGAGTAAACAACTTTATATAAGCTAGGGTCGTACATTTTGGATCAAGTAAATAGATACAATAAATAAGTAGGCCTTTGCGGACGTTTTCTGAAAATTTGAGTAAAATCGGATGATAAACATGGAAGTTATTAAACGATAAAGTTTCTTCTCGTCTTAAGCCACAACGGCAGTAGCGAAAAAAAGTGTTGCGTGCTTTTGGGCGCAGTATTAATTTGTAATGCAGCTTTTTTTGTCAACATTTTGTTTTTCCCATGTCCGTGTGCTATTTAATTTCACGCACAATACTTTGGGTACCGGGTATCCCACAGTCGCTCACTCGACTGTAGCTTTCTCACTTGTAATTATTTTGATTTTGATACTTTTTAAAAATGAAACAATCTTTCTTAATATGACCGATTTTATTACAGTGATGACATTTTAAATTGGCTCTTTTATTTATTTTGTTTGAAAAGTTGTTTTTATTTTTGTAGTTGTTGTTTGAGTTTAGTATACCCTTGCAGAGGATATTATAATGTTGCCATGATATTTGCAACGCAGTCAAGGAGGCATCTCCGACCCCATAAAGTACATATATTCTTGATCAGCATCATCAGCCGAGTCGATCTAGCCATGTCCGTCTGTTGGTTTCTACGCGAACTAGTTTATCAGATTTCGAGCTATCGGGCTGAAACTTTCAGCATAGTCTTATTTCTTTAGCACGCAGTATATATGTCGAAATCGAACCACTATATCCTATAGCTGCCAAAGGAATGATGCCGAAATTAATGTAAAAAAAAATTTGTTTTCAACGTATATCAATCAATTTCAAGATATAGCAGTTTTTTACGGTTACAGAATTATGGGTTTCATTTCATTAAGATCAGACAACTATATCATATAACTGCCATAGAAACGATCGGTTGATTTAAATGAAAATGTACAATTCTACATGTAAAATGTAAAGTTCTACGTGTAAAATGTAAATTTCTATATGTAAGATGTAAAATATTTACAAACTAAGATATTTTTTCAACTTTAACCAAAATGAATCGATTTTCAATAATCCAATTGCAAACTGCAAGGGTATACAAATTTCGGTTTACCGAAGATAGCTTTCTTTATTATACCCGGTACTCATAGGGTACAAGGGTATTATAAGTTAGTGCCAACCGAGAATGTATGTAACAGGCAGAAGGAGAAATCTCCGACCCTATGAAGTATATATATTCTTGATCAGCGTCACTAGCCGACTCGATATAGCCATGTCCGTCTGTCCGTCTGTCCGTCTGTCGGTCTGTCCGTCCGTCCGTCCGTGTGAAACAACAGATCTCAGCGACTATAAGAGCCAGAGTTACCAAATTTAGTGACAACATTGGAATCTGTTGCACGCAGATCAAGTTTGTTTTAAAATTTGGCCACGCCCACTTCCGCCCCCGAAAATCATAAAAACGGTATATAACCATATGCGTCATATGCGGCGTAAAGTAAATAGATAGGCTTCATAAGTAGGCAATCATGGACGTGTTCTGAAAATTTTAGTAAAATCGGATGATAAACATAGAAGTTATTAAACAATAAAGTTTCTGAGAGAAAGAGAGGAGCAACATTTGTCGCTTTTGAGAGTTGCCCAACATGTTCCCAGCAACATTTGCCTCTTTTGAGTTCTGCTTAACATGTTTCTAGCAATATTTGGCTCTATTTGTCACCATTTCCTTTTTCCATGTACATGTTCTGTTTAATTTCACCCACAATGCTTTGGGTACGGGTATCTTACAGTCGGTCACACTCGACTGTAGCTTTCCCACTTGTTGTTTTATTATCAAATTGCCTATCAATTCGCACAGCTTGTAACACTTTAAAGCTTGTCTCTTTGTTTGCACTTCTCAATTTGATTTTCTGATCTAATACTCGAGTCTTCACGTAAGCTTAAGTTAGGTTTTCCTGCGGTACACCCTGTTGTGGCGAAACTTAAGAAGGAATCACCCAAAAATTCTATTAGCAAACTTTTGCAACTCTTTCTGCTTTTTCCCACTGTTCACTTTCATTAGCTGGCTTTTCTTTTTATACCCGATGCCCATAGGGTACAAGGGTATTACAAGTTAGTGCCAACCGAGAATGTATGTAACAGGCAGAAGGAGAAATCTCCGACCCTATAAAGTATATATATTCTTGATCAGCGTCACTAGCCGAGTCGATCTAGCCATGTCCGTCTGTCCGTCTGTCTGTCCGTGTGAAACAACAGATCTCAGAGACTATAAGAGCTAGAGTTACCAAATTTGGTGACAACATTGGAATCTGTTGCACGCAGATCAAGTTTGTTTTAAAATTTGGCCACGCCCACTTCCGCCCCCAAAAAGTAAAAACTTTATATAAGCTAGAGTCGTAAATTTTGGCTAAAATCTGGTTTTGGAGTAAAATCGGATGATATACATGGAAGTTATTAAACAATTAAGTTTCTTCTTGTCTTGAGCCACAACGGCAGTAGCGAAAAAAGTGTTGCGTGCTTTTGGGCGCAGTATTATTCGTAATGCAGCTGCGTACAGCTGCATAATTTGTCTCTTTTAAACTTTGCTCAACATATTTTTGGCAACATTTGTCTTTATTTGTCAACATTTTGTTTTTCCCATGTCCGTGTGCTATTTAATTTAACGCACAATACTTTGGGTACTGGTATCTCACAGTCGGTCACACTCGACTGTAGCTTTCTCACTTGTTATATATGAATTTGGTAATAATTAGAATTGAATAACTAAAGAAAATATATAAAGAAAAGAGCAAAATAAATATTAAATATTATTTTCATATATCATAATAAGAAGCTAAAGTAAAAAAATATAAAATCCTTTATAATATGTCATAAAAATGTATAGGTTTAAGAAAACAAATCCACTTGGTATAATCCGTATAAGTTAAGGCCCAATTGATCTCTGAATGCACTAAATCGGGGTCCGGACAGGGGCTTAGTCAAAATATCGGCCAGTTGTTTATCTGTGGGAATATACTCATTAGATATTAGTTTCCGTTCAATTTGTTCCCTAGAGAAATGGTATTTAATATCAATATGTTTTGTTCTCTTGTGGCATGTGGGACTATTAGCAATGCTTATACAACCTTGGTTGTCCTCCAAAATCGTTAAAGGTTCCTCAAATTGCAGTTTTATATTTTATATTATTTTTAGATAAAGACTTTAGCCACATATCTTCTCTTGTGGGCTGAAATAATGCCATATACTTAGCTTTAGTAGATGAAGCTGCAACCGAATTTTGCTTTTTCGTATTCCAGCAAATAAGGCTTGAATCAAACATTTTAAATAAGTAACCAGTAGTACTCTTTCTATCGTTCTCACTTCCAGCCCAATCTAAAACCGGTAAAAATATTTGTATAACTTTTATTTTTTTTAAAACATAAACTCAAATTTAGAGTACCTTTCAGATATCTCGCAACTCTTTTAAGACATTGCCATAGTTCTTTATTATTCTTAACTGTATATCTACGAGTACTTAATATACCCAAGGCTGTACATAAGTCAGGTAGAGTACATAGCATTATGTATCGTTATAAGTTTCATCTAGATTCAAGGCCTCATAATTTAGTTTATTCGGAAGTTGAGTGCTAACTAAATTACAATCATTCATACCATATTTATTTAAAACACTATTAATGTAAGGAGTTTGACTCAGTTCAAGTTTACCATCACATCTATTTATTTTAATGCCAATAAAATATTTGATTTCCCCAAGTCAGTCATCCTAAATTGTCCTTTCAAATAGTTTTAAACCTAGACATCGTATCTTAATTTGAGGTAGCTATGGCAGGATCATCCACATATAACAATGAGTTTAAGCAAAGGGTGGTAAAAGTAAGTAAATGAGGAATCCACCTCGATCGTGTTGTGTATCTATTCACCTCACAAACGATATCTTTGTTTCTTTTGACTCATCACTATTTTTAATAGGGATATTCCTACACACCTCCTCAAAATAAACATAGATTATGCTTTAATATAAAATAAGAACAATGTTTATGCTTATAATATTAAGACAAGTCGAGCTTCTGGGAATATTACATTAATTAGTCCAACATTCGTTGGACCAGATAAAACCCAACCAGATCAAAATAACTTAAATGAATTACAATATTCATTTAGTACTTATTAGAATTATATATGCATTTGGTAATATTTAGAATTAAATAACTAAAGAAAATATATAAAGAAAAGAGCAAAATAAATATTAAATACAGTTTTCTTTATCCATACTTTAATTCTGGAATAGAGAATCATCCGCTCTAGACTCTATCATATTTATTTGATCCACCACTACATCTCTAGCTACAACAAATTTCCTATCTTTAATAGACCATAATTTGAACCCATTCGGTTCATAACCCACCAGAATACTTATAATTGACTTGTCGTTAAATTTTCTCTTTCTTGTTTTGCCGAACACTTTTAAATACAAAATTGGTTTTCTTCTATGTCACATTTCGAAAGGAGTTTTCTTCTTGTCAACTAACGCATTAATTGGGCTTCTATTAATTAGGCAGGTAGCTGTTAGTACAGCTTCACCTCAAAAATATAAAATTTTTCCAATTTTGATCTACTTATCATAGCTCGAGCCTTTTCTGTTATTGTCCTAATCATACGTTCGGCCACACCATTTAACTGTGGTGTATGTGGAACTGGTAAATGATAACTAATTCCCTTTTCAACACAATAACTACGCATTTCATTTGAAATATATTCCCTGCCATTGTCAATATACAACTTTACGACCTTAAGATTGAAAAAATTTTCACTTTTCGCAACAAATCCTTAAAAAATAGAAGACATTAAACTTATGAGACATTCAATATGTAACACAATAATGAGTAAACTGATCGATAAATACAACATAGTAGTGTTTACCATCTATTGTTGTGGGTGTAATTGGACTACAAACGTCAGAGTGTAATATAAACAAAGGTTGTTAATATATTCTTAATTTTGAAATTTTGAAAATGAAAAAATAATCTAGCTTGTTTTCCATTAAAACAAGCTTTACACACAGAACTATCAAATGTTATATTCTTTAGTAAATTTATATCTTCAAACATGTTACATCTCTTGAGCTCTGCTAGTTTTCCCTTACTAATATGTCCCAATCTATCATGCCAAAATTTAAACATATTAAAATTATTTGTATTAGCACTGTAAGCCCGTTGACTTAGTTTAAAGTGTATTAAAGGAACATTGTACCTTTAAGACTGTATGGCCACTTTTAGAAACTTTAAAACCTCCTGCCGAAAATACAATATTGCATTTTCTTGTCTTGAACAATACGTACTCAAGAGTGATCTTTGATTGACAGTCACTCTGGACCTCCATGATACCCTTAGCTGTTGCATGTATATGTATTCATCGCATTTGGCAATGGCGATTTCAATTGGTTGTTCCAGCTCAGTGCAGTTAATTAAAAGATTTTTACCATTAACCATGTGAACCGAATCACGCGAGTCTAATAAAAAAGAAATACTGCCCGAACTTTTATTTGTTATGATAATTTTTAGCTTTTAGCATAAAAGCAAAACTATTATTGGATTGTGCAGTAGCCAACTGTGCTTGCTTTCCACTTTCATTTATTTTATTATAATTGTAACAGGCAGAAGGAGAAATCTCCGCCCTATAAAGTATATATATTCTTGATCAGCGTCACTAGCCGAGTCGATCTAGCCATGTCCGTCTGTCCGTCTGTCTGTCCGTGTGAAACAACAGATCTCAGAGACTATAAGAGCTAGAGTTACCAAATTTGGTGACAACAATGGAATCTGTTGCACGCAGATCAAGTTTGCTTTAAAATTTGGCCACGCCCACTTCCGCCCCCCAAAAGAGTAAACAACTTTATATAAGCTAGAGTCGTACATTTTGGATCAAGTAAATAGATACAATAAATAAGTAGGCCTTTGCGGACGTTTTCTGAAAATTTGAGTAAAATCGGATGATAAACATGGAAGTTATTAAACGATAAAGTTTCTTCTCGTCTTAAGCCACAACGGCAGTAGCGAAAAAGTGTTGCGTGCTTTTGGGCGCAGTATTAATTTGTAATGCAGCTTTTTTGTCAACATTTTGTTTTTCCCATGTCCGTGTGCTATTTAATTTCACGCACAATACTTTGGGTACCGGGTATCCCACAGTCGCTCACTCGACTGTAGCTTTCTCACTTGTAATTATTTTGATTTTGATACTTTTTAAAAATGAAACAATCTTTCTTAATATGACCGATTTTATTACAGTGATGACATTTTAAATTGGCTCTTTTATTTATTTTGTTTGAAAAGTTGTTTTTATTTTTGTAGTTGTTGTTTGAGTTTAGTATACCCTTGCAGAGGATATTATAATGTTGCCATGATATTTGCAACGCAGTCAAGGAGGCATCTCCGACCCCATAAAGTACATATATTCTTGATCAGCATCATCAGCCGAGTCGATCTAGCCATGTATCATACATATCCTATAGCTGCCAAAGGAATGATGCCGAAATTAATGTAAAAAAAAATGTAACTTTTTTGTTTTTCAACGTATATCAATCAATTTCAAGATATAGCAGTTTTTTACGGTTACAGAATTATGGGTTTCATTTCATTAAGATCAGACAACTATATCATATAACTGCCATAGAAACGATCGGTTGATTTAAATGAAAATGTAAAATTCTACATGTAAAATGTAAAGTTCTACGTGTAAAATGTAAATTTCTATATGTAAGATGTAAAATATTTACAAACTAAGATATTTTTTCAACTTTAACCAAAACGAGAAAGAAAGCTAACTTCGGTAAACCGAAGTTTGTATACCCTTGCAGTCTGCAATTAGATCATTGAAAATCAATCCATTTTGGTAATGTTGAACAAAAAATGTCAAATTATGTAAATTTTGTACATTTTACATTTTACATGTAGAATTTAACATTTTCATATAAATCGACCGATCCCTTCTATGGCAGCTATATGATATAGTTGTCCGATCTTAATGAAATTAAAACCGTAATTCTAGAACTATAAAAAACGACCATATCTCGAAATTAATAGAAATTCGTTGAAAAACAGAGAAGTTAAAATTTTTTTTACATTAATTTTGCCATCATTTCTATGGCAGCTATAAGATATAGTGGTCCGATTTTGGCCGTTCCGACATATATACTGCGTGCTAAAGAAATAAGACTATGCTGAAAGTTTCAGCCCGATAGCTCAAAAACTGAGAGACTAGTTCGCGTAGAAACCGACAGACGGACAGACGGACAGACGGACAGACAGACGAACATGGCTAGATCGACTCAGCTGGTGATGCTGATCAAGAATATATATACTTTATGGGGTCGGAGATGCCTCCTTCACTGCGTTGCAAACATCATGACAAAATTATTATACCCTCTGCAAGGGTATAATGAATCGATTTTCAATAATCCAATTGCAAACTGCAAGGGTATACAAATTTCGGTTTACCGAAGATAGCTTTCTTTATTATACCCGGTACTCATAGGGTACAAGGGTATTATAAGTTAGTGCCAACCGAGAATGTATGTAACAGGCAGAAGGAGAAATCTCCGACCCTATGAAGTATATATATTCTTGATCAGCGTCACTAGCCGACTCGATATAGCCATGCCCGTCTGTCCGTCTGTCGGTCTGTCCGTCCGTCCGTCCGTGTGAAACAACAGATCTCAGCGACTATAAGAGCCAGAGTTACCAAATTTAGTGACAACATTGGAATCTGTTGCACGCAGATCAAGTTTGTTTTAAAATTTGGCCACGCCCACTTCCGCCCCGAAAATCATAAAAACGGTATATAACCATATGCGTCATATGCGGCGTAAAGTAAATAGATAGGCTTCATAAGTAGGCAATCATGGACGTGTTCTGAAAATTTTAGTAAAATCGGATGATAAACATAGAAGTTATTAAACAATAAAGTTTCTGAGAGAGAGGGAGCAACATTTGTCGCTTTTGAGAGTTGCCCAACATGTTCCCAGCAACATTTGCCTCTTTTGAGTTCTGCTTAACATGTTTCTAGCAATATTTGGCTCTATTTGTCACCATTTCCTTTTTCCATGTACATGTTCTGTTTAATTTCACCCACAATGCTTTGGGTACCGGGTATCTTACAGTCGGTCACACTCGACTGTAGCTTTCCACTTGTTGTTTTATTATCAAATTGCCTATCAATTCGCACAGCTTGTAACACTTTAAAGCTTGTCTCTTTGTTTGCACTTCTCAATTTGATTTTCTGATCTAATACTCGAGTCTTCACGTAAGCTTAAGTTAGGTTTTCCTGCGGTACACCCTGTTGTGGCGAAACTTAAGAAGGAATCACCCAAAATTCTATTAGCAAACTTTTGCAACTCTTTCTGCTTTTTCCCACTGTTCACTTTCATTAGCTGGCTTTTCTTTTTATACCCGGTGCCCATAGGGTACAAGGGTATTACAAGTTAGTGCCAACCGAGAATGTATGTAACAGGCAGAAGGAGAAATCTCCGACCCTATAAAGTATATATATTCTTGATCAGCGTCACTAGCCGAGTCGATCTAGCCATGTCCGTCTGTCCGTCTGTCTGTCCGTGTGAAACAACAGATCTCAGAGACTATAAGAGCTAGAGTAACCAAATTTTGTGACAACATTGGAATCTGTTGCACGCAGATCAAGTTTGTGTTAAAATTTGGCCACGCCCACTTCCGCCCCCCAAAAACGTAAAAAACTTTATATAAGCTAGATTCGTAAATGTTGGCTAAAGTAAATAGAAACAATAAATAAGTAGGCATTTGCGGACGTTTTCTGAAAATTTTAGTAAAATCGAATGATAAACATGGAAGTTATTAAACAATTAAGTTTCTTCTCGTCTTGAGCCACAACGGCAGTAGCGAAAAAAAGTGTTGCGTGCTTTTGGGCGCAGTATTAATTCGTAATGCAGCTGTGTACAGTTGCAGAATTTGTCTCTTTTGAACTTTGCTTTATCTGTCAACATTTTGATTTTCCCATGTCCGTGTGGTATTTAATTTCACGCACAATACTTTGGGTACCGGGTATCTCACAGTCGGTTGCACTCGACTGTAGCTTTCTCACTTGTTCTATTATACAAAGAACATCATGCTCGGCCAATAAAGCATTGACCCTTAATTTTCGTATCGAAAAATTTTTGCCTAGAAAGGCCTTATATTTCTTTTAATTTTGTCCACTTTAATAGTTGTATTCAAATATCGTTTTATAGCTCGTTTTCAGATAAATTAGACGGAAAAACAAACCAAAAACAAGTTCTTTGAAGCACAGTTCTTGGAAATGCCGGACTTCTAATAGTTTCGATTAACTTTTCTTGTTGACCACACGCACACAGTTTTTAAAGTCGAGTTTGAATTCGTGTACAGGCACAGTTTTTTCAGAATTTTCATTTTCTAAGAATTTTTTTTAGGCACAGGAATTTTACTTCGCACACACACACACTTTATTTCACTTCAGTATATGTATGTTAGATTCGTAGTTTCACTTACATTTTATTTTCCCTTCTTATTATAAGTTAGTGCCAACCAAAAATGTATGTAACAGGCAGAAGGAGAAATCTCCGACCCTATAAAGTATATATATTCTTTATCAGCGTCACTAGCGGAGTCGATCTAGCCATGTCCGTCTGTCCGTCTCTCCGTCTGTCTGTCCGTGTGAGACAACAGATCTCAGAGACTATAAGAGCTAGAGTTACCAAATTTGGTGACAACATTGGAATCTGTTGCACGCAGATCAGGTTTGTTTTAAAATTTGGCCACGCCCACTTCCGCCCCCGAAAATAATAAAAAACGGTATATAACCATATCGGCGTAAAGTAAATAGATAGGCGTAATAAGTAGGCAATCGTGGACGTGTTCTGAAAATTTGAGTAAAACCGGATGATAAACATAGAAGTTATTAAACAATAAAGTTTCTGAGAGAGAGAGAGAGAGAGAGAGAGAGAGCGCGCAGGTGCGTGTTGCTCAACATGTTCCTAGCAACATTTGCCTTTGTTGGGTGTTGCTCAACATGTTCCTAGCAACATTTGTCGCTTTTCAGAGTTGCCCAACATGTTCCTAGCAACATTTGTCTCTTTTGAGTGTTGCTTAACATGTTTCTAGCAATATTTGTCTCTATTTGTCAACATTTCCTTTTTATTATGTTCATGTGCGGTTTAATTTCATCCATAATGCTTTGGGTACCGGTTATCTAGCCATGTCCGTCTGTCCGTCTGTCTGTCCGTGTGGAACAACAGATCTCAGAGACTATAAGAGCTAGAGTTACCAAATTTGGTGACAACATTGGAATCTGTTGCACGCAGATCAAGTTTGTTTTAAAATTTGGCCACGCCCACTTCCGCCCCCAAAAAAAGTAAAAAACTTTATATAAGCTAGAGTCGTAAATTTTGGCTAAAATCTGGGTTTTGGAGTAAAATCGGATGATATACATGGAAGTTATTAAACAATTAAGTTTCTTCTTGTCTTGAGCCACAACGGCAGTAGCGAAAAAAAGTGTTGCGTGCTTTTGGGCGCAGTATTAATTCGTAATGCAGCTGCGTACAGCTGCAGAATTTGTCTCTTTTAAACTTTGCTCAACATATTTTTGGCAACATTTGTCTTTATTTGTCAACATTTTGTTTTTCCCATGTCCGTGTGCTATTTAATTTAACGCACAATACTTTGGGTACCGGGTATCTCACAGTCGGTCACACTCGACTGTAGCTTTCTCACTTGTTATATATGCATTTGGTAATAATTAGAATTGAATAACTAAAGAAAATATATAAAGAAAAGAGCAAAATAAATATTAAATATTATTTTCATATATCATAATAAGAAGCTAAAGTAAAAGAAAATATATAAAATCCTGTATAATATGTCATAAAAATGTATAGATTTAAGAAAACAAATCCACTTGGTATAATCCGTATAAGTTAAGGCCCAATTGATCTCTGAATGCACTAAATCGGGGTCCGGACAGGAGCTTAGTCAAAATATCGGCCAGTTGTTTATCTGTGGGAATATACTCATTAGATATTAGTTTTCGTTCAATTTGTTCCCTAGTGAAATGGTATTTAATATCAATATGTTTTGTTCTCTTGTGGCATGTGGGACTATTAGCAATGCTTATACAACCTTGGTTGTCCTCCAAAATCGTTAAAGGTTCCTCACATTGCAGTTTTATATTTTATATTATTTTTTGATAAAGACTTTAGCCACATATCTTCTCTTGTGGGATCAAATAATGCCATATACTCAGCTTTAGTAGATGAAGCTGCAACCGAATTTTGCTTTTTCGTATTCCAGCAAATAAGGCTTGAATCAAACATTTTAAATAAGTAACCAGTAGTATTCTTTCTATCGTTCTCACTTCCAGCCCAATCTAAATCCGGTAAAAATATTTGTGTAACTTTTATTTTTTTTAAAACGTAAACTCAAATTTAGAGTACCTTTCAGATATCTCACAACTCTTTTAAGACATTGCCATAGTTCTTTATTATTCTTAACTGTATATCTACGAGTACTTAATATACCCAAGGCTGTACATAAGTCAGGTCGAGTACATAGAATTATGTATGCATTATAAGTTTCATCTAGATTCAAGGCCTCATAATTTAGTTTATTCGGAAGTTGAGTGCTAACTAGATTACAATCATTCATACCATATTTATTTAAAACATTATTAATGTAAGCAGTTTGACTCAGTTCAAGTTTACCATCACATCTATTTATTTTAATGCCAATAAAATATTTGATTTCCCCCAAGTCAGTCATCCTAAATTGTCCTTTCAAATAGTTCTTAAACCTAGACAACGTATCTAAATTTGAGGTAGCTATGGCAGGATCATCCACAGATAACAATAAGTATAAGCAAGGGGTGGTAAAAGTAAATAAATGAGGAATCCACCTCGATCGTGTTGTGTATCTATTCACCTCACAAACGATATCTTTGTTTCTTTTGACTCATCACTATTTTTAATAGAGATATTCCTACACACCTCCTCAAAATAAACATAGAGTATGCTTTAATATAAATTAAGAACAATGTTTAAGCTTATAATATTAAGACAAGTTCAGCTTCTGGGGAATATTACATTATTTAGTCCAACATTCGTTGGACCAAATAAAACCCAACCACACCAAAATCACTTAAATTAATTACAATATACATTTAGTATTTATTAGAATTAAATATGCATTTGGTAATAATTAGATTTGAATAACTAAAGAAAATAGCAAAATAAATATTAAATATTATTTTCATATATCATAATAAGGAGCTAAAGAAAAGAAAAAAATAGAAAATCTTTATAATTTGTCATAAATGTATAGATTTAAGAAAACAAATCCACTTGGTATATTCCGCATAAGTTAAGGCCCAATTGATCTCTTAGTGCACTAAATCGGGGTCCGGACAGGGGCTTAGTCAAAATATCGGCCAGTTATTTATCTGTGGGAATATACCCATTAGATATTAGTTTTCGTTCAATTTGCTCCCTAGAGAAATGGTATTAATTATCAATATGTTTTGTTCTCTTGTGGCATGTGGGACTATTAGCAATTCTTATGCAACCTTGGTTGTCCTCCAAAATCGTTATAGGTTCCTCACATTGCAGTTTTATATTTTATATTATTTTTTGATAAAGACTTTAGCCACATATCTTCTCTTGTGGGCTCAAATAATGCCATATACTCAGCTTTAGTAGATGAAGCTGCAACCGAATTTTGCTTTTTCGTATATCAGCAAATAAAGCTTGAATCAAACATTTTAAATAAGTAACCAGTAGTATTCTTTCTATCGTTCTCACTTCCAGCCCAGTCTAAATCCGGTAAAAATATTTGTATAACTATTATTTTTTTTAAAACATAAACTCAAATTTAGAGTACCTTTCAGATATCTCACAACTCTTTTAATACATTGCCATAGTTCTTTATTATTCTTAACTGTATATCTACGAGTACTTAATATACCTAAGGCTGTACATAAGTCAGGTCGAGTACATAGCATTATGTATCGTTATAAGTTTCATCTAGATTCAAGGCCTCATAATTTAGTTTATTCGGAAGTTGAGTGCTAACTAGATTACAATCATTCATACCATATTTATTTAAAACATTAGTAATGTAAGCAGTTTGACTCAGTTCAAGTTTACCATCACATCTATTTATTTTAATGCCAATAAAATATTTGATTTCCCCCAAGTCAGTCATCCTAAATTGTCCTTTCAAATAGTTTTTAAACCTAGACATCGTATCTAAATTTGAGGTAGCTATGGCAGGATCATCCACATGTAACAATGAGTTTAAGCAAGGGGTGGTAAAAGTAAGTAAATGAGGAATCCACCTCGATCGTGTTGTGTATCTATTCACCTCACAAACGATATTTATATTTTTTTGACTCATCACTATTTTTAATAGGGATATTCCTACACACCTCCTCAAAATAAACATAGATTATGCTTTAATATAAAATAAGAACAATGTTTAAGCTTATAATATTAAGACAAGTCGAGCTTCTGGGGAATATTACATTATTTAGTCCAACATTCGTTGGACCAAATAAAACCCAACCACACCAAAATAACTTAAATTAATTACAATATTCATGTAACGGAACTGCTTTTTTTCCCGGAGGGCAGTGCCGGTTAGCTCCGGAATCCCAGGGCCGAGTTCTCCCTCTGCCCGCAGTACGCACAATCGATATATCGATAACATACGACGTCACACTAACATGAATTTAACCACCACTAGCAACAAAAATGTAAACAAGCAAAATAAACGCAATTTGGACGACATTAAACGGAAGGAATTGGTGGCTTCGATGGACTCGCCACTACGCTCCCACCCAACCATGGATGCCTCTTGGGATTTGGAGAGGCATCACCCATCTCCGGCGGACCGGACACCGTAGCTCCGAAATGCCCGGATTGCGCGGAAAACGCTCGGCTGGGCGATCCCAGAGTGGGAGGGAGTCGCCCAGAGAGGAATCCCACGAGGAAGTAATAGATGCTAGGAGTATATTAAATGTTAAGTGTCGCAATAGTAACCATAGTTTGAGATACTTGCCCTATGAAGAGAGGATGCGTCAATACCTAGAGGCACGAAGCCGTATTTTTGAGACCCACCAGCTATGCGGGATGCGGAAGGTTTCTCGGAAGGTCCAGAAGGCCCGAGAGCGCTTCCAGAGGCGACGAGAAAACCGGAGGATGGTTGTCGCGGCGGTCAAACGCGGCGGGACTCGCGATCCAAGACCCTTCGCCGACATCAGGATCCTGACCAAGCAACTGACAGGCCTTTTGGACTCCGGAGCAAGTGTCAGTTTGCTTGGGAAAGGCGGCAGGGAATTGGTGGACTCGCTCGGGGTGCCGGTGGAAAAGTATTTTTCCGTTGTGCGCACGGCAGCTGTCCAGGATCGGTCCATCATGGGGCGCGTCAGAGTTCCTGTGGAGTATAAGGGACAAGTTAAACCCATAGTGTTCTACTTGTGCCCGTACCTGGAACAGACGGCATACCTGGGAGTGGATTTTTGGCAAGTTTTCGGTCTGGCTCCAACGGTGGTGGGTCACGCTGCTGCCCAAGGAGTGAACAAAGCCGATGAAATTCACGCCAGGGAGATGGAGCACTACGCCGAGCAGGAGGATGACGACGAGGAGAAGGCGGATCCCGAATCCTGGACGCTATCCGACGCTGAGAACCGTGAGCTGGAGGAGATCAAGCAGAGGTTCCTCACCTTCGAGAGGGATGGCTTGGGAACCACCAGTTTGGAGAAGCACACGATCGAGCTGGTGGAAGGAGCCAATATCTTCAAGGATCGACCGTACCCGATGTCTCCGGCGAAGCAGAAGGTGGTCGAGGACGAAGTCGACAAGATGCTGGCACTGGGAGTCATCGAGGAGAGCAAGAGCCCGAGGAGCAATCGGACGACGGTTGTCTCGAAACCTGGGAAAGATCGGTTCTGTTTAGATGCCCGGAAGCTGAACGAGGTGACGGTGAAGGATGCTTACCCTTTGCCTAGTATCGACGGAATTCTGTCCAGGATCGACCAAACCCACTTCATTTCCAGTGTGGATCTGAACTTCGCGTTCTGGCAGATCGAGTTGGACGAGAAGAGCAAGGAGTACACCGCCTTTACAGTCCCTGGTCGTCCGCTGTACCAGTTCAGGATGATGCCGTTCGGTCTCTGCAACGCTGCGCAGAGGTTGGTGAGACTCATGGACCGAGTGATCCCAGCCGAGATCCGATCAAACGTCTTCGTCTACTTGGACGATCTCCTGATTCTGCCACCGGACATCCAGACCCATTTCCGATACCTGCGGTGAGTTGCCGAGTGCCTAAGAGCAGCAGGATTAACAATAGGGTTAAGTAAGTCGAAGTTCTGCTTCAAGTCTTTGACTTACCTAGGCTTCATTGTGGGTGGAGGGCGTCTGCGGATGGATCCAGGACGAGTGGACGCAATTCGGAGGATGCCAGAGCCGAGCAACATGAAGGAAGTGAGAGCCTTCCTGGGAACCGCCGGATGGTACCGACGATTTGTAAGGAACTTCGCGACACTGGCTGTACCGCTCACCGAAGCCCTCAAGAAGACGGGAAACACCAAGTTTTCCTTGAGTCCGGAGGCGCAGCTGGCGGTAGAGGCGCTGAAGATGGCATTAACCACGGCACCCGTCTTGGTTTATGCCGATTTCAAGCGGCACTTCTTCGTCCAGTGCGACGCATCGCACATCGGAGTTGGAGCCGTGTTATTCCAGCGAGACGACGAGGGGCAGGAGCAGCCGATAGCCTTTTTCTCGGCTAAGATGAATAAATATCAGGTAAATTACACCGTAACCGAGAAAGAGTGCCTCGCGGCTCTCCTGGCTATCCGGAAGTTCAGGCCGTACGTGGAAGGGATGCCGTTCACCTGCATCACGGATCACGCCAGCCTGAAATGGCTCATGTCCATGAATGACCTCTCAGGGCGCTTGGCCAGGTGGTCTCTACAGCTCCAGGGGTTCAACTTCAACATTGAGCACCGGAAAGGCAGCGAGAACGTCGTGGCTGACACCCTCTCACGATGCGTTGAAGAGCTGGTAGTGGATCCGACGGAGTTGCTCGGCTTGAGACCACGGAGTTCGCTGGAGAGGAGTACAAGGAGTTAGTACAAGAGATAGAGGAGAACTTGGAAAACTTACCGGATCTGATGGTCGAAGGCGGGCTCATCTTCAAGCGAATCTCCAGTCCAAACCTGGACGACGAGATGGAAGGCTCCGAGTGGAAACTGTGGATTCCCCAAAGTCTGACCCACAGCCTTATAGAGCGTGCCCACACGGATCCAACGGCAGCTCACGGCGGAATGGGAAAGACGCTTGAGATCCTGCGGCGGCAGTTCTACTGGGATGGTGGTGCAGGTGCGAGAGTTAGTCCGAAGGTGCGATGTGTGCAAGGAGTCGAAGGCGCCTAACTACCGGATGATGGTCGGCATTGGAGAACGCGTACAGACGGAACGACCGTTCCAAAAGTTGTACGTGGACTTCCTGGGCAAGTATCCGAGGTCCAAGATGGGACACGCCTGGATCTTCATCGTGGTGGACCATTTCATCAAGTACACTTTCCTGAAGGCCATGCGCGAGGCAACAACAATTCCTCATCAATGAGGTTTTCTACAAGTTCGGGGTTCCGGAGACCGTGCACTCGGACAATGGGCGGCAGTTCACGTCGAAGATCTTCGAGGAGGCCATGGAGAGTTTTGGGATCCAGCAGATGAAGACGCCCATATACTCACCGCAGAGCAACGCAGCAGAGCGAGTAAATCAAAGCGTGTTGGCAGCGATCCGTGGGTTCCTCGAGAACGATCATCGGGAGTGGGACACGTACCTCCCGGAAATCGAGATTGTCATCCGCAACGCGATTCACTCAGCTACAGGAGAGGCGCCGTTCTTCACGGTGTTCGGACATCACATGTTCTTGAACGGGGCGAGTTACAAGCTGGCGAGGAAACTCAAGTCCCTGTGCGAGCATGAGTTGTCAGGGATTCGACAGCTGACAAACTCCGGGTCGTGCAGGACAAAGTGCGGAAGAACTTGGAGGCGTCCTCTGACAGCAGTCGCCAGCGGTACGACCAAAGGGCCCGGATGTTTCTTGCCAAGCCTGGAAAGGAGGTGTACCGCAGGAACTTCGTCCTTAGCGACTTTGGTAAGGCATTCAATGCCAAGTTCGCCAGGAAGTTTCTGAAGGCCCGAGTGGTAAAAGCCATAGGCAACAACGCGTAAGAGCTGGAGGATCTGCAAGGGCGAAGTCTCGGCGTCTACCACGCGAAGGACATCCGAACGTGAGCTGGAAGGAACGGGACACAAAGTAAACAAGCGCCGCACTACACAACGTTAGGTTTACTTCCCGGCAAGCGTGGGCCCCGCGTAGGGCACCTTGTGGAACTGCAGCGAAGGGCCAATGCCGGCAAACTCCATTCATCGATGTCCAAATGCTCCAATGATGTCGTCGGGCCGTTTGGAGTCCTGTGGCGTCCCTTGAAATCCTTGGGTGTTGTTGCATTTCGAGTTGAAATCGGCTGAAATGGACCGATAGGTTAAAGGTGATAGCCGGGGGAAATAGCGATAGGTACGCTTTGAACTGGTGGCGCCACCTAAATGTCGAAAGGCAAGGGCAAGCGATCTTACCTCCCGCTCATACATCGCTCTCTGAGGGTTGCCCTTGAACTTGGCCGTTGCACTGAGCGCTAAAAGAGTCCCGTAAGGTGGAACACGGTCAGTGAAACGAGCCGATATAGGGAGGCAAAAGCTTTGGAGGAGAGGCAGTAGAAAAAGACAAGGAGGAGCGGCAGCCAGCCAAATAAAAATTTGTGAATTTTCTGAAATTTAAGAAAAAACCGTGGCAGTGACGATCGACACTGGCCACGGATGTTTTTCTCTGGATTTTATTTTGGATTTTTCTTGGATTTATGAGAACTCACTGAAAACTTGTAAAAGCTGCGAGGAACCTCTGGTGCCGCCATTTTCGTTGGATTTGTTGAACCTGCTAATCATGACCAGCCAGTGTCAGTAGAGGATAACCGGTGAGCCTGTTCCGGTTGCAGAATTGCACCAAAATCCCAAGTCCAACCGGCGCCACGGCCGTGTGCTCTTTTCTTGTTGTTGCCGCTTGAGCAACTGCTGCCATTGTTATTCTCGCTGCTAAATCCGCCTCAGGATAGCTACGATTCGCTCCGGCTTCCACGTCGGCCACAGCTGGCGATACCGGCCGGGCTGTGCCGCCGCCGCTTGGCATCTTGTCCCGCCGTGATAATCCCTGAAAATAGATATAAAAACATTATTAGATTTAAATTCATGTGCATGTGTTAATATTTTGTCTGCGTAGTTCCGTGAACCAGAGCCCGGTTTCCGCGCAACCCAGGCCTGAAAAAAAAAGATAGAGATTAATCAGGAAGAAGTTCAGTGATATAAATATTGCAAATTACCCACCCTAATTGTCCTTTTTGGAGCTCCAGTAGGGACCTATAGGTGACCAAAGAGGGAATCTGGTAAGCCCAGCTTGTGGCTTTAGAATTTAAATAACTTCTCAATCTCGCGGACTTGGCGCAAGCGCATTCCTGGCACAGGTCGTGGTCCTACCTCGGGGAATTGACCATTGCTGCAAGTAAATGAAATGTTAATTATTTGTATATCTATATTTAAGTATATGATATTATATACCGTGAAAAATGGCAATTGAGTAAGAGTATTTACCTGGGGGAGATGAGCCGGTCGCCAAACCGCCCGGAATAGACTCCGGTCCGCCGGAGATGGGTGATGCCTCTCCAAAACCCAAGAGGCATCCATGGTTGGGTGCATGATGAAATAACATAAGGTGGTCTCGTCGGCAACTGACATCCACTTATTGTATGCTTGCAATAAGTGCGAGTGAAAGGAACATAGTAAACTGAGTGTCGTATTGAGTGCGAGTGAGGCGGCAATGTGATTGCTGATTAACCCTTAGCATGTCCGTAGGCTTTTAATATGCCACTTATAATAAAAAGACGAGATTTTTTTTTAAAGTTTGATTTTTAATAATTAAGAGTTACCAATTAAGGGCTGCTTTTGGTTCTTAATACAAATTTTTTTTGTTTAAGTACTTAAGCCTAGTACTAAGATGAACGAAAAAAATCCATAAACGAAAAACTTCATATAAAAAAAAAAGAACGAAAAGAGCAAGAAGAAGAATTTTGTGGTATTTCGTTTGGTCGGGTACTAAGATGAACGGAATTCCGTGAGCGAACCGGGTAAAACGGTTGGCAAAAGACACTAATAAACAGCTGTGATTCCGTAAGCGAATTATATCAATTGCATATATTTCGTAAGCAGCATGCAGGGGAAGGGGGAGGAGGCAATCGCTGCTCGGTTGTAGCGCTTCGACAGCCGTGAGAATAATGTGGAATTGATAAAAGTCGTAAAGGCAAGCCATATTATATGCAATTTAGTACATAAATTAACTTTTTCTGTGTTTTTATTGACAATTTTGTTGCATATTTTTTATTGGCGGCGATGGCGGTAGCGCCACTATTATTTGCCTTCAACTCCATTACGGAACATTACATTAATAATACGCCCAATCAAGTTCGTTAAATTAATTTCTCTTTTTAAAGTTTATTTATAAAGTTTGTTTACAAAACACAGCTGGAAATACAAGTCAGTGTGACCGATCTTGACCGATTCTGACCATTTTCTTTGTTTTCTTCGGTCACACTGATTTCCGAACGAAATATATCGCAATTTCGCTCACGAAATTCCGTAAGCGGTTTTCGTTGATCTTAGTACTAGGCTTTAACTCTAAAATATATTCTTATTTTAAAGTAAGAAGAAATTATCCAGCTCTACATTTTGTGCTGCGATTACTAATTTTGCTTTTAAATGGTTTGTTGCTTTAAAATTTTCTTTAGTATAATGAGAAAAAATTATTTCCAGCTCTTTGAGCTTATTTTTATTCATATTGCGTGCACGCTTAAGGGTTAATGACAAACAATTTCATCATGGTTGGGTGGGAGCGTAGTGGCGAGTCCATCGAAGCCACCAATTCCTTCCGTTTATTGTCGTCCAAATTGCGTTTGTTTTGCTTGTTTACATTTTTGTTGCTAGTGGTGGTTAAATTCATGTTAGTGTGACGTCGTATGTTATCGATATATCGATTGTGCGGACTGTGGGCACAGGGAGAACTCGGCCCTGGGATTCCGGAGCTAGCCGGCACTGCCCGCAGTTCCGTTACATTCATTTAGTATTTATTAGAATTAAATATGCACTTGGTAATAATTAGAATTGAATAACTAAAGAAAATAGCAAAATAAATATTAAATATTATTTTCATATATCATAATAAGGAGCTAAAGAAAAGAAAAAAATAGAAAATCTTTATAATTTGTCATAAAAATGTATAGATTTAAGAAAACAAATCCACTTGGTATAATCCGCATAAGTTAAGGCCCAATTGATCTCTGAGTGCACTAAACCGGGGTCCAAGCAGGGGCTTAGTCAAAATATCGGCCAGTTATTTATCTGTGGGAATATACTCATTAGATATTAGTTTTCGTTCAATTTGTTCCCTAGAGAAATGGTATTAATTATCAATATGTTTTGTTCTCTTGTGGCATGTTTGACTATTAGCAATGCTTATGCAACCTTGGTTGTCCTCCAAAATCGTTGTAGGTTCCTCACATCGCAGTTTTATATTTTATATTATTTTTTGATAAAGACTTTAGCCACATATCTTCTCTTGTGGGCTCAAATAATGCCATATACTCAGCTTTAGTAGATGAAGCTGCAACCGAATTTTGCTTTTTCGTACTCCAGCAAATAAGGCTTGAATCAAACATTTTAAATAAGTAACCAGTAGTACTCTTTCTATCGTTCTCACTTCCAGCCCAATCTAAATCCGGTAAAAATATTTCTATAACTATTATTTTTTTAAAACATAAACTCAAATTTAGAGTACCTTTCAGATATCTGACAACTCTTTTAAGACATTGCCATAGTTCTTTATTATTATTTACTGTATATCTACGAGTACTTAAAATACCAAGGGCTGTACATAAGTCAGGCTGAGTACACAGCATTATTTATTGGACGTTGATGATGCACTACGGTCAGTACACTCAAGTGGCATTTTGACACCAAGCACGTGCTTGTTCGGTTAGGTCTTAATAGGCGCGAAATAAAAGTATAGGTAAAAGAATGCGAGGAAATATAAACTACTATCAGGCAGCTCGATTGCTATCTTGCATGTGTACTAAGTGGGTTAAGATTAATGTTTTTAGTTAAGGAAGGCTATCTACAGATGAAGTAATTTTGTAAAAATCATTATAATTTGCACATAAAACTCTAAAGGGTTCATGCATTTCATACGATGTTCTGCAGTGGTGCAAAACTAAAGGCAGGTAGGATCTTGTGGTTCTACATGGTACGTAAAAATTCAACTGACCCAATAGATCGCTGCTTTCCACGTCACCACTTATCAGATTATACATAAAGACAATGCCTAACATCGTTCTACAGTTTGGTAAGGAAGGTAGGTTAATTAGGAGAAGTCTACTAGAATAAGAGGGCAACCTATGGTTTGCATCCCAGTTTAAGCCACGAAGAGCGAAAAGTAAAAAGTTCTTTTGAACTGACTCAATTCGTTTGCTGTGGACGTTTCACTGGGGACTCCAGACGCAAGATCCACTTTCTAAAATAGGACGAACTAACGAAATGTATAAATTCTTTGTGACGTAGGGGTCATCGAATCCCTTCGACCACCGTTTAATAAATCCAAGCACGTCCCTTAGCTTTATTCACAATGCACGAAATATGATCAGTAAACTCTAGTTTAGGATCTAGACGGATACCCAAATCGTCAACTAGAGTGATCCAGAGAGCAGCAGTTCAGCGTATAGGTCGCAAGCTTGAGAATGACTTGAGAATGTCATCAGCTTGGATTTGGAGCCATTTAGGTTTAATAAGTTTGCATTGCATCATTTTTGAAAGTTATTAAGATCTGTTTGTAAATCCGACTGCCAAGCGCGGTCCTTGTATTGCACAAAAAGTTTTACGTTGTCATAAGTACTCTGGAGTTAGTCGAGACTTTGGGCAGGTCGTTAATAAATAATGTAAGAGGTAAGGGACCCAAGTGGCTCCCTTGCGGGACACCAGAGGTCACCCGGAGAACATTCGACACTTTGTGTTTAGATATTCAGATAACTTGAGATCCACCTAAGAAGACCGACAAGAAAACCCATTAAGTCGAGTTTCCTAACAAGAAGGGAATGATTAATGGAGTCAAATGCTCTTCTGAAATCAGTATAGATCAAATCTGTCTGCAAATTTTGTGGAAAGCCCCTTATAATAAAAGAAGTGAGCTCCAGAAGGTTTGTTGTCGTTGATCTTCGTTTAATAAATCCATGATGGCATGGAGAAATTACTGATCTACACAGGTGCTGCAAATGGGAAGTTATTACTTTTTCGAAAAGTTTTAGAATGGATTTTACTCATGGTCTAGCTTAGCAGATCGTGCGCAGCTTTGCAGTGGTTGAGGTTGACCTGGATGACCTTCACTCCAAGCATATCGAGCACCTAGGCTTCGAGTCGCTCTCCTTGACTCGGCAGATTGTCAGGCCCACCTTAATTTTGCCCTTGTCGATGATCGCCCTCGCATCCTTGTGCGGCAACCCTATTATCGCTGACTGGGTTTTCCGGAGGGCGGGTTGGAGGCGTCTCAGTTTAACTGTGCTGGCCTCGACCGCGAACTGATCCACCAGTGTCCTGCCAATATCCTCTGCAAGTTCTGCAAGAACTTTGTCTTCGAGTCCGCAGACAAGGCTCGCACCTCCGCAGTTTCGTCCAGCACCGTTTCCAGATCCTGCTTCATCAGTGCTGCTCTTTTTCTCTTCTGCCCTTCCTTTAGCCTGCACTATTACTGCGTCAGGACGCCGTCTCGCTTTATCTTTCTTCCTTTTCTCGACCGTCAGCCACTCGGTTGACTTGTCATGGTTTGTGGTTCCTTCTGGCTGTTTTCCCATCTGCTCCGCAGCTTTCGCCTTTCGCTTCGAGGGGCTCGCATTCTTTTTTCGTTGCTTCCGCATGCTCTGGGCTGTGTGGACTGCTGAATTCTCTGGATAGGGGACGACCGTCTGCATGGAGCTTTCACTCTTGAGGCTGGTGACGGCTTCAGTTTGCTGGTATTTTTCACTTCTATTCTACTATTTTTCGTGCACTTCGAGCATTTCGGGACGCCAGGTGTCGTCGCCTTTTGGCCTGGGACTTCCCTATTTAGCTCCCTGGTAACTTCTTCCTGAAGGGTCTTCATCTTAGTTAGCATCCCTTTCATCGGCACATTGATGTGTAGTAGTCAGTTGATTCACTAGGTGCACCGCCAAGCGGAAAGTTGGCTTGGGCAGATCCGTGGCTTTGTGCACCAAACTTCCTTCGAATCGCCTCCTCCCAGCTCAGCTGCTTTGCACTAGTAAAGGTGCTAGAGCAGCAGCGCTATAATAAAGGCAACGTGATATCTATGCAGTTTCTTACCACCGAGTCTCCAACATTGAGCGATGTTGGAGGCAGGTGGGTGCGCAATCGCCGTATGTGGTCAATTTCGGTGAAGCCGTCGCACTTTCATGTCATCGAGCTTTCGGCAGAAAGCACCTGATCCTCACTGCGATATATATATATATTTATGTGCAGCTTGAACCTCCACTAGGAGAATTATTTTTAATTATTTTTCAATTTTTTTAGAAGAAAATTTAGTAAATAATTTTTGACTATTTTTATTCAAATAAATTTATTTATAATATTAGCTTAAGTAATTTTTTTTTTTTTTTTGTTACATAAAATTTAGTTACTTAATATAGTTTTATAAACTTAAGGTTTAGTTTTACTTTACAGAATTACGTTTAGTTTGTTCGATTTAATGACACTGTAATCATTATTATATTCATTTTTTACTACACGTCAATGTCATACAAACCCTTTCCAACCATTTTGATTAAATGTATAAGTAAATAACATTTTTGACATGTCTTGGTAGAAACCTATTTAACTGGGAACTGAAAGAAAATTACATAACTTTTGATTCGCGATTCAGCACTGCGCAGCTAGCGATGATCCATTGGCCCCCGAAGTCGTGAAGAGGAGGGAACTGGCGAAAACACTGCCGATCAGATTTCAATCAAGCTTCTATGGAGTTTGTGGGCTGTGTGGACAGAACTATAGGAGCTAGAGTTACCGAATTTGGTGACAGCATTCGAATCTGTAAAAAGCACCTTCTTATTGCTAAAAATCTCATAAGCGCCAAGCTAAAATTACCTAAATATTGGACAACATACTACATATACAAAATATATACTATGTTAAACTCCCAACAACTCGCTGTTGCGGCTCTTTCCTGTCTCTTTCTATCACATGCACAGCTTATGGGGGGAAAAGTCGATGTTGCGACTTTTTCGAGTTGTTCCGGAACCAGTCTAAACATAGTATAAATAGAGTATAAGATAATCTATACCAGTGATGTCCAAGCACCCGCCTCGCGAGGTTGGTAAAAACTCTGCCCGTCCTCTGCTGCTACACAGACAGTGTAAACGTGACGTGAGCAGCAGCAGCAGAGAAGAGAGAGAATGAGAGGTCGAGTGGTGCGGTTGCCAGAGCAGTGCAAAGCATTAAAATTTAATTAAAATTTAATGCTTTGCACTGCTCTGGCAACCGCAACGTCTCGCGCGAAGCTAACTTCGTTTTTCTCTTACGCACACAAATGCAAGTCACATGTCATTGTATTTGTGTGGACATCACTAATCTATACTATCGTAAAAAAAAACAAATAAATAAACATGCATTTAGTCCCCGTTTCTATTACAGTTGCATTTTACCATACTGCATTCAGGGCTAAATGCGACATTTTTCCTGTGTATAAAGCCCAATTCACACTACAGTGATTTTAGAGGGAACGATAAGAAAATGGTGAAAAATGGAATTCGTGTTCACATTACACCATCTACCGTCGACCGTCAGCCTCTTCTTTCCCAAGTGAAAAGTAAACAAACATATCCAAACAATCATATATAATGAAAATGTCAATTTAAACGATAAATGCTACATGCTAAAATAGATGTTTTATTATGAAATATAGTTAACCAGATCAATGATCAATGATGGAGTAGATGGGGGTAGCGTTGCTTCACTCCTATTTCAGGGTATCCATCTATCCATCGGCCTTTTTTGCCCACCCAGGGTGATGGCGAGCAGAGTGTGCTCGTGGGTCTGGCCGTTCTTGGAGATGCCAGCCTCGAAGACACCGGTACCGGCGGTCACAATCAGCACAACGCAATCGGCCTGGGAAGGTGCCAGGGATCATGTTCTTTTTGATTATATCTTATATTGGTAGAACTTTCAATAATTAATATTAAACAAAAATGACCTTGTTGCATTCGAAGGAGATCCATAGGTGTTGGCAGAAGAAATATCGTCTGGAATGCTCACCGAAAGCGAGTTGGCAGAGCCGAAGGAGAAAGAAGACGGAAAAGAAGATGGGAATGTGGAAGGTATGTGCGGCGCCACCTGCCGTCCGAATACACGGAGGAGAAGTGTGGAGGGTATGTGCCGATCGCCAGAGAGCGAGAGCTCACGGATGGAGTGCATCCACACACACCAAAGCAGGGATAGAGGGGTAGCCTTTCTCGACCTCGAACGGGAGAAGCATAAAGGTGGGAAGGAGGAATCGGAGGAAACCGAACCCATATATAGGGAAATTTCGGCGCAAATTGGGTTAGAGCAGAAAAATCGGCGGGCACGGAGTAAACGCAGAAAAAAACCCAGTGTTCTTTTTTTTTTTTTTTTAATAAAGTGAGTTCAGGAAAAGTGAGTGGGTGCATAGGCACTGAACTAAAGTGTGGTGATTACAGGAACGCCAAATTTGGGGCTACCTGAAGCAGCCACAGGAGGAAGGCTTCGAGACTCCAATCCAGGAGGAAGACAGGATGGAGAAAAAAATAATGTGAGTTCGGTTTAAATGAAACTTTAGAATATAATAAAAAATTTATATGCGTTTCAGAAGATCAAACCTCATCCCCGCCTATACGCCGAGGGACCCCGAAAGCCTTTTCGCCTGGCCCGGGAAACCAAATCCCCGCTCCCAATGCCCGCCACATCTGCGTGGCCGACAGCGTGGCCGAGAAATTCCGAAGAAAAAAAAAGCTAGAGACCGCCCCAGCACACATACCCCTAATATTCAGTTTTAAATATTTATTGAAATTATTTATTTATTTATTCCAAAGTATTTATTTTATTAATTATCCGAAGTATCTATTTATTTAATAGTGCAATTTTGTGTTATTTATCTACACGTGCTAATTGTTGTCTATTTATTTCTTGCAACATATTTATTTATTCCGTACCTCACGCCTATTTGTTTAATTTAGGGCCAACACAGAGACATATGTTACTTTAGTTGGCCTAATCTATAAACGCAAAAAAACATAGGATGTAACAGAAAAGCACGCACAAAATTTAAAGAATCATAACCATAAAAATCACATAATAACAATAACACAAATCATGAAAATTACAATATAAAATGTTAACTCGATACGAACTAGAGAGCTGCACGGCTGGACTCAAAATTTAGCGTCTCTCAGTACTCTAGAGTTGTGTACTCTAATTTGAGCGCAACGCATTTAGCTGATCGAGTTCTCATCGCACTGTATTCTCATATGGGCGCAGTTTTGAGTATTCATATGAAATGGTATTGAATGAATGTGTGTGCAAGACGGAATGAATGAATGAATGAAGCATAGAATTGGCTGAATACTCAGAATAGAATTTCTGCGCCGCTTAATGCGCATTGCGTTTTACTAAGGAAATAAGGAAAAATTAATAATAAGTTAGTAGCAAAATAAACATATAGTACATGGATTGAAATGAAAATAAACATTGCATTATTGTCTCTTATTTATTTTCGCAATAGTAAATACAGCGCACGTAAAAGGAAATAATGCGTCATTCACCGCACTCATTATTTTTATCCGGTTCTTTCGGCATTCAATTCAATCTCTCCATGCGTGTGTTCGGTGAGTTGAGTTCAGCGGCGTCGCACACATTCGTTTAAATTCATTGCAATTCACAGCCGAATTAATTGAACTCATTGGCAGATAAATGTCTGGGTCGTGCAGCCCTTAAATACGAACACATACATGGATAAAAAAGATTCATTTATAAAAGTTGACCCGCGAGTCCAAGCAGCCAGCGACCTTGAAGAGAAAGCAAAGGAAATGAACGTGACTAAGAAGTAAATTATAAGAAATTGCATATCTGCGAATATGGAAATGAATGTAGGCCGATATACTTATCTCCTGTAACCAAGTCCAAACCCACTTTAGCCCCTGACCCCATTTGGAGCACCAAGTAGGCAGGAAAAACCCTGCAAATAAGGTAGAGAATTAAACATACCTATATATACATATATAACGTCGTTGAAAACACAACCTACAGCCAATTTATATTTTTTTTTTTGTTCTTACCGTCACATATTTATGTTTATGTATTGATCGTTGAGGATGTTGCTGTGAAAAAAGTCTGTAATATAAAACTTATTAATGTTAGTTAAACAATTTCTGTAATATATATGTATTATGCAAGCATTATAACTTGAATAAACATGTATTGCTAATTATTTACCATAAGGGGAAAACAATAAGATGAGCCGATGAAGAGGAGTAAGCCGACCGAGCAATGTGAGGGAGATTCAGGCGAGTAGGAAACGTCCTGATATCAGGTAGGGAGGGTGCGTCAAGGCATTACCAGCCACGCCCGCATCCTTGGTCCGACGAAAGGGAGAGTGAATATAGTCCTCGTAATTGATTTTGTTCCGTTTGTAATTAGGTTGGTTTTTTCTTGTTTTGTTTTTGTAGATCCAGCAGTCAGCTGGGTTTTATGGTGTGACCTGTGGGCATCGGGGAAAAATCCCTCCCTGAGGAGATTGGCTAGCCGGACTTGCCCCATCGATGAAAAGCAGGTTACAAAAACCTGATCCTTTCGCCTTTGCACTGTGGTCCAGAATCCCAAATTGATGGAAGAAATTCAATTTTTTTTTCAAGATTTCAGCAAAAACCATATTGGATTTCAGTAGAGTATTCCCAAGGGCAGTCTAAAAGCATAATTTTACAATTGAAATTAAAACCCTCGCGATTTAGGCAGCCCTGGAAGTCAGCGAATCATTTGCATTAAACTTTGCCTTTGCTAGCCTTGCAAGTAAAAGCTGATTTCAAATTGGTATAATTCAGTTATTTCTTTGACTATAAATGTTCGATGCACAAAGCGTTTTTTGTGCTGCATAAGATTATCAGGTTATGGGTGCATAAACTAATTCCCAACCATTAACCGCAAGCGAAAAGACAACCGTTTTACTTGATCTAGAACTGCAACTGAAGTTTTATTAACAGAAGAGAGATTACATAGGGCTGATAACATAGCATTAACAGAGTGCATGTATGTAATCTGGTATTAACTGAGAATATGTTTACATTATTGGGTGCAATAAGTGAACAGCTGAGGGAAAGCTCAAGTTTGACCGAACATCCCGGCCGCCTTAAAAGGATCTTCTTTCAATAACAATGTGATTTAGTGGGAAGTACGGCCAGCTTATGTACTGGTCGGCAGCATACACCGGTGCTTGTTCGAATGTGGGCCACTCTGATTAGCCCATCCTGTCCGGGAACAACTGATTCGACGCGCCCAATCTTCCATCGCTGCGGAGGTAGATTATCGTCGTGAATGATTACCATAGTGTTTGTTCTAATGTTTTGTGATGGCGTTGTCCATTTAGTGCGGGACGCAGCTCTTGTAGGTAGTCGGATGACCACCGACGCCAAAATTCCTGTTTGGCTGCGGTGACTGCATCATATCTTTCCAGGTTGGAAACATTTGTGGATGAGATGATTCTCTCTGGAAGGGCACGAAGAGATTTCCCCACCAGGAAGTGACCTGGAGTAAGTGCTCCAAGATCGTTGGGATCCGGAGATAGCGGAGACAGCGGGCTCGAGTTCAGCATCGCTTCGACTTCCGCTTCACATTTGAGGAACTCATGGTACAGAGTTCCTCAAATGTGAATCTGGAGTTCATTAGTGTTCTGTAGAGCAGACCTATCGCGCTCTTTACCGCGGCCTCCCAAAGGCCTCCAAAGTGCGCAGCTCTGGGAGGGATGAAATGGAAAGTTATGAGATCGGTTGACAAATATGATGAAATAACTTCTTGCGTAGCTTTGTCTTCCAGGATGTCTCGTAGGTCACGAAGATGATTGGCAGCTCCCACAAAGTTCGTTCCGTTGTCGCAGTAGATATCCGATGGACTGGAGCGCCGGGCGATCATCCGTTTAAGTGCTGCGAGAAATGCCTTGGTTGACAAATCAGAGACGACTTCTATGTGAACTGCCTTGGAAGCCAAACAAATGAAGACGGCTAGGTAGGACTTTGTGGGACCCTTTCCTCGGATGCGGAGATACGTGTTGAACGGTCCGCAGAAGTCGACGCCACACTTCTGGAACGGTTGCTGTGGTAGTACTCGTTCTAGCGGCAGCGATCCCATAAGTTGGTTCTCCAGTTTAGGCTTGAACCGAACGCACGCCATGCAGGAACGCACCACTCGACGAGCGAGGTCTCTGGCATTGACGATCCAGTATTCCAGACGGATTAGCGCGACCAAAGCTTTCGGACCTGCGTGACAATTTCGTAGATGCAAGTGCCGAACATAGATCCAAGTGAAGTGCGCCTTGCTGGGAAGCAACAACGGGTGCCGTTCAGAGTCAGGGATGTCAGCGTTCTGGAGTCGTCCTCCAACTCTGATGAGGGCATATCCTGAGGAGCTGTCGAGAAAGAGAGTTAAATATTTTAGATGACTTGTAAGCGGTTTAGCTTTTTGTAGCGAGCAAAAATCTTCGGAGAAACGACTGTTGCTGAATATTGTAGACGATGCTATACGATGCGCGGCGGAGTTCGTCCGGTGTAAGCGATGCTTCGACAATTTTACCTCCTCTTGATAATGCTGCAAAGCGAAAGACATAGGCGATGGTGCGGAGGCAACGAATGTAGGAGCTTGTTAGTTACGGTTGCGCAGAATGCGCTTCTTCTTTGTTCTGTTTTGACAACTTCTGGATCGATATCGATAGTTTGTGGAGACGTTGGCCACTGGGATGACGGTTGGGTCAAGAACGGTGGGCCTGTGAACCACATGGATGTTGCGAGTTCAGTAGTAGTGGTCCCACGTGAAACAATAGCCAATGGAGCACAATTTGTGAGTCCGTCCAAAAATATGCGGTATATTTCCTGTCCGCTAATAAGGGCTTTAGTTTTGCGTACAGTTGGCCAAGCAAGTGCGCTCCGCACAACTCCAATTTCGGGAGAAACTTCTTCTTTGTAGGAGCCACTCTGGATTTGCCAGTCAGCAAATGAACTGCGATATTTCCAGTCGATGTTTCCGAGCGTAGATACAGGCAGCAACCGTAAGCTCGGATTGATGAATCGCAGAAGCCATGAAGTTGAAGTGATCGAAACTTGTGTTGGAGACAATAGCGGGGATTTGACAATTGTGAGACAGTTTGGAAAGACTCAAGACACTTGCTCCAAGCTGTTTGTATATTTTGTGGTACACTCTCATCCCAGCACAGGCCAGCGAGCCAATGTTCTTGAAGAAGTATTTTTGCGACGACAACAAGCGGCGAGAGAAGTCCAAGGGGGGGTCGAATAAGGCAGATGCGATGGATAGAATTGTTCTTTTGGTAATGATCGTTGAATGGTCTCTTGGAGTGAACTTGAAGAATAGCGTATCTTCATGTTGGTTGCAGTTGACGCCAAGAGCGCTAGCGATTCCTCACCGCACGAACTGAGCTCCTTAGTAGTGTGTATTTCCATAAATCCAGCGTTATTTGAGTGCCATTTTGTAAGTGGGAAGTGCCCCCGACGAAGGATTTCCGTGACTTGGTCCTTGATTATGCGAAGCGTCTTCAGATCGTCGGCACCCGTGAGTAAGTCATCAACATAAAATGATGATTTTATGATGTCTGCGCCCACTGCACAGTCAGCCCCATGGATATCGGCAAGATGATTCAGGCTACGTGTTGCTAAGAATGAGGCCGCTGCAGTGCCGTAGGTCACAGTGTTCAATTGGTATGTGCGCAGAGTGTCTTCTGAAAATGCTCCAAAGAATGTACTGGTATTTGCGATCAGTAATGTCAAGATTTACTTGCCTGTACATTTTAGTCACGTAGCGATAAAGTCTAAACTTGAGGAGCTGCATTTACAGGTCCTTCTGGAGTATTGGCCCAACGCATAGCAAGTCATTCAGTGATGTTTGATTCGAAGTCCGACAGGAGGCGTCAAAACCACCCTGAGCTTGGTAGACTCACTAGTGGGTTTGAGAACGCAGTGATGCGGGATGTAATAGTGAGGCTCGTGCAGTTTAGGATGAGTAACCGGGGTCATGTGCCCTAAGTTCTCATACTCCTCCATGAAGTTGCGATACTGTTGACGAAGTTCTGGTGAATTCGATAGACGACGTTCAATGCTTAGAAACCGGCGGCGAGCGGTATCAAACGAACTTCCAAGACGGCTCGGGTCATCCTTAAAGGGAAGTTTGACAACAATCCTACCGGTGCTGTCAAGGCGCGTGCTCGCCATGTACTGTTGCTCACAAATGGAGTGCTCCGGCTTCTGAGGAGGTGGCGAATCGACAGCTTCCAGTTCCCAAAGACGTTTAAGATTGCGATCAATTGAACTTGCGTTGAGAGCCAAGCAAGTGGAGGCTACTGTTGTAGCGGTTTGCTGAAGTCGGCCAGTTACAACCCAACCGAATGAGGTTTTCTGCAACAGCGGACCTTGAGGACCCAGCCTTATTTGTCCTACTGTTAAGGCGTCAAAAAAGGCTTCGGTTCCGAGCAACATGTCGACGTGGCGTGATTGGTAGAATTTTTCATCGGCGAGCGGCGTGTTTTCCGGCAACTTCCAAGTAGAGACGTCAATTATGACATCAGGCTGATATGCGATTTTCGGAGTGATACAGAGATCTGCGGAGAGAGCGAAAGATGAAATTCGAGATTTGATAGATGCGGTGGTGCGATATTTGATATCAGTTTGTGAATGGCCGATGCTTCGAATTTGGACTGAATGTCTGTCCTGCCGTAAACGAAGTCGCTGTACGAAGTCCTCAGTGATGAAGTTTACTTGGGAGCAGCAATCGAGAAGTGCTCTCCCAAGTCTGTAGGTTCCAAATGCATCCTTCACGAGGACCAGTTGCGAGTAAAATTCGCGATTTCTGGCCAAGATGCGAATGGGAGTGTGTCGCTGCCTCTAGCGGTGGTGCTTTTGGAGCCGGTTGGTGCGGGCGAGACAAATCCAGCGAATGGTTGTTGTGCAATAGAGTATGATGTGCTCTGTTACAGGTGCGGCAGCGATTTTTGATGGACAGCTCGACAGTTGGTGACCACTGCATAGGCAGTTAAGGCAGAGGCGGTGTACTTTCACGAAATCAAAACGCTCAGTGGGATTTAAACCTTTAAATTTTTCACAGCCAAGCAACCTGTGTGAGGGTGTCAATGGAGAATGACGAGCTCTGAGGTCTAGCTGGGGACGATTTTGTCTTGACCGTTCCGATCCTTGGAGTTGAGCAGGGCCAGCCGACAAAAGAAACTGGCAATGTCGTTCAAGCAGATGCGTACACTGGTCCCAGGATGGTAGAGTGATGTAGTCCAATGATTCGTTCCATTTTGTTTTGGTCTGCTGGTCGCACTTTTCCATGATAACGTAGATGAGCATTGCCTGTGATATTTGGGCATGCGATCTTAATGATGAAAGGGAACTATATAAGGCAGATGCATTATCAATTAAACTACGGAGCTGTTGTGCGTTCGACGCGCCAGCAGGCTGCAGCTTAAATATCGCCGAGATCGTTTCGACGAATATTAGTGCAGGCTTATCTTAACAGGCCTTCAGCTATTAAAAGGCCTTTGCGTAATTCTCTCCAGTGATCGGGAAGGCTCCAATAGCTTATAGTGCGGGTCCCTTCAGACAATTACGGAGATGGTTAAATTTGTCTATGTTAGAGATTTGCTCACGGTTCACAAGTTGAAGAAAAGATGCGATGAAGTTTTTGTACTCCGTATGATTTCCGTCGAAGCAAGGTAATGCCAATCTTGGCAGTCGAGACGGCGGGCTGAAACTTGGTGCTGGGGTGTGATCGAAGACTGTGCTGTGCAATTCCTCGCCGAGAAGGTGTTGGATGGCCAGCTTTGTGGTTACGTAACTGTCCTCCAAGTCCGCACGTCCACTATCTGCGGATTCCAGTGCTTCAATCTCCGACTGCACTGAAAGGGCTTGTTTAAAGTATGACTCTAATATGCCCAAACGGCATTGAAGTTCAGCTGGCGATTTTTTCTCTTCTTCTTCATGGGTGTCAACCATTCCTTTTATACGAGTAATATTTCGCTTAATATTTGCGCGCTGGCGTTTAAGAGTGTCCAATATAGCCGTTGACATTGTTGCGATAAAGCGATGAAGGTTTGCGAACGCGAAAAAGAGACAAGTAATGAAAGAAACGAAAACGAAGCGGTGAATGTGGCGAAGGAGAGTGTCGTTAGGAATTTGTGACTCGTTTCTTAATTTGGCGAATAGTTAATCACTTTTATGTTAACGTATTTAACTTGCGATGTGGGCGACGATGAAGTTAAAGTTCGATGGCGGTTATGACGAAGTTGAGTTGAGGTGAGCGGATCGAGCGAATGATTTATCGATGGTGACAAGTTGTAATTGTTTATGGATTAATAATTTGTTAATTAATTGTTTATACACTGCCCCACGTTGGGCGCCAAAATGTTCGATGCACAGAGCGTTTTTGTGCTGCATAAGATTATCAGGTTGGGGGTGCATAAACTAATTCCCAACCATTAACCGCAAGCGAAAAGACAACCGTTTACTTAATCTAGAACTGCAACTGAAGTTTTATTAACAGAGAGATTACATAGGGCTGCTAACATAGCATTAACAGAGTGCATGTATGTAATCTGGTATTAACTGAGAATATGTTTACATTATTGGGTGCAATGAGTGAACAGCTGAGGGAAAGCTCAAGTTTGACCGAACATCCCGGCCGCCTTAAAAGGATCTTCTTTCAATAACAATGTGATTTAGTGGGAAGTACGGCCAGCTTATGTACTGGTCGGCAGCATACACCGGTGCTTGTTCGAATGTGGGCCACTCTGATTAGCCCATCCTGTCCGGGAACAACTGATTCGACGCGCCCAATCTTCCATCGCTGCGGAGGTAGATTATCGTCGTGAATGATTACCATAGTGTTTGTTCTAATGTTTTGTGATGGCGTTGTCCATTTAGTGCGGGACGCAGCTCTTGTAGGTAGTCGGATGACCACCGACGCCAAAATTCCTGTTTGGCTGCGGTGACTGCATCATATCTTTCCAGGTTGGAAACATTTGTGGATGAGATGATTCTCTCTGGAAGGGCACGAAGAGATTTCCCCACCAGGAAGTGACCTGGAGTAAGTGCTCCAAGATCGTTGGGATCCGGAGATAGCGGAGACAGCGGGCTCGAGTTCAGCATCGCTTCGACTTCCGCTTCACATTTGAGGAACTCTGTACCATGAGTTCCTCAAATGTGAATCTGGAGTTCATTAGTGTTCTGTAGAGCAGACCTATCGCGCTCTTTACCGCGGCCTCCCAAAGGCCTCCAAAGTGCGCAGCTCTGGGAGGGATGAAATGGAAAGTTATGAGATCGGTTGACAAATATGATGAAATAACTTCTTGCGTAGCTTTGTCTTCCAGGAAGTCTCGTAGGTCACGAAGATGATTGGCAGCTCCCACAAAGTTCGTTCCGTTGTCGCAGTAGATATCCGATGGACTGGAGCGCCGGGCGATCATCCGTTTAAGTGCTGCGAGAAATGCCTTGGTTGACAAATCAGAGACGACTTCTATGTGAACTGCCTTGGAAGCCAAACAAATGAAGACGGCTAGGTAGGACTTTGTGGGACCCTTTCCTCGGATGCGGAGATACGTGTTGAACGGTCCGCAGAAGTCGACGCCACACTTCTGGAACGGTTGCTGTGGTAGTACTCGTTCTAGCGGCAGCGATCCCATAAGTTGGTTCTCCAGTTTAGGCTTGAACCGAACGCACGCCATGCAGGAACGCACCACTCGACGAGCGAGGTCTCTGGCATTGACGATCCAGTATTCCAGACGGATTAGCGCGACTAAAGCTTTCGGACCTGCGTGACAATTTCGTAGATGCAAGTGCCGAACATAGATCCAAGTGAAGTGCGCCTTGCTGGGAAGCAACAACGGGTGCCGTTCAGAGTCAGGGATGTCAGCGTTCTGGAGTCGTCCTCCAACCTGATGAGGGCATATCCTGAGGAGCTGTCGAAGAGAGTTAAATATTTTAGATGACTTGTAAGCGGTTTAGCTTTTGTAGCGAGCAAAAATCTTCGAGAAACGACTGTTGCTGAATATTGTAGACGATGCTATACGATGCGCGGCGGAGTTCGTCCGGTGTAAGCGATGCTTCGACAATTTACCTCCTCTTGATAATGCTGCAAAGCGAAAGACATAGGCGATGGTGCGGAGGCAACGAATGTAGGAGCTTGTTAGTTACGGTTGCGCAGAATGCGCTTCTTCTTTGTTCTGTTTGACAACTTCTGGATCGACATCGATAGTTTGTGGAGACGTTGGCCACTGGGATGACGGTTGGGTCAAGAACGGTGGGCCTGTGAACCACATGGATGTTGCGAGTTCGTAGTAGTGGTCCCACGTGAAACAATAGCCAATGGAGCACAATTTGTGAGTCCGTCAAAAATATGCGGTATATTTCCTGTCCGCTAATAAGGGCTTTAGTTTTGCGTACAGTTGGCCAAGCAAGTGCGCTCCGCACAACTCAATTTCGGGAGAAACTTCTTCTTTGTAGGAGCCACTCTGGATTTGCCAGTCAGCAAATGAACTGCGATATTTCCAGTCGATGTTTCCGAGCGTAGATACAGGCAGCAACCGTAAGCTCGGATTGATGAATCGCAGAAGCCATGAAGTTGAAGTGATCGAAACTTGTGTTGGAGACAATAGCGGGGATTTGACAATTGTGAGACAGTTTGGAAAGACTCAAGACACTTGCTCCAAGCTGTTTGTATATTTTGTGGTACACTCTCATCCCAGCACAGGCCAGCGAGCCAATGTTCTTGAAGAAGTATTTTGCGACGACAACAAGCGGCGAGAGAAGTCAAGGGGTCGAATAAGGCAGATGCGATGGATAGAATTGTTCTTTTGGTAATGATCGTTGAATGGTCTCTTGGAGTGAACTTGAAGAATAGCGTATCTTCATGTTGGTTGCAGTTGACGCCAAGAGCGCTAGCGATTCCTCACCGCACGAACTGAGCTCCTTAGTAGTGTGTATTTCCATAAATCCAGCGTTATTTGAGTGCCATTTTGTAAGTGGGAAGTGCCCCGACGAAGGATTTCCGTGACTTGGTCCTTGATTATGCGAAGCGTCTTCAGATCGTCGGCACCCGTGAGTAAGTCATCAACATAAAATGATGATTTTATGATGTCTGCGCCCACTGCACAGTCAGCCCCATGGATATCGGCAAGATGATTCAGGCTACGTGTTGCTAAGAATGAGGCCGCTGCAGTGCCGTAGGTCACAGTGTTCAATTGGTATGTGCGCAGAGTGTCTTCTGAAAATGCTCTCCAAAGAATGTACTGGTATTTGCGATCAGTAATGTCAAGATTTACTTGCCTGTACATTTTAGTCACGTAGCGATAAAGTCTAAACTTGAGGAGCTGCATTTACAGGTCCTTCTGGAGTGTTGGCCCAACGCATAGCAAGTCATTCAGTGATGTTTGATTCGAAGTCCGACAGGAGGCGTCAAAACCACCCTGAGCTTGGTAGACTCACTAGTGGGTTTGAGAACGCAGTGATGCGGGATGTAATAGTGAGGCTCGTGCAGTTTAGGATGAGTAACCGGGGTCATGTGCCCTAAGTTCTCATACTCCTCCATGAAGTTGCGATACTGTTGACGAAGTTCTGGTGAATTCGATAGACGACGTTCAATGCTTAGAAACCGGCGGCGAGCGGTATCAAACGAACTTCCAAGACGGCCTGGGTCATCCTTAAAGGGAAGTTTGACAACAATCCTACCGGTGCTGTCAAGGCGCGTGCTCGCCATGTACTGTTGCTCACAAATGGAGTGCTCCGGCTTCTGAGGTGGCGAATCGACAGCTTCCAGTTCCCAAAGACGTTTAAGATTGCGATCAATTGAACTTGCGTTGAGAGCCAAGCAAGTGGAGGCTACTGTTGTAGCGGTTTGCTGAAGTCGGCCAGTTACAACCCAACCGAATGAGGTTTTCTGCAACAGCGGACCTTGAGGACCCAGCCTATTTGTTAAGGCGTCAAAAAGGCTTCGGTTCCGAGCAACATGTCGACGTGGCGTGATTGGTAGAATTTTTCATCGGCGAGCGGCGTGTTTTCCGGCAACTTCCAAGTAGAGACGTCAATTATGACATCAGGCTGATATGCGATTTTCGGAGTGATACAGAGATCTGCGGAGAGAGCGAAAGATGAAATTCGAGATTTGATAGATGCGGTGGTGCGATATTTGATATCAGTTTGTGAATGGCCGATGCTTCGAATTTGGACTGAATGTCTGTCCTGCCGTAAACGAAGTCGCTGTACGAAGTCCTCAGTGATGAAGTTTACTTGGGAGCAACAATCGAAGTGCTCTCCCAAGTCTGTAGGTTCAAATGCATCCTTCACGAGGACCAGTTGCGAGTAAAATTCGCGATTTCTGGCCAAGATGCGAATGGGAGTGTGTCGCTGCCTCTAGCGGTGGTGCTTTGGAGCCGGTTGGTGCGGGCGAGACAAATCCAGCGAATGGTTGTTGTGCAATAGAGTATGATGTGCTCTGTTACAGGTGCGGCAGCGATTTTTGATGGACAGCTCGACAGTTGGTGACCACTGCATAGGCAGTTAAGGCAGAGGCGGTGTACTTTCACGAAATCAAAACGCTCAGTGGGATTTAAACCTTTAAATTTTTCACAGCCAAGCAACCTGTGTGAGGGTGTCAATGGAGAATGACGAGCTCTGAGGTCTAGCTGGGGACGATTTTGTCTTGACCGTTCCGATCCTTGGAGTTGAGCAGGGCCAGCCGACAAAAGAAACTGGCAATGTCGTTCAAGCAGATGCGTACACTGGTCCCAGGATGGTAGAGTGATGTAGTCCAATGATTCGTTCCATTTTGTTTTGGTCTGCTGGTCGCACTTTTCCATGATAACGTAGATGAGCATTGCCTGTGATATTTGGGCATGCGATCTTAATGATGAAAGGGAACTATATAAGGCAGATGCATTATCAATTAAACTACGGAGCTGTTGTGCGTTCGACGCGCCAGCAGCTGCAGCTTAAATATCGCCGAGATCGTTTCGACGAATATTAGTGCAGGCTTATCTTAACAGGCCTTCAGCTATTAAAAGGCCTTTGCGTAATTCTCTCCAGTGATCGGGAAGGCTCCAATAGCTTATAGTGCGGGTCCTTCAGACAATTACGGAGATGGTTAAATTTGTCTATGTTAGAGATTTGCTCACGGTTCACAAGTTGAAGAAAAGATGCGATGAAGTTTTTGTACTCCGTATGATTTCCGTCGAAGCAAGGTAATGCCAATCTTGGCAGTCGAGACGGCAGGCTGAAACTTGGTGCTGGGGTGTGATCGAAGACTGTGCTGTGCAATTCCTCGCCGAGAAGGTGTTGGATGGCCAGCTTTGTGGTTACGTAACTGTCCTCAAGTCCGCACGTCCACTATCTGCGGATTCCAGTGCTTCAATCTCCGACTGCACTGAAAGGGCTTGTTTAAAGTATGACTCTAATATGCCCAAACGGCATTGAAGTTCAGCTGGCGATTTTTCTCTTCTTCTTCATGGGTGTCAACCATTCCTTTTATACGAGTAATATTTCGCTTAATATTTGCGCGCTGGCGTTTAAGAGTTTCCAATATAGCCGTTGACATTGTTGCGATAAAGCGATGAAGGTTTGCGAACGCGAAAAGAGAGCAAGTAATGAAAGAAACGAAAACGAAGCGGTGAATGTGGCGAAGGAGAGTGTCGTTAGGAATTTGTGACTCGTTTCTTAATTTTGCGAATAGTTAATCACTTTTATGTTAACGTATTTAACTTGCGATGTGGGCGACGATGAAGTTAAATTTCGATGGCGGTTATGACGAAGTTGAGTTGAGGTGAGCGGATCGAGCGAATGATTTATCGATGGTGACAAGTTGTAATTGTTTATGGATTAATAATTTGTTAATTAATTGTTTATACACTGCCCCACGTTGGGCGCCAAAATGTTCGATGCACAGAGCGTTTTTTGTGCTGCATAAGATTATCAGGTTGGGGGTGCATAAACTAATTCCCAACCATTAACCGCAAGCGAAAAGACAACCGTTTTACTTAATCTAGAACTGCAACTGAAGTTTTATTAACAGAAGAGAGATTACATAGGGCTGCTAACATAGCATTAACAGAGTGCATGTATGTAATCTGGTATTAACTGAGAATATGTTTACATTATTGGGTGCAATGAGTGAACAGCTGAGGGAAAGCTCAAGTTTGACCGAACAATAAAAATAAAATAACATGAAAACAAAGATAAAGCTATTTATAATAAGGGTGTATTCACACAATAATTGTTTAATGTAATTCGTCTTTGTTTACATGTACTTTTGTAATGTGATATTTCCAGCAATTCTAACCTCAAACTCGATGTGTTTCGTGGAATATAACTATGTTGTATTTGTGTGTGTTAGTTAAACTAACAACGCAATGTTGTTGCTTAATGTGTGAATAATGCGACGGTATTAATATTTTTTGCCCGTTTTTGCCCCTTTTCCTTAAAATTGAATTTTTGTAGACAACATTGATTTTAGTTCCGCTGAATTACATGAGTTTTGGCTCGAAACGGACAACAATAATGAAGATGATTTGGACACATATTAATGTATCGATGCCTATTCCCTCGATTTAGATGTGGAAAATGATTAATTAATTTATTAAATTAAATTAAATCATAAAAAATAAAGTTATGAATTTTAGTACAGGTTTGTATGGGGGCTATACGATCCAGTCATCCTAGGTTGTTGAAATTCACATTGTATGTGCATATTGGTCAAAAACTTATAGTGTCCACATTTCAACTTGATAACACAAAAAAAAAGTTTTTCTACCAAAAACATTAATTTTAATATGGGGCTTGTATGGGGGCTACCACTCCTAGCGGTCCGATTCGGCTGATTCTGACATATGTGCTTTGTGTGTGGCAAAGAAAACAATGTGCCAAATTTTAGCTCCCTAGCTTACAAATTAGAATTTCTGCCACTTATATGGGATTCTGGACCACAGTGTAGCGAATTTAGAATGAATGTCAATGCAACTGATGTAATGTTTCCCTCAAATGGTTGGGTGTGATTTTAAAAGGCATATTGGTATTTCTGTGTTCTGTCAAGCCAAATTGCATATGTTGCATTCATTTATTATATTCTGAATTTGTTATGTGTAGGCTTAGATGCCTGGCATACAGTACATGAACTGTCTGCCTTGTGTCGCCGCAACTAGAACATGAACCAGTTGGACTATAGATGGTGCACATAAGGGTCTGAAGACTCAGCGACAGCCTCTGTTGAATGCAGCCAAATGAGTAACGCTTGCATTGTGGTCAAAACAATTACTGATTTTATTGAGGAGACTTAACGGTATTTATAGCTAAACAAAGTATAAAAAATATGCTTATGTCAACGGAATTGTGTGTAAAAGAAATGTGGGTTACTGTGTATTATGATCTATGCAGAAATGGGAACGGTGCCCAATTCGACTTCTTCACGTCAGCATAATATGCATTCGCGCTCGACCTGATAATCGCTTCTTTGTTATTGCATATACATATTGCTGAGACTGAACATTCTCCCGGCCGTTGAGCAGGTGTTCAACCATCGCTAATGTTGAAAGCAAAACTGCGTGGGGCAGGTTCCAGTAACGACTGCTCAGCATTTTCCTGAGGCTTGGAGGTTCGTTGTCGTGGCTTCCATTTGCTGTATTGCCGTCGTAGAATAACTGCAATGCTTACTATAATTGATATTGCTAAGGCCACATAGGCAGCTACTTGATTGTGCTGCACAGTGCTGAAGTGATTTTTCCATGTTGTATCCTTCAGTTTGGCCAGTCTTTGTTGTAGGACATCTAATTCGTCTAGTTCGGATACTCGGGTTGTAGTTTCTTGAGTTGGTTCTGATGTTTCTTCTACGTCATACTTTGTGATATTGCCGAAACGAACATATGTTGATTTCGTTTCGCTGATCGTAGTGCTTTTGAGTTGCGCGCGGTGCAGCCTGCGGAGAGTGATAGTAAGCCCGTTCCTTCAAGGTGTACTGTGGAAGGTGTTCCTTTGCATACAGCTTGAAGCTCTATGGGACTGTGCGTCGCGAACGCAACGTTCCGTTGATGCGTCTTTGTCCAAATCAGATCGGATTTTGTTTGAACAGTCTCACATAGTGTTTCAGTCTTGTTGTTAAACAACTGAAATTCACACTGGTTATCCGCGCTAAACGTAGCTTGATGATTAAAGCATATGTGCTCATTGTTTGGCACTTTTAGACATAACTCAAATACGTCTTCAGTCAATCCCATAAATTGATCTCTATGAGCATTGACGGCAATGATATTTGTCTTGATATCGAGTCTATGCCAGCTTCCTGCCTTCCACGCCGGGATGGGGATGATGCTGAACACTTCCTGCTGCGCTGTGGATACCAGAGGAAGTGTAATCTTGAAGATTACATGATCGGTAGTTGTTGTGCCTTCAGCGTGCATAATTCGGTAGAGCTGGATAGCATTTTCCGATGATATCGGTAACATTTGAGCTGGTAGAAGATGATCCCGAATTTGACCAAGTTGATCTCTGAGTTGCTGCGGAGATACTAGCATGGGACTAATGGTTCGGTGGCGGACATCAGTAAGGACGCTAGCTATCTCATTTTGCATCCGTCGCCAGCAGAGTTAGCTGGGCTGTTAGGACCATGAATGCTTGCTGTAGGTAATCGCCTTCGTATTTGCCTCTCTCTCTTTTGATGGTTGCTAGTTGTTGTTCTAGCGTCCTGATTCGTTTGTCGTTGGCCGAATTGCTTTTTCTGACTACATTTATAGTGGAGTCAAGAACAGACGTTTGATTCTTGAGCAGCATCATCAGCATATCATCGTTGGCTTTGACTTCGTTTATGACCTTGGCCATTTCTTCTGCATAGTTTGAATCAAGCACGCCAAATAATGAGTGCGCTACGTTTCCGACTATATCAAGTGGCGACCTGCGCTGTCGGGAATGGTTAATCAACTCATTTCCAGCTTGTAACTCGCCATATAAATGTTGAAAATGATCAAGTATAGAGTTACATGCATTTGCATTTCGTAGTTCTGAACACTTATGTTTTAGTTCAGTAATCCCGTCAGATAGTATTCTCATATCGGTCCAGTATGGTTTCAAGTCGTAGTAGACGATGATGGTCCATTCTGAAATTGCCATTCTGGAAGTGCCGAGTCTTTCGTAGAATATTCCGGGTTTATTTGTGAACTGAGTTACATTTATTGGTTGTCCCTTTGCCAGTGGGAGGATGAGTAGCATTGCCAGCAACGTTGGAAGGATCGGAAGCTTCAGCTTCTTCCTCTGTGTTGGGATTTCTTCCGGCATCGTTGTTTCTACAATTGAGCTGCGAGGACATTTTGTGGCTTCTTCTTTCAGAAGCGGAGCAAGCCGAGTAACTGCGCGTATGAATACTCCAGAGGCAGTTTTAACGTCTACTACCTGGACGTGGTTGTCCTTGCCAGTTTGATGTGATGCCCCCAGGGCTGAAGATTGTTCAGAAAATGGGAGTTTGACAATGCATTTTCCATCTGCTGCAACTTGGAGATTTCCTACGAAATGTTTTTCGCAAGGAGCCTCCATCGGTGATCGGTGCCTTTCTTCAGTTTCTAGAGTTTCTAAAGTCCAGAAGCGTTCAAACAGCTGCAGCTGCACAAGTTGCAGCTGAGTTTTGCTCCGCCGAAACTTTTCCGGCCACAATCCATCCAAGTTTTGTATTTTGAAGAATTGGGCCTCCTGTCTTTAATAGAGTCTGGTTCGGTAGAAGCAATGAATAGTAGTGCTCGGCTCCGATAAGCATGTCAATCTTTCCTGGCTTGTCGAAGTTTGGATCAGCTAGGGCAATGTTGCTCGGGACTTGTAGATTTGTTGAATTTAACTGATGAGCCGGTTGATCAGCTATGATGTGTGGTAACACAAAAGCTTCAACTTGTTGAGTAAAGTCATTATGCATCGATTTCATCAGAACATTTACTCTGGCTCTACTAGTTTTTGGATTGCCTCCAATTCCCTCGATACGTAGTGAAGTACCGTGGCGTTTTAGTGATAGTATTGAGGCCATTCGTTCAGAAATCAAATTTATTTGTGATCCTGAATCAAGCAGAGCTCTGAAGGTCGCATTCTGACCATTGCTTGCTTTTACTGCCACTTTGACGGTGGCGAGTAGGTTGTAATTTTTGTTGCTTGCTGCGCCTACAGTAAGCGATTGTGGCTCGGTTGCTGCACCTGATGTGGTTTCAAGATGCAGCAATGTATGGTGTTTTTTGTCACATTTAAAACACATGCGACCTCGGCATTCCTTTGCCTTGTGGTCACTGCTAAAGCAATTTACACACAAGCGTTGTTTTTGCACCCAATTGAGTCGTTCGGGTACTGTTTTGTTGCGGAAGTCATCGCATTTGTAAAGCTGATGATTCCTTTTGCAAAACGGACAGTTTGATACCTTTCCAGCGCTGGCAGAGGTACATGTAGATTTTATTTGCTCCCTTTTTGCCTGTTGGCCTCTTTTTCCTGTCTCCAGTACTCGAATTCGTTGATCCAGGAAGCTGACCATTGTGTCCAAGCCTTGTAGCTCTCGAGACCCATCTAACGACTGTTCGTATAGGGCTCTAGTTGCAAAATCTAATTTTTGCTTGATGATGGCAATCAATATTGTATCCCAGCTAGATACATTGATGCCAAGTCCCTTTAACGATGCCAGGGACTCAA